>CM043706.1:24689077-25289077 GCA_023969325.1 Oryzias curvinotus
GGATTTATTAAATAAAATGAACTTTTTTGTGCAGTTTTACTTTTACCCTGAACAGAAGAGGCATCAACAAGGTTCCAGACAATGTTGGACTTTTCCTCCAGAAGATCACTAAACACGTCCTCGTCAATCTCTGTCCCAGTTTCATCCACAACATATAAATTTGTCTCGTGAGGGATGTCAAACTTCTCTTTGGCTGTAAATAGATAGAAACATTTTTGGATACTGTTACTTTTTTCAATTTCCTATTACTTGACAGTTTAATTCATTTCAATGTTCTGCTGTATGATAAATAGTGTGCAATTCCAAATTTATAAGCATAATAAACTGCACATTCACAATGTAACAATAAACAGTAAAGAAATATTTAAACTAACTGGTAAAAAACACAGCAAGGATGTATCACTCTAATAATTTTTCACTTGGAAATATGAAGGGTTGAATGAATTACCTTGTCTCAGGAATGTTGCATGGGAGGCTCCATTTAGTTTGACGTATCGTTTCTTTCCTAAATACTGAACTTTAAACAGCATTGTTGCAGCTAAAAAAAAAAATTCAAAAAAGCATTGATTAAAAACAAAAGGTAAGTCAACACGTTAAACAAGAGAGCATGTTGTGATATAATAGCGTCTCAGTGGAAGGTCACGGTTAATTGGGGGGGGGGGGGCACAGTACAAAAGTGAACCGAACCGAAATTGCTATAAAAAGACACAATTCCATACAACTAAGTAAACCATTACACCCCTACAGACAGACAGACCCGAAAAAATGTATCTACATGTTTTTTTTTTAAAGTGAAGCATCAACGTTTTTATCATCACAACACAGTGGATTCACATAGTCACCATAAAACTCTCATATTATCAATTAGATTTTAACTTCGTGAAATAGGTGATGTCATTATTGCAGTTTTAAATAAGTAGTAAGCTTTCAAAAAAGTGAGCATGGTGTTGTTCAATTCGCTTTTAATCCAGGGCAGTAGACAGTCCTGCACTATATATATTTGTTAGAGTGGGAATTGTGGGAATTCGGACATAGTCTCAGACTCTGTACAAGGGTAAGGGTGATAAGTATGAATGTGGTAGTTTTAGGGGTATTAGTCTTTTGAGTGTTGTAGGCAAAGTGTATGGGAGAGTGCTGATTAATAGGGTAGTGCAGGGGACTGAGTGTATGATTGGTGAAGAGCAGTGTGGTTTCAGGAGAGGTAGAGGGTGTGTGAATCAGGTGTTTGTTGTGAGACAGATGTGTGAAAAGTATTTGGCTAAAGGGAGGGAGGTGTTTTGGGCATTTATGGATTTAGAGAAGGCATATGATAGAATTGATAGAGAGGCGTTGTGGGTTGTGTTGAGTATGTATGGTATTGATAGTAGATTGTTGGAAGGTGTGAAGAGTTTTTATAGAAACAGTAGAGCGTGTGTGAGAGTGGGAAATAGCATGAGTGAGTGGTTTCCTGTGAGGGTTGGTTTGCGTCAGGGATGCGTGATGTCTCTGTGGTTGTTTCACGTGTACATGGATGGTGTGGTAAAAGAGGTGAATTAAAGGGTGTTAGGTATGCGTGTGAGCATGGTGAATACTGACGGCAGCGAATGGAGTGTGAATCATTTGATGTTTGCAGATGATACTGCACTAGTGGCTGACTCAGAAGAGAGCTTGGCACGTCTGGTTGCGGAGTTTGAAAGGGTGTGCGACAGAAGGAAGTTGAGAGTAAACGTGGAAAAGAGTAAGGTGATGAGGTGTGCGAGGTTAAAGGGTGAACGTAGATTGAATGTAGCATTAAATGGGCAGTTGTTGGAAGAGGTAAAGTGTTTCCAGTATTTGGGGTCGTATGTCTGTGTGGATGGGGGAGAGGTAGAGTTTAGAATGAACGAAGTACAAAAGATATGGGGGGGAATGAAGAGAGTGTTTGAATGTAGGTCACTGCGAATGGATGCGAAAATGAGATTGTATGAGGGTGTGGTGGTGCCTGCAGGGTTATATGGGGCTGAAACATAGAGTCTGAAAGTGGCAGAAAGGAGAAAGCTGAATGTTGTTGAAATTTGAAGTGGACCCCATCGTTGTCCCAGTGTGGGTGGGCACTGTGGCGATGCTCCTATAACCAGGCTGCCTCATAGTATGAAGAGATTCCCAAATACTGCTTCCTCACAGCAGAGCCAAGCCTTACATTTTTTTTTTAAATGTTTTTTTAGAAGTTACATACACATTCATTGCACGTGGGGGTCAAGGGTCGTATGTTTCAAAGGAGGGGAGTGGGAAGGGTAAAGGGTGGGCTGGGTTTTCACTATAACATTGTGTGTTTTTGTTTTTAATGTTAAAGCGCTTCGAGCTGCACAACATGCATGAAAAGCGCTATTTTATAAATTAAATTTGATTTGATTCTCCAGCTGTAGTATTGGGCATTTCGATCATGGGATATGTCTCTGCCATTTCAGATGATCCTTCCACTTTTTTTTTATTTTTCACTACTGTATTACTTTTGAAAGACCAACATATAAAATACAATAGTTTTACATATTGAAACATAATCTTGAAATTTTGTTCAACATACATTCCCCGGTGAACCAGAAAAAAAATTAAAACAAAATACAACAGACAAGCAATTGCAATATGCAGTTGTGTGTGTGTCTGTACATCTACACAGCACATGAGTGACATGTCATCACACTGTGCTTTGTGCAAATTAATTTTGCACGTTTCGCACAGGTCATGCTTGTCTTGACATGGTCACATGACTCACTGCCATCCTAGTGGGCCCTGGCACTGTCTTTGTTATTTTTTCTGCAGACAGGTTTGTCTGACGCATATTTGGAGATGAAGACCAATGTATTTCACCATTCTTTGACATGAATGTCTTGCTTGGTGGAATAGGAATAGCAATTTTCTCCACTGATTCAAAATCAGAATCATTAGAATCAGAATTTAGCTCAAGATTGTCTTCTTCTGATCATGATCAGTGATGACTTCCACAGCCTCCTGGACTGTCATCTTTCTGCTTCGGTTGCTCATTTTGTAAAGGTCTGCCTGTGTAATGTTGGAAGGACTCCCATGCAGAGAATCTTTTATATGTTTTGCCCCTCCTCTGTTGATTGTCCACTGAATGTGGGTTGAGTTTTCCCGCATGAACATAAATGGTTCCTGTCAAAAGTCATAACACCTATGCACCTGTGTGTGTCTATGTGTTTGATTGGGGTGAAATATGTCTCACAGCTGCAAAGAAAGAAATACTAGTAATAATAAGACATCCTTGTACCTCCAGTTTTACTGCTGTATGTATGTGATATAAATATGCAGGGGGGGGGTTGCAAATATGTGAGTTGAACCATTTTCATTTTATATATTGATTACACTAATTAAGGCAAGCAGAATACGTTTCATGCTGAAAAAGGAGGGTTAAATCAGTCAGAGGATGGGTTATGACCCTTCAACTGAGGAACACTTTGCTCCTGATAGGAAGGGGGAAGAAATCAGCTGGATTCTGCTCCCCCCTCTCTTGTCTTTTTTTCTCATCAGGCTGCAGCTGTACTGCGTCAGCTGCATAGTGCGGCAGGGTCCGGGTTTGGTCTCAACTGACTCATCATCTTCTCTCTTTCCCACCACACATGCTTCTCTGGTTTTACTTTACTGAATGCCATTCTTTCTTTTTGTTCACAATTAATAATTTTTGGTTTATTTTTAATTATGCTTTTGATTTGTAACCATTGAACTAATTCAGTACATGACTGTACTCCAAGATTACCTTAAAGTTGTAGTTTTTATCCCATTTATTACAGAGCTTAGTTGAACCTGGATGAGCTCTTTCCATATATTTTGGATCTCCTGTTAATTCTAGTTTTCTATTTGAATTCCCCAATATTTAGTTATTTATTTATAAATGTATTTAGTATAGTCACAGAGTGTGATCAGAACCAACAGAAAATGCCTCTTTGGACTGATTTTCAATCCTCGTACAACAAGCTTCTAGGTCAGATGTATTGTCTGATTCGGTCACACGTTGTTAAGTCCTTCTAGGTGTTGATACCAAACATCTCCCAGGAATAAAAAATGTTTTAGACTCTGGGTTCTTATCATCTGAAGCCTAATGAAATTTAATCTTGTTCTACTTCAACTGATCAGCACCTTTGTATTAACACCGCAAGGTTATCTAGCTGCCCGCAGCTTCAAATAAGTTCACTCTATTCACACATGCACTCTTATTCACACCAAAAAAACATTTTTTTCTTTATTTTTTTCATCACCATCAGTGCAAGTACAGTAAGGAAGTGAAAGAAAAATAGTAAAAAAAAACAAAAACATTGTAATACAAAAAAATTAAACAAACAAACAACAGTATGTACAAGTGTGCAAATATAAACTGTGAACTGTAATGAAGAGTGCCGAGATAATTGTGCAAAATTGTGTATGAAAACTGTGTGTAAACATGTCAAAAGTGCAAGAGGTGGTAATGAGGTAGAATGTTGAAACTGTGGACAGAGAAGTAAACAGGAATATGGATTTTATCTGTGCATTTGGGAATTGAGGATCGTTATTGCTTTTGGAAAGAAGCTGTTTTTTAGTCTGTTTGTTTTGCTTCTGATGCCTCTGTAGCGCCTCCCAGAGGGCATCAGGTTGAACAGGTCTGAGCCGGGGTGTGAACTGTCCTTGATGATGTTATGAGCCCTAGTGAGACAGCGCGCGGAGTAGATGTCCGTCAGAGTGGGGAGAGGCCACCCAATGATTTTCTGAGCCGTCTCTACGACTCTCTGAAGTCTCTTTTTATCCACAGCCGTGCAGCTGGCGAACCAAACAGTTATAGAGTATGTGAGCAGGCTCTGGATGGATGACTGGTAGAAGGTCAGCAGCAGGTTGATATTAATTTTGTTCTTCCTGAGGACCCTCAGGAAGTTCAGACGCTGCTGAGCCTTCTTGATGATGGCAGTGGTGTTGGCTGTCCAGGAGAGGTCGCCAGAGATGGTAATGCCGAGGAACTTGAAGGTGTGGACCCTCTCCACGTGCTCCCCATTAATAAGGAGGGGGGTTGGGTCTTTGCCATGTTTCCTGAATGTGACTATGATCTCCCTGGTTTTGCTGGTGTTCAGTGTGAGGTTGTTCTCCGAGGACCAGGTTGTCAACTTCAGGACTTCCTCTCTGTAGGCAGACTCATCTCCCCTGGGAATGAGTCAGACCACCGTGGTGTCGTCAGCAAACTTGATGATGCAGTTGTTGTTGTGGACTAGGCTGCAGTCATAGGTGTAGAGGCAGTACAGCAGGGGGCTTAGCACACAGCCCTGTGGGGCACCGATGCTCAGTGTGCAGGTGGAGGAGCGGTGGGGGGCCAAGTCTCACAGTCTGTGTTCGGTTTGTGAGGAAGTTGTTAATCCAATTGCATGTGAGGGGTGGGAGGCCAAGAGTGTGCAGTTTATCGCAAAGTCTGTCCGGGATTATTGTGTTGTGTTGGGTGGTTTCATGGCGAGCAAAGAAGCAAACCAAGCCTGTGATTTCTCCAGTCAGAGGTTGTTTGCTCTCTCTTTGCTTTACAGCAACCCTTTCAGACCATTATTTGTTTATCTGCAACAACTACAAAGTTAACTTTGTCAACTTTTCATTCTAGCAAGCCTCCAGGCTTTGGTAATACAGTTTTAGAATAAGTTACTTAGGTTTTGTGCTTGGCACACTCAGCCTTGATGATATCTGTGAAACTGAACCACTGCATTGTCTTCTTTATTTCCACAAGGTTAACAGCCTATGTTGTTAAAGTGTTTTCCATTGCCAACAACCTGGTGGCCATCAAAAAGGAGCACATTTGTGATGCTGTGAAGTTCCTGATTCTAAGAGCTCAGCAGCCTGATGGCTTGTTCTCAGAAGTTGGAAGAGTCTCCGCTGGATATATGACTGTAAGTTAAACCACTGATCTTAAATTATTTCATGTCCAAGTTTCCAACTTAGAATAAGTTAAGACTCTGCTTATATTTGTGTGTACTCCAGGGTAATGTTCAAGGCTATGACTCTGATGCCTCTATGACAGCGTTCTGCCTTATTGCCATGCAGGAGTCACGCTCGGTCTGTTCAGGTTACATCAACGTGAGTTTCTGACATTAAATATATATATTTTAAATATGCATTTGTATATTTCATTCTTCCTTAGCAAGTTGCAGTTGTTTTTTCTTAAAAGTGTTTGCATCTACCCTGATTAAGCACAGTAAGCTGTTGGTGAAGGCTTTCATTTATTCAAGTGGCATTACAGGAACTGGACCTACAATTCTTCTTCCTTTAAAACATGTCACCATTCATCCTAGTAGGAATTTGATTTATATAAATATGGATCATAATTGGTCCAAAATGCTCAATAGCTCTGACGATACCGAAGCCACCGTCAAGTGGCTTCCTCCGTCTGAGTGGTGCAGGATTCAGTCTACATATGTATCTTCCAAAAAAGGTTTAGCGCACTGTCTAGTGGGTCTAGAAGACCCAACTCCCAATGTTAAAGTGCCTAGGATAGCACAAGGGTTAAATTGGAATAAACAGCAGCAAATGGTCCAGAGGTGGTGTTTATAATGTGCTGGTACATCATCTTATGTAATGGTTGTTTTGTTTCTCTCATGTCCAGCTCTGAGCATTCTTCACTGCATTGGACTGCATGAACAACTTCTTTAATGTTTTTTTTCTTTTGGTGTGTGTGGTCTTTGGAACCACAAAGAACCAGTTGTTGTCTTAGTGTGTTAGAAGGGACAGGTGGGATAGGTCTCTGTCTGTGGTTTTGGCTTACAGGCCAAACAGCAGATTGGAGTATCCACCCTTTTTGATGTCTCTTGAATGGGTACCAGGAAAGTGCAACAACGGAGGACTCCATTGTCGACAGTGGCACCTGGAGAGTTGGGATTGGTTTTTAACCCAACCGTTCGCCCCGTTGTGTCCTGAGGAAAGTAAGTGCTCCGAATATGGGGTCCAGGGAGCCTTAATAAAGGCTGTCCAGTCTCTATTTGACTGCAGCAGCAGCCTGTAAGGAGTTGGACCTGTTCCCGGTGCATGTTGGACTCTGCCAGGACTGCCCCTTATCACCAGTTCTGTTCATAATCTGAACATTTTTATTAATAATTTGAATATTGAAACACATAGAGTGCAAATGAAAATGCATTACACCAAGGGGCGCTGTTTTGCAATTTCGTTGGAATTCTAACACAAAAGCAGCATGGAATTTTACAATGGAACAGTTAAGTTACTTTAAAATGAGTTTAAAGCAAACCATGTATAGAAATATATTTTCTTATTATTGAATAGTAAATTGCAAAATGCATTGTGATTTGCATTATTACTTCAAAACCCCATGACACTTTAAAAAGTAATTAATTTTGTTTTTATTTAATATTTTACTTTTAAAATTGTCATATGGAATTGTAAATCTTAATATTGAGTTCTAAATTGCAATATGTTTTTACATACTCCCAGCCCGAATTGCAATATTGAATTGTCAATTGAGAATTGCATTACACATACTGCATGCCAAGTCAATTACCGGTACCTGACCTGAATTGGATTGAACATGCGTTTCAGTTGATTAAGACAAAACTGAAAGGAAAATGCCCTAAGAACAAGCAGGAACTTAAGGCAGTTGCATTGGAGGCCTGGCAGAGCATCGCCAAGGATGAAACCCAGTGTCTGGTGATCTCTATGCGTTCCAGACTTCAGGCTGTAATTGACTGCAAAGGGAGTTTGCATCTTCTGGTGGCTTCTGGTATGGAGTGAGCGCGGCAACACGCGTGCTGAACCTGCTCCACATGGGCATTTCTAACTTGGACCTTATTACCCTGTAAACACCTTCCTGATTCCACATCTGGTGACTATGAACTAGTTCCCGAAACTACTCCTGACAAATCTGTATTAAAATGTCAAGCTGAAGACTAGACTAACTGAGAGAGAAGGGCCCAACACTGGCTTAGCCGCTGCTAGCGCTAACTTAGCCCTGGAAGACATCACATACAACCAACATAGAGGCTTCTGTTGTTGTCCACGGTGAACGTATCACATCCGGACATTCTTCCCACTCCTCCAGAGATTGACCAAGCTCATCGAGTACCTATGGCCAAGCCGCTGCAGGGAGCCAAAGTATGTCCTGTGATTCTCTGTTTACACTGTTTCAAGGTGCAAGATTTAATCATCTGTGAGGCCCCTAAAATGAAGGACTTATCCTACCTCTACGATGACTGCAGTCCGGATGTGTTGAAGCTGCGTATCGAGTACCGCACTGCCATGACTGAGCTGTATGAGAGAGGATACCAGCCATCCTTACTTTTCCCAGCCAAACTACGCATCACTATGCCGGACGGGGAGAAAAAGTAGTTTGCATCTGCAGCAGCGGCTGAAAAGTTTGTACAGGACACACGAGACGTCACCTAAATGGAGGTGATAATGGTTGGCATTGTTTGGACGAATATAAATGTCTGCCCAATTCGAATATTTCACTGATCGTTTCTTTTGTGTGTGATTTGAGCTAATGTTATAAGCTAAGCTGCAAACAGGCAGTGTTCTTTCTTTACATTATAGGTTTGTGGATGAATAAAGTTACTGTCTTGAAACTGAACTGCTCTTACATCTTAGTAGCCCCATTGTGGCAGGGAGTTAGGATTAGGGAAGGAATACAATCTACTGATAAATTTATCAGAGGGTCAGTTGTTACTTTTCGCTTTTTTTGTGTTTTTATCATTTTTGCTGTTATTATTTTTCCTGTGCTACTTCTCCTGTTAAGTTTATTAATAACAGAGCATTGGGGCCAGAAACACCTCACTCAAATACAGGAGGTGGTGGGTCCTAATGTCCCACCAGCTCCTGGTGGAGCTACACAGCTTGTTAGTTGGAATGTGAAGGGAATACATTCTCCAATTAAAAGGAAGAAGGTAATCAGTCATTTAAAACAGCTGAACACAAGGATTGCATTTCTGCAGGACACTCATCTGAAATTAGCTTACCACTTGGAGATGCAGTTTGGGTGGGTTCCATTTTGTGTCACTGAGGTAATAACAGACCCCAATGGCCGCTACATTATAGTTTCAGGCAGAATTTGTGGTAAGTCTTACATTAGTGAATGTTTATGGGCCAAACTTGACATTGAGGAATTTTTTTAAGAAACTGTTTCTCTCTATTCCTAATTTAAATTACAGTCAGCTTGTAATGGGAGGTGATTTTAACTATTGCCTTACCTCAGCACTGGCTCGCTCCTCATCTAGGCCTTATTCTGTGTCCAGATCCTCCAAAACCATACAAAGCCAACTTTTTATGTCACAATATGGTGTCACAGATGTCTGGCGTCATTTTAATCCAAATGTTAAGGATTAGTCTATTTTTTCGCCGGTGCGCGGCTCTTTCTCTAAAATAGACATTTTCTCCATTGCTAATAATTTGGTCTCTGCTGTCAACTCTTGTGAATACACCCCATAGTAATACCAGATCATACACCTGTTACTCTTGATATTTTTCTCCCAGGCAACTCTTTGTCACGGATTTCCATGGCAGTTTAACCCAATGGTGCCCATTAGTGAGCATTTAGTCCTCTACATTTCCACTCATAATACACCAGATGCATCTGGAAATCCAATTTGGGAAGCATGTAAAGCATTTTTGAGAGAGGAAATAACATCATACAGTGCCTAAAAAATAAGATTGACTCACAAAAGAGCCTTGATCTTTACTCTGCTATATCGGAACTGCAAAATAAGTGTGCAGAATCCCCCAGTGCTGATCTGTCTAAGAAACTGCTTATAAAAAAGGCAGAATTTGACTCAGTGGCCACAGATGAGGCAGTGCGATTAGTACTCAGGACCCTTTATAGCTATCATGAGTTTGGTGGTACGCCTAATCACATACTCTCACACCAGATTAAACAGTCAAGGCAGCTCAAAATATTACCGAAGTCTTACTCACAATCAACCCTCAAACTATCAATGATAAATTTAGGGATTTTTATTCTGCTCTATACACCTCTGAATGTTTTCCTGATGAGAAACGCTACGAAGCCTTCTTTTCACATCTTAATATTCCAACAGTCGAACCAGATGTAGCTGTTCAATTGGATAACCCTTTTAATGCTGAAGAACTCAATAATGCTGTCATGTCCATGCAGAGTGGGAAATGCCCTGGACCTGACGGGTTCCCATCTGAAGTTTTTTATGGATAAACCATCCCCTTTAATGCTTAACATGTTACAGGCTTCAGCTGATCTTGGTGCCTTGTCGGCTACTCTGCGACAGGCCACAGTCTCCTCATTCTAAAGAAATATAGTGATCCCTAATGCTGCAGCAGTTAAGGTCCTATACCTTTGCTGTGTGCAGATGTAAAAATTTTAGCAAAGCGCTTGGACTCGATAATGCCCACATTAATCAGTCCTGACCAAGCTGGCTTTATTAAAACCAGACATTCATATCATAATATTGGGCGGCTAATGAAAATTTTATACTTCACCTCTCCAACTGCCACCCCCTAAATGGTCATCTCCATGGATGTTAAAATAGGCCTTTGATCGGGTGGAGTGGCCTTACATGTTTTATGCTCTAAGACACTTTGGCTTTGGCTTGAAATTTCTATCATGGATCAACTTACTATATCCCTCACCTATGGTACGTGTTTGCACTAAGAATGACTACTCGAAATACTTCCCCTTGGGAAGTGGAATTATACAGGGCTGTCCACTTTCCCGTCTTTTATTTGTGCAAGCCATTGAACCACTCACAGAGTGTACCTTCATTGTACCTTAGACATGTAGGACCCTTGGTAGGGGGAGTGCTTGGACATCTCTGGCAACAAGCAGCAAATGTCCTCTTACCACCTTACCCGCCAATTTTAACTGCACCTTAAACACTTAGGGCCTCTTGGCAGGGAGGGTATTTGGATATCACTGTGAGTAATCAGGAGATGTTCTCTTGGTGCCCTACCCGCCAATTTTAACTGCACCCTTTAGTACTCTCTCCTGGGGTGTGCTCTTGGGGCAGGACCCCATGTTGGGCCCTCCTGGCGCGGCAGGGGGGCTGCTCTCCTGGTTGGGTTGGGGCTTGCATTCTCTATCCCCCTATGCCTCCCTGCTCTCTGGCTTTGGTGGCCCTGGCCTGGGTGGCGGATGGTGCGGGTTCCTGGCTGCCGCTGTGGTGGGGATTTTGGTGTGTGGATGACTGGGCACCCTCCCTCCTTTAACATTTCATCATCCACCTTAGAAGAACATAAACACTCATTCGAGCACAGGTGTTTTCTTACCTTTGCACAGTTTGCGTGACTGAAGGAAATGTTTCATGTGTTGGTCAGAAGGCATAAGTATGGGTTTTTCCTCAAGCGTATTTCCTGAAGGACCTGTGGGATACTCCCTATCATGTCTGCATATAAATCACAGATGTTACTAATACTTGTACTAGTGCTAGTACAAGTATTGAAATGGTACCCCAAAATGCCAGTCCCAAATCCTGTCTTCACTCTGTTAAACTCCAGATTTTAACCACTGAAACTTTACTATCTTTAATCATTTGTTTCTCCTTCTCCTTTGTAGATCCTGGCAGGCAGCATTGACAAGGCAGTTGCCTACCTGGAGAAACGACTTCCTAGCCTTACGAATCCTTACGCTGTTGCCATGACATCATATGCTCTGGCTAATGAGGGAAAACTAAACCGCCAGATTCTCTACAAGTTCATCTCTCCAGGTGCTGAAACAGAAATAAGTAAACATATATCACTCAATGCTGCTGATTCTAGGATTTATAATCTATAAAATGTCCCTTTTTGGGATGTGTCATGATGATGGTTTTGCTCATGTCTACCAGAGTTGTCCCACTGGCCGGTTCCTGGGAGGCAGGTCTTTACCCTTGAGGCCACAGCTTATGCTCTTCTGGCTTTGGTCAAGACCAAGGTGAGCTCATCCCTTATTCACATAAAGAATCTCGCTTATAATTTAATTAATAAATAAATAAAAATAGAAAAACCTATATGCAGCTTTTTACTAAACTTTGGATCAGGAAGTAAGTAAAGATGCAATTTTGTTTGTTACTGTTAAAAAAGGGGTTATATAACTTCAAAAACATGAGGTGTATACTTGTATAACGTCTTTTTGTATTCATCAAGTCTTTTGAAGATGCCAGACCTGTTGTGAGATGGTTCAACCAGCAGCAGTTTGTTGGTGGGGGTTATGGATCCACCCAGGTTAGAAATATTTTTTACGTCTTTGTACTTTCAGGTTTATACATTCAAAATCCTTCTGGGCCCCTAAATCTGTTTTCCCCCTCTCTCATTTAGGCTACAATTATGGTGTACCAGGCTTTAGCAGAGTACTGGGCCAATGCTCAAGAACCAGAGTATGATCTGAAAGTGGATATTTTGGTATCAGGCAAATCAAAGCCTGACAAATATCAATTCACCCGTGAAAACAGCTATGCTACAAGAACCTCTAATGTGAGGACCTGCTGCTGATACACCTAAGCTCTGTGTTTTTTTGTCCTTTTGTTTGTTTATTTATGACTGAGTCTGTCCCTGCAGATCAAAGACATAAACAAAGATGTAAAAGTGAAGGCTACTGGATCAGGAGAAGCTGTTGTCAAAGTAAGGACTGCATCTGTTTTTGAAGGGGTTTAGATCTGTGGTTTCAATGTGAATTGTAGCCTCATTGGCCTACATAACAATGATGTGTGCGATTATTAATTGTAAAGACAAGACTGGTTTGCAGAGGTAGAATCAAGTCCTTGTTTTGCATGTGACAAGTAAGTCTCTAGTCTTTGTCCTGAAGTCTCGTGTTAAGTCCCAAGTCGAAGCAAGCAAGTCCCAAGTCAAGACCAATAAGTCTCAAATTGAGTCCACGTCCTACCATTGAATGTTTCAAATCCTTTCATCAATAGAGTAACATTATTTACACAGGATATGTACGTTTTAGGAACTGTATTTATTTATCAAATATTTGCAAGCGTATTAGGTAAATTGGCTCTGAACTTATATGCATCCCCACTTCAAAAATCCAAAATGACTCAAACATTTCTAATGTGTGTTAAAGTGCTCGCCAATGATCCACATCCGCCATCTTGGCAACAAAACGTGGTGTTTGAGTCATACCAACTTTTTTAAACTACGCATTAACTTCACTTATGTTCCTCTCTAAACCGCTTAAAACATACTCACTGTTACAAATAATTTGTGTGTTGATTGCAGTCAGGTTACCTGCAAAATATACAAAGTTTCAGTCAAAAAGAGCGCACATGGTCATGTATTCTGCTGACTCATTCATCCCATTGTAAATGGCGTATACTTATATAGCGCCTTTCTTCCTACAAGGACAGAGCGCTTTACAGTCACGGACCAATTCACCCAGTCACACACACATTCACACACTGGTGGCGGCTGCGCTGCCAAACACAGGCGACCGCCTACCACCAGAGGCAAGGTGGGGTTCAGTGTCTTGCCCAAGGACACTTCGACCCATGGGCGTGCAAGGCGGGAATCAAACCTGCAATCTTCCTATTATGGGACGACCGCCCTACCGCTGCTTCACAGCCGCCCCATTGTAGGTACCAAAACCATTCGGCCTGCAATAACCATTCTGGGTCCTGGGACTAATGCTGACGTTGCATTATGTAATTGGCTGTCCGTTGGTCCAATGATGTGTCAGATAGTGATTGGTCTGGATAAATTACTAAACTACCATAGAAGAAGATATTGTAGCGACCTGGGGGTTAGCCCTGCCTTCAGCCCCCTGACATACGAGCTGGGTCGTTACTTATTATGTTGTCCATTGTAAACAAACAGAGCTCCGACATAGAGCGAGATTGTCTTCTAAACATGTTTTAATTATTGTTATGATCCTTATTAAGTGCATTCACGCTTATAGTTATTTAAATCTGTGTGCCCAGTGCTTTATTCTTGGCAGAATGGACCCGGAAGAAGGGTTAGGATTAGGCTATTGCGTGCTAACAACATTCTTAGCCGCGGTTGATCTTAAACTGAAATAGCATCAGCCTTTATTTTGTCTGGATTCAACTGAAAACACAGATTCACTGGACGCCTCCGCTAGCGCACACATTGTCCTAAAGCCGCTTCTCTGCTTGGAGATAAATCTCCCGGAAGACAGGGTTCTCCTGAGCTCATTTACACAGAGCAGCCAAAGAGACTGCATTCCGAACCCTTCTCCAGATTGCACAATATAACAAAGCACCTTCCCTGCCTGCGAAAACGAAGCTACGGGACTCCAGCTGCTCTGCTCAGAGACACGGCTCGCTTGTGTGGAGCAGCAAGTTCATTCTAACAGCCACTTTTTACAAAGTGGGTTGTGGCAAAATCTCTCTATTAATATTACAAAGAATAATGCAAGCCACAACCTATGATGGAAAAGAACTTTAGGTTACCAAAAGAAACGCGAAATGAAAATATGTAGAGCCTGAGCAGATCTCGACGCAACATAGTTTGTCCAAGTGGGGTTACCGTAGTGTGACGTTAACCTCAGTCGAAAGGACCCCAAACGGTTATTGCAGGCCGAATTGTTTTGGTCCCTACCCCATACTGCCCTGGCTTCTTCTGCTGGTCAGCACCCTCTGCTGGCGAAACTGGGTATTGGCCAAAAAACGTTTTTCAACACAAACTGACAGTTTATTATGTAGTGATAACAGTAATTTTACTAATTATTTCAGAGTTCAACATAAAATTAAATGGGGGGGGGCAACTGTATTAATGAATTTTTTAAATCACACAGCGCCACAATAAACATGTGAACTCAATACATTTACCAACTACTGACTGTGTTTCATGTCTCATATCACCATCTTTTTATAAACATAGCAGATACATAAGCACTTAAATTATTTTTTATCAGACACTGGTTTGTTTTGTATAAAACGTACCGACATGCTTCGGCGGAATGCCTTCCGCCTTCGTCAGGGTCGTCCCCGGTGCTTAGTAGAACTTATAGACACAATGAACTTCATTGAATCATAGCAGATACATATTGGACCGAGAAAAAATGTAAAATGTGTTTGTGTGTGTGCTTAAGCAGGTGTTTTCACGATAGCAAATAGGAAGAAGAAAAGCAGGAACACGGCGCAAGCCAGTGTGTGTGTTTCTTTGTCCTGAAGGCAGCACTGTCTTCGCTATGTGCGTGTGTAGGAAATGGAGGAAGGGAGTCGCACTCACAAGACATTCAGCTTGTGTTACTCAGTTAGGGAGAAAAGTTACAAAAAAAAAGTTTCCTCTAAAGAACAGAGACTGGTTATTTCATTTACCCACTTTGAAGGCTCTGAGGGTCCGAACTGGGCGTTAACATGCCCACGCCTTAACACCTGGTGCGCCCTATGGTCGTGAAAACATGGTATATTAATGATCAAATAGTTTTTAATAATACATATAAATTGCATTTATAGTAAACCAATATTTTTTACAAGTTCACATCTAATAATAGCAGGTGAGTATGATGACAGGTGAAGGAATACTACACAGACTGATACATTCCCACACATGCGTACTAAAAAAGCAGTTGACAGTATACGAGAATATCCAGAATCCTTCTTGCAGCAGCAGTAAATAAAACCCTAGGACAGAGGTTGGGAACCTATGGCTCATATATACCCATATATGGCTCTTTTGATGGTCACATCTGGCTCGCTGCCAAATCTTTAACTGTACAAATTTTTTTCATTAGACCTGTCCTTCTCTGGCGCGATGCCAGGGGGTGCAGTAGTAGCGTTGCTTGGATAAAAAAAATCTGCACCACTATCAATTTACTATTATTTCACAGAGTTTGTAACAGCCTGAAACCTGTGAATTGCCGTCCCTGCAGCTTCCGTCTCTGAGAAAGAGGGCACAGTTGCAACGACAGGATGTGTGAGGAAGCAAGCGGGTGGGGGGTTGCAGCAAGGTGAATCGCGCACGAATTGTCAAAACTTAAAACACGCTGCCCGTCACATACTGCTGCGTGTGAGTGTGTGTTTGGCTCCGCGTCTACATGTGAGCAGTCTTTGTCACATCTAAAGAACATTCAGACCAACCTAATATCACATTTAAAGTCTCAACGCCTGCATGAAGCTTAAACTCACCACGTATCAACCAGACTAGACCATCAGCAAAACCACCATGCAGCACCAGAAGTCGTAAGAAATACTCATCATTTATTAGCAACAGTATAACAATGTTATTAAAAAGAATGCACATATTAACTGTACTTTAAAAGTGTTGAAATTACATAAATTGCTCACATTCACTTGTATTTTTAGTTTTAAACATATTGTTGCAGACTGATTTGGACTGGGTGGCGGTTGGGTCGCGTTCTAAATTCTGGAGTTCATTGAACGCATCAAGCAGAGATCTGATTGGCTCTCAGTTCTGTCGCTCAGCCTGTTGTTAGGTAGTTTGGGGCTCAGCTATGGGCCGAATAAGGGAAATAGGAGGACTGTTGCGGCAGTGAGGGAATAAAAAGTTGGGAGAAGCGCTCTCAGCTGGAGAAATTCAGGAGTTGCTGAATAAGTTGTACGGCGTTGTTGACATCGCAAACAGATGAAAACATACACAGAGACAGAGAGACCACAGCCTGATCTTTGTCAAAATACTTTTTAATCTTGGGTGCAGGAGAGAATAGCATGTCTTTCCGATTCAGAGGGCACAAGTCAGAATCAAGTCATGAGTTACTGCTGCTAAGGTCCAAGTCGAGTCCAAAGTCGTCAAATTCATGACTCGAGTCTGACTCGACCTTAAGTCATGTGACTTGATTCTACACCTCTGCTGGTTTCCATGAAGACTTCATCAATAAAATGTCTTTATTCTCAGAATATCAAACACAGTGACCAGAGAACACGTTCATGCCCTTTAAACAACTTTGATTGTTCTGTTAAACTTGTGAGAAGAGCAAAGAAGAAAATCAGAAGATTTAATTGTTTGGAGACGAGGGGAGGCGTTATAATCCAAAGTTTAAGCTTTACAGTGTGTTCCAAATTATTATACAAATTATATGTAAGTCTCAAAAAGATACAATTCTTTGTTTTTCAATTAAATTTATGTATGACATTGTGTCTCGGGGTTCCACATTATTAAGCAGACCAACTTTTTCAAACAAAATGAGAAAGAAAAAGATCTCTACTGCTTAAAAGTATGAAAATTTTGTAACAAAATCATCTTCGTGTATGACCTCCTAATGCGGCAAATTCAACAACTGACCATTTTTAGTTCTTTAGTGTAATAAAGTGGAACAGTGCATTTTTAGGAGGTATGTTCAATAACATTTAATATAGACTCTAATGCAGGGGTATCCACACTTTTCTGGCACGTAAGCTACTTTTGAGTTGACAATTTCTTAAAGCTTTACATATACCAGCTCATTTCAGATTACAACTTTTAACTTACTGTCACAGTAAGTTACTGATCAACGTAATAAGCACCTCTTTTCTAATGGTTAGGGACTTAAAAATTATGCTGTCATTTGCATAATAATTTGGGACAAGCTGTAAAATTTGACTTCCTGTATGGAAATCTGTTTGAACATGGGTTGAATATTTCAATCCTGGTTCTTATTTTAAATCCATAGTGCTTCACCCAAAAATCTTTTTTTTTGTGTGTGTGTGGGGGGTTCTCCCTTGGTTCTCTCTTTTGCCTCCTACCAAGTTCAAACAATTTCCATGATTTTGATTTGCTTTGGTTACTATGCACATTTATCTTGCTTGTGCTGTTGGTCAGATGGTGTCCTTGTACTATGCTCTGCCTGAAGAAAAGGAAAGTGACTGCCAGAAGTTTGACATGTCAGTGCAGCTGCTTCCAGGTAACTGTCTGTTTCTAGAGTTTTACTGTTTTACTTTTTGAGTCATATAATAAGAAGTTTCTTCCTGCAGCTAAGAATATTGGGAATCAAAAGGTCTACAAGCTTCAGATAGAGGTTTTGTAAGTATACCAGTAATATTTTTTTTGCTCAGCTCCAATTCTCTTCAGTTTCTTCATGGTGCTCTCCTTTGCAGATACAAGGACAGCAATCGTGATGCCGCCATGTCCATCTTAGACATCGGTTTGCAGACAGGCTTCACTCCCAACTTAGATGACCTCAAAGCTGTAAGACTGTAAAGTAGTTCAAGATGAGATTCACTGAGTCCCCAAAACCAATGATGACTTGTACTTGTGTCTGCAGCTGTCTGGAGGGCGAGCCCCCATCATTAGCAAGTATGAAATGGATACAGCTCTGTCGGAACGGGGCTCACTCATCATCTACCTGGATAAGGTTTGACCCCAGGCTGCTTCTTGTTAATGTCTGCATGTTCTGGATCATGTGACCTTTGTGTAACGTTTACATCATACAACTGAGTATTTAGACAAGATCACAAGCAGAAGAAATTGATACTCAGAAAGAACACGCCCGCTCACATGATCATTCAGCTAACAGTCTGACTGACTGATCAGAGTATTTCCCAAATGACAGCAAATTACTGACATCTGAATTACATTTACCTGCAGGTTTCTCACACCCGACCAGAAGAGATCAGTTTCAGAGTCCAGCAGACCATGGAGGTGGGCGTTCTTCAGCCAGCAGCAGTCTCTGTCTATGAATATTATGAGCGTAAGTACAGGCTGCCTCTGTTCTCATCAGGATAAAGGTAAGTGAAGATAAAAGTCAATTTTATGAATACTCTTTTTATTTACAGAAACACCTTGTGTGAAGTTTTACCATCCAGAGAGGGAGGGAGGACAGCTGCTGCAGCTCTGCAGAGATGACGAGTGCACATGTGCAGAAGGTAACTTGGTTACATTTGTGTCGCAGGACTTCCACTGATGTCTCCAGGCAAGAATCAAATCAAACTTTATTTATAAAAAAGTGCTTCTCATGGCTTGCGCAACTCGGAGCGCTTTAACATTTAAAACAAAAAACATGGACAATATTACAAAAAATAAACAACCCACCCTTCACCATTCCCTCTCCCCTCCATTGACACATTTGACCCATGACCCCACATACAATGAATACTTATAAAAGTAACTTTTAAAAGAAATTTAAGGCTAGGCTCTGCGGTTAGGAAACAGTATTTGGTAATCTCTTCATACCAGGAGCCAGCCTGGCCATAAGAACATTGCCACGGTGCCAACCCAGACCAGGACTGCAAAGGGCTCCACTTCACAGCCATGAGGCTTTAATGTTAAACTTGAGCAAAGGCGACAACCGCAGCAACAACCAATTGGTATAAAAGATCCCCACAAGAACCACTAGGGCAAAAATCCAGATAAGATGCTACAATTAAATACATAAAATGTATTTAAAAATAATCAAAAATCATAAAATGTATTTAAAAATAATTAAAAATCATAAAATTGAGAATAAGACTATGCATAAAATACAGAGAAATACCTAAACTAATATGGATTAAAACAAGTAGAATAAATAAGCAGATAAGATCAACTAAAAGCTAAATTAAAAAGGTGGGTCTCGATCCTGTTCTTAAAAACCTCTACGATCTCTGCAGCCCTGAGGCTCTCTGGCAGGCTGTTCCACAGGCGAGGACAGCAATGGCAGAACGAAGCCTCGCCATAAGTCTTGGTCCTCACCTTAGGGACAACTAAAAGGTCAACACTGGAGGACCTCGGGGTCGCGGGGGCTCATATTTTAGAAGTAGATCACTTAAATAAGGAAGCTCAAAACTGTTAAGACATTTATTAACTATTAAAATAATCTTAAAATCTGAAATTCTGAAATGCACAGGGAGCCAATGTAGCTATTTTAAAATGGGTGTAATGTGTTCCCGCCTTCTGGTTCTCGTCAGAAGGTTTAAGGAGTTTATTGCCATTTGTACATGTAAGACAAGTACACATTTTTCTTCGGCAGCTCTCAGGTCAGGGTAATTACAGAAGGACAACAAAATAACAAAACTAACAAGGTTCATAAATAAGATGAGGGACAAAATTTAAGAAATAGAGGAGCAGAGTAAAAAAATAAAAGAATAAAAAAAATGTGATAAAATATCAATTTTAAAGCGTCCCAACCTTTTTATTATTGCACTAATGTCATGTGTTTGACATGTTGTGTCCCAGCTGGATGGCATGTTGTGTGGTTCAGTGGAGTTCAGTTCAGTCCAGCCTTGCCTCTCTTGTGTCCTGTGCTAGCATTCTGATTGCCGCTAGAAAAAAGATGTTGTAGAAGCGTATGGTGTGTGCGTGATTGCTTTCAGGCCTCCGACCTCTGAGGTTGTGGCCTGAGTCTACACACTGGATCAGTGCGTGGGTGACTGTCTCTGATGATTTTTGACGCTCTCCTCCTGCTGCGTTTTTCCTTTAGATGGTATTGATAGATGGAAGGTTGCAACCGAAGATTTTTCCAGCTGTGTTGATGACACTTTGCAGAATCCTTCTCTCTTTCAAGGTGGTTTTTCTAAACCAAGCCTTTAGTCCGCTGGTGAGAATGCTTTCTACTAGCCACCAGTAGGCTTGGGTGAGTTTCTGGCACTTGAGCCCGGCCTTCTTCAGCAGCCGGATGAAGGACAGCCTCTGCTGAGCTTTCTTCACTGTGGCAAGAGTGTTTCTTTCCTAGTTGAGGCTGTCTGTGATCTGCAGACCAAGGAACCGGTGGGAGTCGGTCCGCTCCACCACAGTCCCGTTGATGGTGAGCGGCTTTAGTTCACGATTATTTCTTTAGTTTTTTCCACGTTGAGAACAAGATTGTTGTTCTCGCCGTAGATTATAATCTTGTGCACCAGGTCTCTGTGTGCAGACTCGTCTCCTCCTGTGGTGAGACCAAGAACGGTTGTGTCGTCTGCATACTTACTGATGATGTTGTTGGAGTCGGGGGAGGTGCAGTGATAGGTGTACAGTGAGAAGAGCTTTGGACTGAGTCTGAGTTGATGTGTGACAGTACCAATTTTTCCAGGTATTTCATTGCTGCAGTAGTGATAGCCACATTTTCAGAACAAGACTGAGAGATGACAGTGTTGTCAGAGCTCAAGGACTGTTAAATAAATAATCCGCGGTCTACCCGTTTTCCCGCATTCAGCGGTGCCACCGTTGGCTCTGTAAGCACTGTATCCTACAGGTGTTATGCCCCTTGTCTGAGCTACGTCTCACAGAGAAATAAAACAGAGCAGTCCTGGATGTTTTACTGTGCAGCCAGCTTGCTGATGGGGTCATCCATCTTGTTTGCCAAAGATTGTAAGTTGGCACGGAGAATGATTGGGAGTGTTAGCGTACCGCAGCTAGCCAGCGGTGTAGCCTGCTTGGTGTCCCTCCCCGTCTTCTGTGCTTGCATGGTGGCTTCTGGATTCCGGGAGATGAGCCTGTTGCTGCCTGTCGTGGTAAGAATGTTGTAGCTCCGGGTAGGGGTCCAGGATATTTGTGTCAAAATATCCTCCATGACTCCTTTGTTTCAGCCTTAATAGAGCTTCCCAGTTGTACTTGATGTGATCTAACACTCTGCGGATGTAATGAGACAGAAACAAATCTAACAAAATAAAACAAAACCTGACTCTGAGAGTATCACGATGTTGCACACAGGGGACCGCCAGAACTTGTGTGGCAGAGTTCTGTAATACTTGTAAGTTTGAAAGACTCATTGACTTATGACTACTTTTTGGGTAAACCAGAGAGCAGGGTATTACAGTAACCTGAGCGTCCAAAAATAAAAGCATACATCAGCACCTCTGTGCTGGCAAGAGAGAGGAATAGGCAGATTCTGGCAATGTTTTTAAGATGATAAAATCCTGACTTAACAACACTTTAAATGTGTGTAACAAAATTTAGCTGTCAAAAAGTATGCCCAGGTTTCTCACATAGTGAGAAGGTTTAAAATTCTGAAGATGTGGTAAAATCATCTCTATCTTGTCTTCAGAATCAATTATTAAAACTTCTGTTTTGTCCTAGTTGAGCTCCAGGAAATGTTCTGCCATCCACGACTTTATATCTAAGATACAATTTAAAATAGTGACATAAACCAATTGGCATCAAACAAAAGCATGCATCTGCACGCTTCTCTTTTCGAAGTATAGATGTAGAAAAAAATGCCCCTGCTGTACAAGAAAAGCACCAAAACACCACAGTACATAAAAAATGGTATTATGAAATGTTTTAACATGGGCCATGACGGAACTAGTGCAAAAGCTCTGTTAGTGTTTGCATGATTGATTTGGCTTTTGTTCTACATTGGGAGCCCCCCTCTGACAAATCCCTGTCTAAACATAGATAACTTGGTCTGTTCAAAAGAAAATAAATTTGTCTTTGACCATCACATTAAACCAATTTTCTTGATTAAAAATTAAAATAAATACATAAATAAATAGACATAACAATAATTAAAACAAGTACATGCCTTTGGACTCATTGATTTATTCTGGGTTGTATATCACTGGTTGTTGGATTTACCTGGACTTGGGACTGGCGCACAAAAGCAGTGGATTATTCTCTTTGTGGTTGCACAAGACGTTCTTGCAGACCAGTCAGCTGTTTTCAATTGCAGTGATTTTTAAATTGACATTTGTTTGTGTTTCAGACAGTGTGCTTACACTGTTGTTTACTTGTTTTAAGAGAACTGCAGCATGCAGAAGAACGGTCAAATCAGCAATGATGAGCGAACATCCAAAATCTGTGAGAGCACAGAGAGCAGCAAAATTGAGTATGGTAAGAGCTGTGCTACATTTGCAACTGTTTGCATCTTCCCTTTGCATATGTTGAGACTGACAGCTGCTCTTGTCGCCTTACAGCGTACAAAGTTCTGGTGGAAGATGTTGTCTACAAACCATCTATAGACATTTATGCCATGAAGGTGAATGACTCCATCAAAGAAGGTTGGTGATAATCTGCAGGTTTTTTTCTCTCTGACACCAACAATGCTACTTTCTGTGCAATTTATACTGATAAACTGTTTTCCTAGATACGGGTTGGGGTTGGCCTATTGGGTTAACACTAATAGAGTTAAATACCATTGTATGGGTTGACTTAGCCAGACATTCACAATACAATACTCCCAAGTCTGTTTGACAAGTTTGTTGAACTGCATGTCCATCAATGAATTCGATTCACCACTAGGTAGTGGTCAATTTACATCTCTTCTTCCCTCTAAAAGAGAGATGGTTTAAGGTCAGTTAACATGACTACCAAATGTTTCACTGTCTTTTTGCCCAGAGTCCATGTGATGAACATCCTTCTGCTCAAACACAGTATTTGCTATGAACAAACTGACCAGCAGAGAAATCCAATAACTATCACAAAAACAGACGGCTGGATCCAATTGCAGCAGATTTACTAGCTCAGAAGCTTTCAGGTAACAGAAGCTGAATCAGGGTCAGAAAGGCAAAGGTCAATAGCAGGCATAAGATAATCAGGGGAGAGACCAGGTAGTTAATAAACCAGGCGAAATTCGGGGCAGGCGGCAGGCAAACAGTCAGGGTCAGGAGACAGAACATCGGGTCCAAATATAACGCTCGGTAAGGAAGGCAATAGCACAAACAGTACTTTGCACTGAGCTCAGCTCAGTGCACTGCTAAAGTATGCTGCGGTTGATTGAGTGAATGAGAGTCAGGTGTGTAGAATTCAGGAAGTTTGGTTAGGACTCTGGAGATGGTTCCCGCTGGTCACTAGAGGGGGAGACAGAGTTCTGACTTCTGACAGAGCCCCCCTCCTCCGAAAGCGAGGGGCCCTCCGATGCCATGGTCAACCACGAGGTCGGGGGGCTGGTCAGTCTGTGTGGCTTTGGTGGAAGTCGCTGATCAGGAAACGAATAAGGATGTCACAATGATCCCCCAGCACACACTGAAAGGGCAAAAGCCCTGTGCCAGTCTTCTTGAAGGAGTTTTGGGCTTACTCTGCCAAAACCAGGAACTAACTCCAGGCCTTTTGATGTTGACTATTGTAAGTGCGGGAGAACCGCATCATTTCTTGTTTCAGGCGCTCCACTTGGCCATTGGACTGAAGATGATAGCCGGAGGTCAGACTCACGTTAATGCCCAAACCCTTGCGTGAGGTGGATACGTGAGGTAAACTGGGGGCCACAGTCTGACATGATGTCCGCCGGGAGGCCAATGTGCCGGAACACATAGTCAATGAGTTTTTTTAGCTGTTTCCAGTGCTGTGGGCAACTTAGACAAAGGGACCAGCCAGCATGATTTAGAAAAGCTATCAATGGGAGAGAGGATGGTGGTGTTACCTCTCAAATGAGGTAGATCTGTGATAAAGTCCACCGCACTGCGCAAGTCCCACTGAATAGGAACTCGGAACAATGTTTAGGGAACAACGGGTTCTGGTGCTACAGGTCCTTCTTTCCTTAGTGTAAATGGGACAGTGCATCAGCCTACTGTTCTTGGACCCTGGTCGATATGTGATCTGAAAATTGAAGCCGGAGAAAAACAGAGACCAATGTACCTGTCGTGGGTTCAACCGCTTGGCAGATGTAATGTACTTGGTTCTTGTGGTCAGTGAGCACTAGGAAGGGTTAAGCCTTGTCTCCACTCGGAGAAAGCCTCCTTCATGGCCAGAAGTTCCCGGTCATCCATGTCATAGTTACGTGTTAAGCGGTGTTAAGTTTACTGGAAAAGTAAGCTCACGGGAACATCTTGGCTGGCTGACCATGACGTTGTGAGAGCACGGCTCCGACCCCTGTGTTAAAGGCGTCAACCTCCGCATGGCTGGGTCCAAGTGATGGAGGATGGGCCCCTGGATAAAACGCTGTTTAAAAGTCAGGAATGCCTCTGTGGCTGCCGGAGACCAGAGCAGGCGTTTTGGGAGCGTCCTTTAGTAGAGGCGTGAGAGGAGCTGCCACTGTGCTGAAGCCATGGACAAAACCCCAGTAAAAATTGGCAAACCAGAGGAACTGCTGCAGCTCCTTCTCTGTGGTAAGTTGGGTCCACTGCAGCACCGCCTCCACCTTGCCCTGGTCCATTGCCATGCCCCAAGCACTGATCACATAACCCAAAAAAAGTTCTTACAGAATTCACATTTCTTTGGCGTACAAGTTATGTCTGATCAACCACTGTAACACCTGCCGAACATATGCAACATGTTCCTCCTACGCGTCAGAGTAGATCAGGATATCATCAATGTAAAGGACAACAAAGTGTTGTAGCATGTCCCAGAATCATTGACATCATTGACAAACGCCTTGAACGCATAGGGGGCGTTACAGTGACCAATGGGCTTCACCAGGTACTCATAGTGTCCGGTGGTGGTTGAAAAGGTGGTTTTCTATTCATCCCCTGCTCGAATGAAGATGAGGTTGTAGGTTCTCCTCAGATCTAGCTTTGTGAAGAAACGAGCCGTGCGAAGCTGCTTCAGAGCTGCAGGAAACAGTGGCAAGGTATAACGATATTTAAAGAGGGAACACCTGTCCTGTGTGGGTATAGCTCTGGGCAGGCGGTCAAAGGCACAGTTGTAGGATTGGTGTGGAGGGAGCTGTGTGGCACGCTGCTTGTTGAAGGCCTCCCACAGGTCCTCGTATTGAACTGCCAACCCCTCCACCTAGTCTGTTACACTGATCTCATCGCGGGTTGTGCCTGCAATCAACCTTGATGGAGCACAGCTTTCAGACGTCATTGTTGGGCAGACGGCAGGCAAACAGAGTCAGGATCAGGAGATTGGTCTGTTGGTCTGTGTGTCTGTTTGTTTTTGGTACAAAACAGGCTGAAAAAATTACTTGGTAATGCAGTTATTGGTTTTACATTACAATAAATAAAATTGACCTGTGTGGGTGATCTGCTTAATGAAATAATAAAAACCATTAGCTGCCATGAACCAAAAACTTTGGATACTTAACACTGGCCTGAAAAAAAAACATTTTAGCTTGCACATTTTTTTCTTGTAGACCCAATTGTTACAGTCGGGTGTTGCCGTTTCAAGTTCGTTAACATATTAGATGTGTTATTAAGCTACATACGCTATTTTTGTGTAACAATGTCAAAGCACAGCATTCGACTTATCCAATTGTCTTTTTACTTCATGGATGCTGAAAACAAAGCCAAAGTGTTCCCACACAGGAGAGCTTAAGGAGATGGGGGGGGGGCCCTCATCTCTGGCCTCACGTCTGCATTAGCCATGTGTTGACATGCTCACTGTCCGTCACCTAATAGCGTCTCGGAGGAACCTTACGGCTAACATTACTTCTGCCTCTGCGCAAAGTAAATTCTGTGGCGACCAGGGGGTTAGCCCCGCCTATAGTCACTAAAACTCCTGGGAAGTCTGAAATCTTGTTTTTTTTTAATTCTTCACCATAACTAAGAGAGCTATAAAGAGAAGTGACCTTCATGTTGTTACGCTGTTTTTGTGCATTCAAAATAGATGGATCTTAGTGCCAGAAAGGAGACTTAGCAATTACATTGACAGTCCACCCATCCCCTTCGGAGACTATATTAGGGCGTGTGGAGTATGGAAAAAAAAGATTAGCCACCTAATCTAGTTAACTGGCAGCTTGGCTCTTGTTTCCCCGGTATGAGTGACAATGTAGCTGGGTCATTACAATATATATGCAGAAAAAAAAATAAAAAATACGTACCGAAACGGTACAACGGTGAACCGAACCAAAACTGCCGTACCGAAATTGTTTGGTTCACCTACGTGTATCGTTACATCCCTAAGAAATAGACATAACTATTTTAGAAATCAACATAGATCAACATGCAGATCAGTTATCTAAAATATATGCAGATTATTTTAATTAGAAAAATAACACCATATCAGAAAAAATAGATATAAAACTGTTTCCGAAATCTTCATAGCATATGTAGATCACGTATCAAAAGTTAAAATTATGTGCAAATAATTTTTCATTAGAAAAAATCTTGACTCAATTTTTAGAGCAAGTGAAGTAATATAATTAGAGATTAATCATTTTAACCATCTTCAATAATTGATTCAAAATTTTGGTTTAAGGAAATGCTGTAAAATAAAAGGGTCCATATTCTGACCATTGTCCAAGGTTAGTATTCCATCTTCTGCTGGGTGACAGCCGTCCTTTGGTTTTAACAGAGCTTATAAGTTCTCTTCGCTGTAATGTCTGCAGACATTGTTGAAGGTCCTTGTCTTTCTGCAGCTGTTATCAGCGCAGCTGAAAGTTGAGGTCAAGCTGTCTGCAGGTCATAACTCTCTGCTGAAAATCTGGGCCACTGTTAGAGATAACGCAGATCCTAGGCACCTTTATATTTCTTGAAATTATATTTTGCTCCCCTTGTGCTGTCCTATGACCCCACCCTTACATTGACGTGTTATCCCAACCATGACAAAGGTGGATAAAGGTGAATAAGATTTCATGTAATCCATGGACACCAGTGAAGATCACAAACCATTGAAGAAAATAAAGGCTCAGCACACTGTCTTGTGGGGTCTAGATGACCCAACTCCCAATGTTAAAGTGCCTAGGATAGCACAAGGGTTAAATTATTGCTGCATTTGTCAGCTCAGACGTCCGTGATCAAACACTTGTCCAAGTCTTTCATGGACAACCTGCCTGGTGGACTGAGAGGTTTCACGAAGATTCTGACTTGCCATTTTTTTTATTAGAGTTGCCACACTCATTCGGTCCAGTTCTCACGTACAGTCAATGGACACACAGGAAGAATCCTTATTACCATGCTTTGGCTTGCTTGCTCAGATCCCAGGGATGGCTCCAGGCTGTAGCTCCGGTGGCAGCAATGTGAACAACATTACAAATGCAATACTGCAGACACTCCATATTTCAATCTCATCACCAATCTCATATTTCAAGTGCCCATCAACTGGGAACAGAATGCTAAAGCTGTCAAACTTCAACCACTTTTCAGAGTGATTTATTTTAAGCAGTAGAAGAAACTTTTTCTGGTTGAGAACCATGTCCACTAATTTGGAGCCGCTGATTCTTATCAATTGATTCTCCACACTCATCAGCGAACACCAGAGGGTATTACTCCCAAAGAGACACCCTTCTTCCTTTTGGCTGAGCTGAAATAATGTTGTTCATAAAGGGAATCAGTATAGGGGGGATTTCTTTATACTTTTAAAAGTTTGACTTACTGTTGGCAACAGAAACAAAGTTTGCACTCTTTTAAAAGGATGGAATGAGTACCAATAACTCTTCATGTATCACACTCCTCACAATATGTCCTGAGGGACACAGTTACAGTATATGCTTTTTCCACGTCAGACACATTTGGACAGAATTGTTAAACTCCAGTATTGGCACATAAATTTGTGATGGTCTGTG
Source organism: Oryzias curvinotus (assembly GCA_023969325.1). Lineage (NCBI taxonomy): Eukaryota > Metazoa > Chordata > Actinopteri > Beloniformes > Adrianichthyidae > Oryzias > Oryzias curvinotus. Next base: position 24,717,162 of record CM043706.1, read on the forward strand.
CCTGTAATCGAATTTTTAAGGTTATTTAGTCTGTAAGTCATCCCCTCACACACACATTTCCCTTTGTTATTACAGGAAGTACAGATGTTGACCCCATGGGAAAACTGCGGCCATTCCTCAGTTATCCCCATTGCAGAGATGCTTTAAATCTGCAGAAAGGTAAAACATACATGATCATGGGATCATCCAGAGACATCCACAGAGATGAAAAAAAGCAAACGTAAGTTTGGTTTATGCAAATCATTGTCCACTTGTATCCCAATACAAATAACATGACTTGGACTCACCTGTGGTTTTCACTTTGTTTCTGAGGATAAATCGCTTGTCCACTTCCTCTTTGCTTTCAGATATCAGTACGTCCTTGGTGAGAGAACTTGGATTGAGTATTGGCCAACAGCAGAGGAGTGTCAAGGGGATGAACACAGAGACACATGCATGGGCTTTGATGAGATGCTAGAGCAGTTCAGAGTGTTTGCATGTCAGCAATAAAGAAAGAAAAAACTTCTCCTTTTTGTTTTGTTTTTTCTGTTAAAAAAAATGTATGTGTTCCCCAACCGTCATGTGGCTGCAGACCGGTCAACCCCTGGGGATTTACCATGGCCCGGTGGAAATGGGTGGGGGTTGTCGGAAATGATTAATTTTGGTCCGATTTTTTTTCAATAAAAAAGAAAAATGTTTTTGCGATCATCACAAAAAACAAATCTTTTAATATTAATAATAACAACTGATAACACCAGCGTAAGATGAATCTCTAGTAACACATTCTGCCAATGAATGCGTACTTTCTAAACAGGCTCCATGTGTGGGAAAACACCTGTTGCAAGAAATCCATATTTTAAGCGGGACTCCTGGTTGCCCACTGTTGTGGGCTCATTTTTGTCTTGAAGTTGTGAACCATTCTTCCATCTGTTCTTCTGTCCCTGCACTAATCCCATATCTATTTGCAACGAAACATCCCACATACAACTTGTCTTGAGTGGCACCCCGCCAAGCTACTCTTGGTGCTCAAGTGACTAACGTAACCAACAGATTCCTGTCGATTTATTTCAGAGTAAATAATTTTTCAAAATAAAAAGATCGTTTAAATGTAGTCATTATTTGTCCCCTGACCAAACTTTACAGCCGTGTATCAAAGGTGTGGCTGAGAGAATTCATCCATCCATCCATCCATCCATCCATCCATCCATCTTCTTCCACTCATCCAGGAGCGGGTTGCAGTCTAAAAAAAGATGTCCAGACTGCCCAGAATCCGTTTATTTTTCAAAATAAAAGATCTTTTAAAATAAAAGTTTGTCGAACTTGAGGTTGTGTGTGTATTTGAAGAGCCAAAGACACTGGAGGGCATACCTTTTTACAACATTGAAAAGTGTGATTTCTTATGAGCTGGTATTTTTGCTTACATACTTTGTAATCCTAAAGTAACTTGGCTAATCCTCTCCCTTGAACTGTGAATATTTACTTAGAGCTGTCAGTTTACATGCTCTCTCACTAGCTTTCAGCCTTTAACAACCCCATCCTAACATTACTGTCGCAGCAAAAATGGCGAGCATTATTGGAGCTATCTTGCTGAACAGTTTTGAGCCAGATATCAGGTCAAACTAGGTAAACAAAGCGCTAAATGGATCTAGTTTGTCTGCAAATGGATGCAGACACTTGTGACCTCTGCATGTTCTCCACATCACAAAAAGCTATTTTTCAAAGAGCATGTTTTTGTCTGCACTTGATTTACAGCAATTTGAATGAAAGACAAACTCAGAAATGCTATTCAGAACGTAATTTTCTTTGTATATATCCTCTATCATCAGAAAAATGCCACAAAATCATGTTAGAAACACCAAAAACATGATTTTCTCTAAGAAATCTGTAAGTTTAAGTTACTACAAATTGAAGAGGATAGTCGATGACGTTCATACCTTTACTTATGTTCTATTTAGTCATTACACTTAACTGTTAAATATATATAGGATACAGTTTAGACACTCATGATATTTGTTTGATTAACATTATAAGAATATGTTAAAGCACAGAAGAAATACAAATCAGCGCTCCAAACTAATGCGACAAAAATAGGAAATGTATAACCAATTCAAAGAAAGAAAGTGGAAAAACACAGACTTGTTTGAAAGAGTAAAAATGAACTGTTATTGGTATTTTTACAACTATACTATATAATATACTATGCCAAGAGTGTGCAAAGTAGTAATACAATCAAAAGGTGGCTACAATGAAGAACCTACAATATTACATATTTTTAGTTGTTTCACACTTTTTTTGTTATGTATATAATTCCACATGTGTTAATTCACACTTTTGATGCCGTCAGTGTGAATCTACAATTTTCAAAGTCATGGAAAAAAAAAAAAAACTTTGAATGAGAAGGTGTATCCAAACTTTTGGTCTGTACTTTATATATATAATGAAATAAAAAAGAGACCCTGGCTTCCTGGGCCCAGCAGCCCTCTCTCCACGCAGGGAGAGGGATCCCTGAGTTCTCTGGCAAGACCAAGATCACATTACATCTGAGCCTGGGGGTGTCCGTGTCCCTATGGTGTGGGATCTGGTCCCTGCCCCTGAACACTGGGCCTCGCCATAATTCCAATAATTATTGCAAGACTTCATGTGGACCCCCTCTTCCCCTGGGTATTCTCCTCCTGGGCAGGGATGGCTGGCCCCTGCCTTGCTCCCTCCTGGACCAATTGTGGGCCGACTGGGTGGCTGCCTGGAGCGCGGGGCGGGTCTCCCTTGGGGGGTCCTTACTCGTGGGAGGGGGGGGGGGGGTGCTCTCCTGGTTGGGCTGGAGCTGCACTCTCTGTCCCCCCCAGGCTTCCCTGCTCTCTGGCTTTTGGGGCCCCTGTGGATGTCCTGCTGGCCTTGGCCTGGGTGGCGGATGTGATCACCCGGGGGGCGGTCGTTCTCTCTGCTATCGTGGGGGCGTCGGATGTTCTGCCTGCCGCTGTTGCTTTGGTGGGGGTCTTGGTGTGGGGATGACTGGGCACTCTTCCTCCTTCTTTTTACATTCCATGAACACTCAACATAACACATCCAACACAAACACTCACTTGAGCACAGGTGTTAGCTGACCTTTGCACAAATAGTTTGCGTGATTGAATGAAATGTTTCAAACTAGTTGGTCGGAATACATAGGTATGCATGTGGGAAAATTATTTGTTTTATGTACATGTTGACAGGTGAACGCTTTTGGAGCCAAAAGGTATGTTTATGGCATTTGGGTGTGCGTGGACAGGCCCCACCCTTATAGACTTGCAGTACATCTGAACCTCACCGTGATGAGAATAACCATCCAGAAACTTGATGCTTTATGCTGCTTCACACAAAAGATTTTCAAATATGACATCATTTACGGGTGAGCCGAATTTAGTCAATGATGAAATGTACAGCCGCTTTTCATCATTTAACCCTTGTGCTATCTTGGATGACCCCACCCTTACTTTGACATGTTCTCCCTACCATGACAAAGGTGGATAAAGGTGGAAAAATTTCATGTAATCCATTGAACCAGTGAAGATCACAAAAAATTGAAAAAAAAAAGGTTCAGCGCTCTGTCTAGTGAATCTAGATGACCCAACTCCCAACGGTAAAGTGCCTAGGATAGCACAAGGGTTAACCGCTGGCTTGGTGCCCAGAAAACGGCATTGATTTTGTGGATAATTGGAGCCCGTTTTGGGGGAAGCCCGGTCTCATGTGGAGGGATGGCGTCCATCCTACTCTGGACAGTGCCACTCTTCTTTCTAGAAACTGTTTTCTTTTTTTTCTTTCTAGAAACTTTTCTGCTAGCCTTAGTCGGTCAACCTGACAACCCAGAGACAAGACCCGGGGGCAGAGCAGCAGTGTAAAACGCTCCTCTGAGACTCCCTTAGGGTTAGTGCTGGTGCAAAAAGTCAAGCAGTTTCTAGCTTTAGCTTATGTGCTGAAAGACAAGTGAATGGAGCGCGTCACAGAAACCTTAAAGTGACAGACAGCAGTTCTCACAAGCAGAATTATGATGTCATTAAATGTGGTTTATTAAACATTAGATTCATTTCATCCAAGTCCCTCTTAGTCAATGAGTTAATTAATGATAAAAAACTTAGGTCACTAGCCTTAAAAGAAACTTGGCTCCAACAGGAAGACTATGTTATACTGAATAAATCAATCCCCCCCCCCCCACACACACACACACACACACACACGCACACACACACTTATGCTAACTATCAGAAATCCAGGATTTTAGGGAAAAGAGGTGGTTTGGGAGTAATATCACAGTCTAGCTCACTTCTCAGCCCTAAAGTTAAACATGTCTTCAAACTCCTTTGAAAGCATAATTTTGTCTATAAATCACTCTAACAGGAAGACTCAAAAACCTGTTTTTCAGGCCCGTATTCAGAATTTTTTACTGTCTAGGAAATGCTTTTGCAGCTTTATTAGATGATGTTGCTATCACCCAAAATGTAAGTGAACCCACTCATCGTCACAAACACACCCTGGACCTTGTTTTAACTCATGGTGGAAAATGACAACTACGCCCAAAATGTGTATGTTTTAACTGATAGGGCTGTATAAGCTCAGACCTACTTCTTTTAGTTTCTGTGCACCCCTCACAATGCCACATGAATGCCACTACCTAGACCTGCAACACACATTGAGATGACAATTGACCACATTTGGTCCTTAACAGTTATTTAAATCACTCTCACTCTAAAAAAGTCTAATAATAAATATATAGTTTATTTTTATGTCTATAGTGCTGTCAAATTATTTCCTCCATCCATCTTCTAATCCCTACAGGGTTCACGGGGGCCTTGCTGTCACGGGCATCACACTCTGAAACTGTTTGTTGCTCCAACTTGGATGCCATTCCCAACAATATTTGTGCACAGATGTTTGTGGACGCCATGTCGTTTGCCAGTAGGGCGAATAACACAGAAAGCCCATGGTCCCAGCCACCCTTCTACCAGCCCTGGGGGTATTGCTGACTGTTTTGTTCACTTCTGTCCTATTATGATCGCTGACATTTATTATAGTCTTTGCTGGCATCTCGCCCATTGACTGTATATGAGGAAGAAGGCCCAGACTCTTACCTGCAACAGCTGGGTAATTTTTTAAATGCAGTGGAAACGACAAAAGTCACCCGTGGCCAATCTGTGATGACAATGAGATTTGGCTCCCTGCAAGCTCACACCATGTAACGTTAACAGAGTTTACAGTCTCATTTATTTAACTGCAGCTGGCAGTTAGCATAATTACTGCATAACATTAAATTGGGCCAGGAATGTCTGTCTCATAGAGACGAGTAATGTTTAAAGACATTACAATAAACCAAAATGCATTCAATGTGAAGATGTGTTTACAATAAAACAACATTAGAGGACATATAAACCAAATACAAATACAACTTTTCCAGGCTTTGTCTCCTTTTTATCTGTTATTGAGTTCATCCACAGCAAGGAAAGGAGTCTGAGCAAGCAATTGCTGGTATGCTTTCTTCAAGTACAGATTTGTAGCTCGCCATCCCTGTGTGGAGGTATAAACTGGTGGGTGAAAAAGAAAAGCCTGGCCTAATCACTCTGGCAAACAGTGTTATTACTTCAGGCCAGTACATACAACCTCTATTTCCAATCATTCATCTGTTCACACTCTCTTCAGCTAGCTTACAGCCCCTCACACCCCAAGCCTAACATTACTGGTGCTACAAAAATTCATTTCTTAACAGTTTTTTTCCCCTTTCGGGGTCATGGGGCTGCCGGAGCCTATCCCGGCCACTTGTAAGCGAAGGCAGGGGATGCCCTGGACTGCTAGTCTGTCGCAGGGTAGAATGTCAACAATCACACAGCCATTCACTTTCACACTCACACCTAGGGACAATTTAGAGTTGCCAATTAACCTATGAAGCATGTTTTTGGATGATGGGAGGAAGCTGGAGACCCCGGAGAAAACCCACGCATGCACGGGGAGAACATGCAAACTCCACACAGAAAGGTCCCCCGTTGATGTAGTTTTTCATGTCCCCCAGCCGGGACTTGAACCGGGGGCCTTCTTGCTGTGAGGCAAGAGCGCTAACCACTGCGCTGCCGTGCAGCCCTCTACAAAAACGGCGAGCAATATTGAGGGTATCCAGCCATACAGTTTTGAGCCGGATACCAGCTCAGACGAGGAAAACTGAGATGCTCATGGATCTATTTGTCTGCTTATCGATGCATCTGAATAGAGTGAAGCAGGGAGTTTGTGGAGTCTGGTTGTCATTGAGACAAACACTGACTTAGTGCAGCAAGCCTGGAGCTACTGTGTTCAACATAATAGTTTCAGGAGTGTGCGTGGTGCTCCAAAGTGTTTATTTAGAATCAAATGTTTTAAATTTGTTCATGTAACCTTGTCAGGTAATTTAGTGAAACCACAAGCTGGGCACAGCCTTGTGGTGGATTGAATTGACAACCACTACTGATGCACTTCCGGTTCCGGGTCACTGCAAGACGCGTGGTCGCAGCTCTCTGCGGATACAACTATCTTCAAATGACTTAAGTTGATTTTCTCCAAAAAGAGAGCTGACCATGGCCCCTAAGAAAACCCAGGAATATGACAATCTCAAAAAGACCCTTGATGATATTCAAGAAACGCTTAGATCTTTTATGGATCAGGTGTCGGCTAAGCTAACGCCACTTTGGGAAATGATGGAAGAGTTCCGAAGATTTCGGGCTCAAACGAGCAACGAGAAAACCGGGTCAACATTCTGGAGAAAAAACTGGACGATGTGGAACAGCAAGTAAGGATGAATAATGTCATTCTCACTGGATTACCAATCAAACCTGGAGCGAAGCTAACACCAGGAGCAAGCACTGCTAATGCTAATGCTAGCGTAGCTAGCAGTGCTAATACGGAGCGCGGTGTAGAGTCTCTGGATCAGCAAATACATTCATTTCTCACATCTAAAGGGATTTCCCTGGATCTCAATACCATCGAGACCTGCCACCGGCTCCCCAGGAGAAAGGAGACGGATAAACCAGCGATCCTCATCAGGTTTGTGAATCAAAAACACAAGCTAGCTCTGATGAACCAAAGGAAGAACCTGAAGGGTTCGGCTGCTTATCTTTTTTTTTTTTTTTTTTTTTCTAACTTGTCCTGTCCAACAGCTGGGCAAACAGATGAGAGCTGAAGGACTCTTGTGTTGGACATATTTTACTTTAACAACAGGGGTTATTAATCTTCAGACAAACCAGAGGAATGTCTGAATAAACCCCTTTTGTAGTTGAGGCCCAACTTTATTACATTCCATCATGTTTGAGAATCTTTGGTGCTGGACCGGACGGAAAAGGAAAGGAGGGAAGAAGAGAGAGGGATGTTAGAGAGAGAGGGGGGATAGGAGGGTGATTAAGGGAGAGGGGGGGGGAGTAGAACCATGAAGCAGCCTAAAGCAACAACTTTACTGGATGTTTATCATTACGGTAAGGTTCAAGTGTACTACAAATCTCAAAGGGCGGGGCCTGTCCACACACACATTCAGATGTTATAAACACACCTGTTAACTGTAAAGGTGTCCACATGTCAACATGTACAAAAAACATGCATACAATACAGATATTGTTCACACACGCATACTTATGCCTTTAAACCAACTATTGTAAAATATTTCATTCATTCAATCATGCAAACTATTAGTGTAAAGGTGAGCTAACCCCTGTGCTCAGGTGAGTGTTTATGTTTTTCTAAATGGATGATGGAATGTGAGAAAAAAAAAAAAGGAGTGAGGGCGACCAGCCACCCCCACACCAAGACCCCCGCCGCAGCAGCAGCGGCGGCAGCCAGAACCCCCAACGCCACACGGCAGCAGGCAGAGAACCACCACCCCCGGGCGACCACATCCGCCACCCAGGCCAGGGCCAGCAGGACCACCACGAGGCCCCCAGAGCCAGGGAGCAGGGAGGCACGGGGAGAAGAGAGTGCTGCCCCAGCCCAACCAGGGGAGCAGCCCCCCGCCGTGCCGGGAGGGCCCAACGCAGGGCCCCACCCGAGAAGAGAGCCCACAGCCCCAGACGAGCACCTCATCACCACCCAGGAGTTCTGGGTATCCCCCCGCCCCAACCCCAGGTACGAGCCAGGACCCCCCCAAGGGAGACCCGCTCTGCGCTCCAGGCAGCCACCCACCCGGCCTACGGTTGGTCCAGGAAGGAGCAGGGCAGGGGACAGCCGGCCCCGCTCAGGAGGGGGGCACCCCGGAGAAAAGGGGGGCCCGCAAGGGGTGTTGTTAACATGGCCCCACCAGGCTCGGCCACAGTTGGAATGTGGGCAGGGGCCCAGCGCCCAGGGGCAAAAACTCGAACCCACCCCACAGGGAAACGGACACCCCCGGCTCAGGTGTAATGTGAACCCCCTCCCTGCGCGGAGAGAGCCCCGCCGGGCCCAGGAAACCGGCACCCAGGGGACACAGCCGCCGCTGCCAAGGGGCCAGTACCCCCTAACAGGGATGGGGTAGGGGACAGATGGACCTTGGACCCACCTTCCTTGCATAATGTGTGTGCGTGTGTTCGTAAGGGTATATGTGTGCATGTGTGCGTGTTTGTGTTTGAATGTATATTATGAGTAAAATGTGTGTGTACTAGGGGGGTGCAGTTAAAATTGGTGGGTAGGGCACAGAGAGGACATTCCCTGATTACTCACAGTAATGTCCCCTCACCCTCCCCACCAAGGGTCCCTAAATGTCTAAGGTGCGGTTAAAATTGGCGGGTAGGGTGCTAGGAGGAGATCTGCTGCTTGCTGGCAGTGATGTCCAAGCACCCCCCCTACCAAGGCCCCTACATGTCTAAGGTGCAAATAAAACCGAGAGAGGGGGGGCCTCGGCTGCTTATCTGAACGACCATCTGACCAGAAGGAATGCTGAAATCTCCAAACATGCACGGCTTCTCAGGAAGCAGAAGCAGATTGAGAACACTTGGGTTAAAGGCTGCAGGATTTACGTCAAACCACTCGGTCCACCGGACCGGTCCAAGGTTCTGGTTGTGAACACCATGAAGGACTTTGAGAAGTGTTTGATCACGGTTGTCTGAAACAACATGGAGTAATAAACCAAAGAACCAAATCATTTCAAGAAATATGACGCCTGGATTCATCTCTCTCTCCATAAATCTGACGTAACCTGAATCTACAGCAGAGATTTCTGATCTGCAGAAAACTTGACCTCAACTTTCACCGAGCTGATATCAGCTGAAGAAGGATATAGACCTGAATCTAATGTCTGCAGACATAACATGGAAGAGACTAGAAACTGTTTTGAACCCAGAAGAACAGCTGTTATTCAGCAGAAGAAGAAATGCCAACCTTGGATAATCGACAGAATATGGACCCTTTTATTTCTTTTTCCATTACAGCATTGCTTTATAGATATTAAAAAAAAAAGAAAAAAAAGAAAAACATATTAAAAAAAAAAGTAAAACAAATGATTGATCACTTATTGAAAATGGTTAAATTGATCGATGTATAATGATATTACTTCACTTGCTCCAAAAAAATTGATAAATTGATTCAAAAATCTTTCCTAATGTTCCATAATTTTGCACGTTTTTAACTTTTGATACTTGATGAAATTTTACTATGAAAATTTCTGAAACAGTGTTGTCTATTTTACTGATATAGTATTGTGTTGTAATCATATGAATGACTTTTATTAGTAACATATATTTTAGATAACTGATCTGCATTTGCCATGTTGATTTCTAAAAGAGTTATTTTTTTTTTAACATAATAATTAAGTATTATGTTGCTTTATCGATACCTTATGATTTTCAATTCTGTCTGATAAAAGCTAGGAACCGGATATTGATAAATCATGTAATAAAATAGTTATAGTATAACGGGGTGGGATTATATAAGTTCGCTTCCTTCCACTCCCTTTCAAGCAATATTTATTAATATGTCTAATTATCCTAAGTTTGATTAGTTACTGTATGAATGTATAACTGAAGATTATATTGCTTTTGTGTATTGTTTCTACTTGATTGCTTGAAATAAACCATTTTAAATCAAATCAAAATCAAAACTTGTGCAACGTATACAAATGTATACTAGAATAAGAAAAGGCAAATAAAGCTTTTTCTGAAGTATTAGGGGGGCAATTTAAAAAAAACAGTAAAGAATCTAAAAATCACAAAAAAATGCGAACGAGTCTGCCTTTCAGGCACCAAAACTCGGCAGTCTCTTTCCCCCCTAGGGCAGTAGTTAATTAACTCACCTGTTCAGCTTCCTATTTAAGTCCAGGTGTGCAGCCGTTCATTCTCTTTCTTACCGCAGCGCCGCATTCGTCGCCGGTGCTCCATGCCCGCTGATCTCCTTCTCTTTGGCATCTTGGTGTATTCCCCCCTTCTTTTTGGATATTGATCCCACTTTTTCTGATGTGGGGGCTTTCGTTTCGCCGCGTCTGTCTCTCCTTCCGCGGCGATTCAGCGGGCGGGTGGCGGCGCCCGGCTTGTTCGCGTCGCTGCGGCGGGTGAGCGTTTTGCGGTGTTTCGGGTCGGCAGCGGCGTTAGATCGGGAACTGTCCAGGCTTGTTCTCCTCTGTTGTGGCCGTTTGTATCATTGCGGTGAGCGACCAGGCGGTCTTTTCCTGTGTTTTTCTGTTGTGTTTTCTGAAACTTTTCTGTTTCCTTATTGTCCCAGTCATCGATGACGTCACGCCCCTAAGGACCTTGGGAATTGTAGTTCTATGTTCTTTGACTCTGTGGTTTACCTGGCTCTTTTTCATGTTTTGTGTTGGACTGGATGGAAAAGGAAAGAAAGGAAGAAGAGAGAGGGATGTGTGGGGGGGGTAGGAGGGTGATTATAGAGTGGGCGGGGTAAAACCATGAAGCAGCATAAAGCAACGGGTTACTGGATGTCATGGATGTCATGGCTGACTTGGCTGACTTGGCGAGGCAGACCCAGATGAGGTGATGAGGTGAGTGGTAACAGCTGTGACGCATCAGAGGAGGGAGGGGGAGGAGTCTGACAGAGGCACCATGACACTGGATGTTTATCACTACTGTAAGGTTCAGATGTAATACAAATCGCAAAGGGGCGGGGCCTGTCCACACACACACTCAAATGTTATAAACACACCTGTTAGCTGCAAAAATGTCAACATGTACACAGTACAAATATTGTTCACATGCTGCTGCACGGTGGTGCAGCGATTAGCGCTCTTGCCTCACAGCAAGAAGGCCCCCGGTTCAAGTCCTGGCTGGGGTACATGAAAAACACTACATCAATGGGGGACCTTTCTGTGTGGAGTTTGCATGTTCTCCCGTGCATGTGTGGGTTCTCTCCGGGATCTCCGGCTTCCTCCCACTGTCCAAAAACATGCTTCATAGGTTAATTGGCAACTCTAAATTGACCATAGGTGTGAGCGTGAATGGGTGTGTGATTGAGGACATTCTCATCTGAAGTGACGTCCATGCTGTTTGAGCTGTTTGTGTGTGCTGGAATAAACAGGCTTGTTACTTAAAAGGAGATTCTGCCTCTCTTGCTGTTAATTCGTCACAGAGACTGTCCGGGGTTGTGCGGTATATGAGGCACGGACAGCTCTCCAAAGAAGCCTCTTGATGATTTGTTTAGCTGCTGCTACCCCGCCTAGGTGACGGTCCGACTGGATCATTACAATGTTACATTTCAACATTTCTGTCAATGGAGATTAGCGTCATAGTTTACGACACACATTTCTACCAGCAGGGTTTTTTTTGTTTTTTTTTTTACTTTTAGCGGACCGCTAAACAGGTGGCTGATGTAAATAAAACCGCGTCCAGTGCATTGCTTGATGAAGTTGAAAGCGAATATTCTGATCTCCTGCACACAACACAGTCTGATGGCTGTCCAGGGGAGATGTTTTGCTTCACTTTGTCTGTTTACACGTGAAAACATTCCTGAAAAGCAAAGACCTTTGTTGAACTACCCGCAACTGGAAGATGCTGAGTGGCTGGAAAAGCTGCACTTTTTGGTGGATGTGACTGTAACAAGCCACCTGAACAGCTGAATGAAAGTCTGCAGGCGCAGCAAATGCTTGAAGCTGTTCTGTCATTGGAGCGCAGCTGACTGTCATGGGGCATGCACGTTCTACTTTATTGTTTCTTTTTTCGAATCCTCAAAATAAAAATGACATCAAAATCGTATTTCTTTACCACATTTCTTCTATTTTATCAAAGCAATGAAACATAATTAATTGATATTGTAATGAAGTTAAACTTGCACAACAGAGCAGTCACGTGACGCGTCGTTCTCCGCAGAATGCACTGCAGGGCAAATAAACATTTAATTTTTAATGCTCATTATGTATTTGTAGCAACTTAGTCATTTTGATAGTAGGCTAATATACCTAATATAGATACATATTGCATGTGTTGCCTTCATTATAAGGCTTAAATAGGGCTTTTAATATTTCCCGACGTATTTGTTTTTTGTTTTTTTCGTCCAATTTGGCTCTTTCAACATTTTGGGTTGACGACCCCTGATCTAGGGTGATGTTCAAGGCTGTGACTCTGATGCCTCTATGACAGCGTTCTGCCTCATTGCCATGCAGGAGTCATGCTCGCTCTGTTCAGCCACTGTCATTGTAAGTTTCTGATACTGAATCTAAATATATACATATATTATTTGTATATATATATATATATATATATATATATATATATATATATATATATGTACATCTGGTCGGCTGTAACCTGGATCCTTCTCTGAATTTTCCACTGCCCCACTCAGTACTCAGTATCAGAACTCCGTCTCTGCTGTCTGCCTGCAACTCCTCCGTCTCTGCTACACTTCCGCATGGACTCCTTGCTCCTGCCTCGCCGGAGGTACATGCATCGTGGCACGCGCCGGCATTATCAAGACACGTCCAATTTTGTCCTATTCCTCTCCTCCACTACCCGCCGTCCGAGTGCTCTTCAGCCTCCCCGGATCTGCAAACTCGACTGCTTCTGCTCGGCACCAAGTCATCACAAACGTCATCTTTGGCCTCATCAACATCCTCTCTCTCTCTCTAACGAGGGTCAGCTGAATCAGGATTTAATTTTGGTTTATAAATTTGACTTTCTTTGCGTTACAGAGACTTGGCAGCAACAAAATGACTTTTTCCTCACTTAATGACTCTACCCCTCCCAGCTTTGTTTACTTCTGTCAACCTCATTGCTATGGCCAACGAGGGGGTCTCATGGTGTCGCGAGAAGTGTCAGGTCCTTCCGGTTTCACTCCCCTCATTCAGCTCCATGAAGTGCACTGCCCTCATGCTTCCTGGACCCACACCAACTGCAATAGCAGAGGTTGACTTACCCCCAAAGCCGAACAGTGACTTTCTGGATCAATTTGGATCTCTGATCACTCACCTGTCATCTCTCTTCTAATGTTTTGGTCATGGGTGACGTTAACATGCATTTTGATAACAGCCACCTTCCCCTCACCAGAGACTTCTGCTCATGCCTGGACAGTCTTGGGTTCAATCAATTTGCTCAACTCCCTACCCACACTAAGGGACACACTCTGGACCTGGACTGCAGCTCTGGGTTAACCCCCACTAACTGTTCCACAGATGAACTATGTGTGACTTATCACTTGCTTGTTTCTTTTAACACCACCCTCTCTTTATCCGAGATAAACCCACTCGCCTCATCTCTTTTTGAAACATTAAGAATGTAAATATGTAGATGTTTTTCTCTCATTTAGAACACATTACTTTCCAGAACTCGTCCAACCATGATGAACTGGTTTCTTTTTAACAGCCTTAAACATCCTTTTTAATGTTCTTAACAATTTTCCCCTGTCAAAACTTGGTCTGTTTCATTTGCTAAAACTGCTCCCTGGTTCACTCCAGAGCTCCATAAGATGAAAGCCGAATTCCACCAGTTAGAACGACTTTGTATAAACTGGCTCTCCCTCAATAAGTTGGGAAAATCTTTTTAAAACATAGTAAGGTAGTATCGGTCCAATATATTTTGTGTAAAATAATTTTGCAAGTATTTTGGTTTTCTTATTTTGAAGATATGTCTTTATTATTTATTTGTATTTCCTACTTACCATGATTTAGTTCAGTTATGCTCAAAGAAATATTATTGGCATGAATTATAAGTATGTAGTGGTTTAGATCCGGACTCCCTTAAGAAGAATGTTTACAATGTTTAATTTAGTTTGTGTGGTATCTTGAATTTGAGAAGATGTTGTTCAATATTGTATTGTAATTTAGTGGCCGGCAGAAGACAGATTTGCAAGTTTAGTTGAGTTGTGGCTTTGTGTGTTGAACAAGAGGAAGTCAGGACAGACATGATGTAAGGCTGTGCAGAGAGGTTCTGATATGCTGTTGCACCCACTTTTATGTTTGAGACCTTCATTGTTGTATGAAGATGCAATAGTTTGTATGTTTGTTTTGAAGTAATTATGGTTTGAAAAAACAGTGTAAGTGGATGTTGTACATCTGTCATTTTTAAAGCAGAAATAATGTATAAATAAATGAGGTACTTTCATAGAATATTATAGTTACTGGTGTTCTTTTTTGCCATTTAGGGCTTTGATGTTACTATATTTTAGCACTTGTATGTTTTGCAGCTTTAAGGAAAAGTTTAGATTGTAAGATTGTGTTACTGTAGCAATTATGCAAATTCTTTTGTAGGACCAGCAAGTCCTTAATGGTCAGTCAAAGCAGGTTTGAATGTTAATTCATGATGCTCCAACTAGTCTTAGTTTCTTAATTAAGAAGTGAGTAATTAGCTGCCAGAAGGTACTAGAAGTGTATTTTTCAAACATTTTCCTCCGCACCAGTTGTATTGGTCAAAGAAAAGTTTAGGGATTTTTTCCCTGCCTGGCTTTCATCACTGATCAACTGACTTGCATCCACGGCATTGGCGACGGTGGAAACTGAACATGACACTAATAAATTTTCTAAATCTTTTTTTCCAAGCAGCGCATAGCTTTAATGTTGCAGGAAAGGCGAAGAGCAGACCCCTCCTGAGACCTGATCAATTTACACGCAGAAAAACCCCCTCTGCTTCATTGGGTGAGTGACAAAAGGCACATATGTTTACCCTTCCCTCCTGCAGTTCTCTGGCTTCACAGGAAGGAGCTGAGTTAGGAGAGACTGACCCTCAGGTCAGCTCCCCTAATCAAATGAAGGCATGACTGCACGCATGGAGAATGCATTGGACCATCTGAGAGGTGATAAGAGTCGATTTAAAATACATCTGATTCCTCACTGCAGAGCACATTTGACTACACAGCACAGGGCAGAGGGAGAAGTTGGACAACTGAAAAACAATTACCCACACTGTAGGTAAAATCCCCTCTGGATAATAAAGGTGTTTAAAAAGAAAAAAAGCAAATAACATGATGAGTTTAAATACCCTCAGGACCTGCAGCCATTATGTGACAGGTTCAGGCATTCAGAAGCCGGGGCAGGAGAATTGGTGGAAATTCTGGGAGACGTGAGCCACCCAGGGGATCCCCAGCAGCAGTTGGAAATGGCTTCTGTGGCGCTCCGGACAAATGGGCCCGACTGCCCACAACAAGGTACCCAACAGCATCATGCACAGGCCAGAGCCGTGGCGAAATGAACAGCACCCACGGCCGCTCCAAGTCCCTCCTCCACCGTGGCGAGGACCACATTTGGTGATGCAGGAAACATGGTCCTTTCAAGCTCAGAGGTAACCCATGATGGGTCTAGTGGACACTCCATCTGCTCTGACAAATGCACATATGACTCTTCAAAACCTGCAAAAGACCATCCGACTGACTTTTGACCAGATGGAACATTCATTTGTGCATTCACCTCACACACCTGTGAATCTGTTGGGACGGGACATTCTTGTCAAAACATGAGCCAGCATTCTGTCTGATCGGATGCCATGCCACACACCACAGCCAACCCCCACTGCAGAAACCTGCTGGATCCAGGGGCCCCTTGACAGGCAAGGTGTGTTCCATGAATTACAGGTATGGAAGCCATGAATCCTGTGCTTGAAGCCATATTTTTCTGCCTCGGATGACCTGAACTGCGCACGCTATTATGACAGAGAGGATGATCAACTGTACCAGGAAGCATTTCATCAGGTAGAAGGCCACACGTGGCATTTAAACTCCACTGACATATAGATTTGTCATGAGGGTGTAATGGTTTATTTTGCAGTCACACACTCACAATTGCAATGGTACCAGATGTTAGACACAGCTGTATCTCACATAGAATTAGCACTCCCCTGGTCATGAGGCTCGGCAACTCTGACCCATGACTAAAAGGGGCATTAACAACACAAACTGTCTAAACTGTGCTATTTTCAGGTGTTCAATTTCTCCCTCAATAAAAATGTACAGGTTAACCTTGCCTCCAATGACTAAATCCTCTGTTCTGGAGCATTTATGCATTATCAGACATCACGGCAGAGAAAAGACGGATCATGAAGATGCAGAGGTGATGTTAAAAACACTCTCTGATGCTTCATGGTCCACAGGTTCATTTAATGTTGGTTCATGCTTCTCCGTCCCTCCCTCCGGTGGGGATTCAGGTAACTGCAGGAGCACAGGTTTCTAGATCTCAGTGCAGCTGAGTGAAGGATGCAGATGAAGGGACAGAGGAAACTTTGACTGGGTTGTGGAACTTTGGTGTCATTGAGCATTCATATTCTTTGTGGTGTACTCCCTTGAGACCGGTTTTACAAGCAGATAGTAAAACTTATCGCATGACATGATTTAAGGGCTGTCAGTGAAGTCACCATTACTCCAGTCCTCCCTGTGCCTGATCCACATCGCATGCTGTCAACTTAAACCCCAACAATGTGTGTTGTTCACTGCTATTGATTTAGCAAACGCTTTCTTTTGCATTCCATTACATGAAAATAGCAGACATTTCTTCGCATTTCAGTATTAAGGTTTCCTCCACCCTTCCTCCTCTGCTCCATTCCTGACGTGACCAGCTGACTTCACTCATCTCATCAAGCCACTACTTCATAAGGAGATCCACTGCCTCGTTTCAACGCCGGTTTGTTGTTTCTCAACGGTGCTTAGTCTGGGCAAATCTAGTATCTTGTTCCATGCCTATCTGCCTCTTGCTAATCTTGCTACGCCTCGCCTACAGGATTATTCTTCCACGGGTGCTCACCTGGTCACCGAAGTCCTCCCTGGTTTCATGTCCCGCCGTCTGCAACTGCCTTGCTGTTCTGGAAACCTCCTGCCGAAACCCTCCAGCCACGCCTCACCTTCAAGCCAAGGATTCGAGCTCATTCCTCCGGATTTGAACTCACCAGCCAACAACTAGCAATATTTCTTACCAATTATTAAATATTTCACTCTTACCTCTCGCCTCCTCGGTTCTTCCGGGTTCCAGCATCTGGGTCCATCAAGTTAAAACATACCATGACTATAGTAGACATTTTCTTCTTTGTTTTGTGGAACGCACTGCCCCCCTTAAGGTCAATGATTAACAACAAGGGTGCGACTGACCTCATGACTGCAAGGTAACGACAATAAGTGGTATCATTTCTTTACGTTGAGATTTTGCCTTTCACAGGAACGAGGACAGGACGCCTGTTAATCTAAAGGGTGCACAGAACTGTTTGTTTTCCTATTTTTACGTTCAATTTATATTCAATTTATATTTTTAATTTCAATTAATCTGGTTTTTGTGTCTTATCTCTGTTTAATTCTATAATGTTTCCCTCCACTAGCATCCTGGGGTTTCCAGTCCAAGAGAGGGAGATGGACATTAAGAGGTCTTAAGGAAATTATTTCATTATTATTATTGTTTAAATGTATTTGTTTGGAAAGGATTTTTAAATGGTAACTCAGATTGAACTTTTTAACTTTTTGACAGCTTTGTGTGTGTGTTCATCTGCTTCTCTCATCCTCAGCAAGGATGGGGGGTTTTACGACACTGTCCTGAGTTGATAAGGAAGACTGTTTGACCCTAATGAACTTTTCTTTTTTTCTCGAATTTCTATCCTCCCATTTAATAAGAGCAGCACGAGGAGAAGAAGACCTTAGAGGAGAAACACTGGTGGACCTTTTCCAGCACATTTGTTCCTCACTTGCGCATGCGTAACCTAATTCTTGTCTCATTGTGTTTTGTTTTTCTGTTATGGTTTTTGGTTATTGTGGATATTTTTTAAGTTCCTAACCCTAACCAATACTTAGATCCACAGCAGAATCATCTTGGGGAGAATGAACGTATGCGTGGACATCCCAAGCTCTTTTACAGGCATTCTGTTATATCCTCTGTATCAGATCTCTAATTACCAGACTTATTGAGACTTTAGACTTTTCTGTCTGTCAAACACCCAGAGTTAAGTTGATTTAAGTTAAGTTAAGTGAGATGATGGAAACAAATTCACTTTGATGCAGACTCCTTTCTATTTATTTATTTTTCTTTGAATCCAGTGAACCCAATAAATTATGTTAATTTTACAGATGAAAACTATCATCAGTTTTTTTTTTCAAGATTCTTTATTTGTCACATACAAAGTTATATTTAGCAAATACAACCAGTAGTGAAATGTAAGCCAGGTCCGCTCCGTGGACAGTGCAATAATTAAGTAAAACAGCACAGAAAATGTACATAATATATTTCTGTAAAATATACATAATAAACATAAGTAAAGTAAAGCTATATAAAGATGAAATAAGAAAAAAATGTGTATTGTAGAATTGAATATAGAACCCAAAATAATGTGCATGAATGTAAACTGTAGACTTAAATAATTAGGATACACATTTAGAGTTTAAGAGCCTGATGGCCTGGGGGTAGAAACTCCTCCTGAGTCTCTCGGTCTACGGTAGCGCTTACCAGATGGCAGCAAAGTAAAAATATGATTACTGGGGTGGGTGGAGTCTTTGATGATTTTTGCAGCTCTACTTCTGCAGTGTATGAGGTAGGTGTCCTGCAGAGAGGGGAGAGCAGACCCTGAAATGCACTTAGCTAAGCGCACAACTCTCTGCAGGGCTTTGCAGTCTTGACTAGAGGTGTTCCCATACCACACTGAGATACACGGAGTCAATACACTTTCTATAGCACCGGAATAGAAGGTTTTCAGGATTGCTGGTAAGACCCTGAATTTCCTCAGCTGTCGCAGATGGTACAGTCTTTGCCTTGCTTTATTAGCCTGTGTTTGGATGTGAGTAGTCCAAGTCAGGTCCTCTGAGATGTTTACACCAAGGTACTTGAAGCTTCTCACCCTCTCCACAGGGGTCCCGCTGATCATAAGAGGAGTGTAGGGCTGCTGTTGTCTCTTCCTGAAGTCCACAATCAGTTCTTTAGTTTTGCTCACATTCAGAGAGAGACCGTTGTCCTGGCACCATGATGTCAATTTCTCTACCTCATCCAAGTATGCGGTCTTGTTGTTGTTGTGGATGAGGCCCAGAACCACAGTATCATCAGCAAATTTGATGATGGATGTGGAGCTGTGCGAAGACACGCAGTCGTATGTGTAGACAGAGTAAAGCAGGGGACTCAGGACGCACCCCTGCGGGGCTCCTATGTTCAGGGTGATGGAGTTAGAGGTGTACTGGCCTAGTTTCACCACTTGAGGTCTGCTGGTGAGGAAATCAAGAATGCATTTGCAGAGTGAAGAATTCAGTCCGAGGTCTATGAGTTTGGAAGCTGGCTTTATGGGGACTATGGTATTGAAAGCTGAGCTGTAGTCAATAAATAGCAGCCTTACATAGTTCCTGTTATTGTTGTCAATGTGTGTGAGAGAAGAGTGCAGGATGTGAGAAATGGCATCATCTGTGGATCTGTTTGGGCGATAGGCAAACTGAAGAGGGTCCAGAGTATCCGGGATGGAGGAGCAGATGACGTTTTTAACCAGTCCTTCAAAGACCTTCATGACTGTTGATGTGAGGGCAATTGGATGATAGTCATTCAGACAAGAGGGTTTATTGTTCTTAGGCACAGGGATGATGACCAATTTTTTGAATGAGGTGGGAACCACCGATGCAGCAAGAGACTCATTAAAAATGGATGTGAACAAACCAGCGAGCTGATCAGCGCAGTACCGCAGAACAGGCCAGAAATCCCATCAGGTCTGGCTGCTTTCCTTACATTCACTCGCTTTAGTGCCCTCCGAATCGTCCTCCGTCACGGTGATCGCATGAGCTGAGTGTAGCAATGATTTGAGTGTAGCAATGATCCAGTGTGTTCGGTCCTCTGGTTGGACAGGATACATGTTGATGAAAATTAGGCATAACTTGCCAGAGTTTGGCTTTGTTAAAGTCCCCAGCAAAGATAATAGTGGCGTCCGGATGTTTGTTGATGTTGCCGCTGAGCGCGTCGTGAAGCTCCGACAAAGCCAAGCCAGAGTCTGCGTGTGGAGGGATGTAAACAGCCGTTATGATAATCGATGAAAACTCCCGGGGCATATAGGATGGGCGACAAATAATGGATGTGTTCCAGATGAGGTGAGCAGGAGCGCGACAGAGTGGATATATTCCTGTGGTCACACCATTTCTTGTTAATCATAAAAAACAAACTCCTCCGCCTTTTGATTTGCCGGCCTTGGCTGTCCAGTCCATCCGTAGAACAGAGAAGTTTTCAGATGGCGTTACAGCATCGTCCGGGACCAAGGGCGTGAGCCATGTTTCAGACAAACGAAGGATGTTACAGTCCCTAATGTCCCGTTAAAAATTAACCTGGGTCTAAGATCGTCCATCTTATTCTCCAGAGACTGGACATTGGCGAGCAAAATGCTCGGTAAAGGAGGGCTGTTATTGTTTTTAAGTATTAGGAAGCAGCTGTTAGTTTGTTGCGGGTCTGGAATCATAAGCAGTGAGTCTAAGCCCCGCCTTTCTACCTGTTTGTTGTTTGCTCCATGGGCAAGCCCCCACACCCCGCCGCGGCCCCAGTGTGTTCTACACAAACAGCGCAACATACGGTCATTGTAGTAGCAAGGTGACAGGATGGTAGGGGCTCCTTGATGCAAACTTAAGCAATTTAACGAAGAAATGGGTGTTCTTAGTCTAGGCCGCTCACGTGTCCCCTATGAGATCGCCACTGGCTGTGTGCACTGCCTTTTCTTGTGTGTGTGTGCGCATGGCGCGTGCTGTCTGATGGGAGCCTAACCCTAACCCTAACACCTCCACACAAGGAATGACAGACGCCAAGATGGGTTTTCATCCGTTTTATATAGCAGGTGTGAAACTGTATGAATACAGGACATATTCAAAATCTTATAAAATGTAGAACTCCAAAATAAGGCTGTTATTTAGACAAAATATACACCTACAGGGAATCCCTTCTTAAACTTAGAATATCACCAACACAGCAACTTGTCATCTGGCGTAGCTTCAACTCTGCTCTGCTCCTCGTGCTCTGAGCGGAGCATGCTATGTATGAGGTGCTGTGTAGGACATTATTCAGAATTAGCATTCATAAACACATATGAAATCTCTCTCACACACGAGTGAAATGCTTGTGTATAAATCAATCTTTGGATACATAAAAAACCCTGTACACCACCCCTACATACAACTTAAAATATATTCATTCACATACACATGTGAAATCTCTCACATACACATATGAAATCTCTCACACACACTATCCAAAATGCTCTCACACACACTATCCAAAATGCTCTCACACACACTACTGAAATTTTCAGGCATTTCAGTAGAAACGGAAGTTGGCTGATTATCGCGAGATTTAACGGCAGTCAAAAGCGTTGCTATGGTGATGTGTATCGGCAGCCTGCACTAGAAAATTCCCAGAAGTCTCTACGAAAAACCAGTGTGGATCGATGCACACTCGATTGGCGAATATTAAAAAAAAAAAAAAGAAAAGAAAAAAAAATTGGCGAATATTGACCAGAATGCACTGCGTTCAGACCAGAATGCAATGTGTATGAGCCACAATACACTGCGTTTGAATTATTCGAAAATGGCAGCCGATTGTGCAAGGAAAACCACCGAAACATATATACTGTCATAGTTTGCAGGTGAGGCAGACCCAGTTGCTGAAACCCAGAAAATTCACACAGGTAAGTGTTTTGGTAAGTTGTATTTAATATTAACGGAGAGAGCAGGGTTTTTGGCAGGATGGCTATGGGATCACATTAATGCCATTAATTGAAAGGGCATAAAGACAACTGAGCGGGCGTATTTAGGAACTGAGTGAGTGAACCTTACAACCATGCTGGTGCAATTCTAACTAAGCGACCCCGTATTTTACAATTGCACTACTGCAATCCTAACTGAGCAGTGATCTTGCTCAGTCAGATCCTTTTTGCGCGCTCACCTGGATTTACTGTGCAGTCAGATCCTTTTTGCGCGCTCACATGAATTTACGCTCAGTGTTAAGGGGGCGTTTTTGTCACTTGGGGGGCAGAAACCTTTCTGGTTGATCTGATTGGCCGAAATTTGCATGTCTAATCAGTGAGGCAGATGGGCGGAACTTTCATTTTTCAGAGCCGGGCGGCTCTTGAGCTGCATGCAGCTCTCTGCCTCTTGGTATAGTTTCTAAATATAGTACTTTGACAGCCATAAGGTGGATGGTGGGAACCACCATTTGTACTACAAATACAGAAATTATTTTTTAAAATCAGGTATAAAGATGCAATAATTAACCAAGACAGCGATATCTATGTCCGTAGATATTGCTAATGTTGAATATGCTCTGTAAATAGATCACTGGATACATTTTCCACTACATGTACAGAGGGGAGGACGTGAAAGAAGACCCCCCCCCCAGTACAAAGGTGCAGTTATGAGCATAATGCAGAACAACTTTGTTTGGAAACCCTGGAAATGCAAAGAGGCACAGTTTAAACTGCAAGCTATCAGCTACGCGGAGGAACACGGGAATCAAGCAGCTGCAGTTCGGTTAAGTTAGATCTTCACAGATTCAGACTTCCTGCTTCAATAACTCTTCTGATAAACTTTCAAATGTGTTAGCAAGTACCTCAATCATTTTGTATTAACACAGAGAGTGAACTACAAAAGCATTTTTAAAGAAAAAAGATCGTTTTTATTGGCTTTTAATCAGAGTTGTTCGTTTTAAGCTGTGAATGCAAACAGAGCAGCGAGCCGGCTGCTAAGAGACCGTCAATAAAGTTCGTACCCTGTGAAACACCATCCTGTAGAAATCAGTAAACTTTTAAAAAGCGAATACATGTCTATATATTTATATGAACTGGTAATGAAGACTTGTCAGCATAGTCATGCTACATTATTATTATTATTATACAAAATTTTGCTAGAAAGTCAGGATCTATTTTATTGCTTATAGTTTTTAAAATTTAATAGAGATATGAATCATAACATAAATGCTCAGTAGCTCTGAAGATACTGTAGTTACTGCCACAAAACTTACTGTACTGACTAATCATGACCTTATTTTCCTACTACAATAAAGATTATGTAAAAAAAAAAAAAATCTCTAGCATCTTTAGAACTATTGAGGATTTTTGACCAAATCTGATCCATTTGTAAATATGAAAAATTCCTATGAATAAACAAAATGAACTATTGATATTTATGATATATATTTTAGTATGACAATAAGGTCAATATTAGTCCGTACAGAAGGTTTGGTGACAGTAGCTTCAGTATCTTTATAACTACTGATAACTTTAGTCATGATTCATATCTATTAAAAAATTTGAAAAAGTATATGCAACAAGATAAAATAAAGATGGACTTTCCTCCAAAATATTTATTGTAACACGAATATGCTGACAAGTCTTCATTACCAGTTCATATAAATATAGACATTTGTTTTTTTTGGTGAGATTATTGATTTTTACAGAATGGTGTTTCACAGTTCACAGAGGTTGCACTTTGTTGACGGTCCCTTGGCCGCCGGCTCGCTGCATGTCTGCATTCACAGCTCGAAGAGAACAATTTTAATCAAAAGGCAAAAAAACCTATCTTTTTTCGTTTGAAATACATTTGTGGTTCACTCTCTGTGTTAATACAAAAGGATTGAGATACTTGCTGAAACATTTGAACATTTATCAGAAGAGTTATTGAAGCAGGAAGTCTGAATCTGTGAAGATCCTTCTACTTATCGAACCTCAGCTGCCAGAGAATTTCAAATGATGAATCCATGGTTCACAAGTGAGGAAGCTGGAAACAAACTCTGACAAGACAAGAAGACGCAGCAGCAGCTGAGTTTCCGCGGAAAAGGAAAGGCCTGCGTTGGAAGATCGACTCGAGGCTGAGCGCAGCAACTTCCAGAGATGAAGGTGAAAAGCTGTCCGTCCTCCCCCCTTTTACTGGGACGCAGCGCCGGCGAGTTACGCCACACTGGGACTGCAGGACTTAAACTTGGCCTGAGGTGTCTGTTTTCACTGATCTTTGGAGCCGCACGGCAAAGAGACGGACTCTGACGATGAGGAAAGGGAAGCTGTTTGATAGAAATGTAGCCCAGCTGTTTCAGATCCAGAAGATGAGGACTTTGATTGATTTTAAATGCTGATTGATGGCTGAAAAAATAAATTACAACCAACTCTGTTTTGCGCTCGCTGCCTTTTTTAAACACACCAGCATGCATGTTTCAGCGGTATGTGTGTTAACGTTACATACAGAAAAAATGCTCAAAACTGAAACGGCGCCGTTTAATCCAGTGCTGTTGTATTTTAAGAAGAGGAGGGGGTTATCGGAAATAAAATGGCTTTAATTGTGTGTTTGTGTGTGTGTGTGTGTCTGGCAGGTCAGTGTGTGGTGTGGCTCTTTGACTATCACAGTTAGAAATGTCGGCTCTTTGTGTCAAACTTGTTCGCCCCCTCCCAGCATTCATAGGAAAAAACAGCGGATGTAACGTGGATTAAAACATTAACCAACGACCCAAAACCAAGGTAAGACAGTGCAGCAGGTTTTTTTTGTGCTGTAAATTTTTCTCATGTGAAATTCACTGCGTTTGTTACCGTTTTAATGCTTTTAATCCAAGTTACAGCCGCCGTTCCTTTTCTATTAAAGCCCCAAAATGAAAGTCCCTCCCTGCTGCTTGACATGCAAATTTTAGCCAATCAGATCAACCAGAAAGGTCCCTGCCCCCAAGTGATAAACACACCTCTGAATACCGCCCCCCAAGTGACAAAAACGCCCCCATAACACTGAGCGTAAATTCATGTGAGCGCGCAAAAAGGATCTGACTGAGCAAGATCACTTCTCAGTTAGGATTGCAGCCGTGCAATTGTAAAATACGGGGTCGCTTAGTTAGAATTGCGCCAGCGTGGTTGTCAGGTTCACTCACTCAGTTCCTAAGTTCCTCCAGTTTACACCCTTTCAATTAATGGCATTAATGTGATCCCATAGGTGGCGATCTGGACAGGAGCGAGGCTCGTGACGTGGCTGGAGGTAGTAACGCGGCTGATGGGATCCAGCGTCTTCCGGGACAGTCATCTCAGTACAGAAAAGCGCAGTGCCAGGAACAGCTAAGATACTGTGTATATAAATACGTACACGTATAAGTACACAAATATTTTTTATAAGTACACATCTCATGATAGGAGATGAGGATGATGAGAGATGAAGGACTACTGTACAGACCGATACACGCCTACACATGCATACTGAAAAAGTAGTTGATAGTATATGAGAAGATCCAGAATCTTTCCTGCTGCAGCAGCTGGGTTATTTCTATGGGTGCTGGAAATGTTTAAATCACTTGTGACCACCCTGTGATTACACTTAGCTGGCTACATGCACGCACCCACAATGTAACATTAATAGACTTTACAGCCTCATTATTTAACTGCAGCCAGCTGGACATAGTTGGTCATTGTTAAGTCAGTTATTTTTAAACTACCTGTTTTGCAAACTACAAACTGTTTTTTGTTCACACCCTAATAACTTTTATGCCGGAACATAACACTAGCAAACAGATCAAGTCACGAGTTACTGCTGCTGAAGTCCAAGGCGAGTCCAAAGTTGTCAAATTTATGACTCGAGTCTGAATCGACTCTAAGTCATGTGACTTGATTCCACACGTCTGCTGGTTTTCATGAAGACTTCACCAATAAAATGTATTTATTCTCAGAATTTCAAACAGAACACCTTCATGCCCATTAAACAACTTTGATTTTACTATTAAACTTAAGAAAAGGGCAGAGAAGAAAATCATAAAGAAGGTTTAGTTGTTTGGAGATGAGGGGGGAGGATGTAATTGTCCAAAGTGAAAACTTTACAGTGTGTTCTAAAATATGCAAAATTGTATCTGGGAATTTTAAATAAGGAGGCCCAAGACTCGAAAAACATTCATAAACTATTAAAAGAATTTTAAAATCTGAAATTACGAAATGCACAAGGAGCCAATCCAGCTATTTTAAAATGGGTTTGATCTGTTCCTGCCCTCTGGTTCTCGCCAGAACTTGTGCTGCAGACTTCTGTAATATTTAATAATATATAAATTTGCTACCCAGAGAGCAGGGTATTACAGTAATCTAAACAACTACAAATAAAAGTATGCATCAGCACCTCTGTGCTGGCAAGAGAGAGTAATGGGCGGACTCTGGCAATGTTTTTAAGATGATAAAATCCTGACATAACGACATTTTAATGTGTGGAATAAAATGTAGTTCCGAGTCAAAAGGTATGCCCATGTTTCTCACACAGTGAGAAGGTTTAAAATTTTGAAGATGTGGTAAAATCATCTCTCACTTGTCTTCAGAATCGATTATTAAAATTTCAGTTTTGTCCTAGTTGAGCTGCAGGACGTTTTCTGCCATCCACGACTTTATATCTAAGATACAACTTAAAAGAATGACATGAATCAATTAGAATCAAACAATAGCATGCATCTGCACGCTGCTCTTGTCTGAGTATAGATGTAGAAAAAATGCCCCTGCTGTACAAGAAAAGCACCAAAACACCACGGTACATGTAAAATGCTATTATTATGGAATTTTTAACATGGACCAAGACTGAAATAGTATGAATGCTGTTAGTGATTTCCATGATTGATTTGGCTTTTGTTTTACATCAGAAGCCCCCTCTGACAAATCCCTGTCTTTTTTTAACAATACAAAAACAAAGGAGGAACAGAGTCATGACAAGAACTGTGAGCTTTTATTTTGACACGCATGACATTGTACATCATGTGCCATCATCCTCTCCTCTTCCCACACTCATGGTGAAAAACAGAGTGCTACCTGTAGCTTTATTTTTTTTTGGAAGTGGAAGGCTTCTCTTCTGTCTGCTGGCTGGGCCTTTTCCACTTGGCAAAGAAACTTTCCAAAGACGTTTGTTTTTATTTATTTTGCCAGGTCCTGGGTTTTATTTTAGCAGCCACCTATCATGTGACCAAGAACAGCGCCTTGGCCGGCGTCAAGAGTGAAATCGACGGATGGAACAGAGAATCAGGCAATTCTTCAAAATAAAACATCTTTCATATTCTGAAATACATAAAACGGAAGTAATGTAAGTTATTTATTCTTTCTGTGCGGCCCGGTACCAAATGACCCATGGACGGGTACCTATGAGGATATGTATCGGCAGCCTAAAGCAACTCTGACCAAAGTAACAACTTTAAACTATAACAGACTAGCTAAGGCAGAGACTAGAGCCCTGCGCGGGACTATTTTCTTCATCCCGCTACCGCCCACACCCGCCGAATTTCTGACCAATCCCGTCTGCACCCGCAAAACTTTCCGTACAATAATAGAGATGTATGGATTTTGTATCTTCTCAGGTCCCGCAGGTTATAAAACTCTCATGAATATATAATAGCGGAGTCAAGAACTTGCAGGTGAGGACACAGGCTTGCAGTCAAAACGTAGGTTTTAATAACACTCACGATCGTAACAATAATCCAAAACGATCCCGTGACAGGGACAGGATCAGTGCAGGCTAAATACCCTCCAGGTGATTCAGCAACAGGTGAGACCAATAAGGTAAAGACAGAGCAAACGAGCAGGGAAAAAAAACGGAAGTGTCAAAACAAAACCCAACAAACTGCCCTGGCCCAGAACCTGACAAGCGGACTATGTTAGGCCAGTGTTTTTTAATCTTTTTTGAGCCACGGCACACTTTAGTCTCACATACATTAATTGTGGCAGAAAAAGCTGGAAGTTACAGTTGTTTTTCTTCTGGAAGATAAAAGTTAAGTTAGAACATTTAAAAACTGTTTGTGTGTTCGTTGTGGTTTCAAGACGTTTAACAAGGACGACTCATTGTGCGCTGAGGCGCTGTCCTTTTAACCCAATGCATCATGGGGGATGTAGTGTGAAAACTGCCGTAAAAGGGCAGAAAGACTAGAGACACCACTAAATATGAGCTTTAGCTGGTATTTCTGTTAGAACTGAGCGACTTTTTGAGCTAAATTGGAACAAGGTAGTTAAGACTTTAACCACTTTTGATTGGTCAGACTGATGACACGTGATTAAGCCTTCAAGAATGATTGGCGGAGACCGTTAAAGGGGCGGGACTTTTCCGCAAACAGCTTTAGGTGCAGCTAAATCGCGGTACCGTCATTCTTAACAAAATGTCTTTGAATAAAATAAACACAAAGAAAAAAGTATTTTACGATCTTTCATACTCCCAATTTATCAGTGTTTTATCAGGGCCTGTTTGGATGAACAAAGAGCTGATATCCTGGAGATGGGAAATGTTTTTAGATCAGTTAATGAGGGCAATTTCCCACGGCACACTTGACCATCTCCCGCAGCGCACTAACACTGGTTGAAAAACACTGCGTTAGGCTGTGCAGCTGTGGCAGTCTTATGTACTGAAGCTCAGTGAACGCACCAGGTAGAGACGCCTACTGGACTGTGCCATTTAACCTGTTGTTGGGGGTGTGCAAAGCCCTGCCCCGCCTCTTAGAAAATAGTCCTTTGCAGGGCTCTAGTCTCTGCCTTAGCCAGTCTATTATAGTTTAAAGTTGTTACTTTGGTCCGAGTTGTTTTAGGCTGCCGATACACATCACCATAGCAACACATTTGACTGCCGTTAAATCTCGCGATAATCAGCCAACTTCCGTTTCTACTGAAATGCCTTCCATTTCTATCGAAATTTTCAGTAGTATGTGTGAGAGGATTTTGAGTAGTGAGTATTAGAGGATTTTAGTAGTGAGCATTAGAGGATTTTGAGTTGTGAGTATTAGAGGATTTTGAGTAGGGAGTGTGAGAGGATTTTCGATAGTGAGTGTGAGAGGATTTTTAATAGTGAGTGTGAGAGGATTTTAAGTAGTGAGTATTAGAGGATTTTGAGTAGGGAGTGTGAGAGGATTTTCGGTGTTGAGTGTGAGAGGATTTTCGATAGTGAGTGTGAGAGGATTTTCGGTAGTGAGTGTGAGAGGATTTTCGATAGTGAGTGTGAGAGGATTTTCGATAGTGAGTGTGAGAGGATTTTCGATAGTGAGTGTGAGAGAATTTTCGGTATTGAGTGTGAGAGGATTTTCGATAGTGAGTGTGAGAGGATTTTAAGTAGTGATTATTAGAGGATTTTGGATATTGAGTGTGAGAGAATTTTCGATAGTGAGTGTGAGAGGATTTTCGGTAGTGAGTGTGAGAGGATTTTCACTAGTGAGTGTGAGAGGATTTTCGATAGTGAGTGTGAGAGAATTTTCGATAGTGAGTGTGAGAGGATTTTAAGTAAGTATTAGAGGATTTTGAGTAGTGAGTGTGAGAGGATTTTGGATAGTGAGTGTTAGAGGATTTTCGATAGTAAGTGTGAGAGAATTTTCGGTATTGAGTGTGAGAGGATTTTGGATAGTGAGTATGAGAGGATTTCTGATCATGAGTGTGAGAGGATTTTCGATAATGAGTGTGAGAGGATTTTAAGTAATGAGTATTAGAGGATTTTCGATAGTGAGTGTGAGAGAATTTTCAATAGTGAGTGTGAGAGGATTTTCGATAGTGAGTGTGAGAGGATTTTCGATAATGAGTGTGAGAGGATTTTTAATAGTGAGTGTGAGAGGATTTTAAGTAGTGAGTATGAGAGGATTTTGAGTAGGGAGTGTGAGAGGATTTTCGGTGTTGAGGGTGAGAGGATTTTCGGTATTGAGTGTGAGAGGATTTTAAGTAGTGAGTGTGAGAGGATTTTCAATAGTGAATGTGAGAGGATTTTCGATAGTGAGTGTGAGAGGATTTTCGATAATGAGTGTGAGAGGATTTTAAGTAATGAGTATTAGAGGATTTTCGATAGTGAGTGTGAGAGAATTTTCAATAGTAAGTGTGAGAGGATTTTCGATAGTGAGTGTGAGAGGATTTTCGATAGTGAGTGTGAGAGGATTTTTGGTAGTGAGTGTGAGAGGATTTTTGATAGTGAGTGTGAGAGGGTTTTCACATGTGTATGTGAGAGATTTCACATGTGTATGTGAATGAATATATTTTCAGTTGAATGTATAGCATTTCACTAGTGTGCGTGAGAGATTTCATACATGTTTATGAATGCTAATTCTGAAGAATGTCCTACACAGCACCTTATACATTACCGCCACTACCTGGTCTGGAGGCAATCTATTTCTATTTAACAACGATTGGGACAAAATCAATTTTCCAAAGTAAATATAAACATTTTACGAAGACTATTTATGAATCCGCTGTGTTCTGATTATGGAAAATGTGACTGATTTATAAATAATAAAATTACAAACACATTGGTGTGGATTTAATGTATTTGAACCCTTTGCTGTCTCGTGTGAGGAGGCATTTTTTCTGTATTTTTCTCTTCCACCTTATTGAAAATGGCGAATGTTAATCTGGCCATGTTGGCAATAATTTGATTATTTTTTGTGAGATCAATCCAAAAACGAGCTGATATGCAGCACAGGCAGCAAGGTGGAGAAGCAGGCGTCTCACAGCGGCAAGGAGGAACAGCAGATGTTTCAGATTCAGAAGAATTCCTCCGGCTGCCCTAGCCAGACATGAATAACTTGTGATTTAAACTTTAGTGTTTGGGGTAACGCCATCTGCTGGGCAAGAGTATAACATTCTTTTCAACACTGGAGTGTATAGTCTAAATCGGGGGTGGGCAATTATTTTAACTCGCGGGCCACATTGGGTTCTAAAATTTGATAGAAGGGCCAGACCAGGAGCAGATGCATGGAGTGAGATGAAAGCATTTTGTTTGAAATTTATATTCTAAAACAGAATATTCTAGAGTTTTTAGATCTCTTTCTTATTTTGAAGCCTTTTGGTACCTTCAAGGAGTTAAAAGTGCAATTTGAATAAAGTTTCATTCATTCATGATTCTTTTAATAAAATAAATACAATTATTTATGAAATAAAACAATGACCAGATAACACTAATTTTCAGGAAAAATATACTGATATATTTAAAAAAGCACACACACTAAAAAAATAAATAGTGGATCCTCTCCCATCAAAATCCTGAAGACTTTGAGGGCTGCAGCTCATCACTCGTCTAACAGTTTGCACTAAAACTGAGTGTCTGTTTCTCATCCAGTAATAATGAAAAAACAAATTTTTATGTCTTTTGCTGCAGCTACGCATATACCTGTTACCTTTTCACCAGTACGGAGTTCCCTCGTGTATTGCAGGAGTTTCATTCTAAAAATAACTGTGATCGTCTGATTACAGACGTTTTTATAGCATCAAAACTCCTCACTGCACACTTTCTACACTTTTCTCACACAAACATGAACATTTTCACACTTTCTCTTGTTTAAATTCTCAAACCGTCATAGAAATTAGGTCCAGGATCTTAGAATGAAAACAAGGAACTGATCGATCACAGATTTCTGATCAGAAGAACTCCGCCTAACGCGTTCCGCTGTACAAGAGACACGGCACAAACTGAGGAGATTGATTGACAAGGTCTCCAGTCAATCAGGACACAGAACAGGTTGAGCTGTTAAAAAGGGCAGCATAATCGCTCAGAAATAATGAGCTAAACTGGGAAAGATGAACTGCGACATTAAAAGGAAAGACTGTCTTCTGTTCTGTTTGACAGGGATTTTGAGAGGGTTTCAGGTTGAAGCACAGACTGCAGAAGGGTGGAATAAAATGTCACGTCTTGATCGTATGGCCAGATTAAAAATGTAACACATGTACATGTAACACTCTTGTGAGTTCACAGAACGTTTAATATGAAAATCCAAAAACCCAGTCAAAAAAGCATGAGATTTCCCAGCATTCAAAAATACTTTTGTTAGGAATAATTAGAAATAGAATAGTTAGAAAATCCCTTTTTACTTTTATTACATTTACTTGTACCTTTTAGTACACTAATGGTTTAAACTTAATTCACTGAGCATGTATTATCATCTCAAAATTATATTGCATCCTAAGACAGCACAACCAAACTATTGTCCTCACAGTTCCTCCTCATCCTCCCTTTTTACTTTTTGTGTGTTCTGGTGTTTGTGCTCTGGCAAATGTCTGTGAGAACATCAGAAAGATCTGATACCTGAAGCTTTATGACCTTCAAGTATCCAGCCTGCAACAGCATGTGGGTGGGTTTTTCACACCATAGACCCTCGGACCATCTTCTGAATATGTAAATGCCAGGTATATATACCAAGCCCTTTTCTGAGTGTCTTTGTTCAGACTTTGGATGCAGCAGCCTGTTAATCTGTCTGTAACCCTTCGTACAAAATGTCTGTGCTGTTTGTACGAAGTAAAACTTCCACAAAGATAAGTATTGTCTCTGAGTCCTTATTCATTTATTCCTGTGTGCTGGAAACTGAAGGGGAACGAACCAATCTAATATACCTATTAATACAGTCCTTTCTAGAAAATCCAGTTTCCTCACAACTTTATAAACTAAAATGTAAGACATCAGAAAAAAATGGAAACATTCCAAAAATGAGATTGAGTTTCCTTAATGACATAATTAATCCTCCATTTTACGGGGTCTTCCATGTCTCTACTGCCTTGCCAACATAAAGGTGTCTGTCCTGGCCCTCTAGGCTGACGGTCAGGCCAACACAAGACCGGATTTTTGTTTGTCCTGCAGGACCATCAAGCATCTGGTGGAGCAGCTTCGGATTCCTCACACTCTGGTGGGGGCACAGGAGACTGAGGTCCTGGCGTTTCTTTTCTGGCTGGCGTGTGGCACATCTTACCGTGTGGTAGCCAGGACACTTCCGGTGCCGGGTCACGGCAAGACGCGTGGTCGCAGCTCTCTGCGGATACAACAATCTTCAAATTACATAATATGTTGATTTTCTCCAAAAAGAGAGCTGACCATGGCCCCTAAGAAAACCCAGGAATATGAAGACCTTAAAAAGACCCTTGATGGTATTTAAGAAACGCTTAAATCTTTTATGGATCAGGTGTCGGCTAACCTAACGCCACTTTGGGAAATGATGGAAGAGTTCCGAAGATTTCGGGCTCAAACGAGCAACGAGAAAACCGGGTCAACATTCTGGAGAAAAAACTGGACGATGTGGAACAGCAAGTAAGGATGAATAATGTCATTCTCACTGGATTACCAATCAAACCTGGAGCGAAGCTAACACCAGGAGCAAGCACTGCTAATGCTAATGCTAGCGTAGCTAGCAGTGCTAATACGGAGCGCGGTGTAGAGTCTCTGGATCAGCAAATACATTCATTTCTCACATCTAAAGGTATTTCCCTGGTTCTCAATACCATCGAGACATGCCACCTGCTCCCCAGGAGAAAGGAGACGGATAAACCAGCGATCCTCATCAAGTTTGTGAATCACAAACACAAGCTAGCTTTGATGACCCAAAGGAAGAACCTGAAGGGTTCTACTGTTTATCTGAATGACCATCTGACCAGGAGGAATGCTGAAATCTCCAAACATGCACGGCTTCTCAGGAAGCAGAAGCAGATTGAGAACACTTGGGTTAAAGGCTGCAGGATTTATGTCAAACCACTCGGTCCACTGGACCGGTCCAAGGTTCTGGTTGTGAACACCATGAAGGATTTTGAGAAGTGCTTGTTTACGGTTGTCTGAAACAACATGCAGTAATAAATCAAAGAGTCAAATAATTTCAAGAAATATGACACGTGGATTCATCACTTTCTCCATATGTCTGACGTCACCTGAATCAACAGCAGAGATTTCTGACCTGCAGACAACTTGACCTCAACTTTCACCGAGCTGATATCAGCTGAAGAAGGATATGGACCTGAATCTAATGTCTGCAGACATAACATGGAAGAGAACTAGAAACTGTTTTGAACCCAGAAGGACATCTGTTTTTTCAGCAGAAGAAGATATGCCAACCTTGGATAATGGACAGATTATGTACCCTTTTATTTTATGTCTTTTTTTTTTTTTTTCTTACAGCATTACTTTATTAAATATTAAAAAAAAGAAGAAAAAAAAATGAAAAGACATAAAAAAAAGTAAAGCAAATGATTAATCACTTATTGAAAATGGTTAAATTGATCGATGTTTAATGATATTACTTCACTTTGATTTGATTTGATTTGATTTATTGATTTATTTCAAGCATTGTAGTCAAAGCAATAAAGAAATTACACATATTTATCAAACTCATTACATAAATGATGAAATGCATTGATTAAAAAGACAGAAAACAAAACAAAAATGTCACTTAAATCACATTTGCTTAATTAAATACAGTGATCATTAATTGAAGTATAAGTAAGTGAAAAGTGAAATTTTGATATGAAAATTCCTGAAACAGTGTTGTGTATTTTACTGATATAGTATTATATTCTAATCATATGAATGACTTTTATTAGTAACATATATTTTAGATAACAGATCTGCATTAGCCATGTTGATTTCTAAAAGAGTTATTTTTTTATTTTTTTTTTAACATAATAATTAAGTATTTCATCTTTGTCATGTGCTTTATCGATACCTTATGATTTTCAATTCTGTCTGATAAAAGCTAGGAACCGGATATTGATAAATCATGTAATAAAATGGTTACAGTATAACGGGGTGGGATTATATAAATTCGCTTCCTTCCACTCCCTTTCAAGCAATATTTATTAATATGTCTAATTATCCTAAGTTTGATTAGTTACTGTATGAATGTATAACTGAAGATTATATTGCTTTTGTGCATTGTTTCTACTTGATTGCTTGAAATAAACCATTTCAAATCAAATCAAATTCAAAACCTTTGACATGCCATGGTCAACTGTGAGTGACGTTGCCCACAGGACAGCAGACTGCATCCTCCAGCTGATGGGTAGGGTTATCCGGCTTCCCAGTGTGAATGAACTGCCATTAGTCGCCTCTGGTTTTGAGCAGCTCTCTGGGTCTGCTACCTTCCAAAAGGTCGTGGGGAGCATCGATGGCTGCCACATAGGAATAAAGGCACTAAAAAAACTGCAGCTTGTTATTTTAACAGGAAGCAATTTTATTCAATTCAGATGCAGGCTGTATGTGACTCTAATGCCACATTTTTTGACATTTTGTTGGAAATCCAGGATCAGTCCATGATTCACTAATTATGGGTAACAGCCCAATTTATGTAAATCAAACATACCCACCTGAAGGATATATCCTTTTAGGTGATGGTGGGTATCCCTGCATTGCACATGCCATCACGCTGCTGACACCACAGGGAACCCATGAGGAACGTGGTTGAGGCCCGTTACAACCGGCACCACGCCAGGGCACAGACGATCTTGGAGGTGGACATGCTGGATGTGGAGGTCTTGAGCTGGTGTGGTTACACGTGGTCTGCGGTTGTGAGGCCGGTTGGATGTGCTGCCAAATTCTCGGAAAAGCCTTTGGAGACGGCTTATGGTGGAGAAATGGACATTCAATTCCCTAGCAACAGCTCTGGTGGACATTCCTGCTATCAGCATGCCAATTGCACGCTCCCTCAAAACTTGCGACATCCGTGGCATTGTGCTGTGTAATACAACTGAAGATTTCAGAGTGGCCTTTTCTTGTGGCCAGTCTAAGACACACCTGTGCAATAATCATGCTGTCTAATCAGCATCTTGATATGGCACACCTGTGAGGTGGGATGGATTGTCTTGGCAAAGGAGAAGTGCTCACTATCACAGATTTAGACAGATTTGTGAACAATATTTCAGAGAACTGGTTATTTTGTGTATGTGGAAAATGTTTCACAACTTTGAGTTCATACCATAAAAAATGGGAGCAATAACAAAAGTGTTGTGTTTATATTTTTGGTCAGTGTACATGTAAATACCTAATTTCTGTTCAATCATTTATTAAAATAATTGGAAAAATAACAACAACAATGTTACATTTTTTCAACAATCTTTTCCAGTAATATTAACAGTCTGTCCTGTCGCTCTTCCTCCCTTCTTGCCCTTTCCTTCTCTCTTACGGCTCTTTCCTCCTCTTTTACAGCTCTTTCTTCCTCTCTGCTCTCTGCCTTTTCTAGCAGACTGAATAGGCTGCCCCACCATGGCCTCTTAGCGGGCGGGGGCTCTTCCTCCAGGATGAGGCAATAAGGCATGGAGGCCTCACAGATACCCTGCTGCCTATTGCCTCATTCATCAAGGAGAACCACTTCCACGATGCTGCTGAAGGCTCCCCTGCCTCAGTGCCACTGCTGGTGGGAGGACTTATAAGTTGCTTCAATTACCAAAAGGACACTTGAGAACAAACATCGTAACTCAAATTACATAGACATGTCTAGACCTTCATTTCCTCACAAACCTTTTATGTTTTCCCATTTTTTTGCTGCTCTTATCATGGTGGACTCATCATTTCTTTTAGCCCCATTTTT
Source organism: Oryzias curvinotus (assembly GCA_023969325.1). Taxonomy (NCBI): domain Eukaryota; kingdom Metazoa; phylum Chordata; class Actinopteri; order Beloniformes; family Adrianichthyidae; genus Oryzias; species Oryzias curvinotus. The sequence goes on from CM043706.1 coordinate 24,753,709, forward strand.
CGCTGCTCTAAATACAAGGTAACAACAAAAACCTTTAACCCAAATGACAACGATTAACAGTTTAATGATAAATGAATACTAAAATCTGAGCTGTAATCTTACTCCCATCAGACAGCTGAGGTGAATCATTTACCAAAAAAACAGGCTATCCTTTGGCGGATAATTTTCTCTACATCCTTGTCTGTCGCTACAAATGTATAAACATTTAAAAAATGTGTTAATAACTTATCACTGCGGTTAGAACTCATCCGTTGTTTATGTACTACCTCCGCCGTTTGTTTTTAGCCTTCGACGCTAATAAGTGTTAGCATTATCATTACCAAAATTAATGAGCTTCAAAATAATGTAGGTTGTCGATTGAGGAATATAACATATTACAGGTCATAAAATGTAAACAAATATTTTTGACAACAGATACTTGATACTGCTTAAAATGCTTACATTTATAAGTAATCTGTAATCGTGCCACCGTCAGCCGTTTTTAGATAAATCACACGCAATGCATTGTGGTCCATGAACAATGCATTGTGGTCTATATTTGCCAATGTAGCATTGATACACACTGGTTTTTTGCAGCAACTTCTGGGAAATTTCTAGTGCACTTGATTTTGGAAATGCAGATTTGGACACCCCTACAAAATGGCGATCGCACTGTATAGTGCACTATATACTGGTTAAGGTGGTAATTCGGACACAGGTTTTTTTTAAGATATCATAATTTTGTCCAAACCTGTCTCACCATTTTTTTCTTCAATAATTTTGATAAACAACAAATTCCAAGTGTCTAATACTTATTTATTTTCAATTCTATTTATATAGCCAAAAATCACAACAGCAGCCGTCTCAATGGCCTTGCACTGGTAATTGTAAAGTAAACATGAAATCATAAAGATGATGAATACATAGAAATCAAATAGGAAAATTTTAAACTGAATTCACTCAACAACCTAAACAGGAATTCAGCTCTAAAAACAATGACAAAAGAGCAATGAAAACAGAATAATTTATTTACTAATTTTTTAGTAATTATTAATATTTTCTTGACTTTGTCTGTTCATATTTGCATCATACCACTTAGTGCCCATGAAATAGCTCTCAGTCTCAAAAAGGTTGGTGACCCCTGACCTAAACTAAACTGAGCATCCTTCTGACCCTCCTTCACTGTAAGGAAAAACTCCTAAAATACCCAGATTCCTGAATAATCAAAGAAACTTCTTGGATGTCCACATTAAGGAGGGATCCTTTCCCAGGAAGGACAGGCAATGTACCAGAACTCTCAGAGGAGAATTAACGTATCTAACTCTACAACTACATGTTTAAATAGTCCAGCAGATAATCTTTATGAAGATGGAGTTGAAGGACGGCTGGGGACACGAGACAGCCAAGTGTAGGAGCAGTAGTAAAGACGAGCCAGAGACGAAGTACACGGTCAGGTACAGGGACACAGATGAGCCAACTGGAATCTCGAAGTCCCCACTCCCCTAGAGGGGAGTAGAAAAGAGGTATAGTACATGTACAATCGCACTGAACCAAACAGGGGCATGGAGAACCTAATGATAAATAAATGATCAAGAATAGAAGAGAGAAGGAGAGTAGAAGTAGACGAGAGTAGAGGACAGAACCCCAGTGCACAATATTTTCCTAAGCTTCAAATTTCTAGAACCCTACTAACAAGTAATTGTTATTGTCAACTTTAATTTAAACATGTTAACAGTAAGGTAAAGATTATCTGAATACTAGCTAGTCTGGCATCAAGCCTGTCCAAAGAGGAATGTTTTCAGCCTACGGTAACTTTAAATGTAGAAACTGTTGGCCTCTTTTACATGAGCTGGGAGCTTATTCCATATAACAGGGGCTTGGTGGCTAAAGGCTCTACCTCCAACTGTACTTTTACAAATTCTAGTAACCACCAGCAGTCCTGCATTTTGTGAATGAAGTGTTCTGTTTGGTTGGTAAGGCACTATGACATATTTTCTATGGGTGGGTTCATACCATGTAGGCCTTGTAGGTTATGAGGAGGATTTTGAACTTGATTCTAGAATCAACTGGGAGCCAGTGAAGGGAAATTAACACAGAAGTGATGTAATCTCTTCTGCTAATTCCTGCTAACAATCTAGCTGTTCCATTCTTAAGGAACCTTTAGGACACACAGTTAACAAAGAGTTACAGTAATCCAGCCAAGATGTAAAAAATACATTGATGCTTTTCAGCATCATTCTTAGAAAGTATATTTCTAATCTTAGCTATTTTGCAAAAATGAAAATAATCAGTTGTACATGCCTGTGATATGTGAGCTTTAAATAATAAATGCTGGTTAAATAACACCCCTAGGTTTCCAACTGTGGAATTAGAGGCTATTCTTGTGCTATCCAGGGACACTATCTGATCAGACAGATCATCTCTTAAGGCTTTTAGGAGCTATTATAACAACCTGAGTTTTTTCTGGGTTCAGGAGGAGGTAATTATTGTCATCCAGCTCTTGATGTCTCTGATGCAGGTATTCAGTTTCTCTATATGCTAATTCTGGTTAGGTTTATTGGATAAATACAACTGCGTATCATCGGCATAACAGTGAATGTTAATGGTGTGTTTCCTGATAATGTTTCCTAAGGGTAGCATGTAAAGCATAAACAGAATGGGTCCTAAAACTGAGCCCTGTGGGACTCTGTAGCTAACTTGAGTGGATTGAGAGGACTGTCCATTTATATTAACAAACTGGTACCTATTGGATAAATAGGATTCAAAGTACTGGAGGGCAGATCCTCTGATCCCGATGTCATGCCATAATTTTTGGAGTAAAATACTATGGTCAATAGTTTCAAAGGCTGCGCTAAGGTCTAACAGGACCAGAATAGAAATTAGGCCCTTTTCTGAGGTCCGTAATAAGTTATTAGACACTCTTACTAGTGTAGTTTCAGTGCTGTGATGTGGTCTTAACCCTGATTGAAAATCTTCAAAGTGGCTTTTGTCCTGTAGGTGGCGGTAAAGCTGCTTGACTACAACTCTTTCTAGGATGTTTGAAAAAGGGAAAGTTTGATATTGGTCTATAGTTGGCCAGGTTGCTAAGATCTAAACTGGGCTTTTTCAGAAGATGTTTAAAAACTGCATATTTAAAAGACTGTGGCACATAACCTGTTTCTAGAGATTTAGTTATTATAGTTATTATGGATTTATTAACTAGGGGGAAGGTTTCTTTAAAAAGCCTAGCGGGAATTAGGTCTGAGAGACAAGTTGAGGTTTTGGAGGACATAATAACTGATGTTGTTTCCGCTGGATCCACAGCAATGAAGCAGTCTGATGGTGCAGAGGTTTCTATGGATGCCTCCACTTCTACCGCTTCAACCTGCTCTGGGCTGATAGAAGGAAAAAAACTTGATTCAACTTATGTCTAATATTTGAAACTTTACTTAAACAATGTAAGAAAGTCATCATTGCTGAGAGAAACAGGAGCATGTGGCTCTACTGAGCTCTGACTGCGAGTTAATCTAGCAATTGCACTGAAAAGAAATCTTGGATTATTACCATTCTCTGATGTTAATGTTGAATAGTACTGGGTTCTAGCTCTACGGGGAGCTTTTTATTTATTTAATAGACTACGTTTCCAGGTGTTCAGGGACTACTCTTAACCAGAGCAGCTCCATTCTCTTTCCAACTTAAGGGTCACTTGTTTAAGAGAACGTGTTTAAGCATTAATCCACTGTTCTACTCGGTTTTGTCAAACAATCTTAGGTTTTAGGGGGGCAACAAGATCGAGGCTACTCCTGAGGGCTTGTAAGGTATCATTGACAAATTGGTTATTTATACTAGGACTGATGCTATGGGAGATGGTCTAAGAATATTTGCTCAGCATGTTACTAAGTATTGGTTGAACTGTGAGTTTAAACTCAGACACAGAATGGTCAGATAAGGTTCTTCTAAATTGTTTTTTATTCATTGGGGCGGTAACATTTTAATTTAAACTGGAAGGTGATCAGAAAGTGATCAGAAATGATGGGGTTAAGAGGAAGGACACTCAGCTGGCCAATCTCTATGCCATGAGTTAAAACAGGGTTCAGGGTGTGCTTGAGACAGTGAGTGGGTTCATTTACATTTAGTGTAAAACCAACATGATCTAATAAAGCTGCAAAAGCATTTCCTAGACAGTCACTGGGGTCAGCAACATGAATATTAAAACCCCTTACTATTGTAATTTGATCAGAATCTAAAACAAGACTGTAAACCAGGGGTCGGGAACCTTTTTGGCCGAGAGAGCCATTAACGCCACATATTTATAAATGTAATTTTGAAAGAGCCATACAATAATGTAGCGTCCCTGTCCCACACTGAGGCACGGAGACTTAACCTATTTTAAGGTTCCTTATTAGATTACTGTAGACCGCAACCAACACCGTACAACTAATTCAGCAACTCCTGAATCTCTCCCGCCGAGACGAGAGCGCTTCTCCCAACTTTATATTCCTTCACTGCCGCAACAGTCCTCCCATTTCCCTTATTCGGCCCATAGCTGAACCCCATTGGTCCAAACTACCTAACAACAGGCTGAGCGACAGAATTAAGAGCCAATCAGATCTCTGCTTGATGCGTTTAATGAACTCCGGAACTTTTAACGCGGCCCAACAGCCAAGTTAAACTCAGTCCGCAACAATATGTAGTAAAGTAAATGTGAGCATTTAATGTAATTTCAACATTTTTAAAGTAAAATAAACATGTGGATTCTTTTTAATAACATTATTATGCTGTTGCTAAAATGATGAGTATTTCTCGTGGTGGTTTTGCTGATGGTCTAGTCTGGTTGATACGTGGTGAGTTTCTGCTTCATGCAGGCGTTGAGACTTTAAACGTGATCGTAGGTCTGAATGTTTTTTTAGATTTGACAAACACTGCTCACATGCAGACATGCAGTGGAGCCAAACACACACTCACACACTGCAGTGAGTGACGGGCAGCGGGTTTTACGTTTTGACAATCCCTGCGCGACTCACATTGCTGCCAGTGCCCATAAGCCCCCCACCCCCACCCTCTGCTTTCTTCCTCACATCCCGTCCCCGCAACTGCGCGCTCTTTCTCAGAGACGGGAGCGCGCAGTTTTAGGCACGGCAATTCACAGGTTTCCGGCTGGTACAAACTCTGTGAAATAATAGATAATAGAAGCACCGCTACTATTGCGCGCCTCTGGCATGGCATCGCGCCCGAGAAGGACTGGTCTGATGAAAAAAAAAATAAAAAGGATTATTAAAGATTTGTCTGAGAGCCACATGTGACCATCAAAAGAGCCATATATGGCTCGCGAGCCATAGGTTCCCGACCCCTGCTGTAAACCCTTGTTTTTCGCGGGGGTTACGTTCCAAAAATAACCCGTTGTGGCAGTTTCCCCTGACTGAAACTCCACACAGGAACTCAAACATACAGACACATACATCATATACTCAGGGACTAAGCTGATGCTGGTTGGGTGGGTGCACACATTCAACCATTTAAAACATCTTAGCAAGTTCCTGATAACAAAACACACTGATATACACATTGTAAACTCCTTTATTCCTTTATTATTTGGGTGGCTTGTTTGGGTTTATTATGTACATGTATTTTTGTATGTCTTGCTGACTTGTCTTACCTTTTTCAGTTTCACTTCCTGGGTCAAAGGACCCGATCTCTGGGTTTGATAGGCTTTTGTAGGGCCTGACCAAAAATCAACAATCAACTTCAACTGGAACCACCTGGCCCAGGGGAGGGGCCATGTCTTATAAAAGGGGTGTGAATTCTGGTTCATAGAGAGTGGAGAGGAGTTTTGGGTTTCAGAGCATGTATTGACATTGCTGCTGTTTACCTGCTGTAAAATAAAAATAACAGCCATTTTTTCCCCATTCACAAAAACCTTGTGGAGTGGTTTTTATTGGTTTTGCCTTGGACCTGTCGGTCTCACTCCGGACCGGAGCGTGACATTTGGTGTCAGAAGTGGGATCATGACCCAGAAGACAAGGAGCAAGGCTGCCAAACATTTGATGGAGCCAGAGCCAGCTGAACCTGATGTGGAAGGTAAAGACTGGGCAACTGACGATGGAGATGAGGGTCCTACCTTCCAGCCACCACGAGCTGCGTCCTCAGAGCAGGAGATGGTTACACTGCTGCGAGAGTTCATTTATGCCCAGAGGAGCAGAGAAGAAATGCTGCTTGGGGAGCTCCAAGGTTTGCGGACAGCAATGGAGGCTGGCAGGCGGTTGCCATCTCTTGCCAATGTGGAGGTTGCTGCCTCTCCTACAGGACTTCCCTTGGGTGGGCCTTCACCACTGCAGCAGCCAGCACTGCAGTCTCAGCCAACGGTTCCAGCCCTACGAAAGGACCCCAAGTTGCTACCATTCCAGTCTGGTGAGGACATCGAGAATTATTTACTACGTTTTGAACGTGTAGCAAAGACCTGGGCTTGGCCTGAGACTGAGTGGGCCTACAGATTGGTTCCCCTACTGACTGGGAAGGCATTGGAGGCCTATTCTGCCATGGATGAGGACCTTTCTGACTCTTATTTAGATCTGAAGCAAGCCCTCTTGGCTAAATTTGACATTTCTGCTGAGACCTATCGCCAGTGTTTCAGGAACACAGCTGTACCTCAGGAAGAGACGCCCACCGAGACCTACCAGCACCTAAAGGGTCTGTATCGACGTTGGATCAAGCCAGACCAGTGCAGTGTGGAGGACATCGAGGAGGTCATCATACTCGAGCAGCTGTTGAGGATGTTTCCACCGGACGTTCGAACATGGGTTAAGGAGCGGGAACCCACTACTGGCTTGGAGGCTGCAAAACTGGCAACGCAATACGTCAACGCCCGACGACCCCACGTGACCAGCACTTCACAGCGGTCGTTGCGTAAGGGACATGAGGACAGCCGGCTAGAAGGTCAGAGGTTCAGAAACCACGGGACATTTGGGAATGTGGGGGCTACAAGGGTGGAGCAGCAGGCTACTGTTAGTCGGGGTGCTAATAGGTTTGGCCATCAGGCTGGTTCCAGTCATGGGGAAATTATCTGCTACTACTGTCAACAGCCTGGTCACAAGGCCTCAGACTGTCCCCTTAAAAAGCCTAAACTTTCAGGTTACTGTTATGTTCCCGGTAATGATGACTCATGTAGACAAAGTACCCCGCATTCATCCTCATTTTATCCCGTTCAAGTTAATGGTACATATGTGTCCGCTTTATTAGACAGCGGAAGTTCTTTGTCACTGATTAAGAAGAGTTGTCTGTCAAATGGGGTCATTGATTATAAAAACAAGACTAACATTAAGTGTGTTCATGGGGATCAGAGATCGTATCCTACAGCAGAGGTTACTATAGCTGTTGACGGCCATGCATTTTTGTTACAGGTGGGGGTTATTGACCAACTGTCTGTAGAGTGTGTTTTGGGAAGAGATTTGCCGGTTCTCCATGATCTGATCACACAAATTAAACCTGAAATATGTGCAGTAGTTACAAGGTCTCAAACAAAAGCTGGCTTGGAGCCCCTGCCAGATCTTCACAGTGATCTGTGTGAGGGTGGTTCCAAAGGCCCCAGGAAATCCCGACGCCAGCGTCGCATTGACAAAATTACAGGTACAGATGCTGATGTAAAAGTCTATCCTGAACCTGTGTGCGTTGACTGGGATATTCCAAATGATATAAGTTATTTGCAAATGTCTGATCCTTCTCTGTCTTGGTTGTATAAGCAGGTGGAGAATGGGGAGGGAAAACAAGGATCTGGATCGAGGTTTTTGGTTGAAAATGACATTTTGTATGCTACAGGGGAGGCAGGTAAACGGTTAGTCGTTCCAGTTAGTTGTAGGCCTCTCGTTCTACATCTAGCACACACAATACCGTGGGCAGGACATCTGGGACAGCAGAAAACATACATGAGGTTGGGTTCACGGTTTTTCTGGCCGACAATGTTCAAAGATGTCAAACAGTATTGCTCTACATGCCCAGACTGTCAGGTCACCTCACACATCAAAGTCAGACAGGCACCGTTACACCCATTACCGGTAATTGGTACCCCCTTTCGGCGCATAGCCATGGATGTGGTTGGGCCATTAGAGAAGAGTAGCTCTGGTTATAAATACATTTTAGTAATCTGTGACTACGCCACACGTTTTCCAGAAGCTTTTCCCCTTCGAAGCATAAAGACACCGAAAATAATCAGTGCCCTTGTCCAGCTTTTTTCTCGAGTTGGGGTGCCAGATGAGATCATCACGGACCAGGCCACCAACTTTACCTCTGGCACCATGAAGCAACTACAGAAGGAACTTGGCATCAAAGGCATAAGGACAACTCCCTACCATCCACAGACTGATGGCTTGGTTGAGAGATTCAACCAAACACTCAAACAAATGCTGCGTAAGTTTGTGGCTGATACAGGCCGTGATTGGGACAAGTGGTTGCCTTTTGTCTTGTTTGCTTACAGAGAGGTGCCTCAAGCATCAACTAGCTTCTCCCCGTTTGAGCTGCTTTACGGGTGGCCTGTCCAAGGGCCACTAGATCTTCTGAGGAAAGAGTGGGAGGCTACCAAGAAACCAGTACCAGAAGGTATCTTGTCTTATGTCCTCCAGATGCGTGAACGCCTTGAGAAGTACCAGGATGAGGCCCAAGTCAATCTGGAGCGGGCTCAGCAAGAGCAGAAGTACTGGTATGACAAACGGGCTCGACAAAGAGAGTTTAAACCAGGTGAGACGGTCCTGATTCTGCTTCCCACAAGCAGCAACAAACTGTTAGCCAAATGGCAAGGACCTTATGAAGTATTGAGGAGGACTGGACCAGTGACTTATGAAGTGGCTCACCCAGACAAGGGAAAAGCATCCCAAGTCTACCACATCAACTTGCTAAAGGCGTGGAAGGAGCGTGATTCAGCTCAGGTGTGGTTGGTGCGTCAGGCCAACGAAGACGATGGTGAGTCAGAGACTAATCTGCACCAACTCTTACAGCCAAAAACACCTCGTCTGGAGCACCTGACCTCAGCACACCAACAAGCTTTGCAAAGGCTGCTGCAGGAGATGCCTGGGCTGTTTCGGGATGGGCCAGGTCAAACGACACTCATCAAACACACCATCCGTCTCCAAAGACCTGAGACTCCTCCAATACGTCAGAGGCCGTACCGCATCCCAGAACGATTAGTGGGGGTCCTGAAAGATGAAATCCAGCGGATGCTGGATCTTGGGGTTATCGAGCCATCAAGAAGTGAGTGGTCCAGCCCCATGGTGATGGTGCCCAAGAAGGATGGCTCTCAGAGGCCCTGCATCGACTTCCGAAAGGTGAATGCTGTCTCCTGTTTTGATGCCTATCTTATGCCCCGCATAGATGACCTGGTGGAGCGTGTTGGGACTGCCAAATATATAACGACACTGGACCTCTGCAAGGGGTATTGGCAGATCCCACTGGATGAGACGTCAAAGCAGTACACCGCCTTTTGTGCCCCAACAGGACTCTACCATTTCACAGTAATGCCATTTGGGCTCCATGGTGCTCCAGCGACATTCCAGCGTTTGATGGATGCTGTCCTGAGGGGGTTTGAAGCCTTCAGTGCAGCTTATCTGGATGACGTCGTCATCTTCAGCCAGTCCTGGGAGGACCATCTCATGCATTTGAGAACTGTTCTGAGTGCGATTGAAGGGGCTGGTTTGACTCTAAATGCTCAAAAGTGCGAGTGGGCCAAGGGAGAGGTCCAGTACCTGGGGTTCCAGCTTGGAGGGGGTCACCTCCGCCCTCTTGTGGACAAGGTTGATGCCATTCGTAATGCCCAATGCCCACGCACCAAGAAGCAAGTGAGGTCTTTCATCGGCCTTGTGGGGTGGTATTCCAACTTCATCCCTCACTACTCCACTCTCGCCGCTCCCTTAACCAATCTCACAAAGAAGGGGGCTCCTAACACTGTCAAATGGACTGCTGACTGTGAACAATCTTTTATTGCATTAAAGACTGCAATGTGCTCTTCACCTGTTCTCTGTAGTCCTGACTTCCAGAAGCGTTTCACAGTCCAAGCAGACGCTTCCGATGTTGGCATTGGAGCTGTGTTGACTCAGAGTGATCAGGGGGAAGAGAGGCCTGTGTTGTACCTCAGCCGAAAACTGGAGCCGAGAGAAGTGAGGTATTCCACCATAGAAAAGGAGGCCCTAGCCATCAAGTGGGCCCTGGAAAGTCTTCGTTACTATCTCCTGGGGCGTGAGTTTGACCTGGAAACGGACCACAAAGCCTTGTCCTGGATTGGAACCATGAAGGACCGAAATGCCAGGGTGACCCGTTGGTACCTTGACCTGCAACCTTTCTGTTTCAAAATACGGCACAAATCTGGCAGAACAAATCTGATGGCAGACTACCTGTCTCGGTTGGCCACCACGGCGGCGCCAGGAGAGGGGGGAGGTAATGTGGCAGTTTCCCCTGACTGAAACTCCACACAGGAACTCAAACATACAGACACACACATCATATACTCAGGGACTAAGCTAATGCTGGTTGGGTGGGTGCACACATTCAACCATTTAAAACATCTTAGCAAGTTCCTGATAACAAAACACACTGATACACATTGTAAACTCCTTTATTCCTTTATTATTTGGGTGGCTTGTTTGGGTTTATTATGTACATGTATTTTTGTATGTCTTGCTGACTTGTCTTACCTTTTTCAGTTTCACTTCCTGGGTCAAAGGACCCGATCTCTGGGTTTGGTAGGCTTTTGTAGGGCCTGACCAAAAATCAACAATCAACTTCAACTGGAACCACCTGGCCCAGGGGAGGGGCCATGTCTTATAAAAGGGGTGTGAATTCTGGTTCATAGAGAGTTGAGAGGAGTTTTGGGTTTCAGAGCATGTATTGACATTGCTGCTGTTTACCTGCTGTAAAATAAAAATAACAGCCATTTTTTCCCCATTCACAAAAACCTTGTGGAGTGGTTTTTATTGGTTTTGCCTTGGACCTGTCGGTCTCACTCCGGACCGGAGCGTGACACCCGTGATAGGCAAAATCCGTGAAGTAGAAATCTTTATTTTTTTTTCAATTATTATAAAATGAAATACTCTATTATGCATTGAAAAGAAAGAACAAACCATTTACAGGCTCAAGCATTTGTTTCACAAATAAAAGTACTTTAGAAACTTTTTTTTTCAACAAATAACTTCTGTACTGTACTTTCAAATAATAATTTGAATCATCAATGTGAACAGAAGGCTTCAAATCGCTGAGATTAGCCCCGCCCACCGCGACCCGAGTAATTGGATTTAACGGGAGAAAATTTAAAATGATTATGAAAAAGACACAAAGTACAGTCAGACAAATATTGACTGAGGTGTATTTCACAGCTCTACAGACTGAGCCACTGCATCCTGACTCCGCTGTGCAGTGTTTTCTTCTTTATAGTTTATCTTTGTGTGTACGTGTACGGAGTGGGGGGGGGTTGTTGTCTCCATCTGGTAAGCGTTCATTTTCAACATGAGAAGATCACTCCTAACATCAACTTAAAGCAATAGGAATCTGTTTACTGGCAAAACTGTTTCCTCTGAAACTTCCCTTGTTTTGTAGTCTAAACACCAACCTGCACATCAGCAGTCATTATTCATTAAATGTCCCAAAAAAGATAACAAAAGATTTTTCATCCACCGGCTGTTTGCAGATTTGTGAAATTCCCATTTTACGGTAACTGCACAAAGTCCAGCCAGAACTCTGTCATGACATCAGGACAACTTTTGGCACCAATATCACATGTTTACTTGTTGATCCAAAAACCACACCAAGTTCAAGTCTTAGGACTTTTCCACCAAGGAAACATCAAAAGCTGAGGCCCTGCAGATCTGCTGCAGACAGCTTTCCATAATTTTGTCAAATCAAAATCTTAAAAGTTTGGTTCAAATCAATAGGTTATACAATGTTTGACTTTTTCCTCGCAATGATAATGTTTATTTGAATTTCTCAAGTGTTTTTGGGAAATCGTGTAATACCTTGTACTATTTAAACTTAAATGCACTTTGGTACAAGATTGCTACATAGTGAAAAGGGGATGGAAGGACAGTTGGGACAACAAAAAAGAGGAGCTGTGGATTCCTGCTGCATACAGTCAATAGAGCAAGGTGAGGATGAGAAGGCCTCTTCAGCTCCTGCTGGCCTCTCTGGCCTTGGTCTCCTTGATGTCTCTCATCGATGCTGGACCACTGTGAGTAACCCCCCCTCCAGTACTTGTGAAAGCTTGGAAAGCAAAGTGCGTAAAGAAGAATGCTATCCCCATGTGGTGGACCGAGCAGTAGAAGGCAAGGACAGCAAACAATTTTATCAAAAATATATTTAAATTTATTTTTCAAAAAGTGTAGCTGGGCAAAAATGGGCCCTTAAAAGAGGTCAAAGTAACAAAATTAACTCAAGCTTTTAAATGTAACAGAGGACAACTGAACAGACAAACAAACTTAATCAAACTGACCTACCTAATTGGAAACACAAGGGAACATATATAGTGGCTGATCAAACCAACTAGACACACAAGGGGGAACTTAAAATGACTAAGACAAAATACATCAAACAAAATAAACTAAAGTCCAACCTATGGTAAATTAACATACACAAATGAATGAAAATAAAGAACATCAAAATAGAAACTAAAGTAAAGAAACACAGAAAGAGTTCCTTGTCCACTGGGCGATGGTTCAGTCCAATTAGCTGCCTGCTGAATATAAGGCCTCTGCTGACTGGGATGCATTCTTGTGTCAGGCCTGACTTGATTTTTCCAGCAGCAGATGGCAGCAGCAGCAACAATGGTTCCCCTTAGCACTGGTAACTCAAATAAAACATCAAATTATAATAAAGTAAACTGAAACATGTTAATACATTTTATGATTAAATGTACGTGTCATTTTTGAAAAAGAAATCTAAAAGTATATGCAAACAAATAAAGTAAACAGATTAATGTAGGGTGTGGTGCAGGACGTTACTGCCCTGATGGTGTGGCAGCGTAGGCAGCCATCACACTCCCCTCCCCTTCGGAGCCTTCATCAGGAGCACGAGAGAGGAAGTCTGCGGTGATGTTGTCTCTCCCTGGGATGTAGTTCACCTTGTATCTGTAGGGCTGCATCGCGAGGTACCACCTCGTTATCCGGGCATTAGTGTCCTTCATCTTCTCCAGCCATTGCAGAGCCCTATGGTCGGTCTCCAAGGTGAACTCTCTACCTAAGAGGTAGTATTTGAAAGAGTCCATAGCCCATTTGACTGCCAGCGCCTCTTTTTCGACAGTGGAGTAGTGGATTTCTCTGGGGAGTAGCTTTCGGCTTATGTAAGCCACAGGATGTCGATAGTCAGACGTGCACTGTAGAAGCACAGCTCCAATGCCTCTTTGAGATGCGTCAGTTTGCAAAATGAAAAGTTTATTAAAATCTGGACTGTGAAGTACGGGGTCCTTACTTAATGATTGCTGGATGTCCCGAAACGCTGTCACAGACTCCGTAGTCCACCTGATCTTGTTTGGACGTCTTGAGCCAGTCATGTCGGTCAACGGAGCTGCACGGGCTGAAAAGCTTGGGATAAACTTGTGATAAAATCCAGCTAATCCAAGAAAAGACCTTAGCTGCTTTCTTGTCTGTGGTAGAGGACAGGATTCAATCGCCTGTACTTTGTTGACTTGCGGTTTGATCAACCCACCTCCAATAGTGTAACCAAGGTACTCCGTTTCACTCCGGGCAAAAGCACACTTTGCTGGATTGATGGTTAATCCTGCCGCCTGTAGGCACTCCAGAACCTTCTTCAGATGTCTTAGATGTTCCTCCCAGGTGGCACTATAAACCACAATATCATCAAGATATGCACAAGCACAGTCCTTTAAGCCACCTAGTACCTGATCCATAAGTCGCTGAAAAGTTGCAAGAGCGCCATGCAACCCAAATGGAAGAACTGTAAACTGAAAGAGGCCCCAAGGTGTCCGAAACGCAGTCAGTTCCTGGGACCGCTCTGTAAGGGGAACCTGCCAATAACCCTTACAAAGGTCAATAGTTGTTAGAAACTTTGCCTTTCCTAGACACTCAATGAGATTGTCAATTCTGGGGGTTGGATAGGAATCAAATTTTGACACAGAATTTAGATAGCGAAAATCTATGCAAAATCTGATAGCTCCATCCCTCTTGGGGACCAACACAACCGGGTGACACCACTCGCTTTTTGAAGGCTTGATGATCCCAAGGGACAGCATGTGATCCACCTCCTCCTTTAGTGGACCCAGGAGACGTTCTGGTACTCTGTAACTCATTCGCCTCACTGTAGCCTGCTCCCTTAGCACAATGTCATGGTGCACCAAGTTTGTGCGTCCTGGATATTCCTGAAAAACTCTGGAATCAATCAATGCTTTCACCTGAGCTTGTTGGTCTTCAGAAAGATGGTTCAAATCCAAGGTGGTGGGCATTGATGATGGCAGGAATTCATCCACTTCCTCCTCCTCATTGACATCTCTGATCAGCAGTCCCATAGCATCATCTGCAGTCCTGGAAACCCATTCTTTGAGAAGGTTAACATGGAGTACACGACTGGACTGTTTGTGACCTGGGGTGGAAACCTGATAGGTTGTAGCCCCAAGTTTCTTTTGGACCACAAAAGGGCCTTGCCATTTGGCTAGTAACTTACTGTCACTTGTAGGTAACATTACTAGGACTTTTTGACCTGGCAGGAAGCTTCTTTGGCGTGCTTTTTGATCATACCAGCTTTTCTGGCGTCTCTGTGCATCAGCCATGTGGGCCTGCGCCAACTCGCTCATCCTCTGCAGCTTCTCTCTCATTTGAAGAACATACTGAATGACATTAGGAGGTTCTTCTCTGTCCTGCTCTCCTTCCCAGGTTTCTCTCAAGAGGGTCAGGGGTCCCCTTACTTCATGTCCATAAAGTAATTCAAAGGGGGAGAACCCTGTTGAAGCCTGGGGTACCTCTCTATAGGCGAAGAGGAGATAAGGTAGCCACTGATCCCAATCAGACCCGGTTTCATTGACGAACTTACGAAGCATTTGCTTAAGAGTCTGATTAAAGGGTTCAGTCAACCCGTCCGTCTGTGGATGATAAGGAGTGGTCCGCAGGTTCTTCACACCCAGGAGCTGATAAACCTGCTTAAGCAAGTTAGACATGAAGTTAGTACCTCGGTCTGTCAAAATTTCTCTGGGGAAACCCACTCTGGAGAAAAACTGCACCAGAGAAAATGCCACAGCTTTTGCCTTCACACATTTCAGTGGAAACACCTCTGGGTACTTGGTGGCATAATCAGTGATGACTAGCATGTAGCGGTTTCCAGATTTACTTTTCTCCACTGGTCCCACCACATCCATGCCAAGGCGTTCAAACGGAGTGCCAATAATTGGGAGAGGCTGGAGTGGAGCTTCTGTGGTACATTTCAGTGAGGTTTTCTGGCACTGAGGGCAACTCTGACAGTAACGTTGGATGTCTGTACGTAAGCCAGGCCAGTAGAAGTATTTCATCACACGCGCAGTTGTTTTTTGCTTCCCTAGGTGGCCAGCCCAAGGTATGGTGTGGCCTAGGCTGAGTACTACATCTCGAACCAACAGAGGAACCACCAGTTGCTTCACTTTACCTTGCTGGTGATAAAGAACTCCATTCTCCACCAAATACTCCCTCTTTGACTCCTCAGCGGCTTCCGCTGCTTTTACAAAACAAGACGTCAAAGTTGGATCATTTAGTTGCATTTCAACAATGTTAGATGGCAGATTGAACCCTAGACCCACTTCTGGAGTTGCTTCACCAGGCGGATCTACCACAGTGTGTTTAAATTTCTCTTGCCTTTTCTGACTGCGTGTTTTGCGAGACTTCCCGGGTTTTGTCTCAAGCTCAGCATCGCAGAAAGGTAAAGCACAGAGAAGTGGCAGATTCTCATCTGTATTTTTAGCTTGAGCTCTTGTAACCGCAACAGCACTTTCTCTTGGGTCCAACAAGTCATAAAGAACTGGCAGGTCATGACCCAAAACAACTGGGAAAGGAAGGTCATCAACCACTCCTACTTTGATCAGATACGTTTGTCCTTGAATTTCTAAGTAGAGATCAGCAGTAGGATATAGTTTTTTGTCACCATGTACACAGCAGATGGACACTGTCTCTTGAGTGGAAACAAGGTTGACTGGTACATGTTGTTGATGAATTAAAGTCTGTGTACTGCCAGTGTCAATTAGTGCATTGAAACATCTCCCATTAACCTTAACAGTGGTCATTTTAATAGGCTGGTTGGCTCGACTTTCCAAAGCATGGCTCTGATATGGAACAAAACACATCTGAGTGAGCTTAGCTGAACTTTTTGGGCAAAGGGGTTTAATATGTCCTTCCTGGCCACACAAATAGCAGATTGGTGGTTTATTGGACGATTTTGCTGGTTTACTCATCTGATCGTCATGCACAGGCATTCTCGGTGTTCCTGGAGCCAGTCTGTGGTGGTGCTGTGGGGCTGTTGGCCTGCGTGAGTCTTTTACACCCTTCCATTGCAGGTTGCTCCATGGTACATTTTTCTTGCGAGCAGCCACAAACACCTCTGCCAGTGTTGCGGCTTCAGCTGCTGATTTAGGCCCATGCTCTTTTATCCAGACCTGAAGCTCAGGAGACATCATTCTTAAGTATTGTTCCATGATAATTATCTCACCAATTTCCTTTACCGTTTTACCTCTGGGTTGAATCCACTTATCATAGAGTTCCTTGAGACGGGCATAAAGCTCCTTGGGACTTTCGTCGGGGCCCACTTCCAAGGAACGAAATCTCTGTCGGTAAGACTCAGGGCTGATGTCATATTTATGCAGGATTGCAGTTTTTACTTTTTCATAGTTCAAAGAATCATCGACATTCATGTTAACATAGGCACTTCTAGCCTTACCGGTGAGCAGTGGGATGAGGCGGAAAACCCAGTCTGACTCCACCCACTTGCATGCTGTTGCTATGCGTTCAAAAGTTATTAGAAAATGTTCAATGTCATCATTTTCTGTTAGCTTTTCCAACCTGGGATCCATAGAGAAGCGAGGGTGAGTGGTTACTTGCTGTGCCCCTGCTGGCTGATGTACGGCCTGTGGCAGCCGATCATCTGAACCAGACTCCTCCGTCGGATCAGGGGCTGATGAGGGGTAATCAGGAACAGGTGACGTCCGGGCCTGCACCTCCATCTGCAAAAGCTGGAACTGATGCTGCAGGCTTTTTAGCCTGTGTTCCTGCTGCTTTGCTTCCTCCTGGAGTCTCATTTCTCGGGCTTCCTGTTGTCCCATAAAGGCCTGGAGAATACTAGTAAGATGTTGCAAAGTAGGCTCTTCACCTTCAGTACCTGTACCAGCTCCTGAAGCTCCAGCCTCCTCCACCTCTCCATTGTCCATGTTGGCAGTGCTGCAGTCCTTATGTTCAATGCGGGCTCTTGTGGTTCTTCCTCCTCGTTGCATGGCTCAAAAAAAAATAGTTCAGGGGATTGCCAGGGGAAAGGGGAAAAAAAAAAACTGTCCTTAAACTGCTGATCCCACTTCTGACACCATTATGTGGTGGACCGAGCAGTAGAAGGCAAGGACAGCAAACAATTTTATCAAAAATATATTTAAATTTATTTTTCAAAAAGTGTAGCTGGGCAAAAATGGGCCCTTAAAAGAGGTCAAAGTAACAAAATTAACTCAAGCTTTTAAATGTAACAGAGGACAACTGAACAGACAAACAAACTTAATCAAACTGACCTACCTAATTGGAAACACAAGGGAACATATATAGTGGCTGATCAAACCAACTAGACACACAAGGGGGAACTTAAAATGACTAAGACAAAATACATCAAACAAAATAAACTAAAGTCCAACCTATGGTAAATTAACATACACAAATGAATGAAAATAAAGAACATCAAAATAGAAACTAAAGTAAAGAAACACAGAAAGAGTTCCTTGTCCACTGGGCGATGGTTCAGTCCAATTAGCTGCCTGCTGAATATAAGGCCTCTGCTGACTGGGATGCATTCTTGTGTCAGGCCTGACTTGATTTTTCCAGCAGCAGATGGCAGCAGCAGCAACAATGGTTCCCCTTAGCACTGGTAACTCAAATAAAACATCAAATTATAATAAAGTAAACTGAAACATGTTAATACATTTTATGATTAAATGTACGTGTCATTTTTGAAAAAGAAATCTAAAAGTATATGCAAACAAATAAAGTAAACAGATTAATGTAGGGTGTGGTGCAGGACGTTACTGCCCTGATGGTGTGGCAGCGTAGGCAGCCATCACACCCCACTCTAGAAATGTTTTACCTTTATTTTGATTATTACAAGTTGGGCTGGGCTTGGGTGTTTCTTTTTGTTGCACCATGACTGAAGTGTCTAAGACCTGAAGTGAGCTTCATGGTGTTTGGCTGCTTGAAAGTGTGTCTTAAACAAATAGGCTTGTAACTGAAAGTGGGATTGAACATTCAGCCTCCCCTCTGAGACTGCACAAGCGCTCCCGGTGGCCGTCAAATAAATCCATAAATTGACTGCATCATTGAATAAACCGCAAGTTAGAAAGCGTATGAAAATAATAGTGGCTTATAGTCCGGAAATTACGGCAATCACAAATGTCCATCTTTTTACCAGATTACCCAGGATCCTACAGGATAGAAGGTAATAATACAGTAATGTAAAAGATTTCAGATGGTTGTACATAATGGTGTTTGGACGGTATTTATTGCAATGCAATAACACCTTTGGAAAATGTATTATTGTAACTTCAGCAGTATGTGAGGGTTAGGAGTGTTGTTGCTGCCAGCATTATGCTTTAAAATATTAAATGACTTAAATATTTAGTATGTCTTGTTTTGCTCTGTCAACATGAGCCTGCACCCTACCCCCACCTTTTAGACACAGGTAGGATAAGGGTTTGTATACTTAGGGATAAGCTTTCATTGATTATTTGCTGGATCCTATTCAAAATGATTATGTAGTATAAAGTCCAGTGACTAGCTGCAGCCCAGAGCAAATACGTCATACCTTCCCCCACCTCTCAACCAAAGAACAAAGTAAATTGGAAAATAAAAGTGTGCAAATTTTCTAGCAGTGGTGGAACTACAAGTAGCAGGGTAAATATTTCAATAACTAATATCTGCTTTACAGCAACCTGATGTCTGCCCCCAACCTGCTGCGAGTGGGAACAACAGAAAACATCTTTGTTGAATGCCAGGACTGTAGTGGGGGGAACCAACCTGTCACCATCTTTGTTAAAAACCATCCAACAAAAGATAGAACACTGGCAACCACACAAGTAACCCTAACCAATGACAATAACTTCCAAAGCTTTGGACAGATTACTGTAAGTACACATGCACATGGAGGTATTCACGTGCTGTCAAGACTGCAAAGTCTGCACGTACAGACCCCACCCACTCCAATCTGGCTTTTAGATCCCACCTGGAGACTTCAGCAAGGATCCAACTGTAAAACAGTATGTCTACCTGGGAGCTGTGTTCCCAGACCGAACACTGGAGAAAGTCGTCATGGTTTCCTTCCAGTCCGGGTACATTTTCCTCCAGACTGACAAGACGCTGTACACCCCCAACAGCAAAGGTACCCCCCTCCCCCACATGCACACTGCCCCACATGCACACTCCACTTGGTGGCCATGTTGTAAAGTGTACTTGCCTGGAAAGTAGAAGATTGACCAACAGACTAAC
The DNA here is from genome assembly GCA_023969325.1 of Oryzias curvinotus. Taxonomy (NCBI): domain Eukaryota; kingdom Metazoa; phylum Chordata; class Actinopteri; order Beloniformes; family Adrianichthyidae; genus Oryzias; species Oryzias curvinotus. Next base: position 24,773,334 of record CM043706.1, read on the forward strand.
AACCAATATATTCACACACACACATTTGCATAAACAATCGCACAAAGTTAAATAATCATTTATAAGTGGGGTGGGCGGTTGGTTGCCTGCAGTGTAATGTGAGTGTTTCTTGGGTCCTTCTGACGTTCTCTGGTCTGGGTGGCTGCTGTCGGGTCTGTGGGGGGCAAATTCTCTTTACGGATTTCTGGGGGAGACCTTGGCTGCCACTATTACCTTACATTCTGCTGAAGGCTTGGTGTGACTGGACACTCCCCATCTTGTTTTACTCGTCACATTCCATAACATGTGTGTGTCTTTGGAGAGGCCCAGCCCTTTTGATAAACAGCTACATGATTAATTTAGCCAATGGTGTTTACATTGGACAAGCTGGGAGGGGCTTCCTTTTTTCTACTATTTACTGGCCCATGACCGCAACGTAAGGTTAGGAGAGGCTTGGTACAAAATGTCAAAGTGGTGCAAATCTTTAGAATCTTGCAGCAGATTTTTCCTTTCACAGCTCTATTCTGGTATATGAAAAACTTGGTGTCATATAAATCATGCCAGACACAATCTGCGACTATTAACTTCCCCTTCTTGATCAATTTTTCAAACAGTTGGAACTTCTTTAAATTAAAAGGGATGCCATCCATACATAACTACCAAATCTGAGTCCCTGATTGGTCAAAGTTCAGCCTGGTTTAATTTTCAGTGCAGGTTCAATCTCTGTGTGTTTTGTACATGGAGCGTGAAAACAGTTGTAAAAATGTGCGTGTTTGCTTGCACACAAATACTTGTGTACCCTCAAAAGCATCAAAATGTATACCAATTTATGACTTGTGTCCAAACCTAAATGACCCACTATTGTAACATGTAAATAATGTCCAACACCAGTGGATCTCAGCTCTTCTCTGCTTGCCCATTTGTCAGTAAAGGAGGAACGTAACGAACTGCAGTTCCAATATTGGTAATTAATTATGATTACTGAACAATAGGAACCCTTGTTACTTTGTTACTTAGGTTTTGAAGGCTCTGACATTTTCTCAGTTAAATGGAACGAAACAGAGGTTAATTATAAAAAACGGAGTAACTGGTGCATGTGAAGAATTGGGGCTGGGTTAAAGAACAGACATGGCATCATTGCTGCAGTCACATTGCTTTCCAAACTGACTGGCTCAATGGTGAGACAAAAAGAGATGTTGCGATTGTGTCTTTGGTCAATATGATGGGGGCGTTTTGTTCAGTAGACTTGCAGCAGCACAGAACTGTACAGAAAAGACAGATGTAGGGAGAAAAGTGAAACTCATTTTAATGGAATACCTAAAGTCAGCTAAAATGAACATGAGTAGGTAATCATTACCTGGGCCTCGGATCAGTACTTGGGGCTGGGATCACTCTTTCTGTGGCTCTGGGGAAACCGTCTTGGGGCCTTCCATTGCCACAGGATCTGGGGAAGGCAGGTAGGCTGGTGTTTCCTCACCTTTTTACAAAAAGTTTGCATGACTGAATGGAATGTTTTACATTTGTTGGTTTGTGTGCACAGTCATTTGTGTGTGAACTGTAGTTGTATTGTGTACATGTTGACATGTTTGTATGTAAAGATTTGTAGACCCAAATGGTATGTTGGTAATGTGGTCCTGAGGGAATTTATTTTTCTTTGGCGGATGCACACAAAAAGGCAGGAGACGGAGGTAGCAAGGTTAAAAATATTTTATCACAAAATGTTAAAACCAATGAGTTATATGGCTAGAGGAGACATCACGTGATTCCTCATGGGAGGAGAGCACCGCCATCTTGGCAAGGTCAACTCACTGCTGCAGTGCATGCTTGTGAACACATTTTTTGCAAAATGCCAGTTCATTGTGCGGATTTCAACTGGAGAAATTAGTCCATGAAGGAAGAAGGCGTATCATATCACAGGTAAGTACTATAATTCTTTCCTTTGAATGCTGCTGGGGCTTTATTAATTGTACACGTGTTGACATGTATGATGCTGCAGGGTTATTATCAGCATGCTGCATGGTGTACACATAATCTGCTGTTGACATAAATGTAAACTTTATTTTGTTAAACCTTTATACTGCATTCTAGGCTATTATAGTAATAAAGATTTATACATTTCTGACTCAGTGACTAAACATTTCTTGCAGGCTGGATTCAGACTTATGAAAAAAATGGGCCTTGGTTATCAAAAGAGCTAACCCAGATGAACCACTGTGGTACCAACTAGCAATACAGTCTGGCTATGTTCAAAACATTTGTGGAAACACATTTTGTTAAGAGGCAAATTGTTTGCTTTAAACCGGCACCATAATATCTCAGTTACACCAAAATGATCAATCACATGAATCAGTATAAATATATTGTTTTTCTTTGTTGTTGTTGTTTTTTTCTAGGGTAAATCTATTGTTCACTTTTTGACTTTTTGTTGACTATTTAGTTTATTATTATTATTATTATTATTATTATTATTATTATTACAATAATATACTTATTTTTATTTTTTATTGACTTATTATTTATTTGTTGTTATTTATTGTTTTTTATTGACTTACTATTGATTTATTATTATTATTATTATTCTTATTAGGTTAATTATTATTATTATTATTTACTTATTGTTGGGTTTTTCTAAATAATTTATATTACATGTCAAAGAGGTTTAAAACTTCTAAATGTTTAGAAAATTTTTTTTAAATTCTTTGTAATCATTTTTTTATTTGTAAGAAGTCCTGCAACTATGCATTTTTCATTAAAGTTTGAGCGTTTAAGGCTGACTGTTTCTCTTATTTAACAACAACAAATTATGTATTTTTTATATTTTATATATATAATCTATAATATATTTATATATATGTATAAATATATATAAATGTCAAAATATATGTAGGATATAAAAGCTACTTAGATGCCACTAAAAGCAAGAGAAAGCATTGTCATGTGGGGAACGTCGACCTCACCAAGATTGCGTCGCGCTCCACCACCGTCGGCCATGCTTCTCAAGCGGGCCTGTCTCCTCTAGCGATATAACTCATTGGTTAAAACCATTTAAAAATAGACCAGTTTAAAAGACATGCACAAAGACAGACTCAGTCTGTTGAGGACCAGAAGAGTTAAGGGAGGTGGAGGCTCCCAGAGAAGCAGAAAAAAAAATTCAACCCACTCACGTGATGCAGACAACACACACTTCACGCTAGGACACGTCACTCCAAGCCGGGGCAAAGCCTCCACCTAGGACAGGTGGACAGGTGTCAGGACAGACACCTGAGTCCTCAGCACTGATAGGTGAGGATTACCACAATAAAATGCACAGGTAAGGCACAGTTCTAAAAGAATTGTATGAAAATTCTTAAAACAACAATAAGAGAAACTCTCGTGAGAGCAAATCCGCCCGTAGGGTGCTGCTCAATAAAGGGAGCGCGGCTGAGCTTTTGTTCTCGTGGGTGGTGAGGGAGGATTCAGGCGTGATGCCTCGGCTAGTCCTCCGTTGCTCAGGCTCAAAGGCAGCTGAGGAGCACCCGGACCCAGCAGAACCCTGGTCAGGGTCCACAGGAATTCTGGACATGAACAGTGACAGTTCCTTAAAATGAAAAAAATATATAAAAAGCAGCAGCTGTTCGGCAGGCGGGAGCGTCAGAAAGTCCCTGGCAATGCAACAACAACAAAAAAAACATTACAAAAATAAAAGCAGCTTAAAAGCAAGCGCAGGACTTGACCCTCGCCGGCTTACCAGACAGACTGTTTGTCACCTGGAAGGCGCTCAAATGCAGAGGCTGTATTTTGGCTAAAGAATCTGTACCTGCAGTTTTCACCCAGAGCTGAAATAGTATGTGAAAATGAGGCAGTGAACGAACTCTTGTGATTAGCCTACCACTGCTACATTACCTGTGAGGCTAACCGGAGGTGTGCAACAGGAAGTGGGCGGTTTCAATGGCCAAATGCTGCCCATCACCAAGTGAGGGCTTCTTGGCTTTTTATAGCGCCCCATGAGGCCACTGCCTGTAATTATCCTCCCCACTGCACCTGAGCCAATTAATCCTGAAACAATCATCCCCCACAAATGCATCATCGACCCGACGATGATGCACTAAAACAGACTATAGCCATGGTCTAAAAGCAACAGCCGATGATATGCTTACAGAGAAGCAGCTTAGCCCTTGGACGCCGGTGAAGGTTGGAGTGCTGTCCAGCGCAGGGCTGTGACGTCCGGCGCACTGGTACGCTACTTCTATCCCGGTCAGCTGGTAAGGTGTCTACGGAAGTAGAAGGTACAGCAGCTGCCAAGGCATCAGCCTCAGAGGAGACTGGCACAACCTGCCCAAAATGCTGTTCAGGTCGGTTGTCCTCTACCGCCTCACCAGTGCAGTCGTCCCGTAGAACAAACCAGTCCCCGTTCTCTATCGGGTCCTCTTGGGATAAAGGGGAACTTGGTGGGGGGTGGCTCGGAGGGCAAACAGCCAACTCTTTGTCTGGACCTCGCCTGACCACGGCCTTCAGTAAGGACCGATGGACTTGCCGGGGTCTACAGGGGCCATCCCTGGGGGAAATTGTGTACACTGAGCCCCCCTCTCTGGGTGCCTTTAATACTTTTTGCACCCTATGATCCCACAAATCCCGGATTTTCTGTCATCCTCTAAACCCTAGGTGTCGTACCAAGACCAACTGCCCCTCACTCAAAGGAGCCCCTTCATCATGACCCCTCTTTCGGCGATCAGCAGCTGTGAGCAGCTTCTCCCTGGTGCCCTCAAAAGCCAGTTTGAGCCGAGCTTTGTGTTCCTGGACCCACTCTTGGACAGTGCCCTCCTCTGGCTCCTGCACTCTTCCTAACACGAAGAGTGCTCCTGCTAACTCCTGTCCAAACATCAGAAAAAAATGGTGACTCACCCGTTGACTGATGGGGAGTCGTGTTATAAGAATATAACAACTGCGGCAGGCACATGTTCCAGTCTCCCTTCCGGGACACTGGTAGAGTTCTGAGAAGGTCGTGGAGGGTTCTGTTGAAGCGTTCACACTGCCCATTACCCACCGGGTGGTAAGGTGTGGTGCGAGACTTCTCCACTGCATAGAGGTCACAGAGTTGTTGAATAAGGGTGCTCTCAAAGCTCCGACCTTCATCGGAATGTCTCCGAGCTGGAACACCAAATTTTGAAAACCATTAAGTGACCAAGACCTGGGCCACTGTTGTAGCGCGCTGATCCCGTATCGCAACTGCCATGGTGTATTTACTGAATACGTCAGTAATGACAAGAACATTGTCTATGCCACTGGTAGTAGCACCGAAAAGTCCATAGCCAAAATCTCATTGGGCCTGGAGGCCAGCAAATGACCCATATGGGCGCGGGCTGCAGGACGAGTGACTTTAGCTACCTCACGATACGATACGATTTGCGATACTTTGCTCACGATAACGATACTATCACGATATGGCGATAATGCGATAATCGATATATCTCGTCTCTAACAACTCACGATATATCAAACTTTAAGAAAGAAGAACTTTAAAAACAGCTTTTTGGAAAATATTTCCCCATTTATTTTTTATTTTTTAAACACCATGATAATAAACAACTTGTGTCCTATTTGGTGTAATGAATAACAGACTTTTGTGTAACATTGCTGAAATCAGTAATACTCTGTCTTTGACAAACAATGACAATTTCATTGGGAAATATCTGTAAAATTCAGTTTAAACAATAGTGAACATGAACAGCAGTGTCATTATTTAGTACAAAATTGCTGTAAACAGGATAAAAATGTAATAAGTCAAGTAGCTGCCAGACATATTGGTATTAACTTTTGAAAAACAAACCATAGCCATTGCTATAGCTGAAAATCAGATATTAATTCAGTGAACAAATTATATTGTCTTTGTTAAAAAATAAATGACACCATTTAGTGCAAATCTGGTGTAAACAAAACTATAATTCTCTCAGAAAATAAAAATCAAGTAGCTAGGACCTTTCCTTTAAGTTATTTAAGACATAAACTGCTTTCAAAATAAATAACGAGGAATAAAATACATAAAAAACTTGAAGTGCATCTAAAAGTTAACGTCTTTGTGAACAACACGTTTGGGGAAAAGCTGCATGTGATGTATGTTTATGTTCATGTTTTTCTGGAGAACCACAGCCTTTTTAGCATCAAGACCGATGCCGCTCTTCTACCGCTGCTTAGAGGAGAAGGGGGGTCTAAGGGCAGGACTGCCTCTCTTTCTTCCGTTTCCATCTCCGCTGTAGCTCTGGTCTGGACGTACAGTACAGGGATCCTTTTTTCAGTATTTCCGAGAGGGAATGTCAAAGCGTGGCTCTACTGCATTCAATAAAAACCCAAATCCCTCGTTCTCCACCGCGCTGCAGGGACCGTTTTCCGTTTGTTATTATCGCTGCTCTGTCTCTCAGAAGACGGCGGTAGCTTCATCTGGAAAAAGGTATCCGCGCCGGGCTGTGTCGGCTTCAGGCAGCAGCAGCCACAGCTTTCTCACACAACTCCGGGTGATGCAGCTTCAATGCTGCCGTCGCGTCTATTAACTTGCTGCCGTAGCTTCTCATTGTTTTCCCGCTCCGCCATCTTTGTTTGAATGTGTGTTCTTCTTCGTCCGCCCACAACAGCCAATCTTGCAACGAGCGCCCCCTATCGACCCTCCAAGGAATTGTCTTACCAAAGAATGGTTAATATAACGATTTACAGGGTTTTTAAACGTAAATAAAAGGTCGATACTTGATGAAGACGTATCGATAATCGATCGCGGGACTAAATATCGCGATATATCACCATATCCATATTTTGGCACACCCCTACTTGGCAGCGCTCACAGTGACTGCACCAGTCTGTCACCTTAGCTGACATACCAGGCCAATAACAGCGCTCATGTAGCAGGTCAAGGGTCCTGTCTACACCCTGGTGACCATGCTGCTGATGGACTGCCGTCAATACTTCCTCCCTGAGCGAGCCATGAAGCAAGATCTGCAACACCGCCTCCCCACCATCATCCCGAAAGACCCTCCTGTACAGAACCCCACTTTACTCAACTAGCCGGTTCCACTGTCGAAGCAATGCTAGTGTGGGTGGGGACAACTGCTTATGCTCCTCATGGTTTAGGCGATCTGCCGTTCCCAGAAAGGCAGAAACTCCTTTAGAACAGAAACAGCCCTCTGAAGTGAAGCCATGTCTGAGGGGCTGTGATGAGGCAGGGCAACCATAGTGGCTTGGGTGGTACCGACAGTCTCTGTCTGTTGCACCTGCTGCAACAACATGGGCAAGCAGCTACCTGGAAGAACATCCCTCCTGGCCTACATGTCTGGAACGTGCTGCCTTGACAGAGCGTCTGCATTTCTGTTGCTGCGCCCAGAGCGGTACCTTATCTCCAGGTCAAACGCTGCCAGCTGCGCTGCCCACCGTTACTCCATGGCACCAAGCTTGGCGGTGGACAGATAGCTGAGGGTTTTTTTGTCAGTGTACATGATACACTTCTGTCCCAAAAGGTGCTCCCTGAATTTCTCAGCCACATCCAATTTAAGTGCCAAAAACTCCAATCTCATGGAGCTATAATTGACTGGGTTCCTCTCGGTAGGCCGCAAGCCTCGACTAGCATAGGCTATTGGCCGCACCCTACCCTCTTGTTCTTGGAAAAGAATGGCTCCAAGGCCTCCGTTGCTAGCATCAACCTCTAAGATGAAAGGTCGGGAGAAGTCTGCATACGCCAGCACTGGTGTTGTAGTCAGCTTAGCCTTTAATGCCTCAAAGCTGCGTTGGCACTCCTCTGTCCAAGGATTACTTACACCACGTGCAGACTTTTTTCTGACTTTGTTCCTCTTCAGCTCTGCCACTAACCGGTGCAGGGGTGCAGCCAACTTGGCAAATCCCTCCACAAATGTCTATAGTAGCTGGCAAAGCCAATAAACGATCACAGCTGGAACACTGTGGTAGGGGGCTCCCAATTAGCCACTGCTTCCACCTTGCCAGGGTCTGTAGAGACTCCTTGGTCCGAAATCATATGCCGCAGATAATGCACCTGATGCTGGAAAAAGGCACATTTGGCGAGCTTAATCTTAATCTTAAACCCTTCATGCTGCAGTCTCTCAAGGACCAGCTCTAATCGCACCAGATGCTGCTCGATTGTAGAGGAAAAGACAATAATGTCATTCGGGTACAAAAGCAAGGACTGACCTTGTTGCTTGCCAAACATTCACTGCATCAGCCTTTGTAAGGTGCTGGGGGCGTTGTTAAGGCCAAAGGGCATGCGATTCCACTCAAAAAGGCCAAATGGTGTGCAGAACACGGTCTTAGGGCGATCTGCCTCTGCCACCCAAAGCCACCTGATGATAGCCGCTGGCAAAGTCTAGAGTGGAGAACCAACGAGCTCCTGACAGGGCATCCAAGATTCCTCTATTCAGAAATGGAAAAACCTCCTTCCTAGTCCTGCTATTGAACTGCCTGTAGTCCACGCAAAGCCGGAGACCACCATCTCTTTTGCAGATCAATACGATTGGGGACGCATAGGGGCTGCTGCTCTCATGAATCACCTGAGACTGGAGTAAATAGTTAATTTGCTCCTTAGCCGCCACATAATCCAATGGAGAAATGCGTCCATAGAGCTGCCGGACTGGAGCACCATCCACCAAGGGAATCTCATGAGTGATTAGGCTTGTGCAACCCAGGTCACCCTCATGCATTGAAAAGACAGTTAAACACTTCCCTAGGAGGGCCCAGACTTTCTCCTGCTCTTCCGCTGAAAGTCCAGATAGGTCTACTGACTCCAGCTAAACAAGAGGCAGGGTGGATGCTGCATGAGCAGCCACCACAGCGGCCTCTGATGGTACCTCAGTCACTTCCATGGGTAAACTCACCACTCCAGCTGGAGTCAGCATGCCCACAAGGGTACGTGGGTGGAGTCTCACAGAGGTGGACCCCACGTTGAAGATTGGGATGTAAGCTGTCCCCCTCTCCACTTTTTACAAGTGATGGAGTTTCTAAAAGGCCGGCAGGGAGGCTTGAGCTACATGGCTCAAACAACACTGCTGAACCAGCACACTGCTCTGAACAAGTGGCAGCAATCATAGCTAGGACACTACCAGAAATCTAACGAGCCTTTCAACCACATGTCCTTACATTAAACATGCTGGGGGGTTACTGTAGCTTGGTGGCACTGTTTCAGGGCCCCAAAAATTACATCTGGGGCTGTGGACACCTCAGATTGTCTAAACAGAGCACTGCCATACTGGGCAAAGAGCTCTTGGTAACAGCTCTGAATAATGTTCATCCCCAAGACACCGGGTGACTGCATCGATCCTCCACCGGAATTATCTTTAACTACTAGCACACCAAATTGTGGCAATGACTTGCCACTAAGTCCCACTTCCAACTCCAAGTAGCCAAGGTATGGTATAGCTAGCCCGTTAGCTGCCCTCAATCCTAGCCACTGGCAGGAGCGAAGTCGCTCTGGTCCCCATGGCTCAAAATGCTGCTTAAAGAAACTTTCCGTGATGGTGGATACCATGGACCCAGTATCCACTAAACACAAAATGGAGCGACCCCCCCCCCCCCCCCATGCACACCTGTAAATGAGGACAAGATGCCAGAAGTCCATCAAACTCCCCCCTGGAGCCAGAGGTTCCCCCCTCCAAGCTGTGACTCAACAACTCGGTGGGCATTAGTTTTCCGACAGTGATGGGCCATTATCCTTCTGGCGGAACTGTTGGGTAGCAGGGTCAGGGCCGGCCGAGCCAGCCATCGAGCACCGTCACAATCCTTGGCAAAATGCCCAGGCTGTTGACACCTTCTGCAAATAACGGGACCACGACGAGGGGGACGACTGGCCTGGCTAGGATTCTGCAGGCGCAACAGGTCCAGAGACATCTGAAGGATCTGTTCTTGTTGGAGTCTTAACATCTGCTTTATCTCCGATAGTTCTGAAACCGGCGGAGCTGATTGGGAGTTACCCCCAACGCCACACTGGAACCCGGGAACTGAAAAACTTCGACTCCGCATCCCTCCAGGGAGACCCTCCCGCTCCCATTGTATTGCCTCACCCCTAACCTCTAGCAATGTACTGGGGGGCTGTCACCGCACAAACTGCTTCAATTCACGGCGTAGCGTGCAGTCAAAAACATGCTCAACAAATTGATCCCGCAGCAAGATCTCTGCGTTTGGAACACCACTAGGTGCAGCTCCCTTGACTGATGCCATGAGGCTCATTAAAGCCAGGGAGAATTCTTGCAGTGTCTCACCTTCCTGCTGCCGGCGAGAGAAGAAAGCCTCCTGCAAGGCAACATAGGAGTGAGTGCAGCCATGTAGTTTTCTGCAGCACTGCAATGACCCTCACTGAGTCCTCTCAATCAGGGCTAGGGCGATACTTAATTTCGTTACGAGTCTCTCCTTCCAGGTGATCGAACAAAAAGAACACCTGATCGGCTGCACTTAAATGGCGAGCCATCATGCAAGCCTGCACCTCCTCAAGCCACTCTGTAAGCCCAATGCCAGTACGTCCTCCAAACATAGAACATTTCCTATCTCGAGGGACATACAGCAGTCTCTCTATTACTGGAGGATTGGTTGAAGGCCCAGCCAAAGTGGCAGGTGCAACACTAGGACCAGGAGCTGCTGCATGTTGCTGCTGCAGCCTCTCATTTTCAGCTTGCAACCGTGAAACCGTCTGTCAAATCCTGAATTTGTCCTTCCGTTACTTAGCCCTGGAGGAAAAAAAAAATACTCTCCAGGCTTATTAGGACACCAAGTTACCTAGCACAAATCACCTTCCTCACTTCCAAGCGGAACCAGCTGCTACTTCTTAAAAATAAAAAATAAATTATTCAAATGGAACTTCAATGTCTGGCCTGCGTGTGACCAAAAACACAAACAGAGAATAGTTACTTTAAAAATAAACTAATTACTTTAAAAAGTGATTTGATTAGCCTACCACTGCTACATTACCTGTGAGGCTAACCGGAGGTGTGCAACAGGAAGTGGGCGGTTCCAAATGCCAAATGCTGCCCATCACCAAGTGAGGGCTTCTTGGCCTTTATTAGCGCCCCATGAGGCCACTGCCTGTAATTATCCTCCCCACTGCACCTGAGCCAATTAATCCTGCCACAGTAACATTTAAATGTGTGTGGACAGGCCCCGCCCCTTTTAGACCAATAGTTACAGCTGACATTAATGATTGTAAACTTCCTGCAACTTCTTACTTTTTGATTTATGAATATATCCCCCCTTCTATAATTATCCTTTAATTTCCTTAACCACCCTAATTCCCTCCTTTGTGCCCTTACACTCCTCGTTTTTAACATCCCTCTCTCTTCTTCCCTCCTTTTCGTTCTTCCAAGTTTATATTATTAAGTTAAATAAAGTTTAGCCCAAATTTAAAAAGGCGTTTATACAAATATACACCGAATCAAAAGAGTGAAATAGTAACTGTAAAATATGTCCAACACAAGAGGCCTTCAGCTCTTATCTGATTGTTCAGCTGTTGGACAGGACAAGTTAGAAAAAGTGAAAAGAAAAAAAAATTACCATGGAGGCATAAATATGAATGAAGGGGTAACAGCTTTTTTTCCCTCATCTTACTTTGAGCAATGGCGTAGACCAAAAAAAAAGCAGATCATGTCTTAAACCAGGTTCATACTTTGCACAAAATCATTCATTTTTCATTCATTTTCTATTCCGTTTTGTCCCTTTTGGGGTCACGGGGGTGCCGGAGCCTATCCCGGCCACTTATGGGCGAAGGCAGGGGATGTCCTGGACAGGTCGCCAGTCTGTCACAGGGTAGAATGTTCACAATCCCACACCCTCACACCTATAGACAATTTACAGTTGCCAATAAACCTATGAAACATGTTTTTGAATGGTGGGAGGAAGCCAGAGATTCCGGAGAGAACCCAGGCATGCACGGGGAGAACATGCAAACTCCCCACAGAAAGGTCCCCCATTGATGTCATTGATGTTGTGGTTTTCATGTCCCCTAGCCGGGACTTCCTGTGAGGCAAGAGCGCTAACCACTGTGCCATCATGCAGCCCTAAAGTCATTGCTTTAAAAATAAATTTGAATGAAAGACAAGAGGCTCTATTTAGTGCCATTTTCCCCTTGAGAATTTGCGTGTGAGAGGAAAAAAAGTAAAGTATCAAGTAGTGAATGACTTTTTCGAATTGTTAATTAGTTAAATGATTAAATTTTGATCTAGAAACTAACTAAAGTATTAGTGCAAATGTCTACTTTAGATCAAAGACAATTGTATTAAAAAAATGTCTAATAAGTTTATAAATTTATATCTTGCGTAGATTTAAAACAGTTATGTATTTTTGTTTTTAATTGTCTTTTTCTTTTTTTCATTGCTTGAAAAATACCAATAAATCTATCGTTTCAAAAACAATGTGCACAAACCTTTAGACACATGTGCATCACATCTACATTCACACACATTTGCATAAACATTCTTACTCACGGATGCAAAAGCACATGTAGAGACATGAACCAGACATCAGATAAACAAAGCGTGTGTGTTTTTTAGTGTATTACAGAATGTTTGGAGTGTCCCCTCGCATGGAGCCACTAGAGAGAATTAATAATGCCCAGACTGACACCTCTATTTCCATCGAGATTGTGGTATTCTACTTAATTATTTCATGTTTTCAAATTGGACTTGAGCAATAAATGGACCACCAGAAATACCAAATGTTGTCTGACTACAGACCCCTGAAGGCATCATCCTACCCTTGGACCCTGTCTCTCTGATGTCAGGACTGCACTCTGGAGACTACCAGCTGAATGAGACTGTCAGGTGAGATCTTCTTTACTGTGCTCTCACGCTCTCACCAGAACTTCAGCAGAACTGGTAGATAGACATTGATAGCAAATGAATACTGCTATGTAGATACTCCAACAAAAAAAAAAAAAAAAAAATTACATGCAGCTCTAAGGTTGACTAAAACACTTGGTAACTGTGAGGACAGACATGAGCAGACAAGAGTACTGAGAGATTCAGCATAAAGAGAAAGCAGAGAAGACAAAAGGCATGTGAGGAGTTGTCTGACAGGTTGGAACCAGGGAGGGGGTGTGGATCTAGGACAGGCTTGACAAAGAGATTGATGATGTCAATGGAATTTTTCCTGTTTAATTAAAGGTTAATAAACCTGTGCAAGTGAGGTAGAGAGACAGAGATGGAAGGATGTGCATTCGGTAAAGATGATCAAGGACTGAGATGGAAATGTGTTGACAGGTTCCACAAATGTGATGTAAAGATGGAAGGAAAACTTGGAAGAACTGATGAATGGGAAAAATGTTAGAAGGTAAAAGATAGAATAGATGGATGTTGAGGAGCAGGAATAAGATAAAAGGCTGAAAAGTAGGAAGGGGTTAAAGAGAATGATGAGTGTTTTAACAGGTGGAGAAAGGTGTGTTATGTAAGGAAAGGGTGTAGCCCAGTTGGCTGGGTGTAAGAAACCTGGTCTTTCTTGCCAGGGCTGCTATGAGCTCAAAAGGTTAGGTTTCTAAGGCAAGACCCTTCACGCTGCTGCCTATCTGGGTCTCCCCGTTGTGTTGTGTCAGGAGGGGAACAAAGAAGGGGATTAAAAACTCTGCCAAAGATTGTGGCCAACCACCAAAGCGATTCAGTAAAACCTGAAAGGTGAACAACAAAATGTAAGGAAATGGAGTCAGCCAGAATGAAGGGAAAGTCGTACAAGACAATGGTAAGTGCAGTCATCCATCTATCCATCCCTCCATTTTCTTCCACTTACCTGAGTCTGGGTTGCAGGGACAGTCTAAGTCTAAAATATGCCCAGAGCAACTTGAAGGCATTCAAAGATCAGGAGACATAGTCTCTCCAGCCAGTCCTGGGTCTTTCCTGAGGTCTTCCCCTGGAACACCTCCCCAAGGAGGCAGTTATAAGAAAAAGGCAGAGCTGCAGATATTGAGGTTCTCTTTTAGAGTGACATGGACAGAATCAAGAATAAGTAATTAAGAGGGATGTCTCATTTAAAATGGTTTTGAGATAAATGCTGGAAAACAGATTGAGATGGTCTGGAGAAATTTGGAGGAGGGGCAATGATGATGCTGATGTTTGAGATACAAAGAAAGAGGATGAACAAAGAAGACATTCATGGAAGTAAAGAAGGAGGATAAGAGGGTGGTTGGTGTGAAGATGCAGAGGAAAGGGATACATGGAAGCAGATGATTCTCACTGCTGCCTTCTGCAGGGCTCTGTTTTAACTTGTGTACTTCAAGACATATCTCCATTGCAGGACCATTTTCATTTCTTGCAGATTCTAATATATGTGATACTGTGTGTCTGTATAGTCCTGGACTTTGGAAAATTGTGGCAAAGTTCCAGAGCAACCCACAGGAGAGCTTCTCTGCAAATTTTGAGGTCAAAGAATATGGTAAAGTGTTTCTTATAGACCTTGTCGGTTACATTTTTCTATTGAAGGACCAAAACTAAACCTAAAAACATTTTTCACAGTGCTCCCCAGCTTTGAGGTCAAGCTCTCTTCTCTGAGACCTTTTTTCTATGTGGACAGTGAGACTTTGGAGATTGACATTATAGCCAGGTGGGTGAATCTTGTGTGCAACAAATAGTGGCATTGAATCCTGTTTCCATGGAAACTTCTGTTTGGTGTGCAGGTATCTTTTTGGAAAAGAAGTGAATGGAAATGCCTATGTTGTGTTTGGAGTCATGGACCAAGGCCAGAAGAAGAGCCTCCCTGACTCTCTATCTCGAGTGCCGGTGAGAACAGATTGTACATTTTTCCAATTCCGTCATGGTGATCTTTTTGCAAAGTTTCAGAAAGTCAGAACTGCATGTGTCTTTGGGTCCTTAGATTGAAAACTGGAGAAGGAAGAGCAGTGTTGAAGAGGGAACAGATCACAAAAACCTTTCAGGATATCAATCAGCTTGTGGGCACCTCCATCTTTGTTTCTGTTAGCTGTGCTGACAGAAAGCGGTAAGATGAAGACAATCCATCCTCATGTCAATCATGCTGCTTTAAAAAGGGGCTGAAAGGACTTCATTGTTCAATTCTTTGAAATGTTTGATAGGGAGTGAGATGGTGGAGGCAGAGCTAAGAGGCATCCAAATCGTCACATCTCCTTACACCATCATCTTTAAAAAAACGTCAAAATACTTTAAACCTGGAATGTCCTTTGATGTGGCGGTAAAACATTGACCTGCATTTGTTACTTTTGACTATAATGTTTGTTGCTCTGAATCTTTGAAAAATTCCAAAAGAGAAAAGTTGACCTTAATCTGATTGTTTAACCTTTCTTTTATTGGATGACAGGTTGAAGTTTTAAATCCTGATGAAAGTCCAGCAGTGAACATCCCAGTGGTTGTAACTCCTGGTCCTGTAAGGGGCTTTACTGCAGCCAACGGAATAGCGAGGCTGACCATCAACACAGAAACACAGGATGAAAGGCTGTCAATCTCTGTAAGACCAAACCCACAACAATACAAAGGAAAAGCTGCTGAAAATACCATGAAACTTTTCAGTTCATTGTGGTTTAACTTTGTCTGTTTTAGTTTATTATCATTTCTTTGAACTGATTTTTGTTCTGTTCCATCTAGCTTAATACATTTTAAGTCATTGAATTCAAACTGCAGCTGAGCAAGAATTTATCCATTTCAAACCAGTTTATTTCATAAATATCAGCTTAATGTAGCTCAATTCAGTTCAGCCACTGATCAGTGTCATTTCATCTATTTAAATCAGTTCAGTTCAATGCAATTTGTTATACATTTATTGCTAGTTTTCTTCCTCTTCCGGACATGTCGCTGGCTTTTCAGACGTATAGAACTGTAAATATATTGATTTGTATTGGTGGAAGTCACAAAAAAGGATGACCAGTCTGATATTCCAGGATGTGTGGATGAAGTAAAATAATAAAAAATGATTAATTAAATGATTAAAAAGCAAATAAAGCAGGAAGTGGCAGGAGCAGGGAAAAAAGCGTCTGCACTCTTTTGCAGGGGGAGGAGCAACAAGAGCTGGCCTCAGCAGCGTGTCTTCACTTCGCCCACAAAAACAAACAACAACCGAACTCTTTTTAACTTTTTATTTTACGTTTTGCACTTTTAAAATACAAACAAATCAAGATAAGAAAACACAATCAAGTAAAGAATTAAAGTAGAATAAAATAAAATATACAAAAACAAAGCAAACAAGCGAAGTTGAACAGGTGGGGTAAAACAAAAATTAGTTTTGAATTTTAAGTTCTGAGCGGAGTGCATATTGCTTCCATTTCCTCCATTGGAGCTGAAATTTTTCAGCTTTCAAGCGTAAGTGAAATGTCATTTTTTCCATAGAACAGATCTCTTCCATAATGTCTGTCCATTGCTTCAGTCTTGGTGGTTCACTTTTAAGCCAATTTCTTGGTATGGCTTTTTTGCAGGCCATGATCATGACTTTGAAAAGATAGTTGTCTTCTGTTTGTATCACTTCTGTTGGTAACAGTCCTAGGTATAATATCCGTGGGTCAGCGGGTATTTCATACCCTAGTATTTCCTGCAAAGTTTTGATGATGCTCTGCCAGAAGGGAACAACTTTACTGCATGCCCAGAAGATGTGTGAGTGATTGGCGTTCACGCCTCCACAGAGCCTCCAGCAGTATTGTGGGGTCCTCAGCTGTTTGCTCTTTAAGTGAGGGCTGATAAAGAACCTCGTTCTATTTTTCCACCCGAATTCTCTCCATTGTCTAGAACTTGTTGAATTGTGTTGTAGCTGACAGATTGAATACCAATCATCCTCTGCAATTCTAACTCCCACTTCTGCTTTAAGTGCAGTGAATCAAAACCAGTACTTTTCATCAGACATTTATACAGTTTGGAAACCACCTTTGAAGGCAGTTTCTTATAAGCCCCTGTCACCATTGCTATCACATCACTGCCTTCCTGTGTAATTGAGCTTTTTACCTCTTCAATGTAAAATTTTCTTAATTGAAAATACCTAAATAAGTCTGTGTTTTCCAGTTCAAACTCTTCTTTGAGCTTTTCAAATGTTTTGAAAATTTTCCCCTCTGTTAATGTACATATTGCAGTCAGTCCTCTAACCCTCCATTTCTTAAATGTATTATCTAGCTGTCCGGCTTTAAATCCCGTAGAGTGTGAAGGCCATTTAAGTAATTTGTGGTTGTCACCAAATTTGTATTTATTGACCACCTGCCACCAGGTTTTAATTACAAACTCCACTAATGGGTTCTGTTCTGTACTTACTACTTGTATTTTTTCCCCCAGTCTTGCCTGGGGCGGGCAAGAACCATAGTCAAGCTCAATTTGTTTCCATTTAGAATAGTAATCTGTTGAACACCAATATATTATGCTTCTTAACTGGGCTGCCAGATAATATTCTTGGAGACTTGGTAACGCTAGCCCCCCCTTTGCTTTTTCCAACTGAAGTGTTTTCAGTCTTACTCTAGGTTTTATCCCATTCCAAATAAATCTAATTAATTGTTTGTTCCATTTAACAAATTGTTCATCTGGGATATGTACCAGTATTCTTAAAATTTAATTGATATTGACATTCTTTTGTGCAGTAAAAACCTTTTTTTTTATTTTTCAGCAGATAATACTGTATAAATTTCGTCTATTTGGGCATTTCTAAAAAATGCATAATGTCTGTTTATTAATCAATGAGGACATGTTTATTTTGCTCAGCTATTTCCATTGTTATTACTTATGCTACTCAACAATACATTTTTGCGACTACATTTTGTTGTTTTGTACTTTTAAATGTTACGCATTATTCTTTAATTCATTTTACATGAGTGCTAATGACCCTCTTTATGTTTTACTAACAGTAATCAGAATTTTAGATTACTTTGTGACTGTTCAGCCTTTTCTGTGCTATTTATAAACTATTTTAGGACGTAGCTTCCTGTGGTGGCTTCCTACGCTGCCACCCCATCAGGTTTAGTTGAGTTTTTTTGTTGTATTTTGTCTTAGTCTTTCTAAGTTCCCCCTTGTGTGTAGTTGGTTTGATCAGCCACTATATATGTTCCCTTGTGTTTTCAATTAGGTAGGTCAGTTTAATTTAGTTGGTTTGTCTGTTCAGTTGTCCTTTGTTACATTTAAAAGCTTGAGTTAGTTTTGTTACTTTGGCCTCTTTTAAGGGCCCATTTTTGCCCATTTACACTTTTTGAAAAATAAATTTAAATATTTTTAAATAAAATTGTTTGCTGTCCTCGCCTTCTACTGCTCGGTCCACCACACTTCCTTTGAACCATGTTCAGCATCATTTGTTTTTTCCACTGGGAGATTACAGCAATTACAGCTTTTGAAAGACAATTGCTGACATGTAGCTGAATAATCTCCACTGTTTTCCTTAAGTAAAATCAATTTGTTCCCTAAATGCTCTTCACAGGCAAAGACAGATGATCCAGGCATTTTACCTAACAGACAAGCCCAAGCCACAATGCAGGCAAACCAGTACACTACTAACAGCAAGACTTACATCCATGTTGGTAAGTAGTGCTGAGTTTAAAATAGGTTCAAAGTGCAACAAAAATCAAATCAATCTTTATTTATAAAAAATCTATTAATACAATTTATTTTATACAGTTTAGTGCATTCGTTTTAAACAAAACACAAACAGAACATAGTGTTTACAGTAAAATTTCTCATCTATTTAGTGAAACCTTTAAGGTTAAACTAACTTCAGTTTAAACTATAACACTATTTGAAAGCAGTTTTTTTTAGTAGTGATAAAAGTGAGTAAATAAGAAAAGTGTACACATTTTAAGTTGAATTGTGTTAAAATTATAACTAACTATAAATAGCTCAATTAGAATCACATTGATTCTTAGCCCTATCAGTAATAAGCATTCAAGAATATTAACAAATGATCCAGTGTTATGATAAAAAACATCTACAGTCTACTGCAGAGCTTTGAGCACTCTTCCCACTTGCAGGTGTGGACACGCCTGAGGTCAAATTAGGTGACAACCTGAAGATCAACCTGATTCTGAACAAGCAACCAGGTGAAAACAAAGACATCACTTATCTGGTGAGGCTTTTGATTCTTGGTCATAAACATACTTCACTCATTTTTACTGATTCCTGGATTTGTGACTCTTTCCCCGCAGATCACCAGCAGGGGGCGGCTGGTGAAGTTTGGACGTTACAAAACAAGAGGCCAAGTGTTGATCTCCCTTATAGTTCCCATTGCCCAAGAGATGTTGCCGTCTTTCCGGATCATTGCTTTCTACCATCCCAGCGATAATGAAGTGGTGTCAGATTCAGTTTGGGTGGATGTTAAAGATACATGCATGGGCTCGGTGAGTCATGTTCAAGCAGCTTTATCCCAGCATGGAAAGTGCTGCAGCTCATGTCTGCTTTGTGTCTGTATCTCCATCTGTGTGACATGAATTGCAGCTGACATTGGAGCCAACAAGACCTGCCCCTTCCTATGAGCCCCGCAGGTTGTTTGGCTTAAAGGTCTCTGGAGATCCAGGTGCCACAGTGGGACTGGTGGCTGTAGACAAAGGTGTTTACGTCCTAAACAGCAAGCACCGACTCACACAGAAAAAAGTAAGCAAGTGGACGTTTAAAAGCTTTTGATTGTTTGATAATTAATCAAGAATAATCTGACTCAGTGACCAGATTTTCTGCCTGATTTAAAAGAGAATCTATAACCTTTAGATGTCAAATTTTTTGCATCTCAGATTTGGGATGAGGTGGAGAAGTATGACACTGGCTGCACTCCTGGTGGAGGGAAGAATGCTTTGAGTGTGTTCTTTGATGCTGGGCTGTTATTCGAGTCCAGTACTGCATCAGGAACAGTTTACAGACAAGGTAAGCACATTTTCCTTGTGTTAGTGACCTTTTTGCAGGGTGAAGTCACTTGTTATTCAAAAAATTGCATTTTTTTCAAGTTGGGAGATTGATACAACTCATGTTGGTTTAGAACAGGTAAAAAATGCGAACAATAGTAGAATAGTGATTCCATTAGAAACTGGAATCTAGAGTCAGTGCCACTGCAAACCTATTATAGTAAAAAGGAAACAATGTCCTTTGAAGGTTGGCACCAATGTCCAGCAGCTGAACCCCCATCAGTGTGTAAATGTGTGTGAATGGGTGAATGGGCCTGTGACTGTAAAGCCCTCTGGGCCTTAAAGGACATAGAAAAGCGCTATGGAAGTATACATTTACCATTTTACCATTTATCTTAAAAAAAAGTGTCTTTTAATTTTAAAAGTCCTAAAAGTAAATTAGGCTTCAAAACTCTGTTGTGGGAGAACTGGATTTAAACACTACTATTAATTTAAATACTCAATACACAACAACAGCAGTATGTTTTAACTGTTGTGTTGTTTTCTCTTGTGAATGCCTGGTCATTGCAGATAAGAGGCAGAATGCCTTTAAAAATGCACACACACAGTTAGTCAGAACTGGATAGATGGACGAACGGACAGACTGACCGTCCGATAGATAGCAGGACACACACACAGGACATGTGTGCGTGTTAATATATGTTGTCAAATATTCTGTGACTTTCTTGATCACACTGTTTGGGGACTGTAAGAAAGAAATTTATTTTTTAAACATAGACCTATGGAGGAGGGTCAGAACAACATGAAACCATAGACGACAATTTAAAGTTGTCATTTAAACACCTTTAGACCACTATTGCTGCTGAGCCTTCCACACAGAAGGCATCGGTGAAGTGTCTTCACTTTTTCCCTTTTTTAATCGTGTGCTGCTACCTGAGGACTTTTCAAGCTTCTTTTTGCTCATCTGTTTCTGTTCTTGTTTCAGAAAAGAAATGTGTAGCACCATCCAGGAGAAGGCGGGCCTCGACCATCATGGATGTCAGAACCACATTATGTGAGAAGTGAAGCAAATCTCAATGCATGCATTGTCATTTCAATTCTTAAAGAAGAAAGACAGTTTCTCTACTTTATTCACAATATTTGTCTCCTAAATGTTTTCATCTAAACTTCTCATTGTGGTTAGTGAGCCAGTATAAGGAAGATCTACAGCGGGAATGTTGTTTGGACGGCATGAAGGACTCCCCAGTTTCATACACATGTGAGCGTCGCTCTGAGTACATTACGGATGGTGGTCAGGCTTGTGTCAATGCTTTTATCACCTGCTGCAAAGAAATGGAAAAACAACAGCTTGAAAAGAAAGAGGAGAGCCTGCAGCTGGCCCGCAGTAAGTTTCTGCATCAACAACACTGAATGTTCACATGTAAACAACACCTCAAAGTTTCTTTCTGTATTCCAGGTGAGACAGACGACAGCTACATGGACAGCAATGAAATCGTTACTCGCAGCAATTTCCCAGAAAGCTGGCTCTGGTCTGATATTATTTTGCCACAATGCCCCCAAAATACACCTAACTGGTGAGTCCACAATAAAGGCTGTTCTGCTGAAGGGACACGTCACCATTTATCCAAAAAAAATCCCCCTTTGCCAGCTGTCTCTAAAAGTGCTCCCACCTTTTTGTGCTTTAGTGGTTCCACTTCATTTGTGAAAAATGTTCTTCTTCCTGATTCCATCACAACCTGGGAGTTCACCGGCATCAGCCTCTCAAGAACTCATGGTTAGTGAATAGTCAGCTCCTGTTTGCATTAAATGACCCCTGCACCATAACCACTTCTGTAAACGTTTGATTCCTGTGGTATTTATTGAAGGCATCTGTGTGGGAGAGCCACTGGAGGTGATTGTTCGCAAAGATTTCTTCATAGACCTCCGGCTGCCGTACTCAGCTGTCCGCGGAGAGCAGCTGGAAGTGAAAGCCGTTCTACACAACTACAGGCAACAGAACATGACCGTAAGAGCAGCAAAGCAGGATTATGACTGAAACTTTGACATGAAAGATGAAAATGCTTGATCAGTACATGACACATTTGAATATTTATAACTATGGACTCCGAGCTGCTTGTTGCGGACTAAGGAGTAAGCAATGATTGTGAATGTTAACACAAAACCACAAATGCCCCTTTATTCTACCATTAATCCTTTTTGTTGAAAGAGTGAATTTTTTCCACCATTTTGTCTTTTTTCAGGTTCACATAGATCTACTTAAGGTAAAGGATATGTGCAGCGCAGCTTCTAAACGTGGGAAATATCGACAAGAGGTGAACGTTGGCGCCATGTCCACAAGATCTGTTCCCTTCATCATTATTCCCATGAAGGAGGGGACTCTTCCCATCGAGGTCAAAGCTGCTGTCAAAGACTCATACCTGAGTGATGGAGTGAAGAAAGACCTGCGTGTGGTTGTAAGTCAATCTTTTGATTTTTCAACAGGACCAAGTCTCAGCCTGGAAACTGCTCTCATTGTACAAAAATAGCACAGCTGGGATTCACACTGTAGTTTTGAGTAAAAAGCAATAGCATCGTATTGACCAAATATAAAAAGTATCTAAGGATTTCCTAAAAATAACTATTGTGACAGAAAAGAAAATCAGCTTGAAACACCAGTATGCAGTGCCAAAAATAAGCTTCAGTCAGACAACTCTTGCAGTAAGAAATATTTATTTGACATTTTCCACATACTTTAGTTGGCATTCACATCTTTTGGTTTGGCAAAAGGCTCCGTTCAATTCCATGAGAGATTTCCATAAAACTTTCGGGTAACAAAACCCCCCTTACGGAGCCCACAGGTGGAAGCCGGGGAGGAGGGTGGGGCGAAGAATGAGCGCTGAAGGTAAGAAAGAGAATGAACGCCTGCGCACCTGACTTAAATAGGACGCTGAGCAGGTGAGTTAATTGACTGAACCGCCCTAGGGTATTAGCTGTAAACACTGCGGCAAGTATCTGCCCGAAACACGATTAAATCGTCATTTATTGTCAAAGTAAGGACTGCATCTGTTTTTGAGTAATCAGTAATCATAAGGATAGGATTGGTTTCCATGAAGCCTTCACCAATAAAATATCTTTACTCTCAGAATTTAAAACACAGTCACCAGAAAACATCTTCATCTTTTTTAAACAACTTTGATATTTCTATTTAACTCAATAAAATAGCAGAGAGGAAAATCATGAAGAGAATTCACCTACATAGAGAGGGGGGGGACTTCAAAAGTGACAACTTTAAAGTTGACCTCATTTATGGAAATCTGTTTGAACATGGGTTTTGAAATGGGAAGAGTGAAGAGTATTTCAATCCTGAAATTCTTTATGGATCAGGTGTCAGCTAAGCTAACGCCACTTTGGGAAATGATGGAAGAGATCTGAAGATTTCGGGCTCAAAACGAGCAACGAGAAAACCGGATCGACATTCTGGAGAAAAGACTGGACGATGTGGAACAACAAGTAAGGATGAATAATGTCATTCTCACTGGAGTACCAATCAAACCTCGAACGAAGCTAACAGCAGGAGCTAGCACTGCTAATGCTAGCACTAGCGTAGCTAGCAGGGCTGATACACAGAGAGATGGAGAATCTCTGGTACAGCAAATACATTCATTTCTCACATCTAAAGGGATTTCCTTGGATCTCAATACCATCGAGACCTGCCACCTGCTCCCCAGGAGAAAGGAGACGGATAAACCAGCGATCCTCATCAGGTTTGTGAATCACAAACACAAGCTAGCTCTGATGAATCAACGTAAAAATCTCAGAGGTTCGGCTGTTTATCTGAACGACCATCTGACCAGAAGGAATGCTGAAATCTCCAAACATGCACGGCTTCTCAGGAAGCAGAAGCAGATTGAGAACACTTGGGTTAAAGGCTGCAGGATTTACGTCAAACCACTCGGTCCACCGGACCGGTCCAAGGTTCTGGTTGTGAACACCATGAAGGATTTTGAGAAGTGTCTTTTCACAGTCGTCTGAAACAACATGGAGTAATAAACCAAAGAGCCAAATAATTTCAAGAAATATGACACCTGAATTCCTCACTTTCTCCGTACGTCTGATGTCACCTGAATAACAGCAGAGTCTTTGACCTGCAGACAACTTGACCTCAACTTTCACCGCAGCTGATATCAGCTGAAGAAGGATATGGACCTGAATCTAATGTCTGCAGACAAAACATGGAAGAGACTAGAAACTGTTTTGAACCCAGAAGAACAGCTGTTATTCAGCAGAAGAAAAAATGCCAACCTTGGACAATCGACAGATTATGGACCCTTTTTATTTTCCCTTAAAGCATTACTTTATTACATAAAAGAAAAAATATATATAAAAAAAGTAAAACAAATGATTAATCACTTATTGAAAATGGTTAAATTGATCGATGTTTAATGATATTACTTCACTTGCTCCAAAAATTGATAAATTGATTCAAAAATCTTTCCTAATGTAGCATAATTTTGCACTTGTTTTTAACTTTTGATACTTGATGCATTTTTGATATAAAAATTCATGAAACAGTGTTGTGTCTATTTTACTGATATACTATTATGTTTTAATCATTTGAATGACTTTTAAAAGTAACATAATCTGCATATATTTTAGATGACTGATCTGCATTTGCCATGTTGATTTCTGAAATAGTTATTTTTTACGTAATAATTAAATAATTCATCTTTGTCATGTGCTTCATCAATACCTTATGATTCCTAATTCTGTCTGATAAAAGCTAGGAACCGGATATTGATAAATCATGCAATAAAATGGTTACAGTATAATGGGGTGGAATTATATAAGTCCGCTTCCTTCCACTCCCTTTCAAGCAATATTTATTAATATGTCTAATTATCCTAAGTTTGATTAGTTACTGTATGAATGTAAAACTGAAGATTATATTGCTTTTGTGTATTGTTTCTACTTGATTGCTTGGAACAAACCATTTCAAAATCAAAAAAATAAAAAATAAAATCAAAATTCTGCGTCTTATTTTAAAGCCATAGTGCTGCACTCAAAAATCTTTTTGGGGGGGTCCTCTTTTGAGAACCTACCAATTGCAGACAATTTCCATGATTTTGATTTGCTTTGGTTACTATGCACATTTATTTTGCTTGTGCTGTTGGTCAGATGGCGTCCTTGTACTATACTCTGCCTGAAGAAAAGGAAAGTGACTGCCAGAAGTTTAACATGTCAGTGCAGCTGCTTCCAGGTAACTGTCTGTTTCTAGAGTTTTACTGTTTTACTTTTTGAGTCATATAATAAGAAGTTTCTTCCTGTAGCTAAGAATATTGGGAATCAAAAGGTCTACAAGCTTCAGATAGAGGTTTTGTAAGTATACTAGTAACATTGTTTTTGCTCTGCTCCAGTTTTCTTTAGTTTCTTCATAGTGCTCTCCTTTGCAGATACAAGGACAGTAATCATGATGCCACCATGTCCATCTTAGACATCGGTTTGCAGACAGGCTTCACTCCCAACTGGGATGACCTAAAAGCTGTAAGACTGTAAATCAGTTCAAGATGAGATTCACTGAGTCCCTAAAACCAATAATGACTTGTACTTGTGTCTGCAGCTGTCTGGAGGGCGAGCCCCCATCATTAGCAAGTATGAAATGAATACAGCTCTGTCAGAACGGGGCTCACTCATCATCTACCTGGATAAGGTTTGATCCCAGGCTGCTTCTTGTTAATGTCTGCATGTTCTGGATCATCTGACCTTTGTGAGACGTAACTATCATACAACTGAGTTATTAAACAAGATCATAAGCAGAAGAAATTGATACTCAGAAAGAAAACGCCCGCTCACATGAACATTCAGCTAACAGTATGACTGGCTGATCAGAGTATTCCCAAATGACAGCAAATTACTGACATCTGTATTACATTTACCTGCAGGTTTCTCACACCCGACCAGAGGAGATCAGTTTCAGGGTCCAGCAGACCATGGAGGTGGGCGTTCTTCAGCCAGCAGCAGTCTCTGTCTATGAATATTATGAGCGTAAGTACAGACTGCCTCTGTTCTCATCAGGGTGAAGATAAAAGTCAATTTTATGAATATCCTTTTTCTATTTACAGAAAAACATTGTGTGAAGTTTTACCATCTAAAGAGGGAGGGAGGACAGCTGCTGCAGCTCTGCAGAGATGACCAGTGCACGTGTGCAGAAGGTAACTAGGTTATATTTGTGTCCCAGGACTTCCACTGGTGACTCCAGGCAAGAATGACATGAACGAATTAGTATCAAACAAAAGCATGCATTTGCACGCTACTCTTGTCCTGGTATAGATGTAGAAAAAATGTCCCTGCTATACAAGAAAAGCACCAAAACACAATGGAACACATAAAACTGTATTATTATGGTGTTTTTTTTTAACATGGGCCATGGCTGAACTAGTACGAAAGCTCTGTTAGTGACTTCCATGATTGATTTGGCTTTTGTTCTACATCAGAAGCCCCTTCTGACTAAATCCTGACTAAAGTTACGTAACTTTTTCTGTTCAAAAGAAAGTTGTCTTTGAACATGGCAATAAACCACTTTTCTTGAATAAAAAGGAAAATAAGTAAATAAATAGGAGTAAATAGTAATAGCAATAATTAAAATGTATACAAGTCATGGTAACACTTTCTTTTACAGTACAGTACTTACAGTGTTCTTAAGTGGTATGTACATGTAACTACTGGGTACTTTCAGGGTATTTACATGGTACTTTTTATGGAATTTACATGGTACTTACAGTGAGTTTACATGGTACTTTTTATGGGACTTACTGGGTACTTACATGGTACATTTTGGTGTCTAGTCTGTACTTATATGGTACTGTGTATTTATGTGGTGCTATTTGGTTTATACCTATGTGGTACATACTGGGTATTTACAATATACTTATTCGGTATTTACATGTAGTGCAAAGGTGTCGTTTGTGGTACTTACCACATGTAAGAACAAGGTAAGTACAAATAAAGTACCTTGACCTTTAAGTCTGCACTCGTTGCATGTTATATGGTATTTACCATGAATTTACCACAGAAACTACCCCTTAAGTACAATGAAACTGGACGGTAAAAGAAAGTCAGCCCTATTTCCACTCAACTACATGGTACTTTCAGTAGTAAATGCTGGGCATGCTCACTTGAATATTACTTGGTACTTACCTCTGAAGTCCAAAGAAACTGGATTGTAAAAGAAAGTCAGCCCAACTCCCACTCTATTACGTGGTACTTTCAGTACCACAAATACTGGGTATGTTCACGTATTACCTTCCCATACAGTGTACATACACATTTGGTCTTCCGACCTTACCAAATGAGATGATGCTAACTTGTGGGTAAGGGGAAAGTAACTGCATTGTAAAAACACATTCTGGTTCGATTACTTCTTGTAACATGTGGCAAATTTAAAGAGAAACAAGACAGCAGTGAAAACAACAATCTTTAATATGATTCACTTCTGCAGCATACAAAGTGTCATCACAATAATATTTGTTATTGTTATTATTTATCTTTTCTTCCAGAGGTTAGTGTTGTTCCAGGAATGAATCGGACTCCTTGAGCTCATGAGATTGTCACCCACCGTGAAAACAGGAAATGGCTCCAGATCCTCACCTTCTCCAGCCAAAGTCATTTCTGTAATATTTGCAGTCACATCTATTGTATTTTTGTCTATATCGCACTGCCGACATATGAAGTTCGTGCTTTTTGTCCAACAATATTCTTTCTGTAGAATTTGATAACGGTGCAGGACTTCTTCAGGGTTTGTAACCGCAAGAAAATCGCAATACAAGCTCAAATGAACATAAAAAGCATAATGACTTTGATAAAATGAAAAGTGTATTTGACTTATCTAATCATTTCTGTAATGAGTTTGATAAATCTCTATGAATTCTTTATTGCTTTGACTGCCATGCTTGAAATCAATCAATTATCCTCATTTATAAACATGATAGATTATTCACAACTTCACTTTTTTAAGAAGTACAAAGTATATTTTAGTTACATTAAACAAAAACAACAACAAAAAAGAAAATAATCAAAATTGCCATCAAAAAAATCTAATTTGCTTAAACAAAGAACTACAAAAGTAATGTTTTGATAGGCTATTGCTGTGTGTATTTCTCCTATATAAATATTATTAGCGAGTTTTATAAAGAATTCTGGGAACAGCTGGCACCAACGTTTTTTGAAATGGTAACATTTATTAAGGAAAGCCAATCAATGCCACCTAACATGAACTCCGCCAACATAATTCTCCTCCTTAAACCAGAAAAAGACCCCACTAGCCCTTCTAGCTATCGCCCCATTTCTTTAATCAATGCAGATGTTAAAATTATCTGCAAAGCACTAGCACAGAGAATAGAAAAAATCACCCCTCACATAATTCACCTCGATCAAACTGGTTTCATCAAAGGCAGACACTCGGATGACAATGTCCGCAGACTCATTAATGTAATTGACTTTGCCAGCATTAAAAACCAGGAAATGACCATACTGTCGATCTAACCCGCTGGGTCAACCTGCCTCTGTTCCTTATGGGCAAGGTAGCCACGGATAAAATGAAAATCGTACCCAAAGTTAATTATCTCTTCTCGATGATTCCCACACAACCGCCACTAAAATGGTTCAAAACATTAGACTCATCCATATCAAGCTTTGTATGGAACAATAAACCTGCAACTGTGGGCTGCGTGGGTGGCTGCCTTGAGCGCGGATGGGGTCTCCCTTGGGGGGTCCTGGCTCGTAGGGGGGTTGGGGTGGGGGGATGGCCAGAACTCCTGGGTGATGATGAGGTGCTCGTCTGGGGCTGTGGGCACTATTCTCGGGTGGGGGCCCGGCGTTGGGCCCTCCCGGTGCGGCGGCGGGGCTTCCTGGTTGGGCTGGGGCAGCACTCTCTGTCCCCCCCATGCCTCCCTGCTCTCTGGCTCTGGGGGCCTCGCGGCGGTCTTGCTGGCCCTGGCCTGAGTGGCAGATGTGATCGTCCGGGGGGCGGTTGTTTTCTGCCTGCTGCCGTGTGGCATTGGGGGTTCTGGCTGCCGCTGCTGCTGCGGTGGGGATCTTGGTGTGGGGATGACTGGTCACTCCCCCTCCTTCTTTTCACATTCCACCATCCATTTTGGAAGAACATAAACACTCACCTTAGCACAGGTGTTAGCTCACCTTTGCACTAATAGTTTGTGCGGTTGATTGAAATATAATTTCACACTAGTTGGTTTGAGGGGTGTAAGTATGCGTGTGTGAACATTACCTGTATTGTGTACATGTTGACATTTGGACATTTTTGCATTTGCATTTTAGCACCTACAATTTGCAATAGCATAAAACACATGGCAGTGTAAAAAGAAAAGGAAAAAAAGAAATAGAGGCTATTTTAACACAGTTACTCACAAAAACATGTTTTAAACTTACAAACAGTTAGCTTCAATGTTGGGTGGTATTGTTGTCTCTATCATATTTGAAAATAAATAAATTAATAAAATACAATAAAAAAAGGAGAAAGAAAAGAAAAAGGGGATAAGGCAGTTAAACTGTTCATTCATGTAAATAATGTGTCCACTTGGTGATTTAGCTTACTTTTGCTTACTTTCCTGTGGCTTCCTTCACGGATTCGTCTGGGATGTCTTCTTCAGCATAGCTGCTCTAAAGCGGTAAAAAGACGGAAGTACGTCATCATTATTTTTAAATAAACGCCTGTCTTTGATTTTCCCAGAAGAACATGCGCTCAAACGCGGCTGGAAGTGCTCCGGAGTGATGAACTTCTTTACCTTGGGGTAGTCATGCTGCATTCAAGTGCAATGGGAATTTGCACATTTACGCGCCCAGACATACGGTGTATTTCACATTAAAAGTAAATATTTAGCCTTGTTGTTTTACATCTTTTCCTGATATTATATTAAGAAAAGTTTATCTTTAGAACAATAGCTAAAAAAAAAGAGAAGTTGTGAATAATCCATCATGTTTATAAAATAGGATAATTGATTGATTTCAAGCATTGCAGTCAAAGCAATAAAGAATTTATAGAGAACTCATTACAGAAATTATTAAATAAGTAAAATATACTTTTTACTTTATCAAAGTCGTTATGCTTTTTATGTTCATTTGAGCTTGTATTGTGATTTTTCTTGCAGTTACAAACCCTGAAGATGTCCTGCACCGATATTAAATTCTACGGAAGAAATATCGGCGGAAAAAATAATAATAATAATGAATTTTATTTATATGGCGCCTTTCTAGACACCAAAGGTCGCCTTACAAAAAGCATGAACTTCATATGATGCCAGTGTGATATAGACAAAAATACAATAGATGTGAGTGCAAATATTACAGAAATGACTTTGGCTGGAGAAGGTGAGGTTCTGGAGCCATTTCCTGTTTTCACGGTGGGTGACAAGTGACCCACCACCAATGAAAAATATTCTGTTCTTTGGAATGTTTCTTTTTACTGTTTTGTTGAGAAATTCAAACAAACATCATTGTGATGACACTTTGTATGCTGCAGAAGTGAATCATATTAAAGATTGTTGTTTTCACTGCTGTCTTGTTTCTCTTTAAATTTGCCACATGTTACAAGAAGTAATCAGGCCAGAATGTGTTTTTACAATGCAGTTACTTTACCCTTACCAACAAGTTAGCATCATCTCATTTGGTAAGGTCGGAAGACCGAGTGTGTATGTATACTATACTGAAAGTACCAAGTAATAGAATGGAAATAGGGCTGACTTTCTTTTACAGTCCAGTTTCAATGTACTTAAGGGGAAAGTACAGAGTAATATTTAGGTGAACATACCATGCATTTAGTAGTTAAAGTACCAAGTAATAGAATGGAAATAGGGCTGACTTTCATTTACAGTCCAGTTTCAATGTACTTAAGGGGAAAGTATCAAATAATATTCAAGTGAACATATCCAGCATTTACTACTCAAAGTACTATGTAGTTGAGTGGAAATATGGCTGACTTTCTTTTACAGTCAAGTTTCATTGTACTTAAGGGGAAAGTACAGAGTAATATTTAGGTGAACATACCAGGCATTTAGTAGTTAAAGTACCAAGTAATAGAATGGAAATAGGGCTGACTTTCATTTACTGTCCAGTTTTAATGTACCTAAGGTGAAAGTACCAAATAATATTCAAGTGTTGATACCCAGGATTTACTACTGAAAGTACCATGTAGTTGAGTGGAAATAGGGCTGACTTTCTTTTACAGTCCAGTTTCATTGTACTTAAGGGGTAGTTACTGTGGTAAATTCATGGTAAATATCATTAAACATGCAACGAGTGCAGACCTAAAGGTCACGGTACTTTATTTGTACTTACCTTGTTCTCACATGTGGTAAGTACCACAAAATACACCTTTGCACTACATGTAAATACCGAATGAGTATATTCTAAATACCCAGTATCTACCACATAGGTATAAACCTAATTGCACCACATAAATACACAGTAAGTACCATGTAAGTACAGATAAGACACAAAAAAGTACCATGTAAGTACCCAGTAAGTCCCATAGAAAGTACAATGTAAACACTCTGTAAGTACCCAGTAAATTCCATAAAAAGTACCATGTAAACAGTCAAGGCAGCCACCCACCCGGCCCACGGTTGGTCCAGAAAAGAGCAAGCCGCCCCAAGCCCAGGAGGAGGGCACCCAGGAGAAGAGGTGTTGTAAGAGGTGTTGTAAACATGGCCATCCAAGAGGGTTATTTCGGTTATTTTTTTTAAAAAAAAAATCATAACTCGCCACAGAAATGGACTAGAAACGTGCCTTTTTTTTTAAAACATCCTTGTAATTTTTAGTCTTCATGACTTGGCCGGATTGATCCATCTAGCAGTTTGGATATGGCCCCTGGGCCGTATGTTTGACACCCGTGCATTAACTGCTTTTAGACTTTTTTTGTATATTGCTGGTTGTTGTATTTACCTGGACTTTGGACTGGCACACAAAAGCAGTGGATTATGCTCTTTGTGGCTGCACAAGACGTTCTTGCAGACCAGTCAGCTGTTTTCTATTTCAGTGACATTTAAACTGACATTAGCTTCTGTTTAAGACAATGTGCTCACTCTGTTCTTTGCTTGTTTTTAGAGAACTGCAGCATGCAGAAGAAGGGTCAAATCAGTAACGATGAGCGAACATCTAAAATCTGTGAGAGCACAGAGAGCAGCAAAATTGAGTATGGTAAGAGCTGTACTACATTTGCAACTGTTTGAGTGTGCATCTTCCATATAAACATGTTGAGACTGACAGCTGCTCTTGTCGCCTTACAGCGTACAAAGTTCTGGTGGAAGATGTTGTCCACAAACCGTCTATAGACATCTATGCCATGCGGGTGCAGGACTCCATCAAAGAAGGTTGGTGATAATCTGCAGTTGTTTTTTTCTCTCTGACACCAACAATGCTACTTTCTGTGCAATTTATACTGATAAACTGTTCTCCTAGATATGGGTTGGAGTTGGCTTATCGGGTTAACACAACTAGAGTTAAACACCATTGTATGAGTTGGCTTAGACAGACATTCACAATACAATACTCCCAAGTCTGTTTGACAAGTTTGTTGGACTGCATGTCCACCAATGAATTCAGCTCACCACCAAGTGGTGGTCAGTTTACAGCTCTTCTACCCTCTAAAAGAGAGATGGTTTCAGGTCAGATCACATGACTACCAAATGTATTGCTGTCTTTCTGCCAAGAGTCCATGTGTTAAACACCCCTCTGCTCAAAAATGATAATTGTTATAAACAAACTGACCAGTAGAGAAATCCAATAACAGAACACCTCTTGGGTTCAGGTCACACTGGCTGTTGTTTCAAATGACCCTCCAGGTATAATAACAGCATACCAAAAAAAGTGGCAGAGTACCCAAGAAGGTCATGTAATCTGTACTGCTGTCTGTGTCTCTCATTCTCACTCTCTCTCTCTCTCTCTCTCTCATATACCCCTTCCCGCAAGTTGTGGGGTTAGAGACAGAATATCCCATTTAGCCTTTCTGAGCTGTGTCCACCTGGCTCACACACTTTGACTGTATAAGAGAAATGGACTAAGTCAATCATTCCTCCTCACATTCCAAATAGGAAGTACCTGATGGCCCCAAAAAGCTGAAATACCATAGACTTTTATTGAGATTAAAAAAGCTATAACTTAGTCATTATATTTGTAAAAATAACCAACCTGATACCTATTTTTTTACATGTTCTTGCTTATGGTAGTTCTTTTTCGTAATATTGTTTCTTTATTGTAAATTATTCCATTTATAAACTGACCGATCAGATGCCTCAAGAAAAGTCTGTGGTCTTCCATCCAACATTCGAAATGTTTGAGAGAACCCCCTGAGCCTGGTTTCCAGTGTGGCCTTTTGACAAGCTCACTTCTGATTGGTGAGAGTTGCTGCCATAGAAATGTTGACCCAGACCAACTTGGACCAATAACTGCTTACTGAAGTTGTCTGTCTTCAACATTGTGGAAAAACTGACTGAATTGACTTCTGTTTGCTTTGGCTTGCTTGCTCAGACCCCAGCACTGGCTCCAGGCCGTAGCTCTTGTGACAGCAATTCGAACAACATTACAAATGCAATACTGCAGACACTCCACCCTTCTATGAGTGAATCTCATATTTCAATTGTCCATCAATTCAACCACTTGGCGGAGTGATTCATTCTAAGCAGCAAAGGGGAACTTAATCTTTTTCTGGTTGGGAACCATGGCCACTAACTTGGAGCTGCTGATTCTTATCAATTGATTCACCACACTCATCAGCGAACACCCGAGGGTATTACTCCCAAAGAGACACCCTTCTTCCTTTTGGCTGCACTGAAATGATGTTATCCATAAAGTGAAGGGGGAGGGGTTCCTAATACGTTTAAAGGTTTGACTTACTGTTGGCAACAGAAACAAAGTTTGCACTCTTTTAACAGGATGGAATGAGTATCAATAACTGTTCATGTATCACACTACTCACAATATATCCTGAGGGAGACAGTTACATTAGATGCTTTCTCCATGTCAGACACATTTGAACTGGATTGTCAAACTCCAGCATTGCAGCCTAAATTTTCTAATGGTCTCTGCCAGTGTTGGTCAGATTACTCTGGAAAAGTAATCTCATTACTGATTACTTCTTCAAAAAGTAATCTAATTACTACTCTAGTTACTTTTTTCAAAAGTAATCTGATTACTGATTACAAAGTACTTTAATACAAAAGCGTTTCACAATAAAAACTTTATTGTAAAGTGCAAAACTCGCA
The DNA here is from genome assembly GCA_023969325.1 of Oryzias curvinotus. Classification (NCBI taxonomy): domain Eukaryota; kingdom Metazoa; phylum Chordata; class Actinopteri; order Beloniformes; family Adrianichthyidae; genus Oryzias; species Oryzias curvinotus. Next base: position 24,807,312 of record CM043706.1, read on the forward strand.
AAACAAACAAATTTAGCCTTTGGCTCTTTAACTTAAAACAATGTCGAGTTGTTTTCCAAATAAAAATACAGCATATTGTAAATAAATAAAATCAGCTCCCTTTATAATTTTAAGGCAATCTTATAAATTTAATTGTTTGTAGTTGTTCAATTTAAATCTCAAAACTTAAATGAGACCTATTGTGTGTTTTTTTTCAACTCTTTAAACTAGAACATATGTAGATCAGCACAGCAGTTTACATTTTGTTCACTGTAACACCCCAAATTGATCTAAAACAGCTTAAAAATAAACGGCTCTGTTGACTTTCTGTTCAAAAGTGCAGAACTGTAAAGTTTTTCATTTTAAAATTTAACTGTAACAGACAGCAGTTTTTAAATTACTCCTTTATATTGTTGGAAAGTGGCTATGGGACAGTTTTGAACCATACCTGCTGCTTTACTATAAACTCAAGCTCCAGCTGAAGAACAAAACAAGATTACTCAAACATGCATGAATCAATTCAAATATAACTTTGAGTGAACTAATGATGAAGGAAGGCCATTATAACAAGGTAAAATCATTGAATCATTGACCTCTTTAACTGCCACTCTTTTTTTTGAACTGTTGAAGGTACTAACAAAACAAATCACAAAAAGTATAAAGGCTTGACACTACTGTTCACTTTTTTTGAGGGAATTTTGGCGAAAAGCTTAAAGAGTCCACAGTAGAAAGTGGCAGCATTTCCTCCACAATGTATCCCGCAACAAGTTGATTAAGCTCTTCTAACGTTACACGGGGCTCGCGGGAGAAATCCAGTTTTGGTTGCTTGGCTGGCAGACTCACCCTAGACTCTCTTGCTGTCGCTAATCTGACTTCTTTTTCAACAAGTTGCGTCGTGCTGTGTGTCCCTTTTAAATGCTTCAAAAGGTTTGATGTGGAGTTTTTCGCCGTAAACGTCTTGCTCCCGCCACATAATTGGCAACGGACCACAACATTCTTTCCACTCGTACCAACTAAAGTAAAATAATGTGCGTACTTCCATCTCGACAATGCGTATTTTTCTCCCAGCTCGATGATGCATGTTGCATTTGTTTTTGCTAAGTTAGCTGCTGCAGCTGCTCACCGGCGGTGGTCGTGTCTCAGGTGGATTACGTCACTCAGTCGCGACTTGCAAAAGCAACGCATTTTATTGACAAAAAAGTACAAATAACGTGTTATTCTGCTAAGACAATATCGTACAAAAGTAACGCGTAGTTACTCGTCCATGTAACGCGTTAGATTACTGCGTTACTGTAAAAGTAATCTGATTACAGTAACGCGCTACTAAGTAACGCGTCTCTGCCTGTAGTCCAGAGTTTAAGGTTATTTAGTCTGTAAGTTATCCCTAAACCTAACCCTCATACACACTTTTTCCTTTGTTATTACAGGAAGTACAGATGTTAACCCCATGGGAAGACTGCGGTCATTCCTCAGTTATCCCCATTGCAGAGATGATTTGAATCTGCAGAAAGGTAAAACATACCTGATCATGGGATCATCTAGAGACATCCACAGAGATGAAAAAAAGCAAACGTAAGTTTGGTTTATGCAAAACAGTGTCCACTTGTATCCCCATACAACTCACATGACTTGAACTCACCTGTGGTTTTCACTTTAACCAGAGGTTTAACCGAGATATAATCGCTCGTCCACTTCTTTGCTTTCAGATATCAGTACGTTCTTGGAGAGAGAACTTGGATTGAGTATTGGCCACCAGCAGAGGAGTGTCAAAGGGAAGAAAACAGAGCCACATGCCTGAGCTTAGAAGAGACGATTGATTTTGCCAGAGTGTTTGGATGTCAGCAATAAAGAAAGAAATAACTTTTCACTTGTTTTTTTCTGTTAAGCAATTTATGAAGAATAAAATGTACCAACGTGGGCTGTGTTATTTGGGATTTTGGTTTTATTTTGCCAAATAAAAACCTGCAAAGGATAAGTTATCAAACATTACAAAAAAACACATCAAGGACCAAAGAAAAGAGAGAAAATAATGAAACCTAAATCATTATTAATGGCTGAAAGTTTCATAGAGACTCCAGGTCTGTCCACTGTTTAAGTTTATTGATGTAAAACTCAAGAAATGTTGTCATGATTGAAGAAACCTCTTACTTAAATGTCGATACTGGAGCACAAACATTTACTTTTTTTTCCAAAGAAAAAGACGTGTCAGCATATATAGAGATATATAGAGTAAAAAATTAACTGACGATGTGTGTATTTCAAGAACCAAAGACACTGGAGGGAACACATTTTTACAACGTAGAAAAGTTTGATTTCTTATGATCTTACAAAAAAGCTGGGGGGTATTCCAGAAAGCATGTTTACACTACCCTCATTTTAACCCTGAACTCTGGCTGAAATCCGCCTGAACTTGCTTATTCCGGGCATGTCGGTTCCAAAAGGCCAGATATGAGTTAGCGTGATTAACCTCGACTTGGTAAAACTGGGTTGACCCTTGTGCTATCCTAGGCACTTTAACATTGGGAGTGGATTCATCTAGACCCCACAAGACAGTGCGCTGAACCTTTTTTCTTCAATGCTTAGTGATCACTGGTTTCCATGTGTAGCACCCTCGAGGAATTAGCATGAGCACAAGGTGTTTAAAACAGGGTTTATTGGTCTTCACAACCCGTGAGAACTGGCAGCAAAATAAAAACACAAATATGCATTAAAAAAAAATTCTACAGCTTACAAAATATGAAACTTAAATTAGACAAATAAAAGCACACAAACCTCGTGGGCTGATATCCACGAGGGGCTAATTGCTCGTTTGGTTTCAGCTTTCCTTTAACCTTCTAAATAAACACAATAAACGAATTATTACATTGATAATTCTGTTACACATTGACGTGATTTCTGCTGATCTTACCGGAGATCTTCACGTGGCTGCAGCAATGCGCTGATGGCTGTGTGCGTAGTTAAATGAGTCCGTGTGGAACTTTAATTAAACTTTGTTCCACGTGCTCTCACCACTAGATGGCGCAAATTAAAATATAATGTAGAACAACAGAATAAACACATAAATGTTTGGGACTGTTACATCATGGATTACTTATAATCCTCCCCACCTGTGTCATGGTAGGAATAACACGTCAATAGTCATCTTGACCCAATAGGATAGCACAAGGTTAATGCGTGTGCACGGCAAGTACATAAAGATATTCTCAATGGATCGCCGATTTCCGGAGTCACCATGGAAACACGTGGAGAAAAAAAAAGTGCTATAATTTAGTCAGGATATTTTAATGACGGCGTATGCAGATTATACACCCATCAAAAAAGTACTACAGACAGATCAGCAAATGAGAGAGTTTCTGCTTGGAGAAAAATAACGGACAAAGTAAACGCGCACGTTTCTATCTCATTGCCATTTCTCGTTGTGACACACACACACACACACACACACACATATATATATATATATATATATATATATATATATATATATATATATATATATATATATATATATATATATATATTCGATTCGAATATATATATTCAATTCGATTCCCAGGGCGGAATGAACAATCAATGGTAGTTAATGGAATGGGGCAATTACCATAACAATGGAAATGGGGCAAATGCCATAACAATAACGGGCAATTAAACATCACCCAGTGAGCTATTAACGCTAATACCTACCTGACTATATGAGAGATGAACCACATGTCATGCCGGCTCAGACGTCGCCCGGCCAAACAAGGTCTGCGTCAGATGCTGGGGAACCAGGGCACTCTGATGGAAAGTGGGCTACTAGATGGAAATGGACTAGATGCAAGAACAAGGATCTGTTAGGATGCTACTAGTACTCAAGTAATCCCAACCAGCGTGGTTACATGTAGAGGATGTGGAATGAATGGATGCTTCAAAACCCACAATCAAGGCTAACTGCCAAACAACTGGTAGCCCAATGCTCGAATATCCACAAACGCCAACTCCTATCACAGCTTGAGATTGAAGCTATACAATACAATGCCACGGGAGAGCCAGAACAACAGGTCAGAGAGCCAGAACAACAGGTCAGAGAGGAGGTTATACCACACTCACATCCTGAGATTGGGTACACAGCCCCAACAACCACAATCACGCTGAGCGAGGTAGCAACTGACCTGAAAAACAAGATAATGTCTACAATGAACATTAGGCAACCCCAACACCAGCTACAACGGTTAAGCGATGTACTGCCTGAAAGTCTTCTGGAAACTGTGAATGAAGCATTGAGGGCAATTCCTACCACAACCATCACAGAAACCAATGAACTGGTTTACACTTCAGCAGCAGTGATCCTGGAGATGCTTGGCTATAAGAGCAACCATGGAAGAAAACAATACCCACCATGAAAGCAACGGTTAGAGGCCAAAATCAAGGCAACTCAGAAGGATGTGAGTAAGCTGACAGAGGCTCAAAGAGGTACAATGAGAAAGCAAGTACCTAAGAGATACAACCAGATGCCCATACCTGAAGCCCTGGAAACTGCCAAACAAAGGCTCCTAGCCTTGAGTAGCCGCCTAAAGAGGTACACAAGAGACAATGAAGCCAGACGGATAAACAGGCTGTTCGCAACTCAACCTGCGAAAGTGTACGCTCAGTGGCAGGGTCAAAAAAACAGCCGAGCAGACCCACCAAGGCTAGAAACTGAACAGTACTGGAAAAGTAAATGGGAGAAAGAGAAGACAGCACATAACAGCAATGCCCAGTGGCTGGTCTCTCTGAGAGAAGAACATAGCAACCTCCCTGAACATAATCCAGTAACCATCACAGTGGCAGACATCCAAGAAAGAGTCTCAGGTATGAAGAACTGGACAGCACCGGGCCCTGACATGATACATGCCTACTGGCTAAAGAAGCTTACCACACTCCACGAGCGCCTGGCAGCACAAATGAACCAGCTGCTAAGAGATGGGACTCACCCCGAATGGCTAACAGAAGGGCGAACAATCCTGATCCAGAAAGATCCCTCAAAGGGTGCAGTCCCATCCAACTACCGACCAATAACCCGTCTCTCCACAACATGGAAGCTCATGTCAGGCATCATTGCATCCAAGATAAATAGGCACATGGATCAATACATGAGCAACTCACAGAAGGGCATTGGTAGAGACTCCAGAGGAGCCAAACACCAACTCCTGGTTGACAGAACAGTCGCTCAAGACTGCAAGTCACGACACACCAACCTGTGCACAGCCTGGATTGATTACAAGAAGGCCTATGACTCAATGCCACACACTTGGATCACTGAATGCTTGGAGCTGTACAACATCAACAGGACTCTAAGAGCCTTCATAAGAAACTCAATGAAGCTGTGGAAAACCACCCTTGAAGCCAATGGGAAACCACTTGCACAAGTATCCATCAAATGTGGGATATACCAAGGTGATGCTCTGTCCCCACTGCTGTTCTGCATAGGTCTGAACCCCCTCAGCCAAATAATCAACATGACTGGCCATGGATACCGACTCAGAAATGGGGCCAACATCAGTCACCTCCTCTACATGGATGACATCAAGCTATATGCTAAGAGCGAGCGTGACATTGACTCCCTGATCCACACCACCAGGATCTACAGTAATGACATTGGAATGTCATTCGGGCTCGAGAAATGCAGGCGGATGGTGACAAAGAGAGGCAAGGTAGTCCACACAGGGGGGGTCTCACTCCCAGAAGGAACAATAGCAGACATTGAGGACAGTTACAAGAACCTTGGAATTCCCCAGGCAAATGGTAACCTGGAGCAGGCAACAAGGAAAGCTGCAACAGCTAAGTACCTCCAACGAGTAAGGCAAGTCCTGAGAAGCCAGCTCAATGGCAAGAACAAGACCCGGGCAATAAACAGCTATGCACTGCCAGTTATCAGATACCCTGCAGGAATAATAAGATGGCCAAAGGAAGAGATACAGACCATGGATGTTAAAACACGAAAGCTCTTCACCATGCATGGAGGGTTCCATCCCAAATCCAGCACTCTGAGACTGTATGCTAGCCGCAAGGAAGGAGGCCGAGGACTAGTGAGCGTAAAAGCCACTATCCAGGATGAAACATCCAAGATGCATGAGTACATCAAGCACAAGGCCCCAACTGACAGTGTGCTCAGTGAATGTCTCAGGCAATGGAGAGCAGAGGATACAGTGTTGGAGGACAGATCCTCATGGGAGGAGAAACCCCTGCATGGGATGTACCACCGGACCATAACTGAAGTGGCTGATATCAAGAAGTCCTACCAATGGCTAGAAAGGGCTGGCCTACAAGACAGCACTGAAGCGCTCATCCTGGCAGCTCAGGAACAAGCCCTGAGCACCAGAGCAATAGAGGCTCAGATCTACCACACCAGACAAGACCCAAGGTGTAGGCTGTGCAAAGAGGCGCCTGAAACAATCCAGCACATAACTGCAGGATGTAAGATGCTGGCAGGTAAAGCATACATGGAGCGCCACAATCAAGTGGCTGGAATCATATACAGGAACATGTGTGCAGAATATGGACTGGAAACCCCAAGGTCAAAATGGGAAACACCTTCGAAGGTGGTAGAGAATGAGAGGGCAAAGATCCTGTGGGACTTCCAGATCCAGACTGATAGGATGGTAATGGTGAACAAACCAGACATCGTAGTGGTGGATAAAGAACAGAGGAAAGCCGTTGGGAACATCAGGAAGAAGGAACATGGGAAACTGGAGAAATACCAGGGACTCAGAGAAGAACTGGAGAAAGCTTGGAAACTGAAGGTGACAGTGGTGCCTGTGGTAATTGGAGCACTCGGGGCAGTAACCCCCAAGCTTGAGGAGTGGCTACAACAGATACCTGGAAAGACCTCAGACCTCTCAGTCCAGAAAAGCGCAGTGCTAGGAACAGCTAAGATACTGCGCAGGACCCTCAAGCTCCCAGGCCTCTGGTAGAGGACCTGAGCTTGGAGGAGAAACCACCCGCGGAGGGTGAGAGGGACGTTTTTTTTTTTTTATATTGAAGGGGAAAAATATCTAGTTCGCCTTTGTAGATATTTTCTTTGCGTGTTCAAAATGTGGAAAACAAGAAAACCACGGATTCGTTCAAATAAAAGATAAACAAAATTTATTCCCTAACAATATTTCTAAACATAGTTAAACCAGAATTATAACGAATTAATAACGAGCGCCCAGGTTCCCTGGGAGAGAGAGAGAACTCCGAGTCTCCCCTGATCCGCGGTTTTGTTCCGTGACTGAAATCCCTCCTCCAGGAAAGAGCATGGCCGCCACACTCTTCCTCCTGTATGCGTAGATTGGCTGGCAGACCGGTCTGGCCACTCCCCTCAGTCCATATTTGGCCCCAGCATCCGTTTGCCGCCAAAACAGTCCACGGGGGTTACTATGGCAGACGGACGTGTCCGACCCCCAACTGTGTCCCCATAGGAGTTCATAGGAGTTCCGGAACCTTCTCCACAGGCGTCAGTCTCATCCTTTTGGTCTTCCACATGTGAATCTGCATTCTCAGAGTTTTCCCATGCAATGTTAATTTCATGATCCATTGTAAGGCTGCAGCCACAGTTCAACTGGCCTTAGGAAAATCCAGGTGCCTCTGTAGGGGGTGAGTTCTGGAGCTCACAGTGAAAAGAGACAGGATGTCCCTTTGAAATTCAAAGTCCGGGAGCTCCCACACTTAATCTGAATACAATCTAATGCTGAAATAAAAAGATAAGACAGAAAACCTAAAAGAAGTAAAACCACAAAAATATAAATTCCTTCAGGTGCTAATGTGCTTTGAAGATAGTAAACACATTGCTGTGATTCTCTGTTCGACGAAGAAGAAACGGCGGTTGCCGTGGATATGCACAGCTACTCTGGGGTGTCATGTAATTTCCACCACATGAACTTTATTTAAACTCGCGCAGATACAGAATAACAAAAACTGTATTGTATTAAAGGGTATGATTCAGTGACGGGGGACCGTCGTTTGAAGAGTGTTATTTTGGCAATGAGATAATAAAAAGAGGGAACGTGTCACGTGACAAGAAGGCGGAAAACTGAATGTTATTGTGTGTTGGAATGTAAAGATCGGTGGGTCATTATGCATAAAACACACACGGCACCAAAGGGCACGACAATGGGGGTACTAAACATACCATACACAAGACAAAGCCTTTTTTGCATCAGCTAGACTGAGCTATGAAAAAGCCCTGCATCGCTGATGCAAAATGCTAGCATAGCCTGCTGCCCTTTCATTTACAAGATCCAGTTTAAAACAATTTCTTTTTTTTTTTACATACCTTCTGTTCTTCCATTAGCGAAATGACCTCCTCCGGTAAACTTTGTGTATCCAAAAAGAAACTTAAAGACGTCCATTTTGTTGGTTTCTCTTCTGCAGCTCCTCGGACTCTGCAGTGCTGAAGGATATGGCTCACATGCGCCAGAAGCGAATAATTCTGAGATTAAAGTCAGAATTCTGAGATTAAAGTCAGAATTCTGAGAATACAGTCAGAATTCTGAGATTAAAGTCAGAATTCTGAGAATACAGTCAGAATTCTGAGATTAAAGTCAGAATTCTGAGAATAAAGTCAGAATTCTGAGATTAAAGTCAGAATTCTGAGATTAAAGTCAGAATTCTGAGAATAAAGTCAGAATTCTGAGAATTCTTTTTCTCCATGGCCCTAATCCTCTTCCGCACTTTTGAATTGTTGATTAACAGATTTTTTTTTAAACTTCTGTTTTTTGCACATTAAGGAAATGAGTGTAGATCGCGGGCCAGAAAAGAATAAAAAAAAAAAAAAGTACTTCTTAAAAATCCACCAGCCAATCAAAATCCTCACTTAGAAGTACGGGACTTGATTGACATGTTGCCAAATGCACATTGTGTTTTCTAAAGGATGATACTGCGGCCGCGTGTGGGAGGAGCTACCAGCTAAAGTTATGGTCTGATCGCCGCATGGAGCGATGTGTTTGATCAGATTTATTATTTTGAAAAGTTTTCTGGGTAATCATATTTCCATGTTTGAGTTCATAAAATCATCCCAGGGAAAGTCTGTGCTTCAACTCCCGCAGGGAAAGCTGCGTCTAAATCTGACGCCCGTGTTTCCATCTCTCTGACAGTTTGAAGCCAAAGTCCCTCCCCTTCCCCGCCTCTCTACCTGTTCACCTGTTCGCATCCTCTGCAGCTTAGAGTTGTTTCCCCCGTGCTCCTCAGTGTGTCCTACACAGAGAGCGCAAAATACGGTCATCATAGGTTGACATGATAGTCGGGGCGCTCCAGCGAAGCACACGGATGAAAGAGCCGGACGCAGGTTATAGCGGGGATAGAGCGGGTTAAGCAAATGAATGAAAGAAGGCAGCCCGCTGAAGAAATATTCAATAGTGTACACATTGCACTGTGCAAAACCCCCCAGAATCAGGAGATATATTTGTCTGGATATCCTCAGAAATACCCCATACCTGGTGATATCTACGGTGGATACTCTCCGGACATGACTGTTTCTAAGTTCATGTCCTGAGCATATCAACTCCGAGTATGGGACACTTTTATTCTGATAGAATCTGGAGATGAGATTCTCTCCAGATATGAGATGCGTCACTAGTGATATCCAAGGTCAGGATATTTCCAGATTCTATCCATGTCATATCTGTTCATATCTGATGTCTGTATACTAGTCATATCTGAGCATATCAACTCCGAGTATGGGACACTTTTATTCTGATAGAATCTGGAGATGAGATTCTCTCCAGATATGAGATGCGTCACTAGTGATATCCAAGGTCAGGATATTTCCAGATTCTATCCATGTCATATCTGTTGATATCTGATGTCTGTATTATAGTCATATCTGAGCATATCAACTCCGAGTATGGGACACTTTTATTCTGATATAATCTGGAGATGAGATTCTCTCCAGATATGAGATGCGTCACTAGTGATATCCAAGGTCAGGATATTTCCAGATTCTATCCATGTCATATCTGTTCATATCTGATGTCTGTATACTAGTCATATCTGAGCATATCAACTCCGAGTATGGGACACTTTTATTTTGATATAATCTGGAGATGAGAGTCTCTCCAGATATGAGATGCGTCACTAGTGATATCCAAGGTCAGGATATTTCCAGATTCTATCCATGTCATATCTGTTCATATCTGATGTCTGTATACTAGTCATATCTGAGCATATCAACTCCGAGTATGGGACACTTTTATTCTGATAGAATCTGGAGATGAGATTCTCTCCAGAAATGAGATGCGTCACTAGTGATATCCAAGGTCAGGATATTTCCAGATTCTATCCATGTCATATCTGTTCATATCTGATGTCTGTATACTAGTCATATCTGAGCATATCAACTCCGAGTATGGGACACTTTTATTTTGATATAATCTGGAGATGAGAGTCTCTCCAGATATGAGATGCGTCACTAGTGATATCCAAGGTCAGGATATTTCCAGATTCTATCCATGTCATATCTGTTCATATCTGATGTCCGTAGACGAGTCATATCTGAAGTTAGGATTTGGAACATATGGCCAGCAGACATATCTGAAGAACAAACACCAGTGATATCCGAGGTCAGGATATTTCAAGATACCAGTCATCTCAAAAATATATATAAAAATTGAAGGTGACAGAAAACCGGTATTACTCAAAAATATTTTATTACAAAATAAATAAATAACTCAAACACCACAGACAAACATGCATCCTTTTTTTCTCTTCTGCGAGAAAGCAGTGGGTGGGTTTCTTTCAGTCAAGCCAGCTGAGTGTCTAATGCGTCATTTTGGGTCAATTCCACTCTTCCGGTTTTCATCCAAGGCTTTTTGGCATTTCAGCATCACCCTGGTTAGCCTAGTGGAGCGCCACTTTGGCGAGAATTGATAATAAGATTGTTTGTCCTTGTCACTTTCCTTGTCGCTGACATAGTTTGCATTGGCTCCTTTTATATATGACAGATCCTCTTGATTGAGAATCTTCTCAGCAATTTTGACCCTCTTTTTGAAGAGCTGTGGACCAACAGGAAAGGAAAATATTTTAATGAGAAGAAACAACATACATACATATACACACACACATACACAGTTCAACTGGACCATGCATGACCTGAGTAAATGAAACAAGGTCACAAATAGGACAACTCACCTGATCGTGCTGACTGGTCCTCCTTTTGACCTCCTTGCTTCCATCTCCATTCTCTCTCTTTGCACTTGAGACTGTCAATAGCTCGATTACAAGCTCCTAGTGGATGGAAATATGAAATGTACAGAAGATGAGGTCAACATATTGCAAACATGTTTCCAAAGTGAAATATTCAAAATGTGCCATGCAGACTGTCACAGACGCTTATCTTAATTATCCATTATCAATGCTACATCGTTATTGTAACTTAGTGTTTGATCTTAAGACATGGAAACACTAAATGAGCTGTCCATCACACTAATACAATTGCCATCCTATCCCAAAAATCTCTGAAAAGAAAGTAACACTGAATACTTGACATTGAGTCTCTCACATTATCACTAACTTATGGTGAGTTGTGTAAATCAAACTTCATGTTGGTGCTTACTTCTAACTTGGTGGAAACTCCAATTTAGTTCCACATCTTTCACTGCTGCCGTCATCTCCTCATTGTGCGGTGCTCTGAAGCTAAAAAAAAAAAAAAGACAATATTTTATAACTGACTGGACTTCTTGTCAAGTTTCCTAAAACAACAGTGAGAAAGAAACATACTTGTCATCTGCCCAGACCTTCCACTGGAGCTGCTCCGCGAGGTTCTTGTGTATGTGACGGACAAGAATCTGAAAGAAAGAAGAAGTCTGTTAGGTTACAGTAACATTGCTGTTCTGGCCAATGTTCTAGAATACAGGCACCTGCACAACACAAAATCCCCCAGCAGCCGAGTGGCAAACTCAAGAACGCATGTAGCTTATAATGGAAATGAATACAATGGAAATTAAATTTAAATTTAAATTGCACTTTAAATTTAATTTAAAGTGCAAAAAAAAAGTGAACACGTGTTTGCCTGTTTGGCTGCTTTGGTGACTCGTGCTGCTGCTTTTATTTGTCCGTCTTTGTGTTGGGTGACCGGAACACAACACGTTTACCGTGTCAGCTTTCAGTGAGGATCTTAACGGGGGAAGACGTTTCCTGCCGCGCTGAATTCACGCTCCCATGGAGAGCTCGTAGCGCAGATATAGACGTATATTTTCCTGCCACTTGACAGAAGTGCAGAGACATCGGGACGCCTGCGCTCCCCCCTCGCCCCTCCCCCCTCCTTTCCCTCCTCCGGCGCCCCTAGCGAGACATTTGGACCCTGGCCTGTGCGGTTCGGGCGCAGCTGCCGCTGGGCCCCCGTGTCTCCGTGCTGCCCACGATACACAGGCCCCATGGCGGTGGGGGGCGACGTCTGCCGCTGCAGCGGGGGAATCGCGAGGCAGTGACGCCGCGGCCGCCCCCAACACCTAAAAGAAACCTAATTGACATGGTGCACAGGGTGTCCAACATTTGTCCATAACCGCACGAGAATGCACAATAATTATTAGCAAAGATGAATATGTTTATAGTTCAAATCACCATATGCAGTCCTGTAACATTAAATAAATAAATCAAAGTGTGGGTCCGCGGTGATGACGTCCCGCGGGTGATGATGCGGTTTTACGGTCTGACACCGAATACCAGGAAGAGCTAGGCTGCGCAGATGATCCATACGGATCAAAGGGACCGGTTCTGCACAGACGTATGCCGCGGATCCCCCCCCCCCCTTCTCCACGCAATTCATTGAATCTGTACGGCCACGTCCTCTGCTGTTTAGCGCATTAAAGTCGCTGCTCGACGTGATGACATGTTTCTGGGTTACTTGAAGTTTTATACAAAAGCGAAGTTTTTCAGCACAAAATATTTAAACACACTGAAGATACGTACGGGAACTTCGAGGGGGGGCGTATCCGGTGTCCTTGTAGCTTCTTCTTGGTTTTTTCCACGTCGTCCAGCCTCTGTGATTCTGTTTCAATCGCTTCAGATGAATACTCCTTTCCTGAAAACAGGGAAGGATGTGGGTTATTTTTGCTATTTAAAATAGCCCCCGGAATTGTTTAAATATAACCCCGTACCCTCCAAGCCCGGAATATAAACATGCCCATTAATTTAGATCAAAAGTTTTACCTGAACTTATCGGCTCGGCCGGGTCACTGCCGCCGAGTCCCGGATCCTCTGAGGTCTGGTCGCTGTGAGGACGCGGTCGGCCTCGCTTACTAGAGGGGGTGCGCGCAACACAGTCCTCCATGTCTCCTACAGTCAACTTTTATTCTTTTTTTCTGTCTTCATCTTCGGACCTACCGCTTCTGCCGCTATTGTTTTCAAACAGATTGTGTCATGGCGGCGCGGAGTGCTGTAACTCGACAGCTGATTGGTCGCGTTGCAGAACGTGACCAATCAAATTTCACTTTACTGGAGCTCGGGTAACACGTCACGTTGTTGGTTCTCCTCGTGTTTTATTGCGGCTTCGAGCATTTTTTTGTTTTGTATGTTGCATTTGTTCAATAAAAAATATATATATATATTGCGGCTTCGAAACTACTGAAGACGGTTTGATCCTGGCAATATTTGGAGAAAAGGCTGGAGTGTGACCCAACAATCTACGATAAATTAAAAAAATGAAAGAAGTTTTTTTTAAATCATTCACAAAATTTACCCCCTAATCAATTCATGCTAAGATACATTAAAATTAATAAATAATAAATAAAATTCATAAATTGATCCTAACTGTCCTTTTTGTAAAGAACATCCAAAAGCAATTAACCATCTTTTTTGGAATTGTACTGAAATTAGAATGTTTTTGTGTTTACAATTTATCAGAAATCATATTCACCCCAACTTCACTCTGAAATTTGAATATATAATTGTTGGCTTGTATAATAAAAACTTGGACTCAAATAAAAACTAATAATTAATCTTATTATTATATTTGGCAAATAGTATATTCATAAATGCAAATTTTATTCATCTTCTATTCCTGAAATGTATTTAATACTTAGTGCAAAAACCTTTGTTGGTGATTACAGCCTCAAGACGCCTCCTGTATGGAGAAACCAGTGGAATACATTGCTCAGGTGTGATTTTGGCCCATTCATCCACACAAACTGCCTTCAAATCTTCAAGGTTCCAGGGGTCTCTTCTGTGAACCCGGATCTTCAGTTCTTTCCAAAGATTTTCAATTGGATTCAAGTCTGGTGATTGACTGGGCCATTCTAGCAGCTTTCTTTTCTTTTTCTTCAACCAGTTGAGTGTTACCTTGGCTGTGTGCTTGGGATCGTTGTCTTGCTGAAAGATCCACCCTCTTTTCATCTTTAGCAGTCTGGCAGATGACAGCAGATTCTGATCAAGAATGTCTCAGTACTTTTCTCTAGTCATTATTCCTTCAATGATAGGAAGTCTACCAATACCACATGCTGAAAAACAGCCCCACGCCATGATGCTCCCACCTCCAAACTTGACTGTTGGTATGGTGTTTTGGGGGTGATGTGCGGTGCCATTTTTCCTCCAAACATGTTGTGTCTTATGACATCCAAAGAGTTTAATTTTGGTCTCATCTGACCAGAGTATCTTCTCCCAGAATGTCATGGGTTTATCCAAATGTTGTGTCGCAAACTCCAAACGAGCATGTTGAAACATGCTTCTTCTTCAAAAATGGAGTCTTGCGTGGTGTGCGTGCATGGAGGCCATGGCGGTTGAGTGCATTACTTATTGTTTTCTTTGAAACAACAGTACCTGCTGATTCCAGGTCTTTCTGAAGCTCTCCACGAGTGGTCCTGGGCTGTTGGAGAAGCCTTCTGATGATTGTTCTGACTCCTCTGTCTAAAATCTTGCGAAGAGCACCTGGCCGTGGCTGGTTTATGGTAATGCCGTGTTCTTTCCACTTCTGGATGATGGCCCCAATGGTACTCACTGGAACTTTCAGAAGTTTAGAAATGCGCCTGTAACCAATGCCTTCAGTGTATTTTGCAACAATAAGGTTGCGTAAGTCTTTGGACAGCTCTTTGCTTTTACCCATCATGCAATGCTTCTTGTCTAACACCTTGCTGGTGAGAAACCTTTTTAAAAGGCATCAATCAGGACTACACCAGTTGATATTACTTTGCACTAATAGGGGGCAGGTTAACCTTCTGAATACTGACAAACTCCAGCTGCTTTCTTGGCTTGCCAGACCTTTTCACCCCTCCTTTTCTTCACGTGTTCAATACTTATTCCCTGTGCCATTTCACTTTATTACACATAACTTAATTTATGGACATAAATGTTTGGATTTCTTTCTATATGTGTATTACTTGGGTTGATGCCGACATCTGGTGAAAATTTCGTGTCAATAGCTGATTAGAAATATGTTTTTGAGAGAAATGTTGACGTGTTCAATACTTATTTTCCCCGTTGTATCACAAAATATGGTGTAGGTACCAAAACCGTTCGGCCTGGAACTTCCATTCGGGTCCTTTTGATTGAGTATGACGTCACATTACGACATCTGCCTGGGCTCTACGTATTTTCATTTCACGTTCCCTTTTGTAACCTAAAGGAGTTTTCCCTCATAAATTGTGTCTGACAATATTCTTTGTCATTTTTATAAAGACATGTTGTCACAATCTGCTCATTATTCCAGTTTAAGTTCCGCCGTGGCTGAAAATGCTGTCAGCACGGCTAAATGTTGCCCTTCCGGGTCAGTTCTGTCAATAATAAAGCAATGGGTGCACGGATTAAAAAAACTATGAGAGAACATGAATTCAATAATAATCATAATAATAAAGGCACGTTTCGAATACAATCTCGCTCTATCTCTCAGCTCTGTTCGTTTACAACAGACGTCATAATATTTTCTTCTATGGTAGTATAAAATTGTCCAGACCAATCACTGTCTGACATGTCATCAGACCAACATACAGCCAATCACAAAATGTGACGTCAGCACTAGTCGAAGGACCACGAACAGAAGTTCCAGTCCGAACGGTTATGGTACCTACAGCGGCAATGGTAATTACGGAGGATATGCACCAGAAATGTGACACCCCAGAGTAGCTGTGCATATCCACGGCAACCGCCGTTTCTTCTTCGTCGAACAGAGAATCACAGCAATGTGTTTACTATCTTCAAAGCACATTAGCACCTGAAGGAATTTATATTTTTGTGGTTTTACTTCTTTTAGGTTTTCTGTCTTATCTTTTTATTTCAGCATTAGATTGTATTCAGATTAAGTGTGGGAGCTCCCGGACTTTGAATTTCAAAGGGACATCCTGTCTCTTTTCACTGTGAGCTCCAGAACTCACCCCCTACAGAGGCACCTGGATTTTCCTAAGGCCAGTTGAACTGTGGCTGCAGCCTTACAATGGATCATGAAATTAACATTGCATGGGAAAACTCTGAGAATGCAGATTCACATGTGGAAGACCAAAAGGATGAGACTGACGCCTGTGGAGAAGGTTCCGGACGGGTGTTGAACTCCTATGGGGACACAGTTGGGGGTCGGACACGTCCGTCTGCCATAGTAACCCCCATGGACTGTTTTGGCGGCAAACGGATGCTGGGGCCAAATATGGACTGAGGGGAGTGGCCAGACCGGTCTGCCAGCCAATCTACGGTTCCTGGAGGAGGGATTGGAGTCACACATCAAAACCTCGGATCAGGGGAGACTCGGGGTTCTCTCTCTCTCCCAGGGAACCCGGGCGCTCGTTATTAATTCGTTATAATTCTGGTTTAACTATGATTAGAAATATTGTTAGGGAATAAATTTTGTTTATCTTTTATTTGAATTTGTTTTTTTTGGGCGGGGGTTTTTAAAGCACAGAGAAGCTTGAACGTTACGTCATTATCTACGTACTTCTGCAGAATCAGATGATTGACTCTTTTGTAGTCTACTATTTTCTCTCTGCTGCATTTTCATAGTCCATTTGGATTCACCTGATTAACCACATTTGTAGAATTTTACTGGGCTTATAAATGGCCACAAATTACATTTATGTCAAACGTTTGGACACAGAGAAAGAGGCTCCATCTATCACTTTTTTATTTATGCTTCTGAAATGACTATTGGACTTGTTATTTTTCCTATATGTTCCCTGTGACATCAAATAAAGCTCATTTATTATTTTATAAACTAATATATTTTTCTTTTGTGCAGATTGACAGTGATGTCATCGCTTTGGAGGATCCAGAAATGGCCCTTCACATCCCTGACTGTGGAGTCAGCTACACGTCATGCAGAAAAGAAGTCCTGTTGCTGAGATTTCTTCCCATCAGACGCTAGACTCTACATTGCCTCTTAGACACTGAAATCTTGTTCTTGTTATTATTTTTAAGCACATTTATTTTGTATTTTTTTATTTATCTGTAGTTTTTATTGGAGCTATGGTAACAAAATAATTTAACTGCTATGGAATTAATCAAGTTTTATTTCATTCTGTTCTATTTTATATCCTTTTATCTAACTTTAGTTTTTTGTTTGGTGCTATCACTGCTGTCAAGTGATCTTGATTTTTTATTCATTTTGTCATTTTTTTTTATTTATATGTGCAGTAGTACATATCTGAGAATACCTGCAGATAACTGACATACCTTTTCCTTATAAATTTTACTTTATTTCTTATTTTTTATTCATCTTCTGAACCCGTTTTGCCCCTTTTGGGCTCATAGGGCTGCTGGAGCCTGTCCCTGCTTCTTATTTCTTCTGTGACATTTAAAGAAATGTATAATAATAATGTTTTGTTACTTACTCTTGATTTTCAGTATTTCTATAACAGATGCATCAAATCATAGTAACCTAAGATCAGAAATATTAAATCAACTACATTTTCGTTATGATTCATTTGTATCCTTTTGAAATATCCATTCGCTTGCATTACATGTGTTTGTTCTGTCCTTGTAAATAATGTTGGCAACTCTTGTTTAACTCACCCATATGGTAACAAAGGTGTTATGGTTCCAATAAATTCATACAAAAACATTTCAGAAGAAAAACCTTTATTCAAACATTTTTATAGAAACATTACAGTTTATAATTTATAAAATAGCAACTATTTATCATTGTTAAGTTATGCATATTATAATAGGGAAGGGAATAAATAAGTTTGCTTCTTCCTTTCCCGTTTCAAGCATTAACTGTTTAGTTTGTCTGATGAAAAGTGAGATACAAGGATGTATACTCACAGATTGTGACTTATTTTTGTTTATTTATATATGTGCTGTTCCTGTGTTGAAGGAAGCATGTTGTAATTGACCATGCTATAAACAATAAACTCAAATTAATATTGTTTCTAGTACCTGCTTCTAACTTAGAATGGTCTTATTTTTAAAATAAACTCCTCACAGCTGCACAATGACGTACTGGTTACTGGCGTGCCTCATAGCAAGAGGGCTTTGGTTAAAATCCCAAAAAGGTCCTTTCTGTGTGGAGTTAGCATGTTCTCCTGCATGCATGAGTGGGTTTTCTGCAGCTTCTTCCATCAGTCCAAAAAAACTTGCTTCATTATAGTTGATTAATGTTAAGTGTGTGAATTGTGATTGTGTGTGTTGCTTGTCTCTGTCCCAGAGCTGCATCCTCCTCCAAAGCGATGACATCACAGTCAATCTGCACAAAAGAAAAATGAATTATTAATAATAATTTTTAAAAGTAAAGGAGTTTTACTTGAAGTCAGTAAAAAATATAAGAAATAACTATCTTCCTTTTTCTTAAAATTAAGTCTTGGCATGTGGAGGTCCATCTTTTTTTTCAAGAAAGATTTGAAAATCCAGATGCCAAGACTCAATTTCAAGACATCACCTGGATAAATGAGAACTTTACTAACACGGAGCTTCCATATTGCTGTGTGCAAACCTGTGACAACATTTGATACCTGGGAGAAATCAGGTGCATCCAAATAGACTGTGAAAATGCATTCTTAGAAAATCCTGATCTACATTGAGTCAATTATCTGATTTATTTTGGAGAACGACCTGATGACGTTACACTAAAACTGTCCCTAACTCTCAAAACTACACCTGTCCAAATATTAAAGCATATTCTCTGTAAACATTGTAGCAGAATTGATAGACGTGATGTTAGCTTCGCTAATGTGGCTGTTAAAAATAATCAACACATGGCTGTTTTTTCTGTCTGTACCCTGAGGAAGAGATGACGGTTGCCTTGGATTGCGTATCCAGTCACATGACTCCGACGTGTCATGTAACTTCCGCAACCTGCGCCTCCTTTACACTCATGCAAATGTAGAAGAAGCACATCTGCGTGGTCTGGTATTAAATGTTGTGAAAAGAGATACTTATTAAACGGGGCACCGTCCTGCATGTCAGCCAATGAGACAATAAAAAGATATAAAATGACGTGACAGAACGCCTGAGAGCTAAATATTGTAATGGCAAAATATTAAAGATCGGTGGCCATTACAGTCACCCATGCTTACAAAAGCACAACAATCTGTCGGATAAAAACAAGTCCAGTAGTATGTTCAGAACGTGAAACGTCTTAAATATCCAGAAATGAGATGATCAGGTAGTTGAATGTAACAGGCTGCATGATGCAAACAAAGCTGCAGTGAGTGTGCAGAAATGCACAACTTGAAACTCTGCGAGACTTTGTCAGTCACAGATGATGTTTACTTTGATTTTTCAACAGCATAGTACGTACGTTCGTTTTAAAAGACGTTTTACATTTTACAGCTACAAAATGCTAGCATAGTCTGTCTCCGTTTCGTTCAAAAATTACAAAATAGTGAATGATATTCGCATTTCGGGCAGCCAAAACTCGGCAGTGGCTTCCCCCCTAGGGCGGTAGGTAATTAACTCACCTGTTCAGCGTCCTATTTAAGTCCAGGTGTGCAGCCGTTCATTCTCTTTCTTACCGCAGCGCTGCCCCACCCTCCTCCCCGGCTTCCACCTGTGGGCTCCGTTCGGGGTTTCTTACCCTAAGGTTTATGGAAATTATCTCATGGAATTGTACGGAGCCTTATGCCAATCAAAGTTTGTGAATGCCAACTAAGTATGTGAAAATAAATGTATTCTACTGCAAGAGTTTTGTCTGACTGAAATCTCTTTTTACTCACCTTCTGTTGTGCTGTTAGCACAGTGGCTCCTCTGGTAAACTTCAAGCATGCAACAAGAAACTTAAGAGGACATTTTCATTAGTTCCACTCGGCATGTATGACTCCACAGTGCTGCTAAAGCTAACTGAAGGAAGTAGCTCACAGGCCTCCGTAGTTCTGAGATTAAAGTCAGAATTCTGACTTTAAAGTCAGGATTCAGACTGTTGCGGCTAAACAGCGTTGAGGGCCGCCGTGGGCTAAGCTGCGGCTTCTTTGTCCGACGCGCGTTCCAATAAAAGGTCCAAATGCAACTCTGTGTGTATAATTCAGGTAATTCACAAAACATATCTTCATCCAATCCAGCTATCTCCAAGTCTGAAACTATGTAACTCCCAACCATCTTCTCCTGACCCATTGTTCTTAAAAGGATGTTGGTTCTTCTCCCACTTAGCTTTAGTTTCCTCATGAGTTCATCAGTGCAAAACGATGCAGAGCTACCAGGATCTAAGAAGGCGTATGTTATTATTATTTGTTGGCTCTTTTTGGATTTAACTCGAACTGGTACAATCGGCAGAGTACAATCCTGTTCGCCAGCCCCAGTTAAACCACTAGATTGGACAGAAAGTGAAGCCATCGCACATGCACTCTCAGCGTTCTCCTTCCTCTGAATTGGACCAATTTCCTTTTCTCTAGGAAAGATGTGCAGCATTGTAGGATGCTTCAAACCACACACTTTACATTCCAGTCTTCTCTTGCAGTCTTTACTCATGTGCCCAATGCACAGACAACCGAAACACAGACCCTTTTCCTTTAAAAAGGTCATTTTCTCCACATGTGTTCTCTTTTCCAATAGAGGGCACGAATCCAAATAATGTCCTGATCCACAGAAAATACAGCTTTTAACAATGGGTAAGTTTTTCTCTCTCTCCATTCTAGGTTCTACCTTCCTTTTTGTAGCACCAACTGTGGTAGCAAAACTGCTTCCTTTGAACTTTGAACATGGCTGTGGCTTGGAATCTCTAACAACCTTCCTTGGAGTAGATAAGTCTTGAATGTCACCAAACAGTGGGTCACTTTCAATCTTCACCTGCTTCTCAATAAACTGAACAATATCAAGAAGGTTGACTCTTCTTTGAAACCTTTCTTGTATGTCACAAACAACGTGTCTCCATTTATCCTTCAACTTATATGGTAATTTCCTGATAATAGCTTGCATATTGCCGGGAACATCCAACTCATGCATGAATTCAGTGTCTTCCATAACATTACAGCATTCTCTGAGTAGAAAACTGTATGCTTGTAAAGCTTTTACATCTTCAGATTTTATAGCAGGCCATGAAAAAACTTTATCCATATATGCAGAAACTATCTTGATTGAGCAGCCAAAATGTTCTTGAAGTAGTAACTTTGCTTTAACATATCCAGAATCGCTGGGCATTTGGAAACAACTTTTTACTAGCTCTCGAGGTTGACCTCTAGTGTACTGTTCTAAAAAATACAAACAATCCTTTGCACTGTTTGTTTTAGCTTCAATGCTGTCTTCAAAAGTGCTAATGAAAGACTTGTAATGAAGAGAATCACCATCAAATACTGGAATTTCTCTTCTTGGGAGTGAAAATAAAGACTGTTGATGAACCAACAAAGACGTGATTTCATTTTGTCTTTCCAACACTGATATTAATTGTTTACTTTCATCAGCTGATGATGGGTGCGTTTTATGTGTTGGTTGAGGGTGAGACTGATTCATGGTATAAACTTCATTTTGTTGAGTCAATGAGTTCATCTGATCAAGACCTGTAATTTGAGTCTGAGTATCCGCTCTATTTACTTTAGTATTGACGACAGGTTGTGAATGAGGCTGACAAGCTGCAACACTATTGTGAGATTGTTGTCCAATAACTGTAGGCTCAAATGATTCAGAATAAGGATTTAAGGTTTGCGTTTTCTTTTGTTCTCTTTCAAAATAAGAGTTCATTCCATCAGATCCATTACGTGAAACAGCTGTTGCTTGAGAACAAGCTGAGCTCTGCTGGTACACCTTTACTTTAGCCACTGATGCTGCAATTTCAGTCTCCAAACTCAGTTCTTCTTTCCTTTTCCTGAGCTGTTCCTCTTGCTCTTCTAAAGCATGCTTTTGTTTTAACATTTTCTGTCTTGCCATTAATGCAGCAATGTCTGCTTCAGCTTTAATGCGTGCTGAAGATGTTGAGGATAGAGATGATCTACTCTTACTTGAGTGGCTTTTGTTTGATCTTCTGCTACCAATGTTGGAAACACTGTCATTTGGCTTCACATCATCAATTGCATCTTTGCTGTTCTTTGAGCCATGAGAAATATATGACTCTGCTGCCTTTTTAACTGAAGATTCAACATATGACTCAGACCGTTGTGGATGAGATGTTTCTTCTGTGGTGGAAGCCTTTAGATCACTTGACTGGTCATATACATTTGAAAGCCAACTTCCAACTTCAGCTATAAATGCAGAATTAAATCTATAAATGCTTGAAAACCAGTTATTTTGCAGTTCTTGCTCATCTAATGGAAGTAATGGAAGGACAGATTCATGAAGCTGATTAACATCTTCTATTAATGTCTTTAAGTTTTCAGATTGAGACTGAACAATCTTAACGTTTTCTTGAGTTTGCATGAATTCTTTGAGGTTTCTGATTACAGTTTTAATTTCATTAATCTTTCTTTGACGGTCTTTCTGTAGCTTTTCAATCTTGTTTTCCAAAGCTTTAACAGTGAGCTTTGGTTGCCTTTTTTCATCTTTATCTTTAACACCAGAGTGTGACATAGAATCGTTTGGCTCCATTATGTTGTTTAAACGTGAAGATGAGTTGTCATTACTGTCCGTCTTCAGGCGCGTGCGTCTGTTGTGTGTGCTTCCATACCTCAGGTCCAACGATTTTATGAATGAACGCCGTACCAAACCATTGATGAATGAACGTAGTGGGCTGCTGCGCTCCAATCACGTCGCACATCCAGTAGTTTCCACTTCCAAAAGCGAACGAATGATCTCCAAAAACTCCAGGGTAATAATTCCACCGATCAATGTCTCTAAGAGTCACAATTTGTTGACTTTATTGTTGCGGCTAAACAGCGTTGAGGGCCGCCGTGGGCTAAGCTGCGGCTTCTTTGTCCGACGCGCGTTCCAATAAAAGGTCCAAACGTCTGCCTGGCTGCGAAGTATTTATTTCCTTCTGCAGGTTTCCAATCCATACAGTCCAAATGATTGATAAATTTAATATTCCAGCAGTGACAGGCTTCCAAAACTACTCAGGTGACGCGGCCAAGTGACGCGGTCAACAAATTATGTGATCACCGCGGCTCACCCCACTTTCTCATCCATTCTAATGCTTCGCCAGCGAGTAAGTGAGCACCTTTTAAACTTCGTGCCACACACGCCCCCAGTGACACACCCACAACCTGGCTGATGACGCAGCGCTTCACCTGTGCCACCTTCATTATGGCTCCTACACAGACTTTAAAGTTAAAGGAGTTAAAGGAGTCTCCCTTTTTTGTTTTCTTTTTTTAACTTGTTCTGTCCAACAGCTAAGCAAACAGATTAGAGCCGAATGCCTTTTGTGTTGGACAGGTTTTACTTCCACATAAAGACGTTATAAAACTTCGAGAAACCAGAGTGTGGATTTGTATAAACCCCTTATTGTGTATTATTTTTTATTTATTAATTACATTTAGTGTGTGAGGGGAGGGTAGAGGTAAGATCGGGCCTAAAAAATCCGGCCCGACCCGACACAGGCCCGCTGGCATTAAAGCCGAACTCGGACCGAACCCGACCAATTAAGTTGATTTGCAGGACTGAGCCCGAAGCAAACCCGAAATTTCAATGTATCCCATAGGATTTTTGGCAGAAAAAAATCGCCAGATTTCTTAAAGGTAAAATAATCTACATATTTTTATGATCATGAAAGTTTTTTTTCTTTCGAACAGAGAGTGGTCGCTGCAGCCGCGCGCGTATAAGCTGCTGTTGTGGCATAGAGTTCTGCTGGAAGCGCTGAGCATAAGTTCATCCCTACATGACAAATGCATTTGATCAATGAAATAACGCTGGAACACAGAATAAGAGGCCAGACAGAGAGAGTGACAGAGAGATCTGGATGCGCACTCGCTTCATTACGCGGGAAATACTGCAGCCGCGGCGGTGCGCGTTTGCCTTTTCAGTTTCCCTGTCTGAAGTTTATCCTTGACTTCCTGCTGCTCCATATCAGGGATCCCTAAACAAAATAGATGCGGACTTGGGGAGGGAAGATTACGTTCACGACACGCTGCGGGTGGCCGGCGCCCCCCCTCGTTCTGCCAGTTGCGGGACCACAGTGTATGTCAATCAACGGTGGGCTGGTGACTGGTGGAGGGGGCGGGGTCTACCTGTGTGTGTGTGTGGGTGTGTGCGCTAAGGGAACGTTCTCCCTCTGAGTAAGAAGAAGCTGGCTGTGCCTTTCGGTTCGTGCGGTAACCGTTCTGACATCCAGGATTAATAAAGAGCTGTTTGACAACCGCCGCCTAAGGAGCTTCTTTGCAGACATTACAATATATTTATTAAAAAAGTCAGCGAGAGAGAAGCCCGGCCCGAACCGACCCGAACGTAATGACTGTCATTTAGAACCCGACCCGACCCGAAATTCGGGTCGGGTCGGGTTCTGACTCGGGCTCGGGCTTAAGATCTTACCTCTAGGGGAGGGAGAGTGGAAGAGTGTGAGAGGGGGGGTGGGGGGTGGAAGAGAGTAAATTCAATTCAATTCAATTCAATTCAATTTTATTTGTATAGCCCAAAATCACAACAACAGTCGTCTCGATGGGTTTTGATGTAAAACATGAACTCAAAAGGATCATGAATACAAAGAGTCAATAGGAAAATACTAAAATAAACTAACAAACTGACTAAGCTATACTGGCATCCCTGCCCTTAGACCCCCCTTCGCGGTAAGGAAAAACTCCTAAAAAAAAAACGGATTCCGGAAAAAATGAAGAAACCTCAGGGGTGCCCACATGAAGGAGGGATCCTCCCCCAGGACGGACAGACGATTTACCAGAACTCATAGAGAAGAATTAACTTATCTAACTCTACATCTACATATTTAAAGTTCAGCAGACCAGTAAAGGGAAGAGAGGTGAGAAAGTGGGGGATGCAAGTACTAATTTGAAAAAATTATTATTTTAAGCTGTAACAATTATACCAGATCAGCTGCAAAGACAAATATTACATCCAAAGGTGAAATTCTGACACAAAGATGAGCGGAAAATATCTGTCCATCATACACTGTGGGCTAGGAGGGGGGATGAAGCAGACAGGGAGCAGTGTGCATGTGCACGTGGGGGGGTGATACATGCATGCTGCTGAGGTGAACCGTGTGTTCATAAGGGGAACCAGATCCTCCCCAGCCTGATCAGCCAGACCGGGGGGGGAAGGAAAGACCCCCAGGCCAGAAGCGTCCCCAAAATCGGGACCCAAGCAGCCCGGGAGGGGAGGAGGAGGGGACCGCCCACCCACCCACCCAGGCGCAGAGAAGGCCCCCCTTCAGGAGCCCCCCCGGCGCCCAAAGGCATAGGCGAACCCGGCGTCTGGGCGCCAAGGCCACAGGACAGGAGCACTTAGCCCTACCAGGCGGCAGCCATGGTGGCGGCAGCCACCCTGCTCTGGTGCGGGAGCTTCGCCGCCTGCACCCTGACCGTTTTCGTCCGCCGGGTGGCGTCCCTTGAGGGGGGGGTCCTGTTAGGATTATGAGCTCCCACTCCTACCGGGGAATAATCGCCTCACCTGTTTCCAGTCTCCCCGTCAACCTGCAGCCTATTTATGGACTCCTCACCTTCCAGCCGATGTCAGTCCGTCTGCTCTCAGCGGTAGAGTACTGACCTATGCTAAACTCTAGACCTTGTCAAACCATTTCTATGCCTATGCTCATGCCTATGCCAAGAATCCTAATCCACTGTTACTCTGTTTCCTTCTGACATTGCTTCCAGCATCCTCCACACCTTTTGGTCTCATCTGCCGTCCAGGATCCAGCCCTCTAAGCCGGAACTTCCCCACCACCACTGGGACTGATTAAAAACTCTTTCTCACCAACCATCTCTGTTCTGTCCTGCTTCTGGGTCCAGCCTCGTGAACTCTAACAATCCTTGCTTCATCTGCTTTCTTAGGGTGGTCAGTTCTGGACATACAGCGGGGAAAATAAGTATTGAACACGTCAACATTTCTCTCAAAAAATTATTATTTCTAATTGAGCTATTGACATGAAATTTTTACCAGATGTCGGCATGAACCCAAGTAATGCACACATAGAAAGAAATCCAAACATTTATGTCCATAAATGAAGTTATGTGTAAGAAAGTGAAATGGCACAGGGAATAAGTATTGAACACGCTTACTGAAATGTATTTAATACTAAGTGCAAAAACCTTTGTTGGTGATTACAGCCTCAAGATGCCTCCTGTATGGAGAAACCAGTCAAATACATTGCTCAGGTGTGATTTTGGCCCATTCATCCACACAAAATGCCTTCAATTCTTCAAGGTTCCGGGTGTCTCTTCTGTGAACCCGGATCTTCAGTTCTTTCCAAAGATTTTCAATTGGATTCAAGTCTGGTGATTGACTGGGCCATTCTAGCAGCTTTCTTTTCTTTCTCTTCAACCAGGTGAGTGTT
This sequence comes from Oryzias curvinotus, assembly GCA_023969325.1. NCBI lineage: Eukaryota > Metazoa > Chordata > Actinopteri > Beloniformes > Adrianichthyidae > Oryzias > Oryzias curvinotus. Next base: position 24,833,995 of record CM043706.1, read on the forward strand.
ACCTTGGCTGTGTGCTTGGGATCGTTGTCTTGCTGAAAGATCCACCCTCTTTTCATCTTTAGCAGTCTGGCAGATGACAGCAGATTCTGATCAAGAATGTCTCCATACTTTTCTCCAGTCATTATACCTTCAATAATATGAAGTCTACCAATACCACATGCTGAAAAACAGCCCCACGCCATGATGCTCCCACCTCCAAACTTGACTGTTGGTATGGTGTTTTGGGGGTGATGTGCGGTGCCATTTTTCCTTCAAACATGTTGTGTCTTATGACATCCAAAGAGTTCAATTTTGGTCTCATCTGACCAGAGTATCTTCTCCCAGAATGTCATGGGTTTATCCAAATGTTGTGTCGCAAACTCCAAACAAGTGTCAACATGCTTCTTCTTCAAAAATGGAGTCTTGCGTGGTGTGCGTGCATGGAGGCCATGGCGGTTGAGTGCATTACTTATTGTTCTCTTTGAAACAACAGTACCTGCTGATTCCAGGTCTTTCTGAAGCTCTCCACGAGTGGTCCTGGGCTGTTGGAGAAGCCTTCTGATGATTGTTCTGACTCCTCTGTCTGAAATCTTGCGAGGAGCACCTGGCCGTGGCTGGTTTATGGTAATGCCGTGTTCTTTCCACTTCCGGATGATAGCCCCAATGGTACTCACTGGAACTTTCAGAAGTTTAGAAATGCGCCTGTAACCAATGCCTTCAGTGTATTTTGTAACAATAAAGTTGCGTAGGTCTTTGGACAGCTCTTTGCTTTTACCCATCATGCAATGCTTCTTGTCTAACACCTTGCTGGTGAGAAACCTTTTTAAAAGGCATCAATCAGGACTATACCAGCTGATATTACTTTTCACTAATAGGGGGCAGGTTAACCTTCTGAATACTGACAAACTCCAGCTGCTTTCTTGGCTTGCCAGACCTTTTTACCCCTCCTTTTCTTCATGTCTTCAACACTTATTCCCTGTGCCATTTCACTTTATTACACATAACTTCATTTATGGACATAAATGTTTGGATTTCTTTCTATGTGTGCATTACTTGGGTTGATGCCGACATCTGGTGGAAATTTCGTGTCAATAGCTCGATTAGAAATATGTTTTTTGAGAGAAATGTTGACGTGTTCAATACTTATTTTCCCCACCGTACCTGACATGCTGCAGTAAAATCTTTCACTGTGAGGGCTTTCAGCTCTGTATCCAGGAGAGCCACCAGCTCAGGCTCAACCGAAATTCGGGTCGGGTCGGGCTCGGGCTTAAGATCTTACCTCTAATCTGGAGAGACAGTCAGCAGCATAATTTTCTGGATGCAAAACCAACTGTTTGCTCTGTCTTGTCAGGATGAAGCTGTGTTGATATAGCTCCCAGTCCATAATCTAAAGCATCTGTGGACACAATAGTTGGAAGGTTGGACTCAAAAACTGCAAATGCAGAACTGTTGATGATGCGAGTCTTCACTGCGTCAAAACTAGCCTGTGCCTCCAAAGTCCACTGGAATGTGTCAGTGTGCAGACATGCTCTCCTAGGCTCTACCTAGGACGCATATTTTTTCACAAATTTTGCATACCGCGCAGTAAGTCCCAGGAATGAGTGTAGGATAGTGGCGTCGCTTGGTGCTGGAGCTTCTGCAATAGCTTTCAGGTGATCCGCATTGGGCAGCAAACCTTTGGCTGAAATGACATGCCCAAGAAACTGCAAGCTCTTTTGGTTGAAATGGCATTTCTCCATATTAAGCTGGAAACCAGCTTCATTAAGTGCAGCTAGAACTGCTTGGAGGTTGCGATCATGTTCTTGCTGGTCCCTGCCATAAACAATCACGTCATCCAGGTAGTTCTGGACTCCTTTTAAGCCTTTCAGCACCAGGGACATGAGCTTGGAGAATGCACTTGGGGCTGAACACAGCCCTTAAGGGACTCGAAGAAACCTGAACAGTCCTTCGTGTGTTATGAACGCAGTTATTTCACGGCTTTCTTCTGCCAGTAACACCTGATGATAAGCATTTGCCAAATCAATAGTGGAGAAAACAGTAGCTCCGTACATGTTTGAAAAAATGTAATCCATATGTGGAAGAGGATGACTGTCCATCACTATTGACTTATTTGGCTCACGATAATCCACACACATTCTCACTCTCCGATTTTTTCTTAGTGTCACTACAATGGGAGACACCCAGGGAGATGCATCAATCCTCTCTATAACTTCCATCTCCAACAGCCTCTCAATTTCAGAAGAGACAGCTTGTCTGTGTAACGCTTTTCAGATCAGATTCGGCTTTTCAGGGGTCGGCAACCCGCGGCTCTTTAGTGATGCCCTAGTGCAGGGGTGGCGAACATGCTGCTCTCGAGCCGCATGCGGCTCTTGGCCAATGAGCGTGCAGCTCTTTGTGTCTCACCATATTTTCTATATACTGTGCCTCATTTCATAATTTTTTCCCTCTTAAACCACACTCAAACCATCAGAGGGTATTAAAAATAAATAAGTAATAATAAAAGTAATTTGGCAGTGTGTGTGTGTTTGATGCTGCTCCTGACACATACGTGCGCAGAATACACCCAAAGTCAGAACACATAAATAAAGATTTGATACGCGTGCAGACTGTTACCGTCATGGTCAAAATGGTGAAATTCAGAGTATAAGATAAACACAGGACGTTTCTGGAAGAACGGGAAGATTCTTACTTTTTACTGACCAGAATGGAAAGTCACGATGTTTATCATTATGAGCTTTTGGAAGCAGTAACATTGGTCATGGCAGAAAAGAACAAAACATATCCCAGAGAAAATTAAAAACTCTTCCTGATCATCTGACACAAATTGTCTCCTTTATGAACAAGTTGAAGCTTTTCTAAGTCCACATTCAAAACGGCAATCATCCCACGTTCCTTCTTTGCGGTGCTCACAGCAGAAAGCTGCAATACAAATGAACAAAGTGCAGAACGTGACGCTGTTTGCGCAACTGAACGGAAACGACCGCAGATCACTTTTCTCATGGATCCTTTAATGCAGAGACTGACTGCCTGAGATCCCCGCTGATCACTGATGAGGCAGCGAGAGAACCGGAGATAAATGAGCAGAAATATCTTTGAAAGAAGGCCCTGTTATAATTTGAAGAACATACATCGGTCCGTTCTGACTGACACTCGCTAAAGGAACTGATCAGAGAGGCTACAACTGGCCTGGGGGTTAGGCCCGCCTTCAGCCCCTAAGAGTCATGGGAAGTGGGGAATTTTCAGTGTAAAACCATGAGCCATGTAGCTGTTAGCAGAAGAGACTTGCATGCCATTTGGCTGAATGAGTGTGAGCAGGAAGGAGGGGGCATGAATAAAGCAGCCAGTTAAATTTAACTTAGTACTTGTTGGATTACTACTCCTAAGTATGAACCGACGCATTGCAATATATTCATATTTAATAAATTATTTGCTTATGATGCAAATGTCAGTCATTCAATTTTAAATAAAAAAAACATATAAAAGCAAGATATTCTAATGAAGGTCAAAATTAATTTAAGTTGCACACAACTGAAATGTAATGTATTTAATGTGTTTATTGTGAATATGAATCACCAGACACCAGAAGGATGCTCTGTCCAGATGTTTGTGTATTACCAATTAAATGCTGTTGGATAAACGGTGAAATGTTCAGTTTTTATCATCGTAAATCGTAAATCAGCGTTTGGTGGGAGGTCGCTCTGCCTCCACTCGCTGGAACGCATTCCAACCGAGAAGCTGGCACAGATCCTCGTACCGGAAAATCCGAGCTCTTTGGGAAAATATATTCTGTAGGCAAATAATCCGAGCTGGGAAAGGTAATCCATATGAGAGATCGCTTGCTCCTCCGCGCTTCTGCGTCTCTGTCAGCTGTGCATTTCCCCCCTCGCGCTCCTGCGTCTCCTTACAAAAAAAAGGTGTGTCGCCCTGTCACCTGGCTGTCACCTGTCAGCTGGTACCGTTCAACCAATGGGGTGACGACAAATACAACACATGACGACAAAGTTTCATTGAAATAAAATTTTTGAATATATAACCAAGTTTTCAGTTTTTACATCATGCGCTGAAACTCATCTGTAGTGGCAACCATTACAGCTTGATGACATTGAAAGCGAATATTCTGATCTTCTGCTACACAACACAGTCTGATGGCTGTGCAGGGTGACGTTTTGCGTTACTTTGTCGTCTGTTTAGAACACGTGAAAACATTCCTGAAAAGCAAAGACCTGAACTACCCGCAACTGGAAGATGCTGAGTGGCTGGAAAAGCTGCACTTTTTGGTGGATATGACTGTGACAACCTGAATGAGCTGAATGAAAGTCTCCAGGCGCCGCAAATGCTTGAAGCTGTTCTGTCATTCGAGGGCAAGTTGTCTTTGCCAGAGATGTAGAGCGAAAGAAGACTGCTGCGTTTTACCCTTGCACTGACTTGCTTGGCATTTGCACAGAAATCCAACTTAACTGTATTAAATTGATTTTATATAATTTACCTTTTCAAAAGGCTGTTGTTTTATTTTATAAACACAGGTTGCGTTTTATTGCACTCTGTTTAGTTCCCAGAGGGGCACGTCACGCACGTTCCATTTAGTTGTTTTTTGTTTGAATCCTCAAAATAAAAATGACATCAAAAATCGTATTTCTTTATTACATTTCTTTCATTTTGTCAAAGCAATGAAACATAATTCATTGATATTGTAATGAAGTTAAACTTGCACAACAGAGCAGTCACGTGACGCGTCATTCTCCACAGAATGCTCTGCAGGACAAATAAACATTTAATCATTAATGTTCATAATGTAGTTGTAGCAACTTGGTCATTTTGATAGCAGGCTAATATATACACATATGGCATGTGTTGCCTTCATTATAAGGCTTAAATAGGGCTTTTAATATTTTGCGGCTCCAGAAATATTTGTTTTTTACATCCAATTTGGCTCTTTCAACATTTTGGGTTGCCGGCCCCTGGACTAGGCGCAAGTTGCAATAATCAGAATTTGTCTCAGGGAGCCCAAGGTGTGTAAATGAAAACAAGACAGTGATGAGAGTAAAATGCAATCAAGACGGAAATGGACTAGATCCAAGAACAAGGTTCTGTTAGAATGCTACTACTCAAGTAATCCCAACCAGCGTGGTTACATGCAGAGAATGAGGAATGAATGGATGCTTCAAAACCCACAATCAAGGCTAACTGCCAAACAACTGGTAGCCCAATGCTCGAACATCCACAAGCGGCAACTCCTATCACAACTTGAGATTGAAGCAATACAATACAATGGCGATACCCCGGGAGAGCCAGAACAACAGGTCAGAGAGGAGGCTATACTACACTCCCACCCTGAGATTGGGTACACAGCCCCAACAACCACAGTTATGCTGAGCGAGGCAGCAACTGACCTGAAAGACAAGATCATGTCTAGAACACTTGGCAACCCCGACACCAGCTACAACGGTTAAGTGATGTACCGCCTGAAAGTCTACTGGAAACTGTGAATGAAGCATTGAGGTCAATTCCTACCACAACCATCACAGAAACCAATGAACTGGTTTACACTTCAGCAGCAGTAGTGATCCTTGAGATGCTTGGCTATAAGAGTAACCATGGGAGAAAACAATACCCACCATGGAAGCAAAAATCAAGGCAACTATCAATCCCAAAACCAAAGATAGCAGACACTGGGTTAGGCAGTAGCCTTATTCCATGTGCCTGGCTGAGAGTGTTAAAAGCATGTGTCAGGAAACGTCTTAATTTGGAACAGGCCCAAAACATATGGGTATGGTTTGCTGGCGAGTGTCCACAACGGTTGCACTTATCAGTGACGGATGTGTAGATCCTGGATAGTTTTGCATTTGTGTAATGTATCCTGTAAAAGACTTTGCACTGGATCAAGGCATGTTGGGCACATATAGAGGAGGAATGTATTAACTTTAAGGCTGTATCCCATTGTTCTTCAGATAGAGTCATATGTAATTCCCCTTCCCAGGTGGTTTTCATGAAGGAAATCGACCTACTGACTATTGTGTCAATCATTCCAGTTGGAACTGAAATACAGTGCTTTTGCTGCGGGTCCACCTTCAATAAGGTATCTAAAAAAGTTTCGGGGGTGGGGGGGGGGTTGGTTAGGGTAATGAGGGAATTGTTTCTTCACAAAATCTCTTGCCTGGAGGAAACGGAAAAAATGTGGGTTGGGTAAGTTATATCTGTCTGAGAGATTAGCAAAGGTTGAGAAGGCATTGTTGGTATATAGGTCCTTGACTTTTTTAAGTCCTTTGCTATGCCAAATTTTGAAAACCGCATCAGTGATGGAGGGAGCAAAATTACAATTATTTAGTAGGGGGGATAGTATTGAAGGACCATGCAGACCGAAATATTTTCTGAATTGTCTCCAGATGGTGACTGCTTCCTTTACAATGATATTGTTTCTAACAAGAGATAATGTCAATGGAAATTGCGAGCAAAGAACTGAGGGCAGTGAGTAGGGACCAGGGGCCTCATTTATAAAACTTTGCGTAGGATTTGCGTCAGAAGTGGCGTACGGATGAAACATAGGATGTGCGTACGCACAGAAATTTTTGGATTTATAAAACCGTGCGCACGCACATCCTACGCATCTTTCCCTTAATAAATCACAATCAATTCTAAATGCTGCGCAGCTTTTGCGGCTTCATGACACGCCCATAGTTGCCCATAAATAGTCTGTGAAACGCCCACAAATGAATATTATATTTCATATAGAAAGGTCCACTCAACGCGATCAAAAGCCTTCCCGGCATAGAGTGACACTATGACTTCTGGTGCTAAGCGGCAATGGATAATCCTCAAGAGCCGTCTGGTGTTATGGTAAGAGTGGTACCCTGCCATGAAACCTGTCTGGTCTAGAGAAATTATTTTGGGCAGCACCTGTTGTAGATGAGAGGCAAGAACTTTGGAAAGAATTTTAAAATCTAGATTGAGCAGCGAGATGGGCCTGTAGCTACTGCACAGGAGGGGATCGTTATCCTTTTTTTAGAATCAAGGATACGGTTGCTTCAGAGTATTTGGAAGTGATGATTTCAAAAAGGCCTCATTGTACATCTCTTTTAAGACTGGACCCAAAAGATCTTAATTGGCTTTGTAATACTCAACAGAAAAGCCATCTGGACCGGGTGATTTACCTGTATTTAAAGAATTGATGGCTAGTTGAATTTCAGCTATTGTGATTGGTTCACCCAAGCTTTTTGCATCCTCCTCGTCTATCTGTGGAAATTCCGCCTTTTGAAACATCTCTTGAGCACTAGGTAGTGAGTTGGAGGTGTATAGCTCAGAGTAGAATTTTGCAAATACTTCATTTATTTCCCTGGGGTCTGAAGTGATTTCGACCGAATCACGCTTGATATTCGAAATAAATTTGTTAGTTGCTGCAGCCCGAGCTTGATGGGCCAAAAGTTTCCCCGCTTTATCACCGGATTCAAAAAAATTCTTTCTGGTCTTCACAAGCTGGGTCATAGTGGTTGTGATTAAATTAAGATTGGTCTGAAGTTTCACTCGTTCCGTATAAAGATTGGGATTTGGGTTAGATGAGTGTTTATTGTCAAGATCCTTAATATTATTTAATAATTTGGTCTTTTGGGATGACTCCTCTTTTTTCATTTTAGAGGCAAAACTTATAAGCTGACCCCTCATGTAGGCCTTGTACGTCTTCCAGAGGATGCCTCTAGATATTTCCGCAGCGTCATTTAATTTGAAGAAAAGTGTAAAATGAGTTCTTAAAAATTGCTTATAGTCGTTTCTTATCAATAAGTTAGAATTGAAACTCCAATGTTTAGGAGGTTTGGGTTGTGAACCGAGTGCCAGTTCCAATAGAACTGGTGCGTGATCTGATATGGCTATCGTGTTGTAAGTACAGGTTTGAATTACAGAAAGCAGTCTAAGATCAATGAAAAAAAAATCTATGCTTGTGTAAGTTTGGTGGGCTTGAGAGAAAAAGGAGAATGTTTTTGTAGTGGGATTCTTGCATCTCCATGGGTCTATCAGTCCTAGTTCTGTTTTAAAAACATCGAGGGCACATGAGGATTTGGTTGGTGGAGTGGCCTTGGTAGAGGACCTATCCAGCATAACATCTTGGACTAAGTTAAAATCTCCCCCAATAATAAGGTGGTAATTTTCAAATCCTGACAACATAGAAAATAGTTTCTGTATAGTAGCGTCATCATCGAAGTTTGGTCCATAGAAACTCGCCAGCACCACCATGGAGCCCTGTAAATTCCCTGATACAATACCATAACGGCCGTCTGTATCTGCTATGATTTTATGCTGTTCAAATAAAAAGTTACTACGGATAATTATAGCAGATCCTCTGGCCTTAGCATAAAATTCTGAATGATATATTTGAGCAATCCTGTTTCTTTTTAAACGCATTACTTCTTTTATACACAAGTGGGTATCCTGGGGACACATAATGTCACTTTTCATCTGTTGTAAATGAGTTAAGACCTTACTGGCTTTAATTGAAGTTCCAACACCTCTCACAATCCAAGATATAAATTTAAGAGTGTTAGTCATACCTTATGATGTGTTGACTTGTCTGTAAACAAGTCTGTGACGTTCTGGCCCTTGAAAATGTAAGGAAAAAAAACAACAACAACAACAACAAAAGCATACTCACACAAACCCACACATACTGACACTGGACCTGGATCCCCTTAAAAAAAAATGACAACATCTTGAGTGTCCACTGTAGGGCATGGCCATCACCCAGCCTTCTAAACATAGCAAAATAGTGAAGGGAGGGAGCAGAATTAAATAAACCAAACAAACAAACAAACAACGTGCGATGGAGGCATTGAACTCCGCTGAAAGAGACGCTCTGTGGTCTTCTAGCATAGCTTTTAGCATAGCCACGACAGGATCGTTGGTGGTATCATCCTTTTTTTGTTGTTCTGTTCGCGATCTTGTCGTCATTTTTGTGGTCGGAGGTTCTTTAAAAAATATTGAGACACCGTAACCTGCACTTATTTTAGTATGGAGAGTGAGAATTTTAAAGGTAGAAATGATTAAGGCAGGAGCCCAAACGCATCGGTCATTCCATCTGGGCGGCCATTTTCCTCCCCTCCTTAAGCTATATATATATATATATATATATATATATATATATATATATGTATATATGTTTAAAAAAATAAGATCATAACTTACAAATTACCATTTGCATGTGTTAATTTAGAGTTACAACCTCAAATCCACGATTACAACTGCTCAAATCTGCTGCCGTGAGTCACAGCACGTTACAACTGCGTTCGACTTTTGACACATTCTTTGCAAGAAATGTGTGTCAAAACAGATCTGTGTCCGATAATGGAACAAGGGGGGGAGGAGGGTTGGAGGGTCTGGGGGGAGTGGGGTGGGGTCTGGGGGTCAACCAATCAGAGTTCAGGACCCAGAAGATGCACGCGCCTGTATACCTTTTGATCTTGGACCGGCCCGCTACAGCATCACCATGGCGCACCAAGCCGGGGTAAGTTGCCTTAGTAATCATTGTTTTTGCTCGTTCGTTGTCTGCCTTTAGAGTTTATAAATTCACGCCGACCAAATTTTATAAACTACTACTCTGATCTTCCGTGGTTTGTATAAAAGTCGGCGGCTAGCCGGGTGAAGTCGTCGAGTACATCAATCAAACCCTCCACGGTCAGACTCTGTCCAAATTCACATCGTAACCCATAGCTACGAAAAAATGTATTATAGGGCGGGAATATTTTTAAAGCGATTCGGACCCCACGCTCACTACTTGGTGTTTAATGGCGAAAATGACGTTATCCACTTCACGAAGGGAAAATCTAATTGATGAGCTTTGTGTGCTGATCATTAATCCACTGTGTTCTGAAGATAAAAACGTTGATGTTTTAGTTTAAAGTACATGTAAATACTGTAGCGTCCCTTTCCCACACTAAGGCCTGCCATGAGCGCTCTTCTATAGCTGAATCCCCATTGGTCCCTAGCAACAGCCTGATCGACAGAACTGAGGGCCAATCAGCATCTCTGCTTGATGCGTTCACAGAACTCCGGAACTTTGTCAAACGGCAAAGAAGACTGAGTCCAACTCAATATAGTAAGTAATAATATAGTGTATACTAAATACAAATATAATAAAATATAATATATATATATATAATATACATTATAATATAACAAATACAAAGAGAGAGACTTCTGGAAATTTTTAGGGCAATTGATTTTCGAATTTGATTTGGACAGCACTACAAGTGGCGAATGTACTAAATGCACTAGGTATTCTGACACGACTTTGATCACGGCGTCAGCTGTGTTGGTGGTAAATAGAGAGCTCTTCAAGGCACTCTATTATAGGCTATTGTGTTTAAACTCTATCAAATACTCAACCTTGGACACAATTAATATTATACTTTTATTATAATCGCCTAAATATTACGAGTATACATTAAATGTTATATGTATTTCTATCCATCCATAAGTTGACTTTTGTATGTTTTTTAAGTCAAATCCAACAGTTTTAGAAATCATGAAACGAAAAATAAAACTGCAACCTGCTGTAATTACCCTAAATCAGGTGATATAATTCCTAACAGAAACTCTCAAACACTCGGAAGCAACAATATTCATTTGTGCATCTAACATGATATCAATTGTGAACATTCATGTATTGCAGCAGGACAAAACGGAAGCAGAAATACTGAAAATGTTTTGCAATATGATGTAGTTATTACAAGGGTCGTCGTCGCCGCCATCCCCGTCCCCGTCAACGTCCCGTTTTTGTTCCGGAGGCGGTCCTGGGCGCACCACAACCTGTTCCAGGGGTGGTCCCGGATGCACCCCAGCCCCTTCATGTTCCGGTGGTGGTCCCGGATGCACCCCAGCCCCTTCCTGCTCCGGAGGTGGTCCTGGACGCACCACAACCTGTTCCAGTGGTGGTCCCGGCTGCACCCCGACTCACCCCTGTTTCCAACAGGGTGCCAGACCCACTCTGGCCCGAGCTCGATGACTGGCCCGACCCTCCGGTTAACTCCATGCCTGACCCTCCGGTCGACTCCATGCCTGACCCGCCGGCTGACTCCATGCCTGACCTGCCGGCCGACTCCATGCCTGACCTGCCGGCCGACTGCTGGCCTGACCCGCCGGCCGACTGCTGGCCTGACCCGCCGGCCGACTGCTGGCCTGACCCGCCGGCCGACTGCTGGCCTGACCCGCCGGCCGACTGCGTGCCTGACCCGCCGGCCGACTCCGTGCCTGACCCGCCGGCCGACTGCTGGGAGAACCTAGACTTGGCCATGCTCGCCCCAGAGGCCACACCGGACCGCTCGGCCTCCCGGCTGTCCCCGCCACGCCGGACCGCTTGGCCTCCCAGCCGTCCCCCGGACCCGCCTTGCCGGACCGCTCGGCCATCCCCCGGACCCGCCTTGCCGGACCGCTCGGCCTCCCGGCCGTCCTCCGGACCCACCTCGCCGGACAGCGCGGCCTCCCGGCCATCCTCCTCACTATTCTCGGACTCGCTGGTTTGCCAACGTTTGTCCTACAGGCCCCCTCCTCCTTGGTTGATTTTTGGAACCACGGAGCGGTTCCTTAAGGGGGAGGGGGTACTGTCATGGTTTGGGTTTATTTGTATTTGTTTTGCTTTCTGTCTTGTTCTGTCATGGCTGAGTTCTGTTTCCTGTTTTATTTTGAAAGGTTTTTTGTTTTGTCATGTTCTTGAGTTTTACTTCCTTTGTCCCAATCTGTCCTGATCATGTTCACCTGTGTCTTGTCTGCCCTGTCTGTATTTAAGTCTCGTCTCTGCCTTCCTCTTGTGCTTTAATGTCTCTTATGTCTTAATGGCTCTTCATCTCTGACTGTCATGTCCATGTTTCATACCTCGCCACAGTAAGTTTAGTTTAGTTATCCTGCTCTGCAGCGCCTTTTGTTTGTAATTAAACCCCTTGCCCTGGAACCGTGTGCCTCCTGCCTCTGTGTTTGGTTCCTTCCTGCTCCCCAGTTCCCCACAACTTGACAGTTGCACAAATATTACAGTGATAAACACTTTGATTGACACTGCGATTTGGGCATAGCATTATTCTAATGATGTTACTTCTATGTACTTAAAATCACCAAGACCAACATGTGCTTGTTTGTTAGAACTACAGTTCTGCCTGTTACCCAACAGTTCATCCAGAACTCCAAGGGATGCTGGCCTTTTGGAAGTGGGATTAGGGGATAAGCGGGTTTGGTCACATTCTGTTATGAAGCCACACATTTTCTACAGCACTGACAAGTTTGTTTAAAAACACCTCAATTTTGCATCTTTAAATATATACTGGCTGAAACCTCAGCCCAATAAAATGGTTGTTCATTTGGCTAATGTCAAGTCCTGTACAGGATTTTGTTTTGTTCCATTTTTTGGTAAGTTTGTTCCTCAGCCTCAAAATTTGTGATTCTTATGATTTTCCTTCACTGCTATGTTAAGTCATCTCCTGTTTTAAGTTATTGATTTTATAGCCATTTACCTGTTTGATGGAACTTTTCAAACAGTATGTGTTGCAAGTGCGTTTCGTATAATGTTAAGATTATTCTTTTTAAATTCTTCTTTTAGTAACACTGCACAAAGTGTCATGTCTGTGAGCTCAAACCATAACTTAAGAAGACTAGTTAATCTAAACCACATTTTCTGGAGTCCTGATCCTCAAGACAATACATCCAACACATAGTCAAGTAAGAAAATCTAAGATCAGAGACATCACCAACTGTGACCAATAAGTTTTGATGTCCCTCTTAAAATATGCAAGACAGTGGCTCCTAAAACTTAGAGAGAGAAGACAGGATTGTAGACAGAACAATTTTCACCATGGATAATTACTTGACCTTTCAATTTCAGTTAAATGTGTTTTACAGCTTTATTTATCTACAGCAAATGCCTTTAAAAAAAATAAAATGTCAGAAAGATAGGGTTATGTTTTGGTTTATTTTTGATCATTTTGAAACTTCGGTTACATGTAAGCAATGCTCTGCATGTACTGCAGAGTGGCTAAATAAACATCAACACCAAGATTTGTTGATCCCAGTGGGTTAACTGCAGCAGTCAAGCCAGCCAGTTCCTGCTTGCTTAGTGGGCATTCAATCTCGGGTACAGAGATGCCAGAGTTGGGGTCACTGCACACAAGGCCACTGCTTTCCCAGTCTATTTGTGGAATATGCAGGTCCTGTAAGAAAATTGACATGCTATTTTATAGAAATGTGTCAATTTTTGACTTATAAATATGAAAATCTACCAGCTTTAATATCTACACAGTAGAAAAGCCAACCTCTTCAAACTCCTGTGAATGATGCTGCTGGCCCAAATGCCACAGCTGATTGGGAGAAAGGTTCCCCTCCGTTGAAAGAGGATGCTCATCCCAGCTGTCTCTGAATATGTTGAGGTGCTGTTGAATAAGAGAAATGAACACATAATGGCAGAAAAAGACGGTCCTCCTCTTCCAGCTGATGTAGAACGTGATAGAAGAGACCGGTGACAGCAGTGAAGACATCTCGCTACAGTCTTTCAATTCTGTTTTTTTTTTAAAATAGTGTGTTGGTATATTTTTTCATGATAGAACATGAAAAAATAAGTTTCAAGTAAGAGTATCAAGATACTTTTCAGTCTTTTGTGCATGGTAACACACCACTTTGATGATAAACTTAGCAGATGAAGTTACTTTTGTAGTCATTTTGAGATAATGAATTTTGCTGGGCAAGACGTACCTCTGGTTGTGAACACTTTTGCCTGCTATGAAACTGCTCCTTCCTGTTCCTTGAACGGAAAACATGAAGCGAGCCACATCAACATTCTCCACACCATGATCACCCCGAACCCTGATGAAACACAGCTAAGCAAAAGCATTGTGCATGGTAGTGACTGTAGATACTCTACAATGCACTACTATGCGCTATCTATATTATGTCTCTGTACAGATCTATCTGTACAGATAAAGGTGGTGTACTAAACAGTCTGTGTACTACCCAAAGCAACTGAAAACTAGACATGGGCAAAACCAGATTTTACCTGTGTGGCAAGCCATAATTCTCAACAGCTTCACGGAAGAAGGCCAGGTTTGTTTATGCCAGATTATTATTGGAGACCCGTAGATACATGATCTACGTATGTGCACAAAAATACAAGGCTTAAGTTCTGCAACAGATACTTAAAAATGGTTACATTAAGATGAAAAGATACGAAAATGATCACCAAATACATGTACTTACAGCATTTCTTTAAATTAGAAAAATCCTATTAATGGTAATTCATACTCGTTTTCAACTAAATCTTAAGATGCAATGACTAATGAAAGAAATTATTTTAAACGCCAAAAAATATGGCTAATTATATAGACTAGACCAGGGATGGCGAACACGCGGCTCTCTTTGGCAATGAGCGTCCGGCTCTTTGCGTCTCATCATATTTTTGATGTACTGTGCCTCATTTTATAGTTTTTTCCCTCTCAAACCACACTAATCCATCATAGGGTATTAAAATAAATAACAACAGTAATTTGGCAGTGTGTGTGTTTTGATGCTGCTCCCGACACATACGTGACCGCCAATCATTTGCTCAGGTTACGCCCAATGCCGGGACACATAGATAAAGATTTGATGTGCGTGGAGACTGTTACCCTCATAGTCAAAATGGTGAAATTCAGAGTATAAAGATAAACACAGGACGTTTCTGGAAGAACGGGAAGATTCTTACTTTTTTACTGAACAGAATGGAAAGTCACGATGTTTATCATTATGAGCTTTTGGAAGCAGTGAAATAGTTTATGGCAGAAAAGAACAAAAGGTATCCCGGAGAAAATTAAAAACTTCCTGATCTGACAAAAATTGTCTCCTTTATGAACAAGTTGAAGCTTTTCAAATTGTACATTCTAAACAGCAATCATTCAACTCTCCCTCTTTGTGGAGCTCACACAGCAGAAGGCTGCAATCCAAATGAATAAAGCGCAGAACGTGACGCTGCTTGCACAACTGGACGGAAACGACCGCAGATCACTTTTCTCATGGATCCTTTAATGCAGAGACTGACTGCCTGAGATCCACGCTTGTCACTGATGAGGCAGCGAGAGAACCGGAGATAAATGAGCTGAAATCTCTTTGAAAGAAGGCCCTGTTATAATTTGGAGAACAGAGAAATCCCGGTGTATAAAGAGCTGCTCTCAATCTGCTGTCAACGTTCTCCTCAATATATGTTTGCCAGTCCCTGTTTATTACCTTGAAACACGTGAAATCAAGACATTGGTCCGTTCTGACCGACACTCATGTACGTAAAGGGACTGATCAGAGAGGCTACGACTTAGCCCCGCCTTCAGCCCCTGAGACTCATGGCAGAAGTGACGTGCATGCTGTTTGGCTGTTTGTGTGTCTGTTCAGGTTAGAGGGCTCTCAATGTGGACAGGAGGGGCGGGAGTAACACATCCAGTTAATTGGCAGTCTAGCACTTGTCTTGCCATTCTAAAAAATGGACTGAATCATTGCAATATCTTAATATTTCACAATTTATCTGCTGTTGAAGCAGAAAGACAGTCATTGCCTTTTGAATTAAAAAAACATATTAAAGCAAGACATTCTAAGGAGGGTTTAAATTAATTTAAGCTGCACACAACTGAGATGTGATTTATTAAATGTGTTTATTGTGAATATGAATTACTTAGACACCAGAAGGATGCTCTGTCCAGATGTTTGTGTATTTGTTGGTGTAAGGGTCATTGAAAGTGGAATGTTGAG
This sequence comes from Oryzias curvinotus, assembly GCA_023969325.1. Taxonomy (NCBI): domain Eukaryota; kingdom Metazoa; phylum Chordata; class Actinopteri; order Beloniformes; family Adrianichthyidae; genus Oryzias; species Oryzias curvinotus. The sequence continues at coordinate 24,849,703 of CM043706.1, forward strand.
ATACAAAGAATTACCATTGAAATATTGTTTAATGAACGGTGAAATATTCAGTTTTTATCATCGTAAATCTGACTTCAGAGGAGTCAGTGCCTCACCAGCATCAACCTCACTGCACGTCACTGAATAGTTGTGTGTCATAGAGAGGCAGAGAAAAGAGTGAGCTAGAGAGAGAGAGAGAGAGAGTGTTTGTGTGTGTGTGTGTGTGTGTGTGTGTGTAGTGTATATAAGATGAGAGAGAGGTGCCTGTGTGTGTGGAGGTGGTACCTGACCTCCAGGGTAGTCGCTGCGTTAACTCTGGCTAAGCTGCATTGATGTGTGTTTTGAGGGTGGACACTTTCCTTAAAATAAACACAAGTACAATACTTTCTGTTGTGCTGTAGGGAGAGGAATGTGTTATGGAAAATAAGATGGCTTTAATTGTGTGTTTGTGTGTACGTCTTGGCAAGTCAGTGTGTGGTGTGGCTCTTTGACTCTCACAGTGGAAAAATTCGGCTCTTGGTGTCAAACTTGTTCGCCACCCCTGCCCTAGTCTAAGAACACCCATTTCCGCGTGAAATAATTCAATTTACGTCAGGGCAAAATCAAACCTTAACCCCACCTTTGCCTCTTTATATATTTTCAGACTTGGAAGCTAACTTGAACAAGAAAACTAATAATCCAATGGTTAAAAACATGATCAATGTTTGGTATAGTGTAAAAAAAAGCCATAAAAGAATAAAATACGCTATCACAGCTTAGTCCTATTTGGGCAAACCAGCAATTTAAAGCAGGCAAAGCAGATGTGGTGTTCAAACAATGGGCAATGAAGGGTTTGGAAAAAATACAAGATCTGTATCCAGATGGCTCCTCAGACATGACGTCATTTGAAATGCTACAATCAAACTATTATATTAATAGAAAACACTTTTACAAATACTTACAAATAAGAAACTTTATTAGAACAGAACAAAGAACCCTTTTAAAACCACAACAATCTCAACTAGAAGAATTGGTTACCAAGGATAATAAGAGAGGAGCTATTTCCGAATTTTATAATTTAATACTTACAAACTCAAAAGAAAATGCAAAAATGAAACTTGAAGCATGGAGAAAAGACATAGGAAAAGATATATCAGAAGAAGATTGGCAAATAGCCAGCACAAAGGCACAAAAGCAAACAATTAACTAAAGATTGAGGCTATTACAGTACAAGTGGCTGATGCGAGTTTATATTACGCCTGTTAAATTAAATAAATTCAATGGCAACATTCCAGACTCCTGTTCAAAATGCAATGAGGACAAAGGTACACTTTTTCACTGTATGTGGGACTGTAGAATAATAAAGCAGTTTTGGTCTGTAATCAGAGAAACCATTAAACAAATTATCTCAAAAGAAATATCATTGGAACCAGCCTTTTATATTTTGGGAATTTATCCCAAAGACAATTGATATACCAGATCAGAAAAATCACTTATAGACATGTGCTTACTTCAGGCTAAAAGGTCAATAGCAATTAACTGGAAAAACTGCACAGGACCAACACTAAAACAATGGAGTAACCTGATGTTAACTGTACTGCCGATGGAACGTATAACATTTTTCTTAAAAGGAAAAAAGAACTTGTTTGAAGCTGTTTGGAGACCATTTATTACATTTGTTGAGGGCACTGATCTGTCACACAGTGATGTTTGAAACTTCAGCATGTACCCTGTACTGTGAACTATAAGCTGTATTACAGTTTTATTACTGTTTTACTCTTTTTTTTTTTTTTTTTTCTTTTTTCTGGAAAAAAATAAAAAAAAAAGTCTCTGCAGGAAACATATCAAGGTTTCGTGTTTAAGTATTCAAGGATAAGACAAACAGCCTATGGTGTCTGAGAGGAAAATGTTTATTTTTTGTCTTTAAATTTTTGCTAGTTTGTGTGTGTGTGTTGTAATGTAAAAAAAAAAAAAACAACAACAAAAAACAATAAACATATTGTTGGAAAAACAATTTTGCGTCAGGCCGCACTTACTATCCTGTCACCTTGCTATGTTGTGCTGTCTGTGTGTTGTGCTGTGTGTTGTGCTGTCTGTGATCATCAGTAAGTCTGGACCTGTACTTGCACTTATTAAAGTTCAAGGTGGAGAAAATCTTTTCACACAAGTATGTGCTCCCAAAAAGGCACATGGTCCGCGTGAACATTCGGGAAAGCTCAGGGAAACTGGGGGTCAATTCTCTCAAAAATTGCCAAAGCTTGTCTGCTTTTCCACTGGCCTCCCTGAATTTCGCTTTGAGTTCAGAGTTGCACTGCAGGTCAATGAGCTCCATTTGAAGCACAGGAGGGGCATCTTGAACATCAAAGGAGAAGGGGTCTGCAAAAATTTGAAATGTGGCTCTGTGTGTCTTGAAGTCTGCAAATCTGTCATCAAATTCCTTCTGTGGCTTCAAAATGACGTCAACATACTTCTCTCCACTGAATGGTGTGCCTGCATCCGCAAGTGCCTTGCATGCTGGGAAATGGCAAAGGTTTGCCTGAGAGAGCTGGGCTTTCCATAGCACTAGCTCTGTGGAGAATGCTCTCACGTTGTCATGGGCAGCACTGACATGTTGCCCCTGGCCTTGTAACTTTTTGTTGAGTACATTAAGCTCATGTGTGATATCCACAAGAAAAGCTAAGTCCATGAGCCATTTGGGATCACTTAGCACAGGAATAGCCACTCCATCCTTCTCCATGAATGCTCTCACTTCTGCTCTCAACTCAAAAAATCTTTTCAATACATTTCCCCTGCTGAGCCAACGTACCGGTGAAGTAGAGCACATCCCCATATCCTGACTCCATTTCCTCTAAAAAAAAACGGAACCTTCGGTGCTGTAAGCCCCTGAATTTTATTTGGTTGATGCATTTCATAACAACAGACATCACATTGTCAAACTTCAGGCATTTGCTGCAAAGGGCCTGCTGATGGATAATGCAGTGCAGTACAATAGCCTCCTCCACACCCTCCTCTTGCCACCAATCCATTTTTCCTTCCTGTCATTGATGGTGCTCCATCGGTTGTTATCCCAACAAACCCCTTCCATGACAGCAAACCCATTCCCTTCCAAACTGGCATTCTTAGTGGCATCACAGAGCTGGTAAAATAATTCCTGAGCGGTGGTCTGGCCATGCATTGGACTTATTCTGAGCAACTCCTCCATCACTTCAAAATTTTCATTAACACCACGGACATACATTGCGAGCTGGGCAGTGTCAGTGATGTCTGTGGTCTCATCAAGAGCTATTGAGTATACACTGAAACATTTGGCTTTCTCACACAGTTGGTCATAAATGTCACTTGACGGATCAGAAATGCGCTCTGCCACAGTGTTGGCAGAAAGGCTGATGTTGCTAAACTGACCTTTCTTTTCAGGACAGATTATATTTGCAGCTTGTAATATGCACTTTTTGACCAATTCCCCTTCTGTGAATGGCTTTCCTGCTGCAGCAATCATCTCACTAACCATGTAGCTAGCTTCGACTGCTTCACTGCTCTATGTGGTTGCTTTCTTGAAGAAATCTTGTTGCCTCAGTAGAGATGTTTTAAGATTGGCAATTCGGTTGGCTCTGTCATCTGCATGGTATTTCTCATACTCCTCAGCATGTCTAGTTGTGTCATGACATTTCAAATTGTATTTCTTGTGCACCGCAATTTTCTCTGTGCAAATAAGACATGTTGGGGTGCCCATATGCTCAGCAAAGAAACATTGCATTTCCCACTTTTACTGAAATTGTCTGTGCTCCTCACCAACCTTTCTATTCACTGCAGGCTTTGAAAAAGACATGTTTGGGGCTTTTTAATATTTAGAATTAAACTTGTCACTGTTGCATTGACGTTTTATTCAAGCAATTAGCCGACAGACGTGAACGTCTCATCACAGAACGTCATTTCCGCTTCTTTTTATTGTAACCGCAGCACGGCGGTCGGCAGATGACAGCCCGGTAGCAGTCTCCTTTGCTTTTATGCTCAATGGTCATGTCTGTCATGATGACGGGAACATCATTGCATTTGTAGATGTTAAAAATAATTGAGATAGCGAGCGCCAAAGATGACTGCACAACGAATGTTATACGCCGTGCCGTACAAAAAAAAGGCAGAAATGATATTGTGCTGTTGTTTATGTCATTTGTTTTTACTACTTTTACATCATAGAAATATATGTAATGCCCATTGTTTATAAGGCAATGCAAATACATTGCAAATTGTGCAATGGAAATAAAAAAATAATGACCCATAAATACCGGTGCGACCCTATAATTGGTCCGGGTTACCGGGGACTGTTATTGCTGATGGACAGGTGTTTATGTGTCTGCAGACTACATCAGCCTGTGTTGAGCTCATTGCTTTCCTTGTATCCCGCCACGTACACATCACTTTATGTTTTTTTTCAAAGAGAAATACTTCATATTAACTTTCTAAATGCCCCATGACGTGTATAAATAAATATACATACACACACATTTAGATTCGTCTATTTGTATAATGTTTCACTGGGCAGCAACTGTAGAAAACTTTTTTTTTAAGTGTTATAAACGCAACGCGCTGGGGCGAATGTCCGCGTGTGCCCAATAGACAAGAGGCAGCCAGCCATGCACGAAAGAAAACACTCCATGGCAACGCTGCTATATCTTTCACTCATTGAGAATTGTCTCTCTACTTACATCACCCCATGCCAATGTCACGCCCCCGCGACCATTTTCCCCGCCGTGATTGGTGGGTTCGTTCAGTTCCGTACACAACACTTTAAAATGCCATACATGTCAAACCAGTGGGCCGCACTAACATTATACGTTCATATTAAGGTGGGGGCCGCAATGTATCATCTTGGGGGCCGCAAATAGCCCACGGGCCGCGAGTTTGAGACCCCTGCTATAAATATTAAGATAAATGAGACAAACAAATATTTTAATGGAGTTTATCAAAATATCAATAGCATCTATTATATTATTTTTTTCTTTTCTTGTCAATGTTTTTTGACGTATCTCATATATTCTAGTATTACAATGAAGTGTTCTAATTTATCTGTTAAAAACGTTTCATTACTGTTTCAAATTTCATTACTATTTTAAAACATCTTTTTTCCTTTTAAATAAGATATGTTATCTTTTACAATATTAAGGTAAACAGGCCTTTAAGCCTTCAATTTGCCCAACTGACATGAATCATGAAGTGCACATTTCGAAAAGCGAGTGAACGCAGCATTAGACAGGCACCCCCATCCCACTCCTCGGAAACCCCCGGATGAACTCGCGGGACGGCGCGCGGCTAAAGAACTCTTGGACAGCTGGAAGGTGGGCAATGCTTTGAACTTTTCTCTGTAGAAATGTAATGGTTAGATTTGGGAAACCAGAGCTGGTTTTTAATAAAAACGTGTTGTTTAGCATAAACGTTGAATGACGAGGCATTTTTCCATCTTAAGTTTAAGGCCGCAACATCACAGTGAAGGCCTCTTCTGTAGAGGACGGGTGTGGTATTATACATGTTGGGGGTTAAACCCTAGTTAAGGAGATGTCATGAGAGGCGGGCTCACTAGGTGACACAGTAGCGAGAGAGCAGCACTGTATTGTTGTCTTCCAGTTGTTGAATAAAGGCAGTCTACAGCACGTCCCGTCCCGGAGCCTTCTTTATAAAGCAACAACACAACATGGTGACAGATGTGGGATGCTGTTGGACTGATTAAAAAAAAAGGTTAAGGGAGAGAGAGAAAGAAAGATAGAGGCTGAGCACGGCAACGTCAAGGCATGTCGGAGGACGAAATGGCAGCACTGCAAGCTACCCCATGTGCTACGTTTACCATATAACCTCCTGAGTTGTTTGACTTCACAAAACCACAAGAATGGGAGCGATGGATAAGACATTTTGAGCGCTTTCGGCTCGCAAGCAACCTAAGCATGATGTCAGAGGAAAACCAGGTAAACACGTTGGTTTACTGCATGGGGGACGAAGCAGAAGACGTGCTTAGAGGGCTAACGCTAACGGCGGATGAAAGGAAACAGTATGCATCGGTAAAAGCCGGGCTAGACTCATTCTTTGTGCCCAAGAAGAACGTAATTTATGAAAGAGCCAAGTTTAATCGGCGTGTGCCGTAGCCGGAAGAAACTGTGGATTCCTTCATAACGGCGCTTTATGGGCTAGCCGAACACTGTGACTATGGACAACTACGTGATGAACTGATCCGCGACAGGTTAGTGGTTGGCCTGAGAAACACAGCCCTGTCTGAAAAACTACAGATGACAGACTAACCCTGGAGACTGCCATCATAAAAGCTAGGCAATCTGAAGTTAGGCGACAGCAGTCAGACTTAAGAGGAGAAAGCAGCAGTGCTAAGTGCTCAAATGTCGATGCTGTTCAAGCTAAGAACTACAGAAAGCCCAGATTTCCCGCTAAGGCTCAAGCACAGTCACAAATGCAGACAAAGTTCAGACAAAATGCACGCCCACCTCATGCACAAAAGCTAACCTGCAAAAGATGTGGGAAGCTGCCCTCACATGCAAAATCAGAATGTCCTGCTAAATAAGCTGCATGTCACACATGTGGAAAAAAAGGACATTATGGCAAAGTTTGCAGAACCAATGTAAAGTCTGTGAATGCAGTGACTGCAGAGGTAGAAGGCTTTTTTTCTAGGAACTGTTAATGCTGGTGCAGACCCATGGTCGGTGCAGCTTCAAGACACAAGAAAGTATTTATTCAAAATAGACACTGGCGCTGATGTTACTGCCCTACCTGCCGATGTTTATCGGGAAATAACAGGAGGAGAAGCTGCAAAGCATCTGGTGAAGCTAGGGATGGGTACCGTTAAGGTTTTAACGATACTCCTACTCTTATCGATACTGCTTATCGATCTGGTATTTTAACGGTACTCGTATCGATACTTTTTGAGGACCAAAAATAAATAAATAAACAACAAATTAAGAACATGTGTTTTATTTCCTCACTATGCAACAACATTGTTTTTTTTAACAAAACATTTTACTTTATACATGATAATGTTCCAGACAGGATATTTATTTAATCCAATTGTTTTTATTATTTATGTGTGTGATGTTTCCTTTGATCTTTTGTCCATTTTCCACAACCTTGAATAGACTTTTCTGTCTGTCAAACACCAGAGTTAAGATAAGTTAAGTTAAGTTAAGTTAAGTTAAGTTAAGTTAAATGATGGAAACAAATTCACTTTGATGCAGACTCCTTTCTATTTTGCCAACTCCATTTATTTTTCTTTAAATCCAGTAAACCCAATAAATGATATAAATTTTACGGATAACAACTATCATTAGTTATTAATTATTATTAAGTATTAGGAAGCAGCTGATAGTTTGTCGCGGGTCTGGAATCATAAGCGGTGAATGTAAGCCCTGCCTCTCTACCTGTTTGTTGTATGCTCCGCGTGCAACCCCCCCCAACCCCCCTCCCGCTGCCCCAGCCTGTTCTGCACAAACAGCGCAACATACGGTCATCATAGTAGCAAGGTGACAGGATGGTAGGCAAACGAAATTAATTTTACGCAGAAACGGCTGTTCTTAGTCTAGGGCGCTCACGTGTCCCCTACGAGATCATCTCTGACTGTGTGTGCGCTGCCTTGTCTTGTGTGTGTGGGCGTGGCGCGTGCTGTCTGAACAACAGCCCCGCCCCCTTGCACACAAATAGACAGACAGAGCTCTCCGCTTCAACGAGAATACCGAAATTATTATAATCATTAATTAACGGAAAATTGACTGACTTTTTGAGTTAAATATGGCAGATAAAGCGGTAACACTTTATATAAAGATTCCTTAACAAGCTTGGTTAATGCATTAACAAGCATTATAATAGAATTTTTAGGGTGTTAGTAAGACGTTTATTAGTATAATAAGTCTAATAAGGTTTATTAAATTACTTAGTTAACACATTTACAAGCATTATTAGTAGGATGTTTTTAAGATGCTAATTTTACATTTTTTGGCATTATAGATGTCTAACAAATTTGTCAGTGTTAATAAGCTTAATAAGATTTATAAACAACCTTTGTTAACAAATTAAGAAGTATTATTATTGTTTGGGGTTCTAGTAAGACATTTATTAGCATTATAGATGTCTCACACAAGCCTAATTGTTCATAAGCTTAATAGGTTTTCATAATAGGCTTTATGCTAGATGCTAGTAAGATGTTTAGTAGCATTATAGATGTCTTACAAAGACTTGAAAGTGTTAATCAGATTTATTAACATCTAAAGTCAGACTATTGTCTTCAAAGTCCATATTTACTAAACTGCTTATAAGCTTAACAAATGTAGTAATTAACTTTGTTAACAGTTTATTAATTGTTTTGCAGCACCTCATCTAAAGTTTAGTCTAAAGTGAGGACAGTATTTACCACAAACAACCACAAAGCATGAAGTGTGTAAAAAAAACTTTATAACATTAAAACAGACTAAACATACAAAAATCTTTTTGTAAAAAAAAAATATAATAATTCAATTCAGAAATTCAGCAAAAAAACAAAAACAAAAAAAAACATAGGGACCCGTGTCAGATGACATTAGCATCAGTTTAGCATCATAGCTAATAAGGATAAAATATTAGCATCTATCCTGAGTGAAACATTCATTGTAAATCCCATCACCAGGAGACAGTTCTCTGGATTCAATGCCAACTGCATTCAACCACTGTTGCCTTGCTTCCAAGTCCATTGGAAAGTTGCACAAGCCAGTAATTTTTAAAGACTGAAAGCAATAAACCTACAGGAGCCATGCTAAAGCTAACACGCTAACGACCGACCTGTACAGAATCAAGATAGGCAGGTCAACTAATTTACCATTGGCTACTGAATCTGTCAATTAAACTCATCAGCAAAACAGTTTCAGCCAATTGAATGGCCTCTTGGACTTTCTCTACACTTTCACACAGGTGACAAAAAAAGCCCCGCCCATCTTTGATTTTGTACCGGTCGGTTGTTAGCGTGTTAGCTTTAGCATGGCTCCTGCAGGTTTAATGCCGTCTTTAAAAATTACTGGCTTGTGCAACTTTCCAATGGACTTGGAAGCAAGGCAACAGTGGTTGAATGCAGTTGGCATTAAATCCAGAGAGCTGTCTACTGGTGATGGGATTTACAATGAATGTTTCACTCAGGACAGATGCTAATATTTTATCCTTATTAGCTATGATGCTAACGTCATCTGGCACGGGTCCCTATGTTTTTTTTTTTTTTTTTTTTTTTGCTGGATTTCTGAATTAAATTATTATATTTCTGTTACAGAAAGATTTTTGTATGTTTAGTCTGTTTTAATGTTATAAAGTTGTTTTTTTTTTTTACAAGCTTTATGCTTTGTGGTTGTTTGTGGTAAATACTGTCCTCACTTTAGATGAGGTGCTGCAAAACAATTAATAAACTGTTAACAAAGTTAATTAATACATTTGTTAAACTTATAAGCAGTTTAGCAAATATGGACTTTGAAGACAATAGTCTGACTTTAGATGTTAATGAATCTGATTAACTAACTTTCAAGTCTTTGTAAGACATCTATAATGCTACTAAACATCTTACTAGCATCTTACTCATTAATAAAGCCTATTATGAAAACCTATTAAGCTTATGAACAATTAGGCTTCTGTGAGACATCTATAATGCTAATAAATGTCTTACTAGAACTCCAAACAATAATAATACTTCTTAATTTGTTAACAAAGGTTGTTTATAAATCTTATTAAGCTTATTAACACTTAGGCTTGTGTGAGACATCTATAATGCCAAAAAAAATGTATCATTAGCATCTTAAAAACATTCTAATAATACTGCTTGTAAATGTGTTAACTAAGTAATTTAATAAACCTTATTAGACTTATTGTACTAATAAACGTCTTACTAACACCCTAAAAATTCTATTATAATGCTTGTTAATGCATTAACAAAGCTTGTTAAGCAATCTTAATATAAAGTGTTACCGATAAAGCTTATATTTTGTGGGACACAAAAAAAAATAAAAAGTAACTTCTCCAGTACCGATAGCAGAACCGTTCAGGTCAGATCTTAACGATACTGCTGTCTTGAAGAATGCTGCCCCGGGGCTGGTTCAATACCAGGGCTAGGTACCCATCCCTAGGTGAAGCCAACGCGTCTGCTGTTTGGACCAGGTGGCAACGTGCTTCACGTCCTGTGGGTTGCAAAAGAAACACTGCGCAGCGGCAAAAAGACAGTCTCAGAGGACGTTTATGTAGTGGAAGATCTTCATACTGCCCTGCTGGGGTTACCAGCTATAAAGCAGCTTCAGCTTGTGTCCAGAGTCAACAACATCACCATGGAGACGGTGAAACAGTTATATCCCATTCTGTGTAGCGGTCTAGGCCTTGTACGGAGGCCATATTCAATCAAACTGCAACCAGATGCTGTGCCCTTCTCTCTGCAGACTCCACGCAGGGTCCCACTACCTCTCATGGGCAAAGTGAAGGAGGAGATAGACCGCATGGAAAAAATGGGCGTCATCACCAAAGTTGAAGATCCCACTGAATGGTGTGCAGGGATGGTAGTGGTCCCTAAGAAATCAGGTGCAGTACGTATCTGTGTGGACTTTACTAACATGAACCAAGTAGTTTGCAGAGAAAAATGTATCCTGCCTTCCGTTGAGCACACGTTAGGGATGCTAGCAGGTGCAACAGTTTTTAGCAAACTGGATGCCAACATGGGCTTCTGGCAGGTGCCATTAACGGAGGAGTCTGCTAAGTACACCACTTTCATAACACCTTTTGGGCGCTACTATTTTAATCGATTGCCATTTGGCATTGCATCAGCCCCAGAACATTTTCAGAAAATGATGGTGACAGAGGTGACCAGCGGCTTAGCAGGGGTGCTGTGTCAAATGGACGACATTCTGGTTTGGGGCAAGACCCAGAAAGAACATGATGTGCGGCTGCATGCGTTTCTGGAGAAAGCACAAAAGGCAGGCATCACACTAAACATTGATAAATGTGAGTTCACATGCCACACAGTCAGATTTTTGGGTCATGTGATCTCAGCAGCAGGTGTCCAGCCAGACCCAGGAAAGACAAGTGCAGTTCAAGAGATGAGTGCACCCACCAATGTCAGTGAACTAAGGAGTTTCCTGGGTATGGTGAACCAGTTGGGGCGGTTCATACCAAATCTGGCAGAGAAAGACAAAGTTTTGCGGGATCTGCTGTCGAAAATGAACCACTGGTACTGGGGGCCAGAGCAGCAGACAGCTTTTGAAAGACAAAAAAAGAACTTTCGTCAACACCAGTGCTCACACTGTATGACCCGAACAGTGAGCTGAAAATCTCAGCTGATGCATCCTCTTTTGGACTGGGAGTGGTTCTGCTGCTGAAAAGCAATGCTGAGTGGGCGCCTGTGGCTTATGCATCCAGGTCGATGACGGTGACTGAGCAGCGATATGCTCAGGTAGAGAAAGAGGCGCTGGCTGCTACATGGGCGTGTAAAAGGTTCAGCTGCTTTGTTCTGGGCAGATCATTTGAGTTGGAAATTGACCATAAGCCTTTGGTGAGTCTGCTGGGTGGCAAAGCGTTAAGACGACCTTCCACCTAGGATCCAAAGATTTAGAATGAGGCTCATGCGCTACAACTACAAAATCGTGCATGTTGCTGGCAAAAACTTATGGACAGCAGACACGCTGTCACGCGCCCCCCTCAGAACATCAGGAGCACACACAGGTGCAAGCTTGCTAGAGGACACTAACATCTATGTGGACTCTGTCATCAGCAACCTACCTGTCAGTGGAGACTGTCTGAGCAACCTTCGTGATCATCTGAAAGCAGACAGTACATGTTTTGCGCTGATGGAGTTCTGCAGAGATGGGTGGCCGGATAGAAACAACCTGCAGGGGGTGTTGAAACAGTACTGGGCTGAACGAGCGGTAATTACGGTGCACGATGGACTGCTGCTGCGGGGCACAAGGCTGGTCATCCCATCGGCCTTGAGAAATGATGTGTTGGAAAAATTGCATGAAGGACACATGGGCGTGACAAAGTGCAGGGAAAGGGCTAAACAAACAGTATGGTGGCCGGGACTAAGTAACCAGTTAAGTGACGTGGTGTTAAGATGCAGAACATGCATCCAAGAGAGAACCAATGTTAAAGAGCCACTCATGCCAAGTCAGATGCCGGACAGGCCTTGGCAAAGACTCGGAGATGACCTGTTCACACCCGACAGCAAAGAATATCTGCTCGTTGTGGATTATTTTTCCCGTTTTGTGGAAATTGCACAGCTCTCATATACACGGTCCATGGATGTAGTGGTGCACCTGGAGTCGATTTTTGCACGTCATGGCATTCCTCAGGTTCTTGTGACAGATAACGGGCCGCAGTTCTCAGGTATCCATTTTCAGGCTTTTGCAGCATGTTACGGCTTTGAGCATGTAACAAGCAGCCCCAGGTTTCCACAAAGTAAAGGAGAGGCCGAACGCGCTTTACAGACTGTTAAGAGAAAAGTCATCTGATCCGTACCATGCTTTGCTTGCATACAGAGCGACACCTCTGCAAAACGTGTACAGTCCAGCGGAGCTGTTAATGGGGCGTCGACTTCGCACTACTGTTCCTGCTCTTCCATCCCTGTTGGATCCAGCTCTGCCTGACTACCACACGTTGGGAGCCAAAGAAAGGGAGAAGAGGTGGAGAGATGAAAGAACCTTTGACAAGCAACACAAAGCGAGAAACCTGGAACCACTGGTTCCTGGGCAAGAGGTCTGGGTCACAGATGCAAGAGCTCAAGGAACAGTGATTTCTGCACACGAGGCTCCTCGCTCATATCACATCAAAGTGCCTCAGGGCACACTGAGAAGAAACAGACACCACCTGGTGTCAATACAGACCGATGGTGAGGGAGTCGAACCTGTTGAGGAACCTGTGGGAGAAGATACACCTACTCCAGCTCCAACAGACCAGACACCACACAGTGGAGAAAACATCAACAAGACTGTCCGTACAAGGTCGGGAAGAGTGGTCAGAAAACCAGATAGACTTAACTTGTACATGAAAAAAAACAAAGAGGGTAAATACGGATGTTTGAGTTTATTAGAATGTGATGGTTTGAAAAAAAATGTCATTGATTTTGTTATATAAGTAAAGATGTGTAAATACCCTTTGTTTTGTTTTAAGAAAGGGAGATGTGGTATTATACATGTTGGGGGTTAAACCCTAGTTAAGGAGACGTCATGAGAGGCGGGCTCACTAGGTGGCGCAGTAGCGAGAGAGCAGCACTGTATGGTTGTCTTCCGGTTGTTGAATAAAAGCAGTCTACAGCACGTCCCGTCCCAGAGCCTTCTTTATAAAGCAATAACACGACACAGGTTGCTTTGGTAAAAACACACCTTCAAGTATAATGTGGCATTTCCAGGCTAAAATGGACATACCGTGATATAGCAAAGTTAGCTAGGCCGTTAACTTAGCTAGCTAGCTAGCTAGCAAGAAAATACACCATTTGCTAGCGCAGCTGCTTTAAGTGAGGACTAAATTAATTAGGTGAGCCAACAGGTACGTAGATAGTTTGTTTCACTTCAAATTTACCTTTGTGACCCATGTCGGAGTCAACAAATTCCGCCAACATGTGAAATGTGGAGCGTGCGCACCTGTCTGTCTCTGTCTGACGAAAGACCGCTGAAAGGGGCGGGGCTTTGAAGTTGTGCTCCCAGTACAGAGAGGCGTGTTAGATTTACTAATAATATTCATTTACATTTACTTGGAAATATCAACTAATTAAGCCAACGAACTGGTTAAGTAAATATTACTTGAATTCAAGGATGAAATTTACATACATTTACATTTCTCATTTACATTTACATTTCTCATTGATACTGCAATGAGAAATGGCGACACCGTCGGCAGATGGAAGAAACACGTGAAAATGACAATACTGCCTCTCATTAATAACACGAAGACTTCAAAAAGCAAGTCTTACAATTAACAGCCTACACGAACACCCGTATGATCGATCAGCAGTGAAACAAACAAAAAAAAAATCTAACCAAAATTACAACAGAAATTCAAATGAACACATATTTGCAAAAAGAAAAGTGAAATATGTTCTGCAATATTGGCATGTTGTGCAATTCATCCTCATAAATAATATAGTTAACAGAACGAAATAATGTACAAAACTGATATTCTGGCGTCCGTCTGGCGGAGCAAATATAGTCAAAGTCAGCTTTATTGTCAAATATGCTGCATCCGTAAGACATACAGCACAGATGAAATTTTTTCCTCTCACCCCACAGCGCAAGCAGCATATAAAAAAATAAATAAACGACTTAAAAAATACATTCTTTTAAAAACAATAAATCCTTGAAACCCAAAAAGATAAAGCCAAAAGAAAAGCCAAAAAACACTGAAGGTAGGGGAGAGAGGAGCCGCTGCGTGTGCACGCGCCGCCAGATGCGTGCGAATCAGACGGACAGACAGACAGATGTTTTAATTGTCCACTGGGGAAAGTTGTTTTCATAGTAAAACATTTCATCGTAAGCTACGAAATTATGGTATTCATGCATATGCCTTTAGTTTGTTTTATTTTTGATAAAACAATGTATGGCGTATGTCTCAACCATTCAGAAAGCAACAAGAAATGACATTTGTGCTGAACAATTTCCCATTTCCACGTTGATTATTACCGACATCTGTAGCTTGTCAGATGCAATTAAATGGATGGAAATAAAATGCCCCATCACAATGCGTAACGACGCACAATGGTTGATCTTGGGCTCTCAGAAGATGTGGCAAATGGAAGAATTCAGAGTGAACGCATCTTAGGCAGCAAGAAGACTTGCTGGCAAACGAGTACGAGTGGCTTATGAGCCGGTTCCCACTTGCTCCAGCCGTCCTGTTGAAGTTTGGGGGTGTGTCACCCGATGCATCTGGCGCATCATGTCCCGCACCCGTGGCAGACACACTCTGGCGATGCGGCGCCAGACGTTTTTTTGCCCCGACTTTGATGTCCATCTGCCACCGTTTGGCACTCATGTGCCTTTTTGGCATTAGTAATGCCCACACTGTACCCTCCGAACAACATTTTTTTCTCTTTTCCACATCGCCAACGATAACTTCTACTTCACATTGAGTGAAGTTACGTTTTTTTGATTTCCTCTCTGTTTGCCATGGTTTCGCAATCCATGAATATTAACTTGTGGGCTTTTTACGGACTATTTAGGGGCAAATATGGGCGCATCATGAAGCCGCAAAAGCTGCGCTACATTTAGAATTAATTGTGATTTATTAAAGGGAAAGATGCGTAGGATGTGCGTGCGCACGGTTTTATAAATCCAAATATTTCTGTGCGTACGCACTTCCTGTGTTTCATCCGTACGCCACTTCTGACGCAAATCCTACGCAAAGTTTTATAAATGAGGCCCCTAGTCTTGGTATGAAGCGGCAAGGGGAAACCAGCCTTGGCTGAGGCCCTGCTGTGGAGGTGCCCACACTGGGCTGTGCAGCTGACCCTGATGCAGTGTGGTGTGGCTTAAACCAGGCCTTAGACCAGTCACACACAAACACACACACTTGCCCTACCCGCCAACTTTAACTGCACCCCCTTAGTACACACACCCTTTTTACTCCTCAAAATATACATTCGAACACAAAAACACACAAATGCACACACACCCTTACAAACAGACAAACACACGCACACATTTTGCAAGGAAGGTGGGTCCTAGGTCCATCTGTCCCCTACCCTATCCCTTTGCCCGGCGGTGCTCTCTCCGCGCGGGGGGGGGGGGGGGGGTCACATCACACCTGGGCTGGGGGTGTCCGTGTCCCTGTGGGGTGGGTTCTGGTCCTTGCCCCTGGGTGCTGGGCCTCGCCAAATCTCCAACTATGGCCGAGCCTGGTCGGGCCATGTTTACAACAACCCTCGTGGGCCCTCCTTTTCTCCGGGGCGCCCCCCTCCTGGGTGGGGTCGGCTGTTCCCTGCCTTGCTCCCTCCTGGACCAACCGTGGGCTGGGTGGGTGGCTGCCTGGAGCGCAGAGCGGGTCTCCCTTGGGGGGTCCTGGCTCGTACCTGGGGTTGGGGCGGGGGGATGCCCAGAACTCCTGGGGTGGTGATGAGGTACTCGTCTGGGGATGTGGGCGCCCTTCTCGGGTGGGGCCCTGCGTTGGGCCCTCCCGGCGCGGCGGGGGGGCTGCTCTCCTGGTTGGGCTGGGGCGGCGCTCTCTTCCCCCCCGTGCCTCCCTGCTCTCTGGCTCTGGGGGCCTCGTGGTGGTCCTGCTGGCCCTGGCTTGGGTGGCGGATGTGATCGCCCGGGGGGCGGTTGTTCTCTGCCTGCTGCCGTTTGGCGTTGGGGGGTTCTGGCTGCCGCTGCTGCTGCGGTGGGGGTCTTGGTGTGGGGATGGCTGGGCACTCCCCCTCCTTCTTTTCACAGTCCACCATCCATTTTAGAAGAACATAAACACTCACCTGAACACAGGTGTTAGCTCACCTTTACACTATTAGTCTGCATGATTGAATGAATGAAATATTTCACACCTGTTAGTTTGAAGGCATGGGTGTGCGTGTGTGAACACTTTGTTTTGTGTACATGTTTTGTGTACATGTTGACAGGTGGACATTTTTGCAGCTAGCAGGTGTGTTGATGGCATTTGAGTGTGTGTGTGGACAGCCCCCGCCCTTTGAGATTTGTACTGCACTTGAACCTTACCAAAATGATAAACATCCAGTAAGCTTATTGCTTTATGCTGCTTCATGGTTCTATCTCTATCATGATTTCAATGCGGGGCAGACCCAGACGCTGGAACCCGGAAAGAGGACAGGTGAAAGGCAGGTAAGAAGAGTTTATTATTTCTCCAGAGATGATGCAGAGCAGGCGAGAGATGATCCAGGTGAATGATTAGCTGTGGCACGGCTGGAGGTACGAGCGCGGCAGTCCTTCTGGTTACTCCAAACAGCAGAGAGAGGGTCCAAACTGACGTTTCCTGGAGAGCAGGAATCCTGGGGCAGAGAGACAAGATTTAGAGTCGGAACTAGGATTCAGACTAGAAATACTTAGACTTGACAAGACCAGGCTAGTCACCATAATGGGCAACGATCTGGCGTCGGTCTGAGGCTTTGGGTCTCCTTTTGAGCAGCAGTGGTAGATGAGAGAAGTGATGACAGCTGGGAGTAATCAGGACTGGAATGGAGCACAGCTGAAGGAGGAGGAGACTGACAGAGGCACCATGACAGTACCCCCCCCTCAACGAGCGCCCCCAGGCGGTCCAGGACGCCGATCCGGGTGGGCACGGTAGAAGTCCGAGATGAGGGCACGGTCCAGGATGAAGGGAACGAGAGACCCAGGAGCGTTCCTCAGGACCGTAGCCCACCCAATCCACCAGGAACTGGTGGCCACGACCCCGGCGTCGAACGTCCAGAATGCGACTGACCGTGAAGGCAGGAGCACCAGCAATGAGCCGGGCGGGTGGAGGGGACGTGGAAGGCGGGCAAAGCTCACTGTCCAGAACCGGCTTGATTTGAGACACGTGAAATGAAGGGTGAATTTTGAGAGCCGCAGGTAGCCGTAGACGAACACAGGAAGGGTTGATGAGCTTCTCAATAGTGTAGGGACCAATATAACTGGGTGCGAGCTTACGTGAAGTGGCATGGATAGGAATGTTCCGCGAGGACAACCATACCCTCTGACCAGGTCGGTAAGTGGGGGCCACCACCCTGTGACGGTTAGCAGAACGGCAGGTGCTCTCCTTGGTGTGGAGGAGAGCAGCCTTGGTTTGATTCCAGATGTCTTGACATCTCTTGAGGTGGTCCTGAACCGAAGGCACTGCCACATCCAGTTCTTGCAAGGGGAACAGTGGTGGTGGGTACCCGAGGGCGGCCTCGAACGGAGACAGACCTGTGGCGGAGGAAGGGTGAGTGTTATGAGCGTACTCAGCCCAAACTAGGTACCTGGACCAGTCTGTAGAATTTTGGTCAGCGAGGCAGCGAAGTGAGGTCTCCAGCTCCTGATTGGCTCGCTCTGCTTGCCCGTTAGATTGGGGATGGTATCCTGATGAGAGACTGATGGTTGCGCCCAAGGCAGTGCAGAAGGACCTCCAAACTTGGGACACGAACTGAGGTCCGCGGTCCGAAACAATGTCAGATGGTAGGCCGTGGTGTCGAAAAACGTGGTGGACCAGAACGTCAGCGGTCACAGTGGCCGAGGGTAACTGTGGGAGGGGAATGAAGTGCACATACTTGGAAAACCGGTCAATGACTGTGAGAATTACTGAGTTACCCTGTGAGACTGGTAGACCGGTGACGAAATCGAGTGCAATATGGGACCAAGGACGGCTGGGAGTAGAGAGAGGATGGAGTAAACCAGATGGTGGACTGTTGGAGGTTTTGGAGCGGGCGCAGGTGGAACAGGCGGGCACGTACTCTTTGACGTCTTTGGCCATGGAGGGCCAAAAGAAGCGTCGACGGAGGAGATGAAGCGTTCTGGCCACACCACTATGGCAGGCAATGCGGGAAGCATGAGCCCAGGAAATGGCGTCTGACCTTAAGGAGCGAGGCACATACAGAGTACCGTCAGGAGGATCAGGATGGTCGGTCTCCTCACCTTGAGCCTGAATAACTTTAGTCTCGATGTCCCAGGTGAGGGCCCCAATTATGCAGGTGGATGGTATGATGTTGGTGGTGGTGGTCTCCGGGTCCTCAGAGGAGCAGTACTTGCGGGAAAGAGCGTCAGGTTTTATGTTGCGGCTGCCAGGTCTGTAAGTGATAGAAAAATTGAAGCGATCAAAAAACAGACACCACCGGGCCTGACGTGAGTTTAGTCTCTTAGCGGAACGGAGGTAGGCGAGGTTCTTGTGGTCTGTCCAGACAATGAAGGGGTGAGCCGCTCCCTCCAGCCAGTGCCGCCACTCCTCCAAGGCGAGTTTGATGGCGAGTAGTTCCCGGTTTCCCACGTCGTAGTTTCGTTCTGCGGGGGAGAGTTTCTTGGAAAAGAACGCGCAAGGTTTCAGTTTTCCGGACTCCTCCTCCCGCTGGGAGAGGACGGCCCCAACACCAGAATCAGATGCATCGACTTCCACAACGAACTGCCTGGATGGATCAGGTTGAATTAATATGGGTGCTGAGACAAAGAGTCTTTTGAGGGTGTCAAAAGCCTCCTGGGCCCTGGGGTTCCATTGAAAGGATCTAGTGGTAGAAGTGAGCTGAGTGAGAGGGGCGGCGATACTGCTATAGTTCCTAATGAAACGGCGGTAGAAGTTAGCAAACCCGAGAAATTGTTGAAGTTTTCTGCGTGTGGTGGGGGGTTCCCACTGGGAAACTGCTTCAATTTTAGCAGGATCAGGGCGAATGCTACCGGCCTCGAAAATATACCCTGAAAAAAGGGATGACGGAAGAATGGAACTGGCATTTCTCGGCTTTCACGAATAATTGATTTTCTAAGAGCCTTTGCAGGACCTGCCGAACATGAACTGGTTGCTGACTGGGGTCTTTGGAATAAATCAGAATGTCATCAAGATAGATGAACACGAAGCGGTCGATAAAGTCGCGGAGCACATCATTGACCAGTCGCTGGAAAACTGCGGGGGCGTTAGTAAGGCCAAAGGGCATTACAAGATATTCAAAATGCCCCAGAGGGGTCTTAAAAGCAGTTTTCCACTCGTCCCCCTCCCTGATTCTAACCAGATGATAGGCGTTGCGCAAGTCAAGTTTGGAAAAGATGCGGGCCTCTTGAATGGAGTCGAAGACTGAACTAATGAGAGGTAGAGAGTATTGGTCCTTAATAGTTATCTGGTTAAGTTCCCTATAATCAATACATGGCCTTAGAGATTTATCTTTTTTCTGGACAAAGAAAAACCCGGCGCCAACGGGAGATGACGAGGGACGAATGTGCCCTTGAGAAAGAGCCTCCTGAATGTCACTCTCCATGGAGGTCTTCTCGGGCCCAGAGAGATTAAATAGCCGACCCTTAGGTAGAGGGGCACCTTCCATTAGGTTGATAGCACAATCGTACGGCCTGTGGGGGGGAAGCGAGCTGGCTTTAGATTTACTAAAGACGGTACGTAAATCATGATAAGATTCGGGTACGTTAGAAAGATCAATCTCCTCAGAAGAAATAACTGGGGTGACGTCCATGGAGGGAACAGCAGAGAGTAAACAGTTGGCGAGACAAAAGTTGCTCCAATCAGTGAGCCTATGATTGATCCAGTCAAATTGAGGATTATGACGTTGTAACCATGAGAACCCTAGCACAACCGGGTTCTGAGGAGAATGGGTAACGAAAAACCGGGTGAACTCACGATGGTTGCCGGAAGTGACTAAGAGTACAGGTTCGGTGCAGTGAGTGATGACAGATAAGTGCTGACCACCCAACCCAGCAGCTTTGACGGGGACTGGAAGTCTTTCTGTAGGCAGAGAGAGACGAGAAACGAGGCTTTGATCAATGAGGCTCTGCTCAGCACCAGAGTCGATGAGGGCCTGGGATTCAATAATTTTAGATGCGTGACATAACTTGACAGGAACGAAAAGGAAATTCTTGGAAGCCATGGTTTGTTCACCCACCCGCGGCATGTCTTCTAGCGGGGGGCTGCAAAGTTTAAACGTGCAGAACATTGACTGACAAGATGTCCAGCTTTCCCACAGTAAAAGCACGCACCTTCAGCCCGACGTCTCTGTCGCTCCTCAGAGGAGAGCTTGGAGTGCCCGATCTGCATTGGCTCCTCAGGAGAACCGCTGGGATTTTCGGACGTGAATGTATGTGAAAGGTGCTGTGCTTTACCTTGAGTTGACTGCATGGGGCTTTTGCGGGAATGGGAGGTTCTTTCATGATGTCGTTCCCTCAGGCGGGTGTCTGAGCGCAGGGCAGCGGTGACGAGGTCCTCAAACGTGTGGGTTTCAGGTTGCGTGCAAAGATGGTCTTTGATGTTATCATTCAGGGATTGGTAGAACACTCCCCGTAAGGCTGGGTCAGTCCACCCTGCTTCCACCGCCGGGATCCTGAAGTCAATGACATGGTTGCTGACTGACCGGTTACGTTGTTTCAGGGTTAACAGCTTACTTGTGGCCTCCTCTTTCTTTTTAGGGTTATCAAACACCAGCTGAAACTCCTGTATGAAGCGTTCGAAGGTCAGCTGAGATGTAGGGTTGGCCGCTAAGAACGCCTGGGCCCACTGCAGAGCCTTGTCACGAAGGGAATTAATAACCAAGGTGATTTTACTAAGGTCGGACTGGTAATACCTTGGAGCTTGTTGGAATAATAAACGACACTGGAGTAGGAAGCCACCACATGCCTCGACGTCGCCGAAAAATGGCTCCGGTTGGAGACGGTAGTTCTCCGGGCTTAGAGAGGAAGCGGAAGTGACGTCATTACTAGGGGCCGGAAGAGTAGCCGTAGCCGTAGCCGCAGCCGCGGGGCTAGCGTTTTGACCAGACATATCCATTAAAGTTTGTGTTAAACCATCAAGGCGCCGAAAAAGTTCCTGCTGGGCGGCCGCTATTTGAGACAGCGCGATACCTTGTTGGTTGACGGCAAAGCGTAGTCCCTCCGGGTCAGCTGGGTCCGGAGTTTGGCCAGATCGTTCTGTCATGATTTCAATGCGGGGCAGACCCAGACGCTGGAACCCGGAAAGAGGACAGGTGAAAGGCAGGTAAGAAGAGTTTATTATTTCTCCAGAGATGATGCAGAGCAGGCGAGAGATGATCCAGGTGAATGATTAGCTGTGGCACGGCTGGAGGTACGAGCGCGGCAGTCCTTCTGGTTACTCCAAACAGCAGAGAGAGGGTCCAAACTGACGTTTCCTGGAGAGCAGGAATCCTGGGGCAGAGAGACAAGATTTAGAGTCGGAACTAGGATTCAGACTAGAAATACTTAGACTTGACAAGACCAGGCTAGTCACCATAATGGGCAACGATCTGGCGTCGGTCTGAGGCTTTGGGTCTCCTTTTGAGCAGCAGTGGTAGATGAGAGAAGTGATGACAGCTGGGAGTAATCAGGACTGGAATGGAGCACAGCTGAAGGAGGAGGAGACTGACAGAGGCACCATGACAATCCCCCCCTTTAACATCCCTCTCTCTTCTTGAAAAACACACACACACACACACACACACACACACACGCACACACTGAAAGAAGAGGTTTTGGGGAAGAGAAGGAGGGAGGTAAGAATATGTGCCCTGTCTAGGCTACCCCACCTTGGTAGGACACAGCCTAGGTATATAGATAGATAGACAATAAACCAAAATGCATTCAATGTGAAGATGTGTTAACAATAAAACAACATTAGAGGACATATACACTAAATACAAATACAACTTTTCCAGTCTTTGTTTCCCTTTCATCTGTTATTGAGTTCCCCCAAAGCAGGGAAAGGAGTCTGAGCAAGCAATGGCTGTGATTTTTTTTTCTTCAAGTTCAGGACTTCTTGTAGCTCGCCATCCCTGTGTGGGGGTATAAAAAGGTGGGCGAAAAGAAAAAACTTGCCCTGAAGTAATAACTCTGGCAAACAGTGTTTTTACTTCAGGCCCGTACATACAACCTCTATTTCCCATCATTCATCTGTTCACACGCTCTTCTGCTAGCTTACAGCCCCTCACACCCCAAGCCTAACATTACCGGTGCTACAAAAATGGCGAGCAATATTGAGGGTATCCAGCTGTACAGTTTTGAGCCGGGTGACAGCTCGGACAAGGAAAATGAAAGCACTCATGGATCTATTTGTCTGCTTATTGATGCATCTGAATGGAGTGAAGCAGGGAGCTTGTGGAGTCTGGGTGTCATTGAGACAAACACTGACTTAGTGCAGCAAGCCTGGGGCTACTGTGTTCAACATAATAGTTTCAGGAGTGTGTGTGGTGGTCTTACGTGTTCATTTAGAATAAAATGTTTTAATTTTTTCATGTAACCTTATTATGTAATTTAGTGAAACCACAAGCTGGGCACAGTACTAGTGGTGGCTTGAATTAACAACCACTACTGATGCACTTGTGCAACGTATACAAATGTATACTAGAATAAGAAAAGGCAAATAAGGGTTTTTCTGAAGTATTAGGGGGGCAATTTAAAAAAACAATGAAGAATCTAAAAATCACAAGAACAGAATGTTATTACTCCCTTTAAGTCCAGAGCGTCATGTGGTTGTGTGTGCCTAACATGATATGACTGTGTAGCCATTGGCGAGCAGGTCAAAATGTTTCAAACTGTAGTAGTCACTGATTTATGTAACCTGTCTTTGGGTAAAATGCAACCAATCAGAGCTGAAAAACAATAACTAAATAGAGAATAATGGTGTGTCCAATAACAACATTAATTTATCATTACTGTATTAGCAACAACAGTTACTCAAACTGTCACAGTCACTGATTGATCTGCGCAAACATGAGATAGTTCTCAGTGTAAGTAAATGAAATAAACATGCTGGTACAACAACAAAACATTAGGATAAGCTCAGTGAATTATGGGCATTTCCAATTCAGCATCCTTTTTACAATCTTTCTCAGCTTCCAACTGTTTCTTCCACATTAAGTCTCTTTTAATAGATTTCTGTTTTCAGTTTGTTCATTTTATAATTCTGTCCACTTGTTTCCCTTGTAGTAACGTTGCTCCTGTTGTTGTGGCTCCCTCTGGCTGTCCAGATATGGATCAAACCTGACAACCCTAGATTCTAATAACCAAATAAGAAATATTTTACAAAATCTACTTTATTTTTCTTTCTGTGGTCTTTGTTCAGTGCAGAACACATCATGTTGTCAAATAGCACCTCTCACCACAACACAAGAAGGCCGACTGATTATAGGATTAAAGACAACTGTGATGCTGGCTGGACACACCTGAGTCAAACGTGTTCCTGTGGTCGCACCATTTTTAGTCTTTATTTTTAAGACATCATTTTTTGCCAAATCTGTCTCACCATTTATATTGTTTCAATCATTTTGATAAACAACAAATTCCAATGAGTATCTGATTTCATGGTTGATTACTATTACATTTGGATTTATTACCAACAGCTATTTTAAGATATTTCAGTAATGTGTTTCAGATATTGTGGTTGTTATCTATGTGTTTGTGTGTAGGTGTGTGTCTATGTGCGTGTGTGCGGAGGGGGGTTGTTGTCTGCATTTGGTAAGTTTTCATTTTCAACATGAGGAGATCAACTGATACAGAAATCTGTTTACTGGCAGAATTGTTTCCTCTGAAACTTCCCTTGTTTTGTAGTCTAAACACCAACCTGCACATCAGCCATCATCATTCATTAAATGTCCCAAAAAAGGAAACAAAAGAGATCTTTCATCCACCGACTGTTTGCATATTTGTGAAATTCCCTTTTTACGGTAACTGCACAAAGTCCTGCCAGAACTCTGTTATGACATCAGGACAACTTTTGGCACAAATATCACGTTTACTTGTTGATCCAAAAACCACGCCAAGGTAGAGTTTTAGGACTTTTCCACCAAGGAAACAACAAAAGCTGAGGCCCTGCAGATCTGCTGCAGACAGCTTTCCATAATTCTGTCAACTAATCAAAGTCTTGAAAGTTTGGCTAAAATTGATTGATTTTAGGATGTTTGACTTTTTCCTCATAATGATAATGTTTATTTGAATTTCTTAACGGTTTTCAGAAAACGGTGTAATACCTTGTATTATATGCACTTATATGCACTTTGGAGAGGTTCAAGATTGCTACATAGTGAAAGGGGATGGAAGGACAGTTGGGGAAAATAAAAAAAGAGGTGCTGTAGAGTCCTGCTGCATACAGTCAACAGAGCAAGGTGAGGATGAGGAGGGCTCTTCAGCTGCTGCTGGCCTCTCTGGCCTTGGTCTCCTTGATGTCTCTCATCGATGCTGGACCGCTGTGAGTAAACCCCCCACCAGTACTTGTGAAAGCTTTCATGGCACGGTGCATAAGGAAGAATGCTATCCCTTCTCTAAAAGTCTGTTTGACTTTTAGTTTGGTTATTATAAACCAGTTTTTGTTTTCTTACCTGTTTCTTTATGTAAACGTAAACAACGTAAACAACAAAACTCGTAAGATCACAACAGTTCATCTTTTTACCAGATTACCCAGGATCCTACAGGAAAGTAGATATTCGTACAGTAATGTACAGGATTACAGATGGTTGTACATAATGCTGTGTGGATGGTACTTGGTGCTCTGCAATAAAAACTTTGGAAAATGTATTATTGTTACTTCAGCAGCATGTGAGGTTTAGGAGTGTTGTTGCTGCCAGCACTATGATTTAAAATATTAAATGTCTTAAAATATTAAGTATGTCTTGTTTTGCTCCGTTATCATAAGGCTGCACCCCACCCCCACCCTTTAGACACACTTAGGATAAGGGTTTGTATGCTCAGAGATAAGCTTTCATTGATTATTTGCTGGATCCTATTCAAAATGATCGTGGAGTATAAAGTCCAGTGATTAGCTGCAGTCCAGAGCAAAGACCCCAAACCTCCTGCCCCCACTTCTCAACCAAAGGAAAAGTGAATTAGAAAACAAAAGTGTGCAAATTTTCAAGCAGTGATGGAAGTACAAGTAGCAGGGTAAATATTTCAATAACTAATATCTGCTTCACAGCAACCTGATGTCTGCCCCCAACCTGCTGCGAGTGGGAACACCAGAAAACATCTTTGTTGAATGCCAGGACTGTGCTGGGGGGAACCAACCTGTCACCATCTCTGTTAAAAACCATCCAACAAAAGCTAGAACACTGGCGACCACACAAGTAACCCTAACCAATGACAATAACTTCCAAGGCTTTGGACAGATTACTGTAAGTACACATGTACATGGAGGTATTCAAATGCTTTCATGACTGCAAAGTCTGCCCTTACAAACCCCACCCACTCCAATCTGGCTTTCAGATCCCACCTGGAGACTTCAGCAATGATCCAACTGTAAAACAGTATGTCTACCTGGAAGCTGCGTTTATAGACCGAACACTGGAGAAAGTCGTCATGGTTTCCTTCCAGTCCGGGTACATTTTCATCCAGACTGACAAGACGCTGTACACCCCCAACAGCAAAGGTAACCCCCCCACCCTGCAAACTTGACTCAGTGGACATGTTGTAAAGTGTTCTTGATCGGAAACTGGAAGATGGACCAACAGACTGACATCCAATATATTCACACACATGTTTGCATAAACAATCTCACAAAGTTGAACAACCATTAACAAGTGGGGTGGGCGGGTGGTTGCCTGCAGTCTGATGTGTGTTTCTCAGGTGGTGCCTTGTACTGGCCCCTGGGCACAGTGGGGGGGACTCTTCTAGGGCCTGTGCTGTCTGTGCTCCTTGGCTCCCCTGATCTTTGGAGCTGGGGGCTCCTGTGGGGGTCCTTCTGACGGTTTCTGGTCTGGGTGGCTGCTGTTGGGTTATTGGAGGGGAAATTCTCTCACTGGCCTCTCTTTATGAAGGTCTGGGGGAGGCCTTGGCTGCCAGTAGCACCTTGCCTTCTGCTGAAGGCTTAGTGTGACTGGACACTCCCCCTCTTGTTTTACTTGCCACATTCCATAACATGTGTGTGTCTTAGGAGAGGCTCAGCCCTTTTTGATAAACAGCTACATGTAAAGCGACGTACACACTGGGCATATGATTAATTTAGCCAATGATGTTTACATTGGTAACAAATTACTATAATTTTAGTACATTTGTTAGTAACGGAGGAATGTAATATGGACGGGGCGAGATGTGGTGCGTCCGAGACCATCACCGGAACTGAGACAAAATGGGGTGCGTCAGGGACCACCTCTGGAACTGAGACAAGATGGGGTACTTCCGAGACCACCACGGAAACCGAGATGAGACAGGGCGCGCCGGGGATCACCACCGGAACAGAGTCAGAATGCCGAGAAAGGCATCGACGACAACCCCCTCCCACAGCCAGACAACTCCCGTCGGAAATAGAGGCAGGGAACTGGACCCAGTCGGCAGTCCAATGGGACCTGGTCCTCTCTGCCTCCTGCCAATATGCCAAGATGCCTCCAAGAGCCGCATGTCACGCTCCGCTGGGTACAGGAAATCGGCCGGCTGGTGGACATCCGGGTCCACTGCAGGACTGGGACCAGTCAGAGGTCCACCGAAACCGGGTCCTCCCTGCCTATCAGCAGAACGCTCCCATTGGTCACATATTCCTCTCTGCTGGGTACTAGTTAGGCTGAGGGGGGGGTGAGGGAGTACCCAGATGCAGAGAGGAGGAGACAGGATTTCCAAGTAACCAAGGTCTTAAATTCAAATCTAAAAAAAAAAAAGACACAAAACCAAACTCAAAACTTGAAAAACTCAAAACACTCAAAAGGGGAAACATCAAAACCATGGACCACCACAGGATGAAGGGAAAGACCGGACTTAAATAGACACAGAACAGACGAGACACAGGTGGGAATTATCAGGAAAGATGAGGACCAAAAGTACAGCTCAAAATCTTGATACACAACAGGAAACTTTTCAAAATACATCAGGAAACAGAACTAAAATAGAACCAAAAAAACAAAATGAAAGAACTCAAACCGTAACTTTGTTGTGTACTAGTTGATATGTTTGTATGTAAAGATTTTTGGAGCCAACACGTATGTTGGGCCTCCATCCCCTTCAATATCCCTCTGTCTTCTTCCCCCCTTTTCCTTTCTATCCGGTTCAACAAAAAATGATTACAAATATCGATACAAATAAAATGTTGCCAAAATTACAAAATGGATTAATCAAATATACACCTTGTGAATCGGAAGATTCATAAACCCCTGTTTTAAAACATGTTCAACACAAGCCTTCAGCACTTCTCTGAATCCACAGCCGTTGGACAGGATAAGTTAGAAGAAAAAACAGTAAACAAAATTGACATGGAGGTCTTAACCAGTTCTTTGTGTTTTCAAAAGAGGGGCTTACTTTCAGATTTGATAGATATGAATAAAGGCATAACAGATTTCTTCCTAATCTCACTTTGGCATAGACCACTTGTTGTAACTTAATTTTGTGTCACTTTTCATACTGTTGTCTGAATTCAATTAAAACCAAGTTTTGTCTTCAACTAGGTTCATATTTTGCATTAAATCATTGCTTAAAAATAAATTTAAATGAAAGACAAGAGGCTTGTGCTGTTTTCCCCTTGAGAATTTGTGTATGAGACGAAGAGTTAACTCAATTAACGAGTAGTGAATTACTTTTTCGAATAGTTAATAAGTAAACTAATTTAATTACAAATTTCATCTAGAAATTAAGTAAATTACTTAATAACTTTTTAGAAGTTATTTACCCAACACTGAAAACAGGCATGTAAACTAACACACATTTACATGTGTGCACAAACATTCACACATCTGCTTAACATCCACATGAACTAGCACAAACATTCCCAGTAACCACACATACATGCACAACCATTGATGAACATGCATAAACATGTATAAACATTCACAGCCACTCATTTTAATAAATATTTTCAAACAGATGCATAAGAATGTCCTAATATATATTTGCATGAAAATTCGATCATGGATTGGATTGTGGCAAATATGTAAAAAATAACGTAAAACACTCCTGTCAAGCAATTACTCAAACTCTATTGAAAATCATATTTAATGGACAAAATGTTTAATGTGAGTGTTCTGTATGTGTTACATGTCTATTCAGCTTATGAATTTATATCTTGTGTAGATTTAATATATCTACATATTTTTGCTTTCAATTGTCTTTTTCTTTGTTTATGAAAACAAAGTAGCAAGCAATGATATTTGAAATAAACCTATAGTTTCAGAAACATTCACAAACATTAACAGATGTGCACAAACTTTCAGACACATGTGCATCACATCTACATTCACACACGTTTGCATAAACATTCACTCATGCAAAAGCACATGTAGAAACATGAGACAGACAGCAGATAAACAAAGTGTGTGTGTTGTTTAGTGTATTACAGAATGTTTGGAGTGACCCCTCGCATGGAGCCAGTAGAGAGAATTAATGATGCCCAGACTGACACCTCTATTTCCATCGAGATTGTGGTATTCTACTTAATTATTCCATGTTTTCAAATTGGACTTTGAGCAAAAAATGGACCACCAGAAACACCAAATGTTGTCTGACTACAGACCCCTGAAGGCATCATCTTACCATTGGACCCTGTCTCTCTGAAGTCCGGACTGCACTCTGGAGACTACCAGCTGAATGAGATGGTCAGGTGAGATCTTCTTTAATGTGCTCACACAAAAACATCACTGAGACAGAGTGACAGCAAATGAATACTGCTATGTAGATACTCAGACAAACCTAAAAAAAATATATTTATATATATATATATATATATATATATATATATATATATATATATATATATATATATATATATATATATATATATATATATATATATATATATATATATATAAATAGCTCTAAAGTTGGGTAAAACAGTTTGTAACTGTGAGGACAAACCAGAGCAGACAAGAATACTGAGAGATTCAGCACAAGGAGAAATCATGGGAGACAAAAGTCAAACAAAAGGCATGTAAGGACTTGTATGACAAGTTGGACACAGGGAGGTTGATAATCTTAATTGAAATTTTCCTGTTTAATTAAAGGTTTATAAACCTGCACAGGTGAGGCAGAGAGACTGAGATGGAAGGATGTGCATCCAGTATAGATGATGAAGGACTGGGATGGAAATGTGTTGACAGGTTCCACAAGTGTGATGTAAAGATGGAAGGAACACTTTGACAAACTGCTGAATGAGAACAAAATATTAGAAAGCACAAGATAGAAGATTCGGATGTTGAGGAGAAGGATGAGGAATGAGGAATGCATTAAAGAGGATGATGAGTGGGAAGGTTCTAACAAGATATTTGTGGAACTATGGAAGTGTTTCAGAGTGGTGGCAGTAGAATATATGACTGTTTAATAAGATCATTGAGAGTAACAGGATACATGAGGAATAGCAAAAGAGATAACTGCTTAGTTTTAAAAAAGACAGATCTTCAGAGTGGTGGAAACTACAGAGGAATAAAGCTAATGAGAACACAATGATGTTATGGGAACGAGTGGTGGA
Organism: Oryzias curvinotus; assembly: GCA_023969325.1. Lineage (NCBI taxonomy): Eukaryota > Metazoa > Chordata > Actinopteri > Beloniformes > Adrianichthyidae > Oryzias > Oryzias curvinotus. Next base: position 24,879,649 of record CM043706.1, read on the forward strand.
AGTTAGGCTGATATCAGAAGAGAGCATTTGTTTTCAGCAATATGGTTTTATGTGAAGGGAATACATAACAGATGAAATACTTCATTTAAGAATGCATTTGAAGAACAAAGAAAGTCCCAAAGTGCTAAAAAAGTTTCTTTTTATATACAGAGGAAGTCCCTCACCCAGAAAGAAGCTGTAGTTTTGCATGAGGATGTCTGAAGTGGCAGGAAAGAATGTTGGAGTTGTGCAGCACATCTATGGGAGCTGGAAGATGGTGAGATTTGCTGTAGGTGTGACAGAGGTGCCAGAACAAGATAGAACATCTGTATGTAAATGAGAAGGACGGTAACAGAGAAGAGTTGGAGAGGTTTTAGTGCAATGTGGGAAAGAAGAGAAGTGTGTACAAGTAGGTTTGAACAGGTGGAGAAAGTTGTGTTATGTAAGGAAAGGGTGTAGCTCAGTTGGCTGGGTGTAAGAAACTTGGGTTTGCTTCCCAGGGATGCAATTATCCTAAGGCAAGACCCGTCACGCTGCTGCCTATCTGGGTCTCCCTGTTGTGTTGTGTCAGGAAGGGCACAAAAAAGAGTATTAAAAACTCTGCCAAAGATTGTGGTCAACCACCAAAGTGATTCAGTAAAAGCTGAAAGGTGAACAACAATATGTAAGGAAATGGTGTTAACCAGAATGAAAGGAAAGTCATATAAGACAATGGTAAGTGCAGTCATCCATCCATCCCTCCATTTTCTTCCACTTACCTGAGTCTGGGTTGCAGGGAAAGTCTAAGTCCCAGAGCAACTTGAAGGCATTCAAAGGTCAGGAGACATATTCTTTCCTGGGTTCTCTGCCCGGAACACTTCCCTAAGGAAGCACTGATGAGCTGCAGATGTTGAGGTTCTCTTTTTGAGTGACAAGGAGACAGAATCAAGAATAAGTAATTAAGAAGGATGGTTCATTTAAAATGTTTTAGAGATTAATGCTGGAAACCAGATTGAGATGGTCTGGGGGAAAAAAGAGGAGGGGCAATGATGATGCTGAGGTTGGAGATACAAAGAAAGGATGAACAAAGAGGAAATTCATGAAAGTAAAGAAGTGTCAGGGTTGGGAGGGGCAGGCGAGCAGGAAGGACCCAGAATGCAGAGGAAGGGAGGCACACGATTCCAGGCCAAGGGATTTATTAACTTAACAAAAAGTGCTGCAGAGCAGGATAACAAAAAAAAAAAAACTCACTGTGGGCAAACCATGAACAAGGCAGAAGGGAGTCAGGGACGAAGTAACATCAAAGACATCAAGATGTTAGTGGACCAGCACAAGAGGAAGGCTTATATACAGACAGGGCAGACAAGACACAGGTGAACATGATCGGGACAGATTGGGACAAAGGAAGTAAAACTCAAGAACATGACAAAACAGGAAACCTTTCAAAATAAAACAGAAAACAGAACTCAAACATGACAGAACAAGATATAAAGGAAAAAACAATACAAAAGAAACCCAAACCATGACAGTACCCCCCCCCCCCCCCTCTCAAGGAACCACACTGAGGTTCCAAAAGATAACCAAAGAGGAGGGGGCCTGTAGGACAAACTGTGACAGGCAACAGAGTCCTAGGAAGCCGGGCCTGGCACACCAGTGAGGCCAAGAAGATGAGTCCGGAGGACGACCAGGAGGCCGAGCTGTCCGGCAAAGCAGGTCTGGAAGACGGTCGGGAGGCCGAGCTGTCTGGCGAGGCAGGTCCGGAGGGAGGCCGAGCTGTCCGGCGAGGCAGGTCCGGAGGACGGCCGGGAGGCCGAGCTGTCCGGCGAGGCAGGTCCGGAGGACGGCCGGGAGGCCGAGCTGTCCGGCGAGGCAGGTCCGGAGGACGGCCGGGAGGCCGTGCTGCCCAGCGAGGCAGGTCCGGAGGACGGCCGGGAGGCTGTGCTGTCCGGCGTGGCAGACGAGGCGGGTCTGGCATGGAGTCTGGGGCCAGCATGGCCAAGTCTAGGTTCTGCCAGCAGTCGGCAGGCGGGTCAGGCCAGGAGTCGGCAGGCGGGTCGGGACCAGGAGTCGGCAGGCGGATCAGGCCAGGAGTCGGCAGGCGGGTCGGGCCAGGAGTCAGCTGCCAGATCAGGCATGGAGTCATGGTCAGGCATGGAGTCATGGTCAGGCATGGAGTCATGGTCAGGCATGGAGTCATGGTCAGGCATGGAGTCAGCCGGCGTGTCAGGCATGAATTCAGCCGACGTGTCAGGCATGGAGTCAGCCGGCATGTCAGAGATGGAGTCAGCCGGCGTGTCAGGCATGGAGTTAGCCGGCATGTCAGAGATGGAGTCAGCCGGCGTGTCAGCAGTTGGTTGATGGGTCGGGCCAGTTGTTGAGCTTTGGTGGGTCAGGCATGGAGTCGACTGGAGGGTCAGGCGTGGAGTCAGCTGGCCAGTCAGGCGTGGAGTCAGCTGGCCAGTCAGGCGTAGGGTAAGCTAGCCAGTCAGGCGTGGAGTCAGCTGGCCAGTCAGGCGTGGAGTCGGCTGGCCAGTCAGGGATGGAGACTGGGAGTGGCATGGTAAAGTCAGGGTGCGGCCAACAGTCGGCCGGCGGGTCGTGCCACTGTGTGTCAGGTACCCCATTGGAAGCAGGCACGAGTTGGGGCACTATCACCCCCCTGGAAGCAGGGACAGGTTGGGGTGCAGCCAGAACCCCTCTGGGAGCAGGGACGGGTCGGGGTGCAGCCGGCACCCCCCTGGGAGCAGGGACGGGTCGGGGTGCATCCGACACCCCCCTGGGAGCAGGGAAGAGTCGGGGTGCAGCCGGCACCCCCCTGGGAGCAGGCACGGGTCGGGGTGCATCCGGGACCACCACTGGAACGGGTTGTGTTGCATCCGGGACCACCACCGGAGCAGATTGTGGTGCATCCGGGACCACCACTGGAACGGGTTGTGGTGCATTCGGGACCACCACCGGAGCAGGAAGGGACTGGGGTGCATCCGGAACCACCACTGGAATGGGTTGTGGTGCATCCGGGACCACCTCCAGAACAGGAATGTTGCGTTGATGGGGACGGCGGCGGCGACAACCCCCCCTCATGGCAAGGGGGGCAAAGGTAGAAAACTGGGCCTGGTCAAATTCCCAGTATGTCCTGGTCCGCTTTGCTTCCAAGCAGTAGGCCTCCAGAAGCTGCATGTCCCGCTCTGCTGGGTCCAGAAAAAAGTATGGCTGGTCCATTCTGTCAGGGTTGGGAGGGGCAGGCGAGCAGGAAGGACCCAGAATGCAGAGGCAGGGAGGCACACGGTTCCAGGCCAAGGGATTTATTAACTTAACAAAAAGCGCTGCAGAGCAGGATAACAAAACAAAAACTGACTGTGGGCAAACCATGAACAAGGCAGAAGGAAGTCAGGGACGAAGTAACATCAAAGACGTTACAGACGTTAAGACGTTAATGGACCAGCACAAGAGGAAGGCAGGGACAAGACTTATATACAGGCAGGGCAGACAAGACACAGGTGAACATGATCGGGACAGATTGGGACAAAGGAAGTAAAACTCAAGAACATGACAAAACAGGAAACCTTTCAAAAACAGAACTCAAACATGACAGAACAAGATATAAAGGAAAAACCAATACAAAAGAAACCCAAACCATGACAAGAAGGAGGACATAAGGGGTGGTTGATGTGAGTGAAGAGGATGCAGAGGAAAGGGTTAAATGGAAGCAGATGTTTCTCACTGCTGCCTTCTGCAGAGCTCTGTTTTAACTTGTGTACTTCATGACATATTTCCAGGTTCTAATCTATTTGATAATGTGTGTCTCTATAGTACTGGACTTTGGAAAATTGTGGCAAAGTTCCAAAACAACCCACAGCAGAGCTTCTCTGCAAATTTTGAAGTCAAAGAATATGGTAAAGTGTTTCTTAAAAACCTTCTTACATACATATTTCTCTGGAAGGACCAAAACTAAACCTAAATACATTTTTCACAGTGCTCCCCAGCTTTGAGGTCAAGCTCTCCTCCCTAAGACCTTTCTTCTACGTGGACAGTGAGACTTTGGAGATTGACATTAAAGCCAGGTGGGTGAATCTTGTGTACCACAACTTGTGGCATTGAATCCTGTTTCCATGGTAACTTCTGTTTGGTTTGCAGATATCTTTTTGGACAAGAAGTGAATGGAAATGCCTATGTTGTGTTTGGAGTCATGGACCAAGGCCAGAAGAAGAGCCTCCCTGACTCTCTATCTCGAGTGCCGGTGAGAACAGATTGTACATTTTTCCAATTCCGTCATGGTGATCTTTTTGCAAAGTTTCAGAAAGTCAGAACTGCATGTGTCTTTGGGTCCTTAGATTGAAAACGGAGAAGGAAGAGTAGTGTTGAAGAGGGAACAGATCACAAAAACCTTTCAGGATATTAATCAGCTTGTGGGCACCTCCATCTTTGTTTCTGTTAGCGTGCTGACAGAAAGCGGTAAGATGAAGACAGTCCATCCTCATGTCAATCGTGCTGCTTCAAAAAGGGGCTGAAAGGACTTCATTGTTCAATTCTTTGAAATGTTTAACAGGGAGTGAGATGGTGGAGGCAGTGCTAAGAGGCATCCAAATCATCATATCTCCTTACACCATCACGTTTAAAAGAACTCCAAAATACTTTAAACCTGGAATGTCCTTTGATGTGGCGGTAAAATATTGACCTACATTTGTAACTTTTGACTGTAACGTTGGTGGCTCTGAATCTTTGAGAAATGCCAAAAGAGAAAAGTTGACCTTAACCTGATGATTTAACCTTTCTTTTGTTGGATGACAGGTTGAAGTTTTAAATCCTGATGAAAGTCCAGCAGTGAACATCCCAGTGGTTGTAACTCCTGGTCCTGTAAGGGGCTTTACTGCAGCCAACGGCATGGCGAGGCTGACCATCAATACAGCAACACAGGATGAAAGGCTGTCAATCTCTGTAAGACCAAACCTGCATCAATACAATGGAAAAGCTGCTGCAAATATCACAGAACCTTTTCAGTTCATTTTGTTATAGTTCAATGTAATTTCTTTGAACTTATTTCAGTTTAGCTCAATTCAGTGTAATTAACTGAAATATGACTGCTGTTCAGCAAGAATTAATTTACTTCAAGCCAGTTTATTCAATAAAATCAGCTCAATGTAGCTCAATTCAGTTCAGCCACTGATCTGTTCAATTTCATTTATTTAAATCAGTTCAGTTCAATACAATTTGTATGGAGCCCGGGAGCTGACATGGGTAAAATAAATACATAATTTGTTCCAATGCAATAACATTAGGTCTCTATGAAATAATTAATTCGTTGGAACTAATTAATTATTTCAGTCCCACCAATTAGTTAATTTGTGGGAACAAAATAATGTTTTACGTGGGGAGCGAACTATCCCCGGCTCGGGGACGGCCTTGGTGCAGCGGAAGGGTGGTCGACCCATGATTGTAAAATTGTAGTAGGTTTCAATAGGCTGTACCGTTGTGTAGCAGCCAACAAGAAACCCAGTGGGCCAGCAAGCTCCTCATCTGGAGGAGCATTCACATGAATAGCTAGGGGCTATGTGTTTTATTTTTTAAACTAATTTAGCAAGTAGCCTCCTTTGAACCATGTTCAGCTTCATTTGTTTATTCCACTGGAAGATTACAAAACATTCAGCTTTAGTTGAAAAGACAATTGCCGACAATTAGCTGAATGATCTCCACTTTTTTCCCTAAGTGAAATCAATTTGATCCCTAAATCCTCTTCACAGGCAAAGACTGATGATCCAAACATTTCACTTAACAGCCAAGCCGAAGCCACAATGCAGGCAAACCAGTATTCTACTACCAGCAAGACTTACATCCATGTTAGTAAGTAGTGCTGAGTTTAAAATAAGTTTAATAAAAGTGTAATAAGTTGAATTGTGTTAAATCAAAATAATAAACTAACATCTCAATTAGAATCACATTAATTCTTAGCCCTATCAGTAATGAACATCCAAGAATATTAACACTATTTTGAGTGTTATGATTAAAACATCTACAGTCTACTCTTGCATGGCTTTGAGCACTCTTCCCACTTGCAGGTGTGGACACGCCTGAGGTCAAATTAGGTGACAATCTGAAGATCAACCTAATTCTGAACAAACAGCCAAGTAGAAGCATAGACATCACTTATCTGGTGAGAGCTGTTGGTTTTTGATTCTAGGTGATGAACATGCTTTACTCATTGTTCACTGATTGCTGGATTTGTGACTCTTTTACCCCAGATCACCAGCAGGGGTCAGCTGGTGAAGTTTGGACGTTACAAAACAATAGGCCAAGTGCTGATCTCCCTCATAATTCCCGTTACCCAAGAGATGCTGCCGTCTTTCCGGATCGTTGCTTTCTACCATCCCAGCGATAATGAAGTGGTGTCAGATTCAGTTTGGGTGGATGTTAAAGATACATGCATGGGCTCGGTGAGTCATGTTCAAGCAGCTTTATCCCCCTGTTCAGGGCTAACATGGGAAGTGCTGCAGCTCATGTCTGCTTTGTGTCTTTATGAATGTCTGTGTGACATGAATTGCAGCTGACATTGGAGCCAAAGACAGCTGGCACTGCCAACGAGCCCCGCAGGTTGTTTGGCTTAAAGGTCTCTGGAGATCCAGGTGCCACAGTGGGACTGGTGGCCGTAGACAAAGGTGTTTACGTCCTAAACAGCAAGCACAGACTCACACAGAAAAAAGTAAGCAACTGGACATTTAAACACTCTTGATTGTTTGATGATTAATCAAGAATAATCCAACTCAATCACCAGGTTTTCTGCCTGTTTTAAAAGGGAATCTATAACCTTTAGATGTCTAATTTTTTGCATATCAGATTTGGGATGAGGTGGAGAAGTTTGACACTGGCTGTACTCCTGGTGGAGGGAAGAATGGCGTGAGTGTGTTCTTTGATGCTGGGCTGTTATTCGAGTCCAGTACTGCATCAGGAACAGTTTACAGACAAGGTAAGCACATTAGTTACCATGCTGGATTTAAACACAATAAGTCTGTTAATGCTAATATTCAACATACATATGCAACATACATATGCATGTTGCATAAGAGTTTCTATATTTTGGAGATATTAATCAATGTTAATAAGGTAACTAGTTCTGGTAGTTTTAGGTCGTTGTCTTTGTATTTTAAACTTTTCAATAATTGTAGATTTAGGTTGCTGGTAATCTATTTGATTTTTGATTTGAAATGATTTCTACCGTAGCCATTTTATTACATGATTTATCATTATCCGGTTCCTTCAGGTTCTTCCTTTGGTTCGTCAGAGCTAGCTTGTGTTTTTGATTCACAAACCTGATGAGGATCGCTGGTTTATTCGTCTCCTTTCTCCTGGGGAGTGGGTGGCAGGTCTCGATGGTGTCCAGGGAAATCCCTTTAGACGTGAGAAATGATTCCACTTCGTGTTCCAGAGACTCTCCACCACTCTCCGTTTCAGGACTGCTGGCAATGCTAGCGCTATTAGCATTAGCAATGCTAACTCCAGCTGCATTTAGCTTTGCACAGGGTTTGATTGGTACTCCAGTGAGAATGACATTATTCATCCTTACTTGTTGTTCCACTTCAAGAATGTCAGAATGTCGACCCGGTTTTCTCTTTGCTCGTTTTGAGCTCGGAGTCTTCTGAAGTCCTCCATTAGCTCCAAGAGCGATGTTAGCTTAACGGTCACTTGTTCCATAAAGGTATAGAACGCAGCTTGGATATCATCAAGAGTCTTTTTAAGGTCTTTGTACTCATTCTTTTTCTTAGGGGCCATGGTCAGCTCTCTTTTTTTTGGGAGAAAATCAACTTTGTAAGTCATTTGAAGATAGTTGTATAGCCACTGTCAGCCACACTCGTCCGTGCTGTAACCCGGAATAAATATAATTCCTAGAAGCTATTTATTCCATGTTTGTCTTGAAGTTCCTGGGGTGCTATGAATCCTCTATTAATAATTTACTGTTCTAGTGGTGTTACGCTACCTGCTTGCCAAGCTAGGAAGTGTAACATTTTTTTTGTTTATAAAAATGTCTGGGTTGTTCCAGATGGGTGTCATTTTGCATTGTTGAAGTGACGAGTTTGACACTGTTAAAGTGGTGTTTATATTACGGCTTTGGAAGCAGTCCTATTTTTTAACTGTCATGCTAATAAATAGTAGATCTGACAGGATGATCTTTCCACATAACGCCTGTTCTAAGTCCAACCATGAGTTAGTTTCTGGATGGTTTTTAACCATTTTATGATGTATTGTAATCTTGGCAAGAAAGTAGTTGTGGAAGCCTCCACAGATTTTTGCAGATTTCAAAGTTTTTAGACTAATTCTTGAAGGTTTATTGTTCCATAAGAAGCCTGATATGAATGAGTCTAATGCTTTCAACTACTTTAGTGGTGGTTGTTTGGGGATCATTGAGGAGAGATAAATTACTTTTGGCAAAATTTTCATTTTTACTGTGGCTACCTTGCACATGAGGGACAGAGGCAGGTTGCCCCAGCGTGTTCTGTCCATAAAAGCTATGAACAGAACTATGATAAAGAGCATCCCTGCCAGAGTCCAACATGCACTGGGAACAGGTTTGACTTACTGCCGGCTATGCGAACCAAGCTCTTACTAGACTTTCCCAGGGAGGCTGAGGAGTGTGATTCCCTGGTAGATGAAACACAACTAGATCAAAAACAGATCCTCGAAAATGTTATCAATGTACTGTGACAAAGTACAGGATTGGACTCCAGTATTCACAAACTTTGGGGTCATCTTGATAGGCAGGGCGCCCTGCTAGCACAGGTGTAACCCTGTTATGATCGACATTTAAAAAAGCACACAAAAATCTAGTTAATTAAAAAAACAAGTTATTTTTTCCTGAATCTCCTCCTCCTCATCCTTTTCATCATCCGAAAGCTCCAAATCTGAATCTTCCTCGACTATCAGGTATAGAATCCTCTCTGCTTCACTTTTTCTCCAAAAATCATGTGCAGCCATTAAATACATTAAAATGGTCTTGGTGTCCTCTACAGTGGACATTCATTAAATGCCTGGTGTTTTAAAACAGAAACCATGAAACTGTTTTCAGATCTAAAAATATTGTTCCTAACATGTTTATGACCAAGAATATATATATAATTATCATGGTAAAAAATGAATAGATACAGACTTTTTGACTTGACTTTCACCTTTCCATAAAATTGGGAAATGGTATGGAAGCCATCTTAGTAGAGGTAAAACTTAAAGTTCCCAGCATCCAAACTCATCACATGACACATCACTGTAAAGCCCAGGATGTCCTCTACAGTGTAGAGTAGGAACACATGGTTAAATTAGTATTGTTAAATTCTAAGAAGGTTGCCCACTCTTTTTTAAAAACATAGAATACATTCTTGTTTTTTTTAACAGAGATGTATTAAACCTCCAGGTTGTACCTGAGGGTGTGGACATTTTCCTAAATATTTTTACAGAAACTGGTGCATGGTCACTGATAATAATTAGATGAATTCTGGAACTTTTGATGTCTTTTAAAAAGAGATTTACTGACCAATAAATACTATAAACGAAAGTGTGAGTGGTGAACTGGAGAGAAAAAGTAATAATACCCTTCAGTATTTGGGTGACATGAGTGCCAAGCGTAGCAGAGACCCAGATTCTTCATGTACTGATTTAGAATACTTGCAGACCGCCATGTGTGCTGGAGTGTCCTTGTGCTGAGCTGGTCAAGTTCAGGATCCAGAATCAGATTGACAACTCCTCCTATAAGAATTGTGGTGTCAGAGTGAACCGAGAGTGAGGTGAGGAATCTGTGAAAGAAGGAAGAGTTGCCCACTCTACTATAAAAAGTCACAATAGCATGCAAACAAAAATCAGAGAAGACTTCCTCCATCAAAACAAACGTTAACACAAAAGCATGCAAATAAAAATAACAAGAAAAGCTTTCACCACACAAGATCCCCCATCATTTTAACGCAAGCAGTCCCTGCTCGTAGTTCAGTCCCCATATCGCTGGGGTGGTCTCCAAAACGTCATCCTTGTGGAGCGCCGTGGTCTACCAGATCACACGAACTATAACACCAGGAAAAAAAAAACACTTGCTTACTCCATGGTTGCGTAATACCCCGGACGAGCCACCACTTGTTGCGCAACAGCGCAACCATGAAATAAGACAAGAATGATGTTTATATAAGCAGTTTATAGTAATGAATTATTCAGGCTGCTGCAAACCTACTGCCACGCCCTAAATATCCATCACATTGACAATTTCACCACATTTCACAATAGACCAAATCTTTTCAAACCAGACGGTTTACATCCAAACCATACAGGCTCTCATCTTCTCGGGATGAATATGGATCTCACCCTCCCCTCCTGCACTGCTCCTTCCAGCTGACTGTTCGACCAAAGCACACACATTCCCTCCATATCCTTTATTCCAGTACACATCACTAGCAGAGATCATAAACATTCACACTTGAAGTCACACATTCCTTCTGTTAGATGTCTGTATTCTATACACATAGCACCAAATACAGAAACAAAATTTACTGGAAAATCGTCATTAGATTCACCTGCCACACTTATCATGGCTGTCTTAAACATCAGATCTCTTTCAAACAAGTCTTTTATAGATAATGATCTGATTGTTTACCATAATTTGAACTGTTTGTTTTTAACTGAAACATAGCTTGGTACTGATGCTCTAGCTACTCTCACTGAGGCCTCTCCACCTAATTTTATTTTTTTTATTTTCTGTAAGGGAAGGTAAAAGAGGTGGTGGAACAGCATCAATTGCTCAACAAGGCATCAACTCTGAAAACATTACATTAAATGATCATCCTTCATTTGAGCATCATTCCTTCCTGTTCAGCAACCCACCTATTTTAGCAGTGACTGTTTACAGACTACCAAGTCCTTCCTCCGATTTTTACAAGATTTTTCTGAGTTTTTATCCGTTATTCTTCTGAGGCACAATATGATTTTTAATAGAGCTTTTTAATAGATAGATTTTAATCTTCATATTGACAAGCTGGGCGATCCTTCTGCCTCTGAGTTTTTAAATATTTTAAATAGTATGGATTTTACCCAGCATGTGGCACAGCCTACTCACAACAGAGGACACACCCTGGACTTGCTCATCACCTACAACTTGTCTGCTGGTGTGTCCTGTGTTGTTGACTCGGTTGGGTCAGACCATTATTGTGTGTTTTTTAAGGTGACTGGTTTTATCCAGCAAGAGGCTTCAATGAGAATTGTGAAGATACAATATATAACTCCTGAAGTGGCATAACATTTTATTGACATTTTAAAACAAACTCCTGTTCAGATTTTGTCTTTGTCCTGCGATTCTCTGACTTATGATTTTAATGACAAACTGAAGTTTGCCACTGATTCAGCAGCTTCAATAAAAAAACAAAAACACTGAAACAGAATCCGAAGATGCCTTGGAGAAATGGTGCTATTTTAAATCTGAAGAGAATTTGCAAGAGAGCGGAGAGAAAATTTAGAAAAACTAATTGAACAGTCAACTATGAGTTTTTAAATGATCAGCTAAAAATCTATAACCATACTGTCAAACAATCAAAGACACTTTGTTTTTCAAATCTCATCACAGACAATAAACATAACCCCCAGTTTCTTTGAAGACAATTGATTTTTTATTAAACAAAGATTTTAATAAATCTATCATGCCTCACTCACAAACCGCATGTGAGGACTTTGCTGACCACTTCAGGAGTAAAGTCAATGATCTAACCTTCAACCGGTACATAACAGTAATCCCAGCAGGTCAGTGGCATTGTCTTTACCCGAGGAAACACTGGAGAGTTTTGTCCTGGTTGATGAGAAGATGCTTGGTCGAGTATTTTCCCAAGCAAACACTACAACCTGCCTTTTAGATCCCATTCCCACTTCTTTTTAAAAAAAATGTTATGGATTCTTTGAGTCAGAGATTTTAAACATAGTAAACTGCTCTCTTCAGACAGGGGTCTTCCCCTCTGCCTGTAAGACGGCGGTGGTGAGGCCCCTTCTGAAGAAGAGTAACTTGGATCAAAATATAATCCAATTAAAGCCGCAAGCGGCGTTGTATGGCCCGCAGACGCAACCCGCCTTCCACGCCCAACTCTACGCGCCCTCACCGCCCTCACAACCCTTACCGCCCTCCCCGGCCTAACCGCCCTCAATGCCCATCTTTGATCAAGGCTAATCAAAGCTGCATTTGATGATTATGCTAAATATGCTAACAATGCTAATGTGGCTAAAAGTGCTAGCATTGCGATCAGCATCATCCACTCTCTCAGAAAAACACATTGCTTAAAATGCTAATTATGCTAACTATGCTAGTTATGCTAATGTGGCTAAAAGTGCTAGCATTGGGATCAGCATCATCAACTCTCTCAGAAAAACACATTACTTAAAATGTTAATTATGCTAACTGTGCTAGTTATGCTAATGTGGCTAAAAGTGTTAGCATAGTGATCATCATCATCATCATCATCATCATCAACTCTTTCAGCAAAACACATTGCTAAAAATGCTAATTATTGCTCACTATGCTAGCTCTACTAATGTGGCTAAAAGTGCTAGCATTGTGATCAGCATCATCAACTGACTCAGAAAAACAAATTGTTTACGATGCTAACTATACTAATTATGCTAGTTATGCTAACATAGCTAAAATTGCTAGTTTAGCGATCAGCATCATCAACTGACTCAGAAAAACACATTGCTCCATTGGTGAGAGCTATATGTCGTAAGTTGATAAAAAAAACCCACTTTTTTCAAAATGGCGGCTTTCATGTTGATTTTATCTCCATAGCAACCATTTTATGTTTTGGTCACCTCGGGAGGAGGAATAGATCGACGTCAGTTTCAGACGAATCGGAAAAAGTAAACTTGTTGTTGTCCTTAGCAACAGTGTTTTTATGCTAACCACGCCCACATTCCTTATATATCCATACCCAGTGTTTTTCAATGTATTCTGTTTCAGGCAGGAATGCATGCATTCAAATTTCACAGTATTCCATTGAAAAACATAGGAGTTATAACACTGCACCACTTTGCTAGCTCACCACGCGCATGCCGTTCAAAATCTACAACTTCTAATTCCAACATTTTGTCCAGAGTAGCTGGCCGTTGATGCCCGAAAAGTTAAGAGACGATTGATGAAAATTCCAACGACGAGTTTTCGTTTGTATCTGGTGCTAAAAGAGCTTTTTATAAAAAATTACAGATGGCGGCCTTTTCCCAATGACACTTCTGTGGTGTTTGTAGACTGGAGCTGGCAGCAAGTGTGTGCAATTGCGTGAAAATCGCTTAAGCAAAAGTGTCGTTTTCCCATATCGTGGGAAAACACAAAAATCGCCAATTCTCAGAGTTCGCCACAAAATGGCCACCAAGGCATAGGTCGTGTGGCCATCCCATAATGATTTCAAAACTTCTTTGGGATATCCCCAACACGTGTGTTTTGGTTTTGCAACTGTATTTCGAAGTACATTTTATTTGGCCCCATACGCGATTTTTGGCTCATTCATTTTTTTGACGGGATCGCTGGCTGTGACGTCATTGTCTTCGGGTGGGTGACGTCGACTTTGTGGAAAATTCATTTGCATTTTATCCCAGGTGTGTGCGCATTTTTGTGACTTTGAGCATGCGGCAGGGGTCACATTCTCACTAAAAGGCGGCAAAGTCGTTCCAACTGCGAAAACAATATGGTCCTTGCAGTCAGTGACTGCTGCTGCGGGCCATAATTACAGACCTGTATCCAACTTACCATTTTTAGGTAAAATTATTGAAAAACTTATTTTTACTCAATTGCATGATTTTTTGAATGAACATAATGTTCTTGAAAAATGTCAGTTTGACTTCAGGACAAATCACAGTACTGAGACTGCCCTTTTAAAAATTTAAAATGATACTTACGACTTGCAGAAACGTTCTGTTCTGGTGCAGATGGATCTTAGTGTCGTCTTTGATACGGTAGATCACCAGATTTTATTTATCAGACTTAGGAGTCGGGTTAGCCTCTCGGGAACTGTTCTTAACTGGTTTCACCTCTATTTCACAGATCGTGTCGTATTGATACTTGGTCCTCAGGAGTCCATGAAATAAGTTGTGGGGTTCCCCAGGGTTCAATTTTAGGTCCAATACTTTTTCATCTGCATATGTTACCTCTTGGCGATGTTATCAGGTGATAACTGAATAACTGAATTTTCAAGACTGTGTCTGAGGACGCATCATCAGGGTCATGTCACTGCAACCTGCAGTATAGTTCTTTTAACCGCAGAATATATGAGGGTACTGATTCGTGGGGTCGTTGCATGCATCTGAAAAACTGAGCTCTTAAAACAGGAACTGTCCCCATATACAGAATCTAAATTTAAAAGAACCTTTTGAACTGTATCCTTCTTATTATCTTCAATCACACTAATTTGTTGTTTTGCCTCCCCAACTAATGCACCCAATACAATTTCAACTTTTTGGCTTTCTGACAAGTCCTGTGAACTCAACAGGCCCAACATTTGTTCTTTCCATTCACAGTATTTTACATCATCACAAACCCCTTTAAATTTTGGGAGCCAGGGGGCACCGGCATCATCATGATCTGTTCTTTTAGTTAACTGTGGGCAGCCTCAAAACCTGGATCCTGCCGACAACGCCAAAATTAATGTCGGGCCCCCACCTTAGCCAAATGGGGGGGTCCGGCTAAATTGTTACAACCAAGAGATTCAGGACCAGGGAAAGGGCACCACACAAGAAAATCCAAGGAACGATCGTTTTTATAACTGCAACAATAATTTAATAGTATAAAAACATGCAGCTCCAACACGACAAAGCCAGAACTGTTAAAACCCAAACAACTAAAACCCAATGTTTTAAAGGTAGTAAAACAGTTCAAAACTAACAAAGGGGAACCTAATAAAAACACTGTTAAAAAAATGAAAAGAAATACCCCATGAAACACCGGGGAGACAGGTCCGGCAGGCGGCCACAGTCTTGTCTTTGTTCACCTATTGCACCTCCTGTCCACCCTTTGCAGGCGCAGTGGGTTGTTCCTCCAAACATCCACCTCTAAAGTAAAGGTAGGTCCTGCAAATATCTCAGTTGTTAGGGATAGACAAGCCTTGCTGCATCCCGAGTGCGAGTGCCACAGAAAGGGAAGAGGATACTCACACACCGGCAGGGTTCCTCACCCTGCCTATTGACAAGGCAGAACACAGGATTGGACTCAGATGCAGAGCTTAATTCTTAGGCACAAGAGAATGACTAGCTTTGACAGGTGATAGCACATGACAAACAGGCACAGCACAAAGGGAAACAGGCTATAAATATATGAGGAGGGGAAGCACAGGTGGGAATGATCAGGGATGATGAGACAGTCTCAGGTGTAGGGAACAGACAAGGCAGGAAGGGGAAGGACTGAAGCGAGAGGTAGGTTAGACTTTCAAAATAAAACAGGAAAACCCCACACAAGACAACAGGAAGCTTGACGAGACATGACACCTATGAGTGTACGTTGCTTAGTGGCACCCCTGTCCTGGAGAAGACTCTCACACTGACTCCAGTTCCAGCCACACCGCTTGCTCTAGTGCCGTCTCCTTCAACAGCTTCCAGCTCATCTTCCTGTCTTCTCCTCCTGCCAGTACAGCTTTTGGTGGGGCCAATCTGGGACTCAGTCTCCATGGGGTTGAAACAACACAAAACACAAAAACCAACTCCAACACAAAAGCATGGAAACAAAAATCTGAGACTTCCTCCATTAAAACAAACTTCAAAGCAAAAGCATGTAAATAAAAATAACAAGGAAAGGTTTTACCACACAACATACACACTTGTGATGGTGGCTAAAAATGATCAACCATCAGTCCAATCAGTCCAGTCCAATGTGTGAAATTTGCAAAGTCATGTGCCCATATAGTATGGTAGAATGTTCTAATAACGTTCCCTTAGTAGTATTTTGATGTGGAAAAACAGCAGTGGGCTAAACTTAACGAAATTAGAAAAATAAATCGATTTTCCATTAATTCTTGTTTACTTGTTTATTTGTACATATTTAATTTACTCTTGATTATCTTGCAAGAAATACAAGGAATCTGAAATCTGTGCCTGCACTGTTTATTACCCAGGTATTCACCCCTGAGTCACACTGGTTGAATTTTTGGCTAAAGATGTCCTGGATTGATTTTAGGTCAGTGGATCAGATCGTTCAAAATTAACCCGTATTGACTATAAATGTTATCATCAGTCACAAATTATGATATGAACTGAATTGTTGTTAAAATGAATCATTACACCCCTGAGTACATGTGATGTTGAGATGGGTAGGCTTGGTATAGGGCCCCCTGTACACACCCTTGAGCTGCTGGTGCCTACGTCAGGGTGTGTGTGGGTTGGGGGGGAGTTGGCAGCCTCCCCTCTGCCACAAATATTCATCTCAGAGATTTTTGACTGAGCTGCTGTGAGAAAAAGCAGTTGCAGACTGCTTTCTGCAACCAATTCCACTTCCTCAGACCACTGCAGACCAGCTTGGATCTGGATCTTAAAGGAAATGCTTAACAGTGTGCACTTGTCTTGTTAGCATGCAACTCAGAGCTTTCTGCTGACCAGGTTCCTATGGGTGTAATGGAGACACTGGAGCAGATTCCATCTCCACTAGCTTGAAGCCAACAAAACACGTTTGGTATTTAGCTGATGTACCTTTAACTGTGGCGTTGATATCTCACTAAATCCTGTGGTTATAATCAAATAACGCATGTGGACATGCGGACAGCAGTATATTATTATGGAGGGTCTGATCAGCATAAAACCATAGAAGACAAAAGGAAGCAGAATAGGGGGGAGGAGGATATTTGACCATCTCTACACTACTACTTCTGTGTGAAAGAGCTTTCAAAGTGCATTTACTGTTTCCCTTCTTTGATCGTTTGCTGACACCTGAGGACTTTTCAAGCTTATTTTTGCTCATCTGTTTCTGTTCTGTTCTTGTTTCAGAAAAGAAATGTGCAGCACCGTCCAGGAGAAGGCGGGCCTCGACGATCATGGATGTCAGAACCACATTATGTGAGAAGTGAAGTAAATATCCATGCATGCATTGTCATTTCAATTCTTAAAGAAGAAAGACAGTTTCTCTACTTTATTCACAATATTTGTCTCCTAAATGTTTCCATCTAAACTTTCATTGTGGTTAGTGAGTCAGTATAAGGAAGACCTACAGTGGGAATGTTGTTTGGACGGCATGAAGGACTCCCCAGTTTCATACACATGTGAGCGTCGCTCTGAGTACATCCTGGATGGTCAGGCTTGTGTCGATGCTTTTGTCACCTGTTGCAAAGAAATGGAAAAACAACAGCTTGAAAAGAAAGAGGAGAGCCTGCAGCTGGCCCGCAGTAAGTTTCTGCATCAACAACACTGAATGTTCACATGTAAACAACACCTCAAAGTTTCTTTCTGTATTACGTGGTGGCTGTGGGGAAGCGGTAGGGCAGTGGAAGGGTGGTCAACCCCTGATTGGAAGTTTGCAGGTTCGATTTCAGCCTTGCCCGCCCATGTGTTGAAATGTCTTCGGGCAATACACTGAACCCCACCTTGCCTCATTCGGTGTGTAAATCTGTGTAAATGGGTGAATGGCTTTGTAACTGTAAAGTGCTTTCGAGGCATTCGAGGAAGATAGAAAAGCACTATACAAGTGTACGCCATTTATCTTTCCAGGTGAGATAGATGACAGCTACATGGACAGCAATGAAATCGTTACTCGCAGCAATTTCCCGGAAAGTTGGCTCTGGTCCAATATTATTTTGCCACAATGCCCCCAAAATATACCTAACTGGTGAGTCCACAGTAAAGGCTATGCTGCAGGAGGGACACTCCTCCATTTATCTAGAACCCCGCTTTGCCAGCTGTCTCTAAAAGTGCCCCTTCCTTTTTGATTCTCAAGTGGTTCCACTTCATTTGTGAAAAATGTTCCTCTGCCCGATTCCATCACAACCTGGGAGTTCACCGGCATCAGCCTCTCAAGAACTCATGGTTAGTGAATAGTCAGCTCCTGTTTGCATGAAATGACCCCTGCACCATAACCACTTCTGTAAACGTTTGACTCCTGTGGTATTTATTGAAGGCATCTGTGTGGGAGAGCCACTGGAGGTGATTGTTCGCAAAGATTTCTTCATAGACCTCCAGCTGCCGTGCTCAGCTGTCCGTGGAGAGCAGCTGGAAGTGAAAGCCATTCTACACAACTACAGGCCAGAGATCATAACTGTAAGAGCAGCAAAGCAGGATTATGACTAAAACTTAAACATGAGAAATATAGCAATACTTGATCAGCCCATGAAACATCTGAATATTTGCTAGTGTTTCCTCTGAATATGGAAACAATGGGCTCCGAGCTTGTGGCGGACTGAGGTGTATGCAATGATTGTGAATGTAAACACAAAACCACAAATGTCCTTTCATTCTACCATTAATCTATTTTTGTTAAAAGACTCTGAATTTTCTCCACCATTTTGTCTTTTTTCAGGTACGTATAGATCTACATGAGGTAAAGGACATGTGCAGTGC
The DNA here is from genome assembly GCA_023969325.1 of Oryzias curvinotus. NCBI lineage: Eukaryota > Metazoa > Chordata > Actinopteri > Beloniformes > Adrianichthyidae > Oryzias > Oryzias curvinotus. The sequence continues at coordinate 24,898,123 of CM043706.1, forward strand.
AGCTTCTAAACGTCGGAAATATCGACAAGAGTTGAACGTTGGCGCCATGTCTACAAGATCTGTTCCCTTCATCATTATTCCCATGAAGGAGGGGACTTTTCCCATCGAGGTCAAAGCTGCTGTCAGAGACTCATACCTGAGTGATGGAGTGAAGAAAGACCTGCGTGTGGTTGTAAGTCAATCTATTGATTTTTGAACAGGACCAAGTCTCAGCCTGGACACTGTTCTCATTGTACAAAAATAGCACAGCTGGGATTCACACAGTAGTTTTGAGTAAAAAGCAATAGCATTGCCTTGACCAACTTTTTAAAAAGTATCTAAGGCGTTCCTAAAAAATAACTATTGTGACAGATACAAAGAAAATAAGATTGAAACACCAGCAGTACCAAAAATAAGCTTATTGTCCAATATTTTCTTGCTCAGCCTCCAGGAGTTCTGGTTAAAGCTGCAGAAACTGTGACCTTGAATCCAGCTCATAAGGGGAAAAGTGAGTCCTATACATGATTTCTACATGAATTGAAGTAACTTTTTTTTAATATGGCAATAATTGTCTTTGTAGAATCCTGTTTTCTATAACTGCACAACTGGGTTTTTTAGATGGCCAACAAGTGGAATTTCTGAACAGCAACATTCCTGAAAGTAATGTGATTCCAAACTCACCTACAAACACTCAGATCTTAGTGACAGGTCAGTTTTCATCCTCAAGCTGAGCTCTGCATGGTTGCTGGTTATTATATCCACTTTGGTTTGTCATTTTGCACGCAGGCCGAGAACAAGTTTCTGGTCTGGTGGAAAATGCCATCAGTGGAAAGTCTATGGGTACTCTGATTTATCAGCCCTCTGGTTGTGGAGAGTCGAACATGATCCACATGACCCTACCTGTCATTGCAACCATATATTTGGACAAAACCAACCAATGGGAAGCCGTTGGCTTTCAGAAACGGGCTGAGGCCCTTCAGCACATAAAAACAGGTACGATGAAAGTTCTGGGTTCAAAAGCTTTGGTTGTAAGCAAAGGGAAGTCATAGGTCATTCTCCAACAAACATCTATTTTTCTGTACAGGCTACAAAAACGAGCTAGCCTACCTAAAAAACGACGGTTCTTTTGCCATATGGCATGGCAGATCAAGCAGCACCTGGTAAGGTTATCATTAATATCCATCCATCATCCATCTTAGTGTTGTCATACGGTTAGTTTTTTTGTGTGATTAAATAATCATGACCTGTAATTAACTAATCTAATGAATTTACTGCAAAAAAGCTTTATTTTCAGGTATTTTCACTTGAATTGATGGGATTGCGGCACAGTAAAACATCAAAATTTGATTCAATTTATTTTGATTTTACTTGTGAGATGTGTATGTGTTGGGTCATATATGTGTTTTTATTTATTTGATTTTATTATTATTACCATTAGTATTAGTATTATTTTTTTATAATGTTTAATATTTTGACTGCTATTTTTATCTTTCTAACATGTATTTTAGTATGGGAAGCACTTAGTGGGAAAACTGTTATACAAATGAAGTCTAATAGAAATGAATTGAAAATATAACTAAAAAAGGGAAGGGAAGTTTTTCTATTATAAAAGAATTTCAACTGTTACTTTTACACCACCAAGGGGTTTTCCTCCAAAAACAAATCAGGTCCAGAGTGCTTTAATTTAACAAATAAAAAGGAATTTTTTTCTTAGGAATACAAAAAAAATATGACCACAACTTCCTATTAATACCATGATACATATTTGGACATGTGTAATTTCACAATTTACTATCCGATGCAACAGCCCTTTGCATACCACATTAACTTATCATAATGAACACCTCGTCTGGCCTTATCCTTACATAATAGATATGTTTTATACTCAAGAACACAAAAACAGCTATAGGTTATACTGAGAGGGCGAGAGTCCTGTGAATGCCTTCTTCAGGGAGTTCTAGACCAGGAATTGACTTGGGTCGATACCTGGTTCATAATAGAAAAAATCGACCCCCTGAAGAGAGCATTCATGGGACTCTCGCCATCAACCCCAGTCGATTCCTGGTGTTGGTTACAGTAGGTTCTGAGTACCGGGTGATCTCCTGATTTAGGCGTTCCACTTGGCCATTGGACAGAGGGTGGTAGCCAGAGGTGAGACTCATGTTTATCCCCAGACTCTTGCACATTTCACGCCACACGTGAGGTGAACTGGAGAACACGGTCTGACAGGATTGTTCTCTGGGAGACCGTAGTGCCAGAACATGTGGTTGAAAAGTTTTTTTCTTTTTTTTCGCTTCCGGTTCCGGGTTACAGGCAGGGCGCGTGGAGTGTCTCTCTGCGGATACAACTATCTTAAATTACTTAAAAAGTTGATTTTCTCCAAAAAGAGAGCTGACCATGCCCCCTAAGAAATCCCAGGAATATGAAGAGCTCAAAAAAGCTATCGATAGCGTTCAAGAAACGCTTAAATCTTTTATGGATCAGGTGTCGGCTAAGCTAACGCCACTCATGGAAATGCTGGAAGAGTTCCGAAGATTTCGGGCTTAAGACGAGCAACGAGAAAACCGGGTCGACATTCTGGAGAAAAGACTGGACGATGTGGAACAGCAAGTAAGGATGAATAATGTCATTCTCACTGGATTACCAATCAAGCCTGGAGCGAAGCTAACAGCAGGATCGAGCACTGCTAATGCTAATGCTAGCGCTAGCGTAGCTAGCAGTGCTAACACGGAGCGCGGTGCAGAGTCTCTGGAGCAGCAAATACATTCATTTCTCACATCAAAAGGGATTTCCCTGGATCTCAATACCATCGAGACCTGTCACCTGCTCCCCAGGAGAAAGGAGACGGATAAACCAGCGATCCTCATCAGGTTTGTGAATCACAAACACAAGCTAGCTCTGATGAATCAACGTAAAAACCTCAAAGGATCTAATGTTTATCTGAACGACCATCTGACCAGGAGGAATGCTGAAATCTCCAAACATGCACGGCTTCTCAGGAAGCAGAAGAAGATTGAGAACACTTGGGTTAAAGGCTGCAGGATTTACGTCAAACCACTCGGTCCACCGGACCGGTCCAAGGTTCTGGTTGTGAACACCATGAAGGATTTTGAGAAGTGTTTGATCACGGTCGTCTAAATCAGCATGGAGTAATAAACCAAAGAGTCAAATAATTTCAAGAAATATGACACGTGGATTCATCACTTTCTCCATCTGTCTGACGTCACCTGAATCAACAGCAGAGAGTTCTGACCTGCAGACAACTTGACCTCAACTTTCACCGAGCTGATATCAGCTGAAGAAGGATATGGACCTGAATCTAATGTCTGCAGACATAACATGGAAGAGGACTATAAACTGTTTTGAACCCAGAAGATCAGCTGTTTTTGCAGCAGAAGATATGCCAACCATGGATAATTGACAGAATATGGACCCTTTTATTTTTTATTTATTTATTTATTTTTTATTTTTTTTTTTTCTCTCCCTTACAGCATTACCTTATTAAATATAAAAAAAATAAAAAAATAAAAAAAAAGGAAAAAAAAAGATTAATAATAATAATAATAAGTTAATGATATTACTTCACTTGCTCCAAAAATTGATAAATTGATTCAAAAATCTTTCCTAATGTAGCATAATTTTGCACATGTTTTTAACTTTTGATACTTGATGAAAGTTTACTATGAAAATCTCTGAAACAGTGTTGTCTATTTTACTGATATAGTATTATGTTCTAATCATATGAATGACTTTTATGAGTAACATATATTTTAGATAACTGATCTGCATTTGCCATGTTGATTTCTAAAATAGTTATTTTTAACATAATAATTAAGTAATTCATCTTTGTCATGTGCTTTATTGATACCTTATGATTTTTAATTCTGTCTGATAAAAACTGGGAACCGGATATTGATTAAATTATGTATTAAAATGGTTATAGTATAACGGGGTGGAATTATATAAGTTCGCTTCCTTCCACTCCCTTTCAAGCAATATTTATTAATATGTCTAATTATCCTAAGTTTGATTAGTTACTGTATGAATGTAAAACTGCAGATTGTATTGCTTTTGTGTATTGTTCCTACTTGATTGCTTGAAATAAACCATTTCAAATCAAATCAAAAATCAAAAAAAGTTGTTCCACTGCTTTAGGAGCTGTGGCCAGCTTGGGCAAAGGGATCAGCCGGCATAATTTAGAAAAACGATCAATGACAGAGAAGATGGCTGGACAACGAGGGGACTTGATGGCAAAGAGGCGGAGCAACTCATGATGCACTCATCAATGAAATTCCCCGATGCCCCAGAGTCAACATAGCCTTTGTTTCTACGATGCGGTTTTTAAAGGGAAGGGAAATTGGCAGATTAATGGTGAGCATGAGTTCACTCACCAGTTCTGCAGAGCGTTGTGGATGGTAATTGGGACAATGGCCAGTCTAGCCACAGTAGAGACTAGTTTGTGCTGTTACTGCAGGGTTTTTTTGTTTTTTTTTCTCCTTCTCCTGCCTTGTACCAGTGAATCAGATCTTCCATCACCGAGTGCTGGCCTATCACAGACTTGTTTACAAGCACATCAACACATTATAAGTTATGGCTAACAATCTTAAATTTTTATCTTGGAATGTGAGGGGTGTCGAAACTTCAATTCAAGGTCTTGACTCATTTGCAAGAGCTAAAAGGTGACTATTTTTTTTTCCTGGAGACCCGCCTGCATATAAAAGAAGTAATGCGTTTAAAAAGAAACGGGATTACTCAGATATATCATTCAAAATTCAATGCAAAGGCTAGAGGTTCTGCTATACTTGTGAAATACTTTTTTCTTTGCGTTTATTTGATTCTATTAAAGACACTTTGATAAGAATGACGGTACCGGGATTTAGCTTCAGCTACAGCTGTTTTCTGAAAAAGTCTTGCCCCTTTAACTGTCTCCACCTATCATTCTTGGAGGTTTTATCACACGTCATCAGTCTAACCAATCAGAAGTGGTTCAAGTCTTCACTTCCTTGTTTCGATTCGGCTCATAAAGTCGCTCACATCCAGCAAAAATACCAGCTAAAGCTTGTCTTTAGCTGTGTAGTTTTTTGTGGGATCCGGAGTTAGACCGTGGAAAAAGTGAACAAAACAATGAAACTAAGAGAATCGAGTCTGTCTGCGATCGGTGGCTGTTTGCACTATATCTCCCATGATGCATTGGGTTAAAGTGACAGCGTCTATCAGCTTGGAAGAAATGAGAGCCCAAAGTTCAAGTAACTTTGAAAGAGTTCGGTCTCTCTGGTCTCCCGTAGCTGACTCCATGATTTAGAGGGTGGGGGGCCTGGTCGTCGCTGCTCCCTGCCTTTCTGCCGTGGTGCGGGGTGGGGGTCGGGGCCTTCGCTGTCTGGTGGGGGCTGGTGGGGACCCCGTTTGTCGGGGGGTTGGGTCCGGTGGCTGGGCGGGGTGGGCTGGGGCGCTGCATGGTCTTCTGGGCTCGGCGGTGGGGGGTGCATGGTGGGGTGGGGGGGGGGGGGGTGAATGGTGGTCCGGCTTGGCTTGGGGGGGTGGTCTCTTTGCCCGTGGTTGCTCTGGGTGTCATCCACTGCGCTGTAGGGTCTGGGTGTGTGTGTGTGTGGGGGCTTGTCGGCCCTGTCTTGTGGGTGGGGCCTTCTGGGGGGGGGGGGGGGGGGCACTATGGGTATGGGGCCTTGGGGGTTTAACGGGTCGGAGTCTCCGCTGGTGGCAATCAGTGGTTGCCCCGGCCGGTTGGCTGCCTTGGTCCCGTCGAGGCCTGACCAAAACTCTCAAGGTCCGGCGCCAGGGGGTGGGGGCCTGGGCTTGCTCCGAGGGGGAGGGGGGTGGCACTATCTGGCTCCTCTCTCTCTGTTTGGGGTTGGGTGGTGCTGGGCCTGGGGCATCGCCGCTTCTGGGGATGGGACCCCGGGGCTGGGGTTCACATTACACCTGATCCTGGGGTGTCTGTATCCCTGTGGGGTGGGTTCTGGTCCTTGCCCCTAGGCGCTGTGCCTCCCCAAATTTCCAACTGTGGCCGAGCCTGGTCGGGCCATGTTTACAACAACCCTCGTGGGCCCCCCTTTTCCCCGGGGTGATTTAAAGGTATTGTAAGGTCTGGTATCACTCATAAGGTGTCGCTTTATGCAGACGACGTTCCTAAATTCTTGAACCTCTTCCAGCACATCCCTCCACTTAAAGCTTTTTATGACACACTGGAAAAACAGATCTCTCACTTCCTATGGAGTGGGAAAATGGCTAGAATCAGCATATTTGTAATGCAATCACCTAAGAATAAAGGAGGTCTTGGTCTTCCCAACTTCAGACAATATTACTAGGCAGCACATATACAGAAGCTCCTATACTGGATGTGTGACAATGATACTTCTCTGCCTGTTTGGGTGCAGTTGGAGAAGGGGTCCTTATTTCTTTTCCTCAGTACCCTGCTCTAAACTACCATTGACTTTATCTGTCGTTGGAGACAATATCATTGTAAAGGAAATGGTTGCCATTTGGAGGCAATTCAGAAAACATTTTGGTCTGCATGGTCCTTCAGTACTATCTCTAGTACTGAAGAATTTTAATTTCGCTCCTCCGTTACTGATGTAGTATTTAAAATTTGGCATAAAGGCAGATACTTCTGGCTTGTATTTGCATACAAATGAAAAGAAATGATGTTCTTCCTAAAAATTGACCCTAAGGGTAACAGATACAGAGAAAACAAAAGTGGCCCTTGAACCGATCCTTGTGGAACCCCATAAGAAACCTGAGTTGTGGTAGATTCAAAACCACCCAAGCTGACACACATGGTTCTTTCTGCAAGGTAAGACTCAAACCAGCTCAGTGCTGTTCCTCGGATCCCCACTGAGTTCTGGAGCCTAGATATTAACATACTATGGTCTACTGTGTCAAATGCTGCTGTTAGATCCATCAGAACCGGGATGACATAGTCTCCAGCATCATTAGCCAGGAGAATTTCGGTGCTGACTCTTAGTAATGCCGACTCTGTAATGTGCAAGGGCCTAAAACCAGGCTGGAAGACTTCAAGAATTTGATGATGCCTTAGGAAGGCTTAGGAAGTCCTCTAGCTGCGAGTAGACCACTTTCTCCAGGAGTTTAGAGATGCAGGGCATCTTGGAGATGGGTCTGAAATTAGCCAACACATTACTGTCCAGGCTATTTTTTTTAAGTAGAGGCTGGACTGTTGCATGTTTAAAAACAGCAGGGAAGACACCAGCAGCCAAACAGGGGAAAGCCTCCTTGAAAAGCTTGGGAGGGATAGAATCTAGGGGAGAACCTGATTGTTTGCTTTGACTGACAAACTCATTTAAGAATTGAAGAGACACTGGCTCAAAATCCCTGAAAATGACTGAGCAACAGACACAAGTTGAAGGGTCAGAACAAGGGATAATAATCCCAGCCCTTATGTTCGAAATCGAATTGGAAAATTCTAAAAACATGTTGCACAGCTCAGGTGAAGCTTCTAGAGACGCTGCCTGTGGAACATTAAGACCAAATGATAAATAAAATGATCAAATATAGATTTCAAAGATAGCGTCCAAAGCGCCTTTTTCATTTCACATTTGGGAAACTGTGAAAAACGTTATGTATCCCTTGTGCTATCCTAGGCACTTTAACATTGGGAGTGGGGTCATCTAGACCCCCTAGAGACAATGCGCTGAACCTTTTTTCTTCAAGTTTTGTGATCTTCACTGGTGTCCATGGATTACATGACATTTTCTATGAAGGTTTGACTGTAGGAACTTCAACAACAAAGATAAGTGTCAAAATCTTCATGTCTGTATGAGAAAAGTATAAAAAATGTGTAGTGTCCCTCGATGTTGAAATCTTGTCCCAGCAGCCAATGAGTTTAAAGACCCGCCCCCATGTAAAAATAGGATCAGCAGTAGCGAAAACTTGAAAACTGAATAGAAACTGAAAAGGGTGAACTGAATGCAGAGAGGGAGAAACAAAATAAGATTGAAAATACAAATAAACATATTTTATTTGCTAACAGTTTAAATAGTTTTTTATTTAAGTTTTAAATTTACACTTTTTTAAAAATGTAAATATTTTCCTACCCCATCCCTGATGAAGGGAACCAGGCCCTTGGCAATGGGGGTTGTGTCCCTTAAGTGCTGGCTTCCTGGGCTGGTGGGACCTCTCTCCACACAGGGAAAGGGATTCATTAGTTCTCAGGCAAGACTATGAATCGCTGATCATATCACATCTGCACCGCGGGGTGTCCATTTTCCTGTGGTGCATGGTTTTGGTTCTTGCCCTCGAGCGCTCGCCCCCTCCAAAACTCCTGTGGGTTAGCCTGGTTGGTCAATATTTACTATGCTGTTCGGGGACCCCCACCTCTCTTGGGTGTCCTTCTCATGGGCATAGGTGGGCTCTGTCTTGATCTCTCCCTGACCTCCCGCGGGATGGGCTGGTGGTTGCCAGGAGTGTGGGGCGGGTCGCCCTTGGGGGAACAGGGATAGCTGGAACTCCAGGATGATGGTGGGCTGCTCGTCTGGGGCTGGGGGGGCTCTCCACCCGCAGCGGGGTGAAAGGCTATCCTCCTCACTGGGCTGTGGCGTGCACTCTCTGTGCTCCTGTACCTCACCACTCTTTGGCCTTAGGGGCCCCTGCAGCATTCCTGCTAGCCTTGGTCTGGGTGTCTGGCTGGATTGCCTGGCAGGCGAATTCCCTCTATCTGCTATACCGTGCCAGTGTGTGGGGCCCCTGGCTACTGCTTCGGCGGTACCCTTCATCATCTATCTCAGCAGAACATGAACACCCACCTGAGCACAGGTGTCAGCTCACCTTTACACAAATGTGTGTGACAGAATGAAATGCTTTACATGTGTTGGTTTGTATTCTTAAGTGCGAGTGAACTGTAGTTGTGTTTAGTATATGTTGACATGAATGTATGTGAAGATTTTTGGAGCCAACAGGTATGTTTGTAACACTTGGGTAAGTGTGTGGACAGGCCCCGCCACTTTTGACAAAAATGTACACCAGACAGTAATGATGATAAACCTCCAGCATTTTGTTGCTTAATGATTGTACCCCCCCCCCCACACACACACACACCACCTCTGTAATCATCCTCCAGATTTCCTTAACTCTCCTTTTCCCACTTCCGTCTGTGTCCTTGTCTCTAACATCCCTCCCTTCTTTCCTCTTCTTCTTTTCTGTCCGTCCCAACTAAAATAAGGATACAAATGTAATCAATATCAATAACCTGTAGCCCAAATTACAATAAACAAATTGAAAAAGAAAAAGATCTGCAACCCCTTGTTGTAACAGTAAAATATGTCCAACACATGAGGCCTTCAGCTCTTACCTGTCTACTCAGCTGTTTTACAGGAGACGTTAAAAAGAAATATAAAAAGACAGAGACACAAAAACAACTCAGAGCAGAGTTTTGGCTATCACAAAAATGTGTTCATCCTTGGAATTTGACAATTTTAAATTGGAATAAAGGGTTTTAGGGTGTTGTAACAGAAAAGTTTGCTTTGATATTTCTGAATAGTGTATCAATAAGACACACATATGTAATACACAAAAAGAAGAGGAAGAGCAAAAAAAGAAACAATAACTACAATTAAAATAATAATGTAGCTAGAAGTCAGCAATAGAAAAAGATAACAAATGAGAAGAATCTGGGGGTATTCCAAAAAGCAGGTTATGTGAGTTACCACGGTAGGTTTGAGGATAAGGAATTGGATGACCTCAGCTTTCGGCTCCAAAACAGAGGTATCTTTAAGGGTTTTTCAATTTGCCATAGCAACTCTTGCTCTGAACATAACCTGTCTGGAGCAGGTTTAGTTGAAGGTTAGTTTGGTTTAGAGAGTTGATGGAGCATGGCATGTTTATTTGAAGATGATTTAGTGGATGAAGAAGCTCAGATAATACTTTTTCCACCGTGAGAGGGTGATAAGACCACATATGGATGCTGGAAAGATAAACTTTTTTTACTTTGATCTAACTTAATTATTTGCTTCAGTTAAGATAAATCATTTTTTTCAGTTCAGTCAACTTAAGAATAACATGTAGTTATCAGACAGGTATTTTACTTTCATTCAAATTAATTCCATTACGTAGGTGTAACTTTGTTGCAGCTGTTAGATTGGCACTGCAAGGAATTGTGGGATACCATTCCTTTTGCTGTCACGATGGATTGGGGTTTAAATGTGGGTTTTTGACCAAATGTGTTTAGTTGTTTTACTGTGTTTTGTCTAGTTATTTTGTCCTGTTATGTTTAATTCTTTCTGCACCATGAGTAAGAGGGAGGGAGAGGATGATGAGATTATTTAGCACCCCTAGCGCTAGTTACTGACATTTGAACTTAAGTTAAAGTCAAAACATGATACTTAAATATAGTATCCATAATGTATAACATGTATAGAATGATTGTATTGTTTTTGTGTATTATTATTATTTGATTGTTTGAAATAAACCATTTCAAATCAAATCAAATAATGTTGATCGTCATTGCATCATTCATTTTAATGTTATAAATATGAGAATATCTGCAGTCTAAAACTTAGACATGACAGTTTAAGAAGTACAATAAATTAATGATTTATTAATGATAATCAATGAAACTAGAAATAAGATAGAAACTCATACTCAAACTTTGTCTGTTATTGTCCTCCAAACAGAAACTCTTTTGCTGATCCGTCTGTATTACTTATTTGATGGGTTTACAATCTTCATGCGCCGTCATTAAAATCTCAAACTCGGTCTCACTGGAGTATAGCACTCTCTATTTTTCTCCATGCGTTTCCATGGTGACTCCCGAAATTAGCTATCCATTAAGAATGCCTTTATGTACTTGCCATGCACACGCATTAACCCAGGGTTACCAAGTCAAGCGTGATTACACTAAGTCTTTTTTTGAGACGACAGTGGCTCAGGTGGTTAAGCGGGTCGTCCAATGATTGAAGGGTCGGCGGTTCGATCCCCCGCTCCCACCAGCCAAATGTCGTTGTGTCCTTGGGCAAGACACTTCACCCTTCTTGCCTCCAGTGTGGCTCCACTGGTGTGTGAATGTGCATGGATAATCCCGGTGATGGTCAGAGGGGCCGTAGCCGCGAAATGGCAGCCACGCCTCTGTCAGTCTGCCCCAGGGCAGCTGTGGCTACATCAGTAGCTTACCATCACCAAGTATGAATGAGGATAATGAGGAGTGAATGAATAATGGACACAATGTAAGCACTTTGAGCGTCTGGGAAAGCGCAGAAAAATCTAATCCATTATTATTATTAACTCATATCAGGTCTTTTGGAACCGACATACCCAGAGTAAGCAGGTTCAGGCAGATTTCAGTTCAGATTTAAAGTCAAGGTTGTTTAAACGCGCCTTCTGGAATACCCCCTGCTGTGTATGCCCTGGAGTTGAACTCACAATTCCTGCATGTAAAAAAAATAAAAAGTGCAGCTGCCTTTACCACAAGGTTGTAGCAGACAATCATAATGTGCTCATGGCCTAAGGATTTATAGTCAAACATGCTGTAACAGCATTTTTGACACATGTAAGTGGCACAACAAAATGGTGCTTTAGACAAATGGTTTTTAATGTTCTAGAACGGCATTTTGGATGCGAAGTTTTTACGCCGCTTTATACGCCCGTCTTGGGACAACACAAAATCTTCATAAAAAGTCGCATGTTTGATGGCCAGTATGCTGCTCTTTATGCCTCTTTTCCTGGAAATTTATGCAAAAAATGCACATTAGAAATATACTAGGTGAGGCACACAGTATGCGTGCCTTAAAGCAGAGGGCGCTGGTGGGCCGAGAGAATATGACAGATAATATGCCTGGTAACCTATATGAACATCTCCATGCAACATTTTAAAAGACGTAATACTTGACCTGCTGTAGGTGTGATTTGCGTACTCAGTTGAACAGATGTCTACACAGTCAGCAACAATGTACATGCACTCCATGATTTTCTCACATGTCACTTACTGTTGACCTGTCTTGTCACAGGCTTGTTATACATCTTTAAAACCTCTGCAAACATTATACAAACAAACTGTTAATACTTTGGATAAGAAACCCAACATTGTTCACCATTGTCCAATATTACAAAAACATGGATTACTGAGTTGGGAAAACATGGTCAAAATTTTAAATCTCTGTCTCGTTTTTTGTTTGTTTATTTTTTTTCCAAGATGGCGCTCCCCAGTGTGCGACATTGCGCTACTCTCAGAGTCAGGTTTTGTTTTGTTTTTTGTTAGATCCGTCTCTGTCTCGTAACGTCCGCACAGTGTTAGGTCACATCAAGTACGACCGGGAAGCTCTCTTAAGGCTCGGACAAACAAATCATAGAGGATATTTTGACACAAATATTCTGAACCTCCATCCGGAGCTACAACCCAACACTGGAATCTTACCGCAACAGGCCGCAGCAGGCTCATCTCCCAGAATTGAGAAGCCGCCTGGCAAGACAGGGAAGGACAGCACGCAGGCTACGCCGGCTACGCCGGCTGGCTAGCCGCATGAGGCTAACACTCCTGATCATGGCAAACAAGATGGATGACCTGATCAGCAGGCTGGCTACACAGCGACACATCCAGGACTGTTCCGTTTTTTGTCTTTGTGAGACGTGGCTCGGACAAAGGACTCCCGACGAGGCCATAACACTAGCAGGATTCAGTGTTTACAGAGCCGACCACGGCACCGCTGACTGAGGAAGAAAACGCGGTGGGGGGACCGTGATTTTTACTAAACAGTCCTGGAGCTCCGACAGCACCATCATCTCTCAGTCTTGTTCTGAAAATGTGGAATATCTGACTGTTGTATAGGCCATTCTATCTACCAAGGGAGCTGCAGTGCATCATTCTGAGAACAGTTTACACAACCCCCTCAGCTGATGAGGCAGCTGCATTCCTGGAGCTGCACAACATGATCAGCAGGCATGAGAACACCTACCCTGATTCTGCATTTGTGATCCTCGGAGATTTCAACCACTGTAATCTCCAGAAAAGTCTTCCAAAATTCCACCAATTTATTGACTTTCCCACCAGGGGAAAAATATTCTGGATAAATGCTACAGCAACATCAAACATGCATATGCTGCCACTCCCGAGCCTCACCTCGGAAAAAGCGACCACCTAGCCATCCTTCTAAAGCCCACATACACCAGGAGGCTTAAAGCAGATCCAGTCACAACCAGGACTGAAATGGCTTGGACTGACAAAGCTGTGGAAAAACTAAAAGGCTGCTTAGAGGCCACAGACATGAGTATTTTCAAAGCAGCTTCACCAAACATTGACGAATACTCGGACACAGTAAGCAGCTACATAGACTGATGCACCTCCATTTGCATTCCTACTCAGACCATCCGCATCTTCCCTAACCCAAAACCCTGGTTCAACTCAGGCGTACGCATAAAAATCAACAAACGGCGTGCAGCGTTCAAATCAGGAGACAGTACAACATATAAACATGCCCGCCATGACCTCCAGAACTTCATCAAGGCTGCCAAAAGAAGCTACAGCCAGAACAACAAAGAGGTCCCCCAAGAGACCTCCTGGGCCCCAGAAGAGGCTGCACTGCAGGTGTCTCACGCACAGGTCCTCAGGGCCCTGAAGCAGGTGAACCCACACAAGGTGATGGGACCGGACCACGTTTCACCAAGAGTCCTGAACGCCTGTGCGGAGCAGCTAGCAGAGGTGTACATGGACATCTTCACCTCTCGCTATCGCAGGAAACGGTACCCCAAATCTTCAAGTCCTCAGTGATTGTGCTAGTCCCAAAGAAAACACACGTCACAACAATGAACGACCTGAGACCCGTGGCTCTCACTCCTGCAGCAATGAAGTGCCTGGAAAGCTGGTACTGTCACACATTAACTCCTTGGTTGACGAATTATTAGACCCCTATCAGTTTCAGTCTACAGTTGGACTGAAAGGTTTGCTGTAGTCTGAAAGAGCTAACACTGTTGTTCCAGCTAATGCTTTGCTTAAGTCACTAAATGTTTTTATACTTTGTTTTGTCCGCTGATTTTTATCATGAACTGCCATAGTTTCTCTCTCTCTAGTTCGGAATCCACATGTGACATGTGACAGTAATTGCATAACCATAAAAATGACATCATTCGTTTCTTTCTTAATAGCTTTGGGGCTGAAAAAATGACCACATATTTGTCCTCATTCCCCTTTTTTTACCCTGTGATATTAAAGTCTGGCCCACGTATTTAACTTTGAGTCCAAGCTGTAATTTGTTCTTGTTACTTTGTTTCCAGTCATCAGATCAAATTGTGGGTCTTTCTGTGTAGAAGTGTGTCTAGTGTATGTGTATTTCTTTTCTTCAAAGGTGAATACAAACCAATATTGACTGTCTGGGCGTAAGGGGACCAAGAAAAACACATTACTTCCCTAGATCTATCCCTGAGAACCACACTGCTTTGGATCTTGGAACAACAGGAATGAAAAGGAATTTGTCATGTTTTATTTGATTCGGGAAAATCATGGCAATGACTTCTTATTACAGTTCTGCAAGCCCCTGAAACACAAAGAAAAACAAACGATTGCCCCAGAATATTAATAGTTATTTCCGGTTTTTCCATAAGACAAACCTTAGTGAAGTCTAAAAAGTTATCACTAACTGGTTGAGTTTCTGGTTCAGGTTAATCTTTTCATTTTTGGTACCATCTACTGAATCTGATTTCTGCCTTCCATGACAATCTCTCGCCAAATGGTCTCTCTGTCTACATATCCAACATCCATCATCATCCCGCTCTGGCCTTCTGCTTCAATCCCTCTAAACCTTCCTCTAAAATGTCCTCTTCCACGGCCACGCCCTTAGCCACGTCCACGACTTCTTCCTCTGTTTATGATTCTTCGAAAAAAAACACATCACTGCTCTCATCCTGCCAAAATGTATCTGCACTTCGAGTCCTAAAGGTCTTTTTATTCACCATCACTTTTTGCATGAACAGCAAAATTCATAAACTGTTGCAGTGCTCCTGTATACAGATCTATGTAATGACTCTTTACCCAGTCTGCAATTTCTAGTCGCATAGCTTGCAGTAAGGCTTGTTCCAGCTGCTATCTATAGGGACTATCATTATTATCAACAATCTGAGTCCACTTTAAACTCATCATCAGAAACTAACTCTCCATCTATTTGCTTTTTTTAACCAATTTTTCCATAATTGGAGGCTTCTCTAATTATTCATCATCATCCATAGGAGTTCCAATTTTCCTTTACTTTTGCCAAGTCTGCTTTCACAGCAGTCATCATGCTTGTTGACTTCAATGCCATTCAGATGGTAAACTCTCTTCACTTGCATCATTTGTTCATGAAAGGATTTTCTCTGCGAGAGATGACTTCCTCCACTGCTTCCTAACAACCTCTGCCCAGGTCCTAAACACAAGAGGTGTAGATCTCTGGCCATCTTTTTCATCTGTAGGATTGGGCAATTCCATCATTGGATATGTCTCTGCCATTTCTGATGATCCTCCAGCTTCTTCCAGTTCAACCCACGTAGTTTTGCTCCACTCTAGTTTTGTCCCTTTTCCTCTTTTTTTTAAATCCTTTTTTTTTCCCTCTTAATTTCATTTTTCTCTTTTAGTTTGTTTAAATCAGTCAGCGGTGGGTAATGACCCATCAACCAAGCAGCAGTTGGCTCCTGATAGGGAGTCGTGCAGAAATCAGCTGGATTCTGCTCCATCTCTACTTTGTTCTTCATCAGGCTGTAGCTGTTGTAGTTTTATCCCAACAGTTTACTTGAACCTGGTTGAGGGGTTAATTCTAGTTTTCTATTTTAAATTCCCCATTATTTATTTATTTTTATTTATTCTTAGGTCTGAGAAGAGTATCAGTAAAATACTGGATCGATAAGCAGTACCAATAAGAGTAGTAGTACCGTTAAAACCTTAAGGATACCCATCCCTATTGAGGAATGAGTGACTCCAACTTAAATAGGCTTGATTACAAAGTGCAGGCAGCTGTCCATTCCTCCACAAAGAGCTCCAGGTAGGGGAGGGACGAACCATGCAAAACACAGAGGCAGTCAGAAACCAAAAAGAAAAACACCAAGCTGTGTCATAACCCCCTCCTCAGAGTCCGGCTCCTAGACAGACGAGAAGGCTGGTCCGGATGATCCTGATGAAAACAGGCCAACAGTCCTTTCTCCAGGATGTCCTGCTCAGGAACCCACTGGGTGATGTTCAGGACCATAGCCTTCCCAGTCCACCAGGTACTGTAAACCACGGCCACTCTCCGAGAAGATTAAAGTCTGTTGATGGTGTAGACCAGACCACCATCCACAAGAACGTGGTGGAGGGACTCCTCGCACGCCATGTATGGGGCTCTCCTTTGCAGGCTTCAGCTTGCTCACATGAAATACAGGGTGAATCATCAAGGAAGATGGAAAATCTAGTTTCATTGCAACTGGATTGATGAGCTTAGAGACAAGGAAAGGCCCAATGAAACGGGGATGCAGCTTCCGTGGCCCACCTTTCAGGGGTACGTCAGTTGAGGACAGCCAAATTTTGTCTTCAACTTTGTATTGCGGTGACGGCGCAGACCAGTGGCGTTTGGCCACTATGGCTAACCGCTCTTGATTTACCAGCAGTCGAGCACGAAACATCCTCCAAGTGCACTGGCAGCGTCGAACAAAAGGCAGCAGGGCCTGAAGTAGATGCCAAGCCCTCTTACTCGGGGAAGAATGGGTGCTGGTAACCATAAGCTACCTGGAAGGGAGAAAATCCAATAGAGTTAACTTGAGAGTTGTGGGCGTACACGGCCCAAGGGAGCTGATTTGTCCAAGCAGAGGGATTCTTAGAACACATGGTCCGCAACATTTTTTCCAAATCCTGATTGTAGCGCTCCACCTGGCCATTAGTTTGTGGATGAAATCCTGAACTCAAACTGACATTTATTCCCAAGAGGTTGCAAAACTTCTTCAAAAAGACAGATACAAACTATGGTCCCCGGTCGGAAACAATATTTTCTGGAAGTCCATGCAAATGAAACACCTCTTTTGACACCACTTCAGCTAAGTCCTCAGCTGAAGGAAGTTGTCGAAGAACATGGCATGTGCCAACTTAGAAAAATGGTCCACTATGGTTAAAAAATACAGAGTTACCTTGAGAGTCTAGGAACCTGGTGATAAAGTTCACGGAAGAGGCTAAAGAAGTCCAGCAGGGGGCCTCTGGGGAACCTTGACACTGGCATAAACAGGGGATGATGACGCTAAAGCACCTGTGGACGCAGGTTAGGTGGGAAAAACAAGCAACCAGCTGGCAGTCAGCAGGATCAGAGGGGTTGTTAGTCACTGCAGTCTTAACCTTACGTTCGAAGGCCCAGCGAGTCGTGGCCAACACTAAGCCAGGAGGCCAAATGGTGGAGTCCTGCGCAGAGTCCACAGCTATATCTTCCTGGAATTGTTGTGATAGCGCATCTGGCTTGATGTTTTTGGAGACGCCATTCTTCAAGATCCAGTTTAACTGCCAAGTGCTCCCTGTTCCCTATGTCATAATTGCTCTCTGCCTAAGAGAGCTTGCAAAAGAAAAACGTCAGGGAAGAATTTTATTTGTCAGACACTCTCTGAGACAGTACAGCTTCAAGCCAGAGTCAGACACAGCCACCTCCACAATAAATTGTTTGGTAGGGGAAAGGCTGAACCACAATGGGGGCTGAAGAGAAACGTTGCTTTAGCTCAGGAAAGGCATTACTGCCCACTCTCCCCAAACAAAAGTGCCATTTCCGAAGTCATACTTACTTGTAAGTACTTACTTGAGAATGACATTATTCATCCTTGCTTGTTGTTTCACATCATCCAGTCTTTTCTCCAGAATGTTGATGTGGTTTTCTCTTTGCTTGTTTTGAGCTCGGAGCCTCTAAAAATTCTTCCATTAGCTCCAGGAAAGGAGTTAGCTTAGTGGTCACTTGCTCCATGAAAGAATACAATGTAGCTTGGATATCATCAAGAATCTTTTCAAGGTCTTTGTAGTCATGGTTGCTCTTCTGGGCCATGGTTAGCTCTCTTTTTTTTTTTGAGAAAATCAATTTTAAGTCACCTGAAGATAGTTGAATAGCCACCGTGAGCCACAAGCGTCCGTGCTGTAACCTGGAACCGGAAACCCTCCATAATCCTCCGTAAATTAATTTTACATATATACAAAAGAATACACAGGAGGGGAACACATTCCTGTCTTCCTTCATTGCCCTCCTGGCAACTAACCTCTCCCGCTTATATAATCTAAGCCCCTCCCATTACGCTGAATTCTCAATCGTCCTCTGATTAGACATTTTCTTCTCATTCTGGCCATTTCTGCCAACCCTTGAGACAGTAAACCCACATGGGAAAAAAAGCACAAAATTCCACACCATTTAGGAATAAATCCCTCCATCCCAAAATCTTACACACAATAATACAGAATATTTACATGAATAATTTGTTTTTCCCACACAATTGTTTGATGACGTCATTTCCGCCCATACCAGTCGTGTCTTAACACAGCTCACTATGCGTCGCCTCTGTTTTAAAACTGACGGTTCTGCACACCTCCCAGTACAGTGCATTGAGTGTGCACCCTCAACACAACCCCCACTAGGTGCGCCCTCCATGCGACACAGCGTCTGTAAAGGAGGTGAGTGGTTAACACTGCGTGGAAACAAAACTGCATTGGTATGTGTGCATTTAGAGGCGCTCCGTCATATCACCCTCCTCCTCTTCCAGGTTGACACTGTGTGGCAACCGTGAGAGATAGTCATCCACCACGTTGGTCCTTCCGGGCCGATGTCTGATGGTAAAATTGAATGGTTGAAGAGCGAGATACCAACGGGTCAGTCGATTCTTGTGGTTCTAGAACGTATACAAGTGAGGGCACGATGATCAGACTCCAAATCAAAATCTCTTCCAAGAAGGTAATAGCGCAGGTTTTCCAGAGATCACTTGATGGTTCACCCCTCCTTCTCCACTGCATAATACCTCATTTCTCTGGACAGTAGTTTTCTGCTGAGGTATAGGACGGGCTGCTCAGCTCCTTCTTCTCCTTGAGGGAGGACTACTCCGACTCCTACGGCAAAAGCATCTTCTTGGACGAGAAGTTTTTTTTTCAAAATTAGTACGGCGAAGTACAGGAGAAGAGCATAACTCTTCTTTTAGGGCTCTGAAGGCCTTTTTACACTCATCATCCCGTAGTATTGGGCTTTCTGTGCTTGGTGGTGAGGGGAGCAGTGATCGTTGCGAACTGTGGCACAAAGCGATGATACCACCCAGCCAAACGCAAGAAGGACCGAACCACATTTTTGTCCTTGGACGTTGGCAGTTGAGAATGACCTTCACATTGTCCACTTGGGTTTGCACCTCTCCTTGTCCCAGAAGGTAGTGGAGGTATTTGGCTTCTTTTCTTGCCCACTCACACTTTTCGCTATTCAAGGTTAGCCCGGCCTGCTGAATGGCATAAAGGACCCTCCTGAGATGCTGGAGGTGGTCTTTCCAAGTGTTACTTAGGATAACCACATCATCCATATAAGCTGCACTGAAACTCTCACACCCCTAAAGGACTTTGTCCATTAAACTTTGGAAGGTTGCTGGTGTTCCATGGAGGCCAAATGGCATGACCGTTAACTGGAATAGACCTGCAGGTGTGCGAAAAGCTGTGCAGGGTCAAGATGCAGGTTCCAAAGGCACCTGCCAGTATCCCTTACAGAGGTCCAGGGTGGTGATGTTTCTGACTGCTCCAATCTTTTCTAGCAATTCATTCATCGTTGGCATAGGATAGGTATCAACTTGGAGACTGCATTCAGCTTCCTGAAGTCTATGCAGGGCCTAAGCAACCCATCTTTCCTTGGAAGGAAGATCATGGGACTGCACCACTGGGAGTCTGGCGGTTTAATCACTTCCAACTCCTGCATGTTAGTGATTTCCTCACCCAGTCTTCCCACAAACTGTTGTGGGCCACGGTTGTCTTTCAATCGGATTACATGTTTGTTAGAATTGGTCTGGCCTGGCTTGCCTCTGAATAATGTCCACAAGGGGGGGGGCGTTGGTGACAAAAAAAGTCGTATCTCAACACTGCGTGCAGTTTGTGGATAAAAAAAAACATCCTTGTTCAACACAAAAAGTATATGCAGACAACACACAATACACAAGGCTCAGAAGATTTGGGGAGGATAGGGGGAGGGGGCCCCCACGAATCTGCCCTTCAAGCGCAGGCACATTCCGCCAGACAGCGCACGGAGGAGGGAGGGGGGTTAGTAGTAGAGCCGAGATCAAGCGGGGGATGAATTGCAATTATTATCCCTATGAATAGCTGCTCTAGTGCAGTGTTTTTCAACCAGTGTGCCGTGGCACACTAGTGTGCCGCGGGAGATGGTCAAGTGTGCCATGGGAAATTGCCCTCGTAAACTGATCTAAAAACATTTTTCATGTCCAGGATATCAGCTCTTCTTCTTCCAAACAGGCCCTGATAAAACACTGAGTAGTTAGGAATGTGAAAGATTGCAAAATACTTTTTTCTTTGTGTTTATTTGATTCTATTAAAGACATTTTGTTAAGAATGACGGTACCGCCATTTTGCCGTAGCTACAGCGGTTTTTGGAAAAGTCCCGCCCATCTAACTGTCTCCACCGATCATTCTTGAAAGCTTAATCACATGTCATCAGTCTGACCAATCAGAAGTGGTTAAAGTTTTCCTTTCCTTGTTCAGATTTAGTTCATAAAGTCGCTTGTTCACACAAAAATACTAGCTGAAGTTCATCTTTAGCGGTGTAGCTTTCCGCAGAATCCGGTGTCAGACAGTGGAACAAGTGAACAAAACCATGAAGCTCAGAGAAATGATCCCCGGATGTTTTCACACTACATCTCCCATGATGCATTGGGTTAAAGTGACAGTGTCTCAGCGCACAATAACTCTTCATATTAAACGTCTTGAAACAACAACACATCAAACAGTTTTTAAATCTTCTAACAACTTTTATTACATATTTTAGAAAAAACAGCTGCAACTTCCCGCTTTTTCTGCCACGATTATCACAAAAATGCACATGAGATTGTGAAGGGGCTGTAGATCAATACAGACTATGAGTTTCTCCTTTTTTTAAATTTTTTTCGGATGCTGGTGTGCCGCAGGATTTTTGTCAAGGATAAAGTGTGCCGTGGCTCAAAAAAGGTTGAAAAACACAGCTCTAGTGCACTCTGGAGAAGCGTATATGTTTTGATAGAGCCAAGATGTGTGTCCACAGCTCGTTCGGGGAGTCCGACTAGATTAAATACTTCTGGACGCCAGCAGGTTGTTTTGTTGTGCTGGCTGATTCCTTGACTGGCCCTGCAATTTTGAGGCAGATTTAATTCGAAAAAAGTGGGTGAATTTAGGCCAGTATTTCTTAAATCCGGGTAGAGAAACTCACTCCAAGGTGGCTTCCATCTTCTGCACAATTCGGGGTCTCAACCAATCTGCTTAAGATGGCAAGACAAGCACAGAGCTTTTGATCCGCTTGTGAAACTTCTCATTCTGAGTCGCCCCTCCCCGAAGAATCTTTCCCCAGAGCTTCGACAGATCGCCTCTCTCCATCTTCCGCTCCCAGACTGCCCGATACATCAGAAATCCTCTGATCCCAATTAGGAGGAATCCAATAATCATAAATCCAAATAGGTACCCATCCTCGACGTCTTCCACAGACAGCTTACCAGGCACACCAGCCTCCACTTGCCCCACGGATCGATGGTGTATCCAGCCGCATGGGTGGTGTCTGGGCAGGAAGGGTCAGCTTTCCCGTTCCTTAGTGTGGAAAAAACTTTGTCGATTAAATTCAGAGACCAGCTGATCAGATCCATTTTCAGATTTCAAAAAGCAGAAGCAGCAGGAGGAAAAAAAGCTCTAGGGCAGATAGGACAAAACGCCTTGGGAAGAGCTGACACAGGAGGAGTGAGAGGAAAACACGACTGTCCTCGGCGAGAGTCAGTAAGCAATAAAGTCTGTATTGTTAACTGACCTCTTAGGTCCTACAATATCAGACACAGTTGTGTTTTTCACATACCTTACATGTTTCGACGGACATCTTCCATCTTCATCAGAGTCGTCCAATGTCAGTGATGTGACGTGTATAAAAACAGATGATTGTGAGTGAGGCGGAGTCAGGGCTGAGTTTTATATACGTCACATCACTACCATTGGACGACTCTGACGAAGACGGAAGACGTCCGTCAAAGCATTTAAGATATGTAAAAACACAACTGATAATATAAGAATGTAAGAAGTCAATAAAGATTGTTGCTCACTTAACTTGACCTCTGAAAACTTCCTACACTCCCACTACTCAAAGGTCAGCCGGTGACACAAACAAAACCTGTGATTCTTCCAGTCAGAGGTTGCTTGCTCTTCCTCTGCATCACAGTGACCCTTTCAGACCATTATGTGTTTATCTGCAACTACTACAAAGTTAACTTTAAACGTTAAATGTTCATTCTAGCAAGCCTCCAGGATTTGGTAATACAGTTTTTGAATAAGGTAGTTAGGTTTTGTACGTGGCACCCTCAGCCAGTGCAAAACTGAACCACTGCATTGTCTTCTTTATTCCACAAGGTTAACAGCTTATGTTGTCAAAGTGTTTTCCATGGCCAACAACCTGGTGGCCATTAAAAAGGAGCACATTTGCGATGCCGTGAAGTTCCTGATCCTCAGAACTCAGCAGTATGATGGCTCATTCACAGAAATTGGAAAAGTCTACCATGGACTGATGACTGTAAGTTAAACAACTGATCTTTTTCAACTTTTTATGTACATGTTTACAACTTAGAATAAGTTAAGACTCTACTTATATTTGTGTGCACTCCAGGGTAATGTTCGTGGCTATGACTCTGATGCCTCAATGACAGCGTTCTGTCTTATTGCCATGCAGGAGTCACGCTCACTCTGTTCAGCCACTGTCAATGTAAGTTTCTGATATTGAATTTAAATATATATTGTAACAAACGTTCTTAGCAAGTTGCAGTTGTTTTTTCTTAAAAGTGTCATCTACCCTAATTAAGTACAGTAAACTGTTGGGAAGGCTTTCATATATTTAAGTGGCGTAGCCTTGAGGTTGAGTTGTAGCAAGTGGACTTAATTACAGTTCTTCTTCTTCCTTTTAAACATTTCACCACTCATCCAAGTGGTTTCATCTGTCTGAGTGGTTCAGGATTCAGTCCACGTATGTATCTTTCCCGTGGGCCACCTACTTTACTTCAGTTAAATGGTTCATTAAATGGGAATCAAAAGAGGAACCATGCAAGAATACATGTCTCCATCACAGGCGTTATTGGAACTAATGAAAGGGCAGCATGGTAAATAGAATTTGTGTCTGAAGCCCCCTCTGTTAAGAAAGGGTCATTAACATGTACATGTATTGCTTCTCTGGCCCCTCTTTCAAACCATCCATCTTCTCTGTCAAGACTGTGTGCATCTGGTCTTTGAATAAGTGTCTTTGTTCTTTTAAATTAGAATAAACAGCAGCAAATGGTCCAGAGGTGTTCTTTATTATGTGCTGGTACATCTTTTTATGTAATGGCTGCTTTATTTCTCCGATGTCCAGCTCTGAGCATTCTTTGCATTGGACGGCAGAACCAATTTCTTCAACTTATTTTTTCTTCAAGTGTGTGGTCTTTGGAACCACAAATAACCACTTTTTGTCTTAGTGTGTTGGTAGGGACAGGTGGGGGATAGGTCTCTGACTGTGGTTTTGGCTAACGGACCAAACAGCAGTTTGGAGTACCCACCCTTTTTGGTGTCTCTTGAAGGGGTACCAGAAAAGTGCAACAATGTAGGACTCCATTGTTGATAGTGACACCTGGAGGGATGGGATTGGTTTGAATGGCTTCCCCAAACCTGGCCATGTCCCCCGTGGTGTGCTGTGGAGAGGACTCTGGGAGAATGGGGTCTAGGGAGCCTTACTAAGGGCTTTCCATTCTCTAATTGACCGTGGCAGCAGCCGTTAGCAAGTTGACCTGTTCCCTGTGCATGTTGGAGTCCAGCAGGACTACCCTTTATCACCAGTTCTGTTCATAATCTCAATAATTTGAATTCATAATTTGAATTTCGAAACACATAGAGTGCAAATGAAAATGTATTGCACTAAGGGGCGCTGTTTTGCAATTTCATTTAAATTCTGACAAAAAAGCAACATGGCATTTTACAATGAAAGAGATTTTAAGTTACTTTAAAATTAGTTTAAAGTAAACCATGTATAGAAATGTCATTTTTTAAAACTGAATTGTAAATTGGAAAATGCATTGGCATGTGAATTATGACTTTAAAAACCAATGACAATTTAAAATGTAATTCATTTTCTTTTTATATATTTCTATTTATGTTTTAAATTGTCACAGTGAATTGTGAATCTTAATTTTACATTCTAAATTTCAAAATGTGTTTTTATATTTCAACCCTGAATTGCATATTGAATTGTCAATTGAGAATTGCATATTACTTTGAATTATGACTCAAGCAATCTTCCATAAAATACAGCCACACTTTGGACCTTTTTGTTGGGGTCGGTTTGCTATCCCTTGTTATCACTTGTCAATCAGTGGAGGACTACATGCAGCTGAGTGAGAATGTATGCACTGGAGCAGTGAGGAAGAGGGAGAGGTGGCCACACTAGAATAAAGTTGTGCAGACCGTGTCTGCGCTTTTGCCACGCCACTATGCCGGGACCGTTAGCAATACTGTTAAGGCTGAAACGTATCACTCTGGTAAAAATTGATAACGTGGCGCTGTTACCAAAAAAATACAGGGTTTCAATACCTATTCCTAGTGTGTTGTGAGGAGTTCTGCAGCCTTAAAAAAATCTAGAAGATTGTAAAAAATAAAGATGACTCCTGCGCGAATATTGTCCATCATGAGTTATTTTAGAACGTAACTCCCACGGCAAATGAGGAGCCACTGTAGATAATTGTGATCTTGCAACATTGAGATATGGCTAGTGATTATTCTATAGGAGACATATTGAATCTATTTAAAAACATTTTTTTCCCTAAATCTCCAAACTCTCTCCTAACTCTAAATGATTGCAACATTCCATCAAATATAAATAAAACCTGAGAGATTCATATAGCTGTCAAAAGGCCTTGATACGAGCTTGACGGAAATTCCCCTCCACTATTCAACATACGCCCTGAAGTCTTGATATGGAAGATCACATTACTAGTTAAATGATCAAAAACAGCAGTGCTTTCAGCAATCAGAAATAATTGCTTAATTATGTAATTTCAGTGCCTCTTATTGTCTGGCCAAATGGTTGTAAGAAGGTCATCCTGATTCTTTTAAGGTCTGATTCCAGTGTCCGCTTGAGCTGTATATATGCATTTTTGTCTGATCTAGTTTTAGGTGTTTATAAAACCAATTTTAAAATTAGGTTATTAATAAAACTCTATTGAACTCCAGCTTTTAATCATTGAAACTTTACTGTCTTTAATCATTTGTTTCTCCACCTCCTGTGTAGACCCTGCCAGGCAGCATTAACAAGGCAGTTGCCTACCTGGAGAAACGACTTCCCAGCCTTACGAATCCTTACGCTGTTGCCATGACATCATATGCGCTGTCTAATGAGGGAAAACTAAACCGCCAGATTCTCTACAAGTTTGTTTCTCCAGGTGCTGAAACTGATAATCCTCCAACAAGCATCACTGCTTCAATGCATCACTGCTGCAAGCATCAATGCTGCTGATTTTACAATTCATAACCTACAGCATGTCCTTTTTTGGCATGTGTCATGGCAACGGTTTTGCTTGCGTCTCCCAGAGTTGTCCCACTGGCCGGTTCCTGGAAAGCGCTTCTTCACCCTTGAGGGCACAGCTTATGCTCTTTTGGCTTTGGTCAAAAACAAGGTGAGCTCATCCATTACTCACATAAAGAATCTTACTTGTGCTGGTTCACATATTAAGCAAAAAAAAAAGCAGTTAAAAAAACATAAATGCTGCTTTTTAACTAAACTTTGATTAGGAAGTAAGTAAAGATGAAATGTTGTTTGTTACTGTTACAATAGGGGGTTGTATAACTTCAGAAACATGAGGTTTATATTTGTATAACCTCTTTTTGTATTCATCTCAAGTCTTTTGAAGATGCCAGACCTGTTGTGAGATGGTTCAACCAGCAGCAGATTGTTGGTGGGGGTTATGGATCCACCCAGGTTCGAAATATTTTTTACATCTTTGTACTTTCAGGTTTATACACTGAAAATCCTTCTGGGCCCCTAACTCTGTTTTCCCCCTCTCTCATTTAGGCTACAATAATTGTGTACCAGGCTGTAGCAGAGTACTGGACCAATGCTCAAGAACCAGAGTATGATCTGAAAGTGGATATTTTGTTGCCAGGCAGATTAAAGCCTGAAAAATATCAATTCAACCGTCAAAACAGCTATGTTACAAGAACCTATAATGTGAGATCCTGATGCTAAACACATAAGCTCTGTGTTTGTTCGTCTTTTTGTTTGTTTATTTATGACTGAGTCTGTCCCTGCAGATCAAAGACATAAACAAAGATGTAAAAGTGACTGCTACTGGATCAGGAGAAGCTGTTGTCAAAGTAAGAACTGCATCTGTTTTTGAAGGGGTTTAGATCTGTGGTTTAAATGTGAATTGTAGCCTCATTGACCTACATAACAATGATGTGTGCGATTATTAATTGTAAAGAACAGACTGGTTTGCAGAGGTAGAATCAATTCCTTGGTTTGCATGTCACAAGTAAGTCTCTAGTCTTTGTCCTTAAGTGACATACTAAGTCCCAAGTCAAAGCAAGCAAGTCCCAAGTCGAGTCCCAAATCAAGTCCAGTAAGTCTCAAATCGAGTCCAAGTCCTACTATTGAATGTTTCAAGTCCGTTCAACCACAGAGTAATATTATTTACATAGGCCCTGTAAGTTTTTAGGAACTGTATTTATCAAAAATTTGAAAGCAAATTATGTTAGTTGTCTCTAAACTCATGCATACCCACTTCATAAAACAAAACGATTTCTCTATAACAATATATATATTTATAACCTTATTACAGAACAGTGATGTCCAGTTACGTTTGTGGCTGAAAAGGCACTGACTCTTTATTTATAAACATGTGAACTCAACATATTTACCAACTACAGACTGTGTTTCATATCTTATATCAGCATGTTTTTAAAAACATAGCCGATACATATTGGTCCGAGGGAGTCAATGTCACGCTCGCTCTTAGCATATAGCTTGATGTCATCCATGTACAGGAGGTGACTGATGTTGGCCCCATTTCTGAGTCAGTATCCATATCCAGTTTTGTTGATTATGTGGCTGAGGAGGTTAAGACCTATGCACAACAGCAGTGCAGACAGAGCATCACCTTGGTATATCCCACATCTGATGGACACTTGGTTTTCCACAGCTTCATATATATATATATATATATATATATATATATATATATATATAAAAAAAAAAAAAAAAAAACGCCCCTCTCACCCTCCGCGGGTGGTTTCTCCTCCAAGCTCGGGTCCTCTACCAGAGGCCTGGGAGCTTGAGGGTCCTACGCAGTATCTTAGCTGTTCCTAGCACTGCGCTTTTCTGGACTGAGAGGTCTGAGGTCTTTCCAGGTATCTGTTGTAGCCACTCCTCAAGCTTGGGGGTTACTGCCCCGAGTGCTCCAATTACCACAGGCACCACCTTCACCTTCACTTTCCAGGCTTTCTCCAGTTCTTCTCTGAGTCCCTGGTATTTCTCCAGTTTCTCATGTTCCTTCTTCCTGATGTTCCCATCGCTTGGCACTGCCACATCCACCACAACGGCTTTCCTCTGTTCTTTATCCACCACTACGATGTCTGGTGGGTTCGCCATTACCATCCTATCAGTCTGGATCTGGAAGTCCCACAGGATCTTTGCCCTCTCATTCTCTACCACCTTCGGAGGTGTTTCCCATTTTGACCTTGGGGTTTCCAGTCCATATTCTGCACACATGTTCCTGTATATTATTCCAGCCACTTGATTGTGCCGCTCCATGTATGCTTTACCTGCCAGCATCTTACATCCTGCAGTTATGTGCTGGATTGTTTCAGGCGCCTCTTTGCACAGCCTACACCTTGGGTCTTGTCTGGTGTGGTAGATCTGAGCCTCTATCGCTCTGGTGCTCAGGGCTTGTTCCTGAGCTGCCAGGATGAGCGCTTCAGTGCTGTCTTGTAGGCCAGCCCTTTCTAGCCATTGGTAGGACTTCTTGATATCAGCCACTTCAGTTATGGTCCGGTGGTACATCCCATGGAGGGGTTTGTCCTCCCATGAGGATCTGTCCTCCAGCACTGTATCCTCTGCTCTCCATTGCCTGAGACATTCACTGAGCACACTGTCAGTTGGGGCCTTGAGCTTGATGTATTCATTCATCTCGGATGTTTCATCCTGGATAGTGGCTTCTACGCTCACTAGTCCTCGGCCTCCTTCCTTGCGGCTAGCATACAGTCTCAGAGTGCTGGATTTGGGATGGAACCCTCCATGCATGGTGAGGAGCTTCCGTGTTTTAACATCCATGGTCTGTATCTCTTCCTTTGGCCATCTTATTATTCCTGCAGGGTATCTGATAACTGGCAGTGCATAGCTGTTTATTGCCCGGGTCTTGTTCTTGCCATTGAGCTGGCTTTTCAGGACTTGCCTTACTCGTTGAAGGTACTTAGCTGTTGCAGCTTTCCTTGTTGCCTGCTCCAGGTTGCCATTTGCCTGGGGAATTCCAAGGTACTTGTAACTGTCCTCAATGTCTGCTATTGTTCCTTCTGGGAGTGAGACCCCCCCTGTGTGGACTACCTTGCCTCTCTTTGTCACCATCCGGCTGCATTTCTCGAGCCCGAATGACATCCCAATGTCATTACTGTAGATCCTGGTGGTGTGGATCAGGGAGTCAATGTCACGCTCGCTCTTAGCATATAGCTTGATGTCATCCATGTAGAGGAGGTGACTGATGTTGGCCCCATTTCTGAGTCGGTATCCATAGCCAGTCTTGTTGATTATTTGGCTGAGGGGGTTCAGACCTATGCAGAACAGCAGTGGGGACAGAGCATCACCTTGGTATATCCCACATTTGATGGACACTTGTGCAAGTGGTTTCCCATTGGCTTCAAGGGTGGTTTTCCACAGCTTCATTGAGTTTCTTATGAAGGCTCTTAGAGTCCTGTTGATGTTGTACAGCTCCAAGCATTCAGTGATCCATGTGTGTGGCATTGAGTCATAGGCCTTCTTGTAATCAATCCAGGCTGTGCACAGGTTGGTGTGTCGTGACCTGCAGTCTTGGACGACTGTTCTGTCGACCAGGAGTTGGTGTTTGGCTCCTCTGGAGTCTCTACCAATGCCCTTCTGTGTGTTACTCATGAATTGATCCATGTGCCTATTTATCTTGGTTGCAATGATGCCTGACATGAGCTTCCATGTTGTGGACAGACAGGTTATTGGCCGGTAGTTGGATGGGACTGCACCCTTTGAGGGATCCTTCTGGATCAGGATCGTTCGCCCTTCCGTTAGCCATTCGGGGTGAGTCCCATCTCTTAGCAGCTGGTTCATTTGTGCTGCCAGGCGTTCGTGGAGTGTGGTAAGCTTCTTTAGCCAGTAGGCATGTATCATGTCAGGGCCCGGTGCTGTCCAGTTCTTCATACCTGAGACTCTTTCTTGGATGTCTGCCACTGTGATGGTTACTGGATTCTGTTCAGGGAGGTTGCTGTGTTCTTCTCTCAGAGAGACCAGCCACTGGGCATTGCTGTTATGTGCTGTCTCTTTCTCCCATATTCTTTTCCAGTACTGTTCAGTT
This sequence comes from Oryzias curvinotus, assembly GCA_023969325.1. Taxonomy (NCBI): domain Eukaryota; kingdom Metazoa; phylum Chordata; class Actinopteri; order Beloniformes; family Adrianichthyidae; genus Oryzias; species Oryzias curvinotus. The sequence continues at coordinate 24,927,823 of CM043706.1, forward strand.
TCTAGCCTTGGTGGGTCTGCTCGGCTGTTTTGACCCTGCCACTGAGCGTACACTTTCGCTGGTTGAGTTGCGAACAGCCTGTTTATTCGTCTGGCTTCATTGTCTCTTGTGTATCTCTTTAGGCGGCTACTCAAGGCTAGGAGCCTTTGTTTGGCAGTTTCCAGGGCTTCAGGTATGGGCATCTGGCTGTATCTCTTAGGTACTTGCTTCCTCATTGTACCTCTTTGAGCCTCTGTCAGCTTACTCACATCCTTCCGAGTTGCCTTGATTTTGGCCTCTAACCGTTGCTTCCATGGTGGGTATTGTTTTCTTCCATGGTTGCTCTTATAGCCAAGCATCTCAAGGATCACTGCTGCTGAAGTGTAAACCAGTTCATTGGTTTCTGTGATGGTTGTGGTAGGAATTGCCCTCAATGCTTCATTCACAGTTTCCAGTAGACTTTCAGGCAGTACATCACTTAACCGTTGTAGCTGGTGTCGGGGTTGCCTAGTGTTCATTGTAGACATTATCTTGTTTTTCAGGTCAGTTGCTGCCTCGCTCAGCGTAACTGTGGTTGTTGGGGCTGTGTACCCAATCTCAGGGTGTGAGTGTGGTATAACTTCCTCTCTGACCTGTTGTTCTGGCTCTCCCGTGGTATTGGCATTGTACTGTATCACTTCAATCTCAAGCTGTGATAGGAGTTGGCGTTTGTGGATATTCGAGCATTGGGCTACCAGTTGTTTGGCAGTTAGCCTTGATTGTGGGTTTCGAAGCATCCATTCATTCCACATCCTCTGCATGTACCCCCTCTGGGTTGGATTACTTGAGTAGTAGCATCCTAACAGATCCTTGTTCTCGCATCTAGTCCATTTCCGTCTTGTTCCAGTAGCCCACTTTCCATCAGAATGCTCTGGTCCCCCAGCACCTGACGCAGATATATGTATGTATGGGGTGTTTCCTATTTTGACTTTGGGGTTTCCAGTCCATAGTCTGCACACATGTTCCAGTATATTATTCCAGCCACTTGATTGTAGCGCTCCATGTATGCTTTACCTGCCAGCATCTTACACCCTGCAGTTATGTGCTGGATTGTTTCAGGCGCCTCTTTGCACAGCCTACACCTTGGGTCTGGTCTGGTGTGGTAGATCTGAGCCTCTATCGCTCTGGTGCTCAGGGCTTGTTCTTGAGCTGGCAGGATGAGTGATTCAGTGCTGTCCTGTAGGCCAGCCTTTTCTAGCCATTGGTAGGACTTCTTGATACCAGCCACTTCAGTTATGGTCCGGTGGTACATCCCATGCAGGGGTTTGTCCTCCCATGAGGATATGTCCTCCAGCACAACAACTTGAGATATATATACAGTGGGGGACAAAATTGTTAATAAGATGTTTTTGATTGGAATGGCTGTTGAATTCAGCATATAAATATGACCTCCTAATGCAGCAAATTCAACAAATGACCATTTTTATTGTAATAAAGTGGTGAACCAGTGCATTTTGAGGTTTTAATTAAAATATATACTGTTATCTTTAGGAGGTTTGTTCAATAACATTTAATATATACTTTAACGGTTAGAGACTTGAAAATGATGCTGTCGTTTGCATTGAGTATTTAGAAAAATGTAATTTGCATAATAATGTGGCACATGCTGTAAAAGTTGACCTCATGTATGGAAATCTGTTTGAACATGGGCTTTGAAATAGGAAGAATAAAGAGTGTTCAATCCTGCTTCTTATTTTAACACCATAGAGCTGCACCCGAAAGTATGTTTTTTTTTAGGGGGGGGGGGTCTTCCTTTTGCCTCCTACCAAGTTCAAACAATTTCCATGATTTTGATTTGCTTTGGTTACTATGCACATTTATCTTGCTTGTGCTGTTGGTCAGATGGTGTCCTTGTACTATGCTCTGCCTGAAGAAAAAGAAAGTGACTGCGAGAAGTTTAACGTGTCAGTGCAGCTGCTTCCAGGTAACTGTCTGTTTTATTGTTTTACTTTTTGAGTCATATAATAAGAAGTTTCTTCATACAGATAAGAATATTGGGAATCAAAAGGTCTACAAGCTTCAGATAAAGGTTTTGTAAGTATACTAGTCATATTGTTTTTGCTTGGCTGCAATTCTCTTCAGTTTCTTCATAGTGCTCTCCTTTGCAGATACAAGAACAGCAGTCGTGATGCCACCATGTCCATCTTAGACATCGGTTTGCAGACAGGCTTCACTCCCAACTTAGATGACCTAAAAGCTGTAAGACTGTAAATCAGTTCAAGATGAGATTCACTGAGTCCCCAAAACCAATGATGACTCGTACTTGTGACTGCAGCTGTCTGGAGGGCGAGCCCCCATCATTAGCAAGTATGAAATGGATACAGCTCTGTCGGAACGAGGCTCACTCATCATCTACCTGGATAAGGTTTGACCCCAGGCTGCTTCTTGTTAATGTCTGCATGTTCTGGATCATGTGACCTTTGTGTAACGTAAATATCATACAACTGAGTTATTAACAAGATCACAAGCAGAAGAAATTTAAACTCAGAAAGAACACGCCCGCTCACATGACCATTCAGCTAACAGTCTGACTGGCTGATTAGAGTATTCCCAAATGACAGCAAATTACTGACCTCTGAATTACATTTACCTGCAGGTTTCTCACACCCGACCAGAGGAGATCAGTTTCAGGGTCCAGCAGACCATGGAGGTGGGCGTTCTTCAGCCAGCAGCAGTGTCGGTCTACGAATATTATGAGCGTAAGTACAGGCTGCCTCTGTTCTCATCAGGATAAAGATAAGTGAAGATAAAAGTCAATTTTATGAATATCCTTTTTTCTATTTACAGGAACACCCTGTGTTAAGTTTTACCATCCAGAGAGGGAGGGAGGACAGCTGCTGCAGCTCTGCAGAGATGACAAGTGCACATGTGCAGAAGGTAACTAGGTTACATTTGTGTCGCAGGACTTCCACTGATGACTTCAGGCAAGAATCAAATCAAATCAAACTTTAATTATAAAAAAGCGCTTCTCATTGCCTGCGCAACTCGAAGTGCGTTAGCATTTAAAGCAAAAAACATGGACAATATTACAATAAAAACCATAACGCACCTTTCTCCCTTCCCACTCCCCTCCATTAATACATACAACCCATAAACCCCACACACAATTAACACTTATAAAAGTAACTTTTAAAATAAACTTAAGGCTCTGCTGTGAGGAAACAGTATTTTTAGGAATCTCTTCCCAAATACTTGTTCACCAGGTCTCTATATGAAGACTCTTCCCCTCCTCTGATGAGACAATAGGTAGATGTGTCGTCTGCATACTTGATGATGTTGTTGGAGTCCATGGAGGTGCAGTCATAGGTGTACAGTGAGAAGAGCTTTGGACTGAGGCAGCACCCCTGTGGTGTTCCGGTGCTTACTGTCAGCTCTGCAGAGACCTCCTTTCCCATCCTCACCACCTGTGGTCTGTCAGTGAGAAAGTCCAGTATTCAGTTTCGAGTGGGTGTAGGTATTCCCAGTTTGTAGAGTTTTGCATAGGGGCCTAATGGTATTGAATGCAGAGCTGTAGTCCAGGAACAGTAACCATGCATAAGTGTTCTTAGTGTCCAGATGTTGCAGGGTGGAGTGAAGTGCCAGGGCCACTGTGTCTTCTGCTGAACTGTTGGGGCGGTGGCAAACTGATAAGGGTCTACTGATTCGTCGACCAAGGAGTTGATGTGTGACAGTACCAGCTTTTCCAGGCATTTCATTGCTGCAGTAGTGAGAGCCACTGGTCTCAGGTCATTCGTTATTGTGATGTATGTTTTCTTCGGGACCGGTACGATGACAGAGTATTTGAAGAATCGAGGCACCATTTCCTGCGATAGGGAGAGATTGAAGATGTCCATGTATACCTCTGCTAGCTGCTCCGCACAGGCTCTCAGAGCTCCTGGTGACACGTGGTCCGGTCCTGTCGCCTTGTGCGGGTTCACCTGCTTCAGGGCCCTTAGGACCTGTGTGTGAGACACCTGCAGTGCAGCCTCTTCTGGGGCCCAGGAGGTCTTAAGGTGAACCTCTTTGTTGTTCTGGTCGAATCTTGCATAGAAGCTGTTTAGGTTGTTCTGGAACTCTGATCTGCTTTTGTTTGTCCTGTGGTTGGTGATCGATTTGATTTCCTGCCACAGGCCTCTTGTGTTGGTTTCCCTGTAGCAGCTCTCAGTTTTCTGACTGTAGCTTCTTTTGGCAGCCTTGATGGATTTTTGGAATTCATAGCAAGCATGTTTATACTCTGTGCCACCTGCTGATCTGAAGGCTGCACGTTGTTTGTTGATTTTTTGTGTGTATGTATGTGTGTTTGGCAGTCCATGTCATTACAGTCCTGGTTGTGGCTGGATCTGCTTTAAGCCTCCTGATGTATGTGGGCTTCAGCAGTATGGTTTATATAGCATTTATCCAGAATATTGTTTCCCCTGGTGGGGAAGTTAATAAATTGGTGGAATTTTGGAAGGCTTTTCCGGAGATCACAGTGGTTGAAATCTCCTAGAATAACAAAGACAGCAGGGTAGTTGTTCTCATGCCTGCTGATCATGTTGTGCATTTCCTGGAGTGTAACTGCCTCATCAGCTGAAGGGGGTATGTAAACTGTTCTCAGAATGCTGCACTGTAGTTCCCTTGGTTGGTGGACTCTCCTACACTGAATGGTCAGATGTTCCACATTTTCAGAACAAGACTAAGAGATGAATATATCCTACCGGTGTTATGGCCTTATTGGGTGTCCCTTGTCCGCGCCACGTCTCACAGAGACAAAAAAACGGAGCAGTCCTGGATGTGTTGCTATGTAGCCAGCCTGCTGGTTAGGTAATCCATCTTGTTTTCCAAAGATTGTATGTTGGCATGTAGAATAATCAGGAGTGTGAGCCTCTTGCGGCCAGCCAGCTACCGTAGTCTGTGTGTTGTCCCTCCCCGTCTTCCAAGCTTGCCTGGCGGCTTCTGGATTCCGGGAGACGAACCTCCTGTCGTGGTAAGATTCCAGCGTTGGGTTGTATTTCCAGGTAGGGGTTCAGGATATTTGTGTCAAAATATCCTCCGTGACTCGTTTGTGTCAGCCTTAAGAGAGCTTCCCGGTTGTACTTGATGTGAGCTAACACTCTGGGAACGTTATGAAATGGAAAGAAATATGACAAAAACAAAATAAAAGAAAACCTGACTCTGAGAGTAGCGTGATGTTTCACACAGGGGGGCGCCAGAACTTGTGCTGCATAGTTCTGTAATATTTGTACGTTTGAATGAGACTTTTTGGATAAACCAGAGAGCAGGGTATTACAGTAATCTAAGGGACTAAAAATAAAAGCATCCATCAGCACTTCTGTGCTGGCAAAAGAGAGGAATAGGCGGACTCTGGCAATGTTTTTAAGATGATAAAAAACGTTTTTGCAGACCAGTCAGCTGTTTTCAGTTGCAGTGAAATTTACACTGACATTTGCTTGTATTTTAGACAGTGTGCTCACTCTGTTCTTTGCCTGTTTTTAGAGAACTGCAGCATGCAGAAGAACGGTCAAATCAGCAACGATGAGCGAACATCCAAAATCTGTGAGAGCACACAGAGCAGCAAAATTGAGTATGGTAAGAGCTGTGCTACATTTGTAACTGTTTGAGTGTGCATTTTCCTTATGCACATTTTGAGACTGACAGCTGCTATCATCGCCTTACAGCGTACAAAGTTCTGGTGGAAGATGTTGTCCACAAACCGTCTATAGACATCTATGCCATGCGGGTGCAGGACTCCATCAAAGAAGGTTGGTGATAATCTGCAGTTGTTTTTTCTCTCTGACACCAACAAGGCCACTACTGATAAACTATCACGGTTTTAGTTTCTTTGCTATTATGTTCTAGTTGTCTTTTGTTTCTGTCATGTTTTGAGTTCAGTTTATGCTGGGTGCGAGTACGGCTAATCCATAGTGTTATACGTAGGGGGGGTGAGGGAGTACCCAGGTGCAGAGAGGAGGAGGTTCCAGGAACAACGATCTTTAATTAACCAAAACTAGAAACAATAAAACCAAAATCCACAGCCGAGCAGGCTAGAGTAACTCAAAACTTGAAATGCACTTGAAACACTAGAAAAACTGGAAACACTAGAAACAGGGAAGCATTAACCTAAAACAGCACAGGAGGAAGGGAAACACATGGATTGCAGACGACACACAGGTGGAAACTATAGCTATGCTGATGATACCCAGCTGTACATAGCTATGTCTCCTGATGACACAAGACCAAAAGAAGCACTTTTTAACTGTATCTTAGATGTAAAAAAACAGAAATTTTAGTTATTGGTCCCGAAGCCAAGTGAGAGAAACAGTTTCTGAAGCTACAGGAACTTTCGTTAAGTCATTCAGAAACAGTCAGAAACCTGGGCGTTATCTTTGACTCTAAGCTGACTTTTATCCCACATATAAAACAGGTGGTTAAAACTGGTTTTTATCATTTCAGAAATCTGGCTAGTGTCCGCCCACTACTCTCTCTTGCTAATATGGAGATGCTAATGCATGCTTTTATCATGAGTAAAATTGATTATTGTAACGCCCTGCTCGCTGGTCTTCCAAAAACAAACATTAGGAACCTTCAGCTTCTCCAGAACTCTGCTGCACAAGTTCTTACAAAGACCAGGAGGCGGGCTCACATCACCCCAATTTTAAAATCCCTGCATTGGCTCCCCATAAGCTTCAGGATTGATTTTAAGATACTTTTAACAGTTTTTAAATGTCTTAACGGTCTTGCGCCTTCTTATTTATCAGATCTTTTAGTAAGATATGAATCCTTGCGGACCCTGAGATCCTCTGGCACTGGTTTGTTAACCATTCCGATTGTAAAAACCAAAACCTATGGAGAGGCTGCGTTTCAGCACTATGGCCCCCGTTTATGGAACTGTCTGCCAGAGGACCTGAGAGCCGCAGAGAGCGTTAATGCTTTTAAGAAAAGGCTCAAGACCTATCTTTTTAATCTTGCCATTAGCTATTTTTTTTTACTACTTTTAGTTATTTATTCAGTTATATATTTATATGTATTTTTTATTTATATTTTTTTATTTATCCATTTTATCTTGTTTTATGAACTTGAACCTGATTTTTAACGCGTTATTTTAATTTACCTTAATTCAATGTTTTATTGTTTTTATCAATATGTTTCATTTTTTATTCTCATTTTTATTCATTTGTATTTCCGGTGCTTCCTCAGCTGGAACCTCGCCCTCTGGGTCGGCTGCTGCTCAGCCACTGTGGCTCCAGATGGGGACCTGCATCACCACTTAGCTGTGGTGGAGTGGTCCCCGCCTGTGATGCTGCATTTGGCTGTCTATGCGGCTGTTCACAGGGGGGGAGGTTCCATTTATCAGCGTTTCCAGTATCTTGTGTCATGGTTTGAGTTTGTTTTGTCTTGGTTTTTGCTTTTGTTCTTGTTCTGTCTTGTTTGGTTCTGTTTCCTGTTTTATTTTGAAAAGGTTCCTGTCTTGTCGTGTCTTGAGTTGTACTTCCATGGTCCCCATCTGCCCTGATCGTGTTCACCTGTGTCTTGTCTGCCCTGTCTGTATATAAGTCTTGTCTCTGCCTTCCTCTTGTGCTGGTCCATTAACTTCTGCTCATGTTGTTAACATCTTCGTGTCTTAGCGTCCTTGATCCTTGTCCCTCGCCATGCCACAGTAAGTTTTTGTTTAGTTTTGTCATCCTGCTCGGCAGCGCTTTTTGTTAATAAATCCTCTAGTCCTGAACCTGTTGGCCTCCCGTCTTTGCGTCTGGGTCCTACCGGCTCTCGAGCCTCCCTCACCGTGACATCTTGTTTTTGTGCTCAGCCTATTTCTCATTGTCTTTTCCCATCAGTTAGGGGGTGGGAGGTGTGAAAGGAGTGGGGAGCTAGGTACGGGGAGGAGGGCCCTATTTATTTGTTTATTTTTATTTATTTATTTTTTAATCGTCCATGCTTGTTTTTATATTTTGTTGTGTTTTAATGTAAACCATTTTTTGTTATATTTTTATATGAAAAGTGCTTTATGAATAAAGTTTGATTTGATTTGAAACAATGAGGGCAGATGGGGACCAAAACTAAAACTCGATACAACATCACACGAAACCTTTCAAAATAAAACAGGAAACTGAAATATAAACATGACATAAACAAAAGACTACTAGAACAAAAAAACAAAGAAACTAAAACCTTGACATACATTGTCCTCCTAGATATGGGTTGGGGTTGGCCTATTGGGTTAACACTACTAGAGTTAAATACCATTGTATGGGTTGGCTTAGCCAGACATTCACAATACAATACTCCCAAGTCTGTTTGACAAGTTTGTTGGACTGCATGTCCATCAATGAATTCGATTCACCACCAAGTGGTGGTTGGTTTACAGCTCTTCTTCCCTCTAAAAGAGAGCTGGTTTAAGGTCAGATGATTTGACTGCCAAATGTATCGCTGCCTTTCTGCCAAGAGTCCAAGAAGAGATCACCCTTCTGCTCAAACACAGTAATTCTTATGAACAAACTGACAAGCAGAGAAATTCAACAACTGTCACAACTACAGACAAATGGCTGGATCAAATCAGCAGGTCCAGATATAATCAGGTCCAAATATAACGCTCAGTAAACAAGGCAATTCATGTGTGGTTAGAACTCTGGAGATTGTTCCTCCTGTTGACCAGTGGGGGGACAGAGTTGTAACTTCTGACAATGACAGAACACCCCTTGGGTTCAGGTCACGTGGGCTGTTCTTTCAAAGACCACTCCAGGTATAAATACCAGCCAACCAAAGATGGTGGCAGAGTACCCAAGAAGGTCTAGTACTCTGTACTGCATTTTGTCTGTCTGTCTGATGCCAGTGCAGCTCAGTTTCCAGCACAAGTTTAGACCCCTTTCCTCGCAGACAAGTTACATCCCATTCCTTGATTGAATCCTATATTGATGAATATCTGACAACACTGGACCCTTGTTGGGTTGTGGGGTTAGAGACAGAAAATCCTATTTAGTCTTTCTGGGCAGGGTTCGCCTGGGTCACACACTTTGACTGTGTAAGAGAACTGGACTGAGTCAATCGTTCCTCCTCACATTCCAAATAGGAAGTACCTGCTTGTCCCAAAAAGCCGAAATCCCATAGACTTTTATTGAGAAACAAAAAGCTATTACTTAAGTCATTATATTTGTCAAAATAGCCTATCTGATACCTTTTTATTGTTACATTTTCTTGCTTGACGTAATTTTTTTTTACTGATATTTTTTCTTTGTTGTAAGTTATTCAAGTTGGAAACAGAGAGTGAGAGTGGTTGCCATAGAAATGGTTACTCAGACCAACTTGGACCAATCACTGCTTAATGAAGTTCTCTGCCTCCAAAATTGTGAAAAAAACTGACTAAATTGACTTCTTTTTGCCATTTTTTACGAGAGTTGCCACACTCATGGTCACACAATACAGAAGCACTGTACAAAAAAGGACAGAGCAGGCTTTATCTGCTGAGGAGACTGAGGTCTTTTGGGGTGCAGGGATCACTCCTAAAGACTTTTTATGACTCTGTGGTGGCATCAGCCATCTTTTATGGAGCGGTCTGCTGGTGTAGCAGCATCTTGGCTGCAGAAAGGAAGCGGCTGGAGAAGCTGGTGAAGAAGGCCAGCTCCGTTCTGGGGCTGCCTTTGGACTCAATACAGGAGGTGGGAGAGAGGAGGATGGTAGCTAAGCCATCATCCATGATGGAGAACGACGCCCAGCCCCTGTCTGAGTCTGTGTCCTCACTGTGCAGCTCCGTCAGCGTCAGACTGAGACATCCTAAGCGTCTGAAAGAGCGACACCGCATGGTCATCCTGTGCAATTTTTTTTTCTTTTTTTGGAAATGTATGTGTATATTGTGTATATATGTGTGTATATTGACTCCATAGTTTGTTTGTTTTTATATATTGCTCTCTCTCTCTGCCCTGTACTGCTGCCGCAAAAAGGAAATTTCCCCATCGTGGGACGAATAAAGGAATATCTTATCTTATCTTAATATCTTATTCGGTCTAGTTCTCACGTAGAGTCAATGGACAGAGGAAGAATCCTTTTTGCCATGCTTTGGCCTTCTTGCTCAAACCCAAGGGACGGCTCCAGGCCATTGCTCTTGTGACAGCAATCTGAACAACATTACAAATGCAATACTGCAGACACTCCACCATTCTATCAGTGAACCTCATATTTCAATTGTCCATCAATTGGGTACAGAATGCTAAAGCCCTCCAATTTCAACCACTTGGTGGAGTAATTCATTCTAACAGGGAACTTTATCTTTTTCTAGTTGTGAACCATGGCCACTAGCTTTGAGCTGCAGATTCTTATCAATTGATTCTCCACAATTTTTAACAGGATGGAACAAGTATCATTAACTCTTCATGTATCACACTCCTCACAATATATCCTGAGGGACACAGTTATATTAGATGCTTTTTCAATGTCAGACACATTTGGACAGGATTGTTAAACTCCAGTATTGGCGCCTAAATTTGTGATGGTCTTTGCCTGTAGTCCAAATTTTAAGGTTATTTAGTCTGTAAATTATCCCCTCACACACACATTTACCTTTTTTATTACAGGAAGTACAGATGTTGGCCCCATGGGAAAACTGCGGCCATTCCTCAGTTATCCCCATTGCAGAGATGCTTTAAATCTGCTGAAAGGTAAAACATACATGATCATGGGATCATCCACAGGCATCCACAGAGATGAAAAACAACAAACGTAAGTTTGGTTTATGCAAATCAGTGTCCACTTGTATCGCCATACAACTCACATGACTTGGACCCACCTGTGGTTTTCACTTAAACCGCAGTTTTAACCGAGATTCCATCGCTTGTCCACTTCCTCTTTGCTTTCAGATATCAGTACATCCTTGGTGAGAGAACTTGGATTGAATATTGGCCAACAGCAGAGGAGTGTCAAAGGGAAGAAAACAGAGACACATGCCTGGGCTTAGATGAGATGCTGGAGCACTACAGAGTGTTTGCATGTCAGCAATAAAGAAAGAAAAAACTTCTCAGTTTTGTTTTTTTTCTGTTAAACAATTTATGCAGACTAAAATGTACCAATCTGGGCTGTGTTATTGGGGATTTTGGTTTTACTTTGCCAAATAAAAACCTGCAAAGGATAAGTTATCAAACGTTAAAAAAAACATGTCAGGGACCAAAGAAAAGAGAGAAATTAATTCAACCTAAACCATTATTAAAGGCTGAAAGTTTCTTTGAGACTGCAGGTCTGTCCATTGTTTAACTTTATTGATGTAAAACTCAAGAAATCTTGTCATGATTCAAGAAACCTCTTACTTAACTGCTGATACTGGAGCAAAAGATATGTTCAAAGAAAAAGACATGTCAGCTTAATTCTAGAGTAAAATATTAATTTTGAAGATGTGTTTATTTGAAGACACTGGAGGGAATACATTTTTACATCATAGAAAAGTGTGATTTCTTATGATCTTACAAGAAAGCTGGTATTTTTGCTCACATGCTTTGTAATCCTAAAATAACTGGGCTAATCTTCTTCCTTGATCTGTGGATCATTATGGAGAGCTGTCAGTTTACATGCTCTCTTACTAGCTTACAGCCTTTCTAAGCCAAACCTAAGATAGATAGATAGATAGATAGATAGATAGATAGATAGATAGATAGATAAACTTTAATAATCCTGAAGAAAATTTTAAGTGGCCAGCTGCCCATACTTAAAAACACAATCATTCCTAAAACAGATAAAAATACAATAAATAGATAAAAATGTAAAAGGATAAAAACAGATAACAAGAATAAAAGCAAGTATGAACAATTCCTAAAAACATGTCAAGTTTCCCAGAAATTCAGCTTAATCAAAATCAAAAGCAAGAGTAAAAGGTCTCAACACATGTTGAGAGGAGTGTTGTGCAGTCTGCTGGCTCGTGGGACAAAAGACTTTCTAAGTCTGTCCGTGGTGCAGCGTTGTGATAAAAGTCTGCTGCTGAAGCTGCTCTTCCTTTCAATGAAGGCCTCATGCAGAGGGTGTGTAACATTGTCCATAATCGCCTGAAGTCTGGACAATGTTCGTTGTTCAGCCACCTCCTCCACTGTGGCCAGCTTCAGTCCCACAACAGAGCTACCCTCCTGATGATTTTGTTCAGTCGGGTCAGGTTTCTCTTGCTTGTGCCGCACCAGCACACCACAGCGTACAGCAGAGCACTTTCAATCACTGTTTGATAAAACATACTGAGAAGCTTGGTGGAGACGCCTTCGCAGGAAGTACATCCTGGATTGACATTTTTGCTGAGCAGGGTGGTGTTCTCGTTCCAGTCCAGTTTCTTGTCCAACACCACTTCCAGGTATTTATAAGACGTGACTGTCTCCATCAGGTCACTGTCTATGCATATTGGCTGGGAGAGAGGGGGTTGTCTTCTGAAGTCCAGAATGAGTTCTTTGGTTTTCCCGATGTTCAGCTGGAGCTGGTTCTGCTTGGACCAAAGAACAAAATCCTGTACCAGCTTCCTGTACTCCACCTCCTTGCCTTCCCTAATGCAGGCCACAATAACGGTATCATCCGAGAATTTTTGGATGTGGCAAGCCTCCGTGTTGTGTTGGAAGTCGGTCGTGTACAGAGCGAACAACATCGGGGAAAGAACTGTGCCTTGAGGTACTCCCACACTGCTGCAGAGTGTTCTGGAACGGCTGGCCCCCATTCTGACAAACTGGGGTCTGTCCTTGAGGTAGTCCATGATCCAGGATATTAAGTATGGCTCCACTGACATACTCCTAAGTTTTTCCTGCAGTATTGGGGGTTGGATTGTGTCAAATGCACTGGAGAAATCAAAAAACAACATTCTCACTGCACACTCCCCTTCATCAAGGTAAGACAACGTGCGGTGGAGGAGATGCAGGACGGCATCATCCACTCCCACCTTCTCCCGATACGCAAACTGCAAAGGATCCTGGGCATGTTGCACCTCTGGCTTCAGCATCTGCAGCACTAACCTCTCCATGGTTTTCATTATGTGAGAGGTCAGTGCAATTGGTCTGTAGTCTTTATTGTCCCTCGGCTGCTTGACCTTGGGCAGAGGAATGATGCATGAGGTCTTCCAGAGTGTTGGTTTTGTACCAAGGTGCAGGCTCAGGTTAAAGAGATGCTGGAGAGGACCTCCTAGCTCATCTGCGCATGTCTTCAGGAGCCTGGGGCACAACCCGTTAGCATGATTAGGCAGCTCTCCTGATAGATTTGTTGGCTCCTAACCAGTTGAAAGAGTTCATCAGACTTGTTGGACAGTGAATTTACGAGCTTCATTGGAGCTATTTAGCCGAACTGTTTTAAGTCAAATACCAGGTCAGACGAGCTAAACAAATACGTACAGATCTAGTTGAGTGGATGCATTAGAATGGAGCGGAACAGGGAGCTTGTGACCCCCTGTGCATGTTTTCCACATCAGAAAAATATATTTTTCAAAGAGCATGTTTTTGTCTGCACCTGATTTACAGCAATTTGAATGAAAGAAAAACTCAGAAATTCTATTCAGAACATAATTTTTTTTGTATAAGAAGCCTGGATAAAATGACGCACAAGACTTTAAAAAACTGTTTTCTTTTTTTGGGGTCTTTGTTTCCCGTATTTATTATGAAATGTCTTGTAAAAAAAATAATAGAAATGCAACAGTACAAAACACATACGGCAGTGGCACCTGAATGGACAAATAAAAACACAATCATCACCCTGCCTTTGGACATTTCTATAACAGTGGTAGGTAGAGTAAAATGTAAATTTCCACAAAATGTCACGCTGCTCTCAATAAAACAAAACAAACTGGCAGGTACACACATGTTACATAGTAAAGGGTGCAAAATACTATGTTAAACATATGAATTAAAGTTTCCTACCAACACCACGTGTAACAGACACTCCAGCACTCGTGAGCGTTGTAACTACACACACCTAGTATAACAACACAGAATATATCATTAACTTTGACAAAACTTACAAAACCAGGGCATTATCTATCAACTGCTCACCATAAAATGGTAAAGATTGTTATTTCTTTCCTCACCGCTAATCTCAGCAGCCTTCTCTGTCAGTCTGCACCCAACTTGTTCTACCCTCAGTGCGCCCTCAACTCAGCCGATTATTAAACACAGAACTTGTGTAACTTGGAAAACAATATAAAAAATTGATTACTTCCTCAAACAAATATTTTATACCACCTGGTTACATATAATTCCTCCATCATCAGAAAAATGCCACAAAATCATGTTAGAAACACCAAAAACATTATTTTCTTTCAGAAATCTGTTTTAAGTTTAAGTTACTATAAATGGATGTTCTATTTAGTCATGACACTTAACTGTTACATATATGAGATACAGTTTAGACACTCATGATGATTGTTTAGTTAACATTATAAGAATATGTTAAAGCACAGAATAAAAACAAATCAGCGCTCCAAACTAATGCGACAAAAATAGGAAATGTATAACCAATTAAAAGAAAGAAAGTGGAAAAACACAGACTTGTTTGAAAGAGTAAAAATAAACTGTTATTGGTATTTTTTCAACTGTTACCCTGTCCAGCTGAGCAAACAGACATTAGCTGAGGGTTTCTTGTGTTGGACAGATTTGACTGATGCAATAAAACATGAGTGTGCGTCTTTTTGTGTTTCATTATGTGTGTCAGTGCTGAGTGAACCTGGGGGGTATTCCAGGAAGCATGTTTAAACTTAGCCTGACTTTAAGCCTGAACTCTGGCTGAAATCCGCCTGAACTTGCTTACTCTGGGTATGTTCGGTTCCAAAAGACCGGATATGAGTTGGCGTAATTATGCTCGACTTGGTAACCCTGGGTTAACGCACGTGCACGTCGTGTACATAAAGACATTCTCAATAGATCGCCGATTTCCGGAGTCACCATGGAAACGCGTGGAGAAAAAAAAAAGAAAGCGCGACACTTGAGATGGAAGTGAGACGGAGTCTGAGATTTTAATGACGCCGTATGAAGATTATACGTCCATCAAAAAAGTAACACGGCTGCATCATCAGCAAAAGAAAGAGTTGCTGCTTGAAGAAAAATAACAGACAAAGTAAACGCACGAGTTTCTGATCTTGTTTCCATTTCCCTTGTAAACAAATTAATTACTTCTATTGGTAACAAATAATTTAGTTAAATTTATTCAAACTCAATAATTGTATATACAACTCAAATTTATGTATTTATCTAACTAAATGTCACATTACTCCATTAATCCTTTTTCCATTTTAATTACTTATATTTCTTGAACTCTCATGTCTAAATTTGAGCCAGTAGATATGCTCATTTTTAAACAACTCATAGGGGTGCTATAAAAACTCATCATCCTCTCCTTCACTCTCACTCATGGTGCGGAGACGTAAGCATAGTAGGACAAAATAACTTGGCAAAACTCTGCAAAACACAGTAAAACAGCTAAACAACTAAACACATTCGGTCAAAAACCCACACTTAAACCCAAATCCGTCCAGACAGGCAAATTTAATGATATCCCAGAATCCCTTGCGGTGCCGATCTAACAGCAGCACCAAAGTTACACCTACTTATTGAATTAATTTGAATGAAAGGAAAATAATTGTCTGAAAACTCCGTGTTATTTTTAAGGTGACCATAACAAAAAATGATGTATCTTAACTGAAGCAAATAATTAAGTTAGATCAAAGTAAAAAAGTTTCTCTTTCCAACATCCATATGTGGTCTTATCAGCCTCTCACTGTGGAAAAAGTATCTGAGCTTCTTCATCCACTAAATCAGGGATGTCAAAGTCAAATGCACAGAGGGCCAAAAAAACAAACTGGCTATAAGCCGAGGGCCGGACTGGTTCAATGTTTATTAAAACATATTGAAATGGTTGCATAGCCTATTGAACCAAGGGAAAAGATTTTTCAGCAGGCACACAGACAAGAACAAACTGCCTTCAAAGAAAAATCACATGTCCTGTACATTAAATGAATAAAGTAATATTTTCTTATGGCTCTGTCAGTAAGTTAAAGAAAAAACATTTTCAACAGGCAAACAGCAAAAAAGCAATTTTCCTTCAAAAACAAAATGTGTTCTTTATATTACGATAAATGCATAAATGAAACTGAATGCATTACAAACTGAAAATGCAATATTATGCTGCTCTATTATCCTACCAATTACTGCTTCAAAAAGTAAAATGAGAAAATATAGAATTAATCAAATCAGTTGTATTCTTTCTCATGGCTCTTATCATGCAATTTCCCCAGTGTCCATTAACTGAAAAATAAATATAAATAAAAAAGATAAAATAAAATGCAAAAATTTAGGGCAAACAGACAAAAAAAATACTTCAATAAAAGAAAAATCCCATGTCTTGTAGAAACAAATGTAAAAATGTAACTGAATTAAAAGCTAAAAATACGTTAATGCTCTGTGATGCTCACTTGTCTGAGGATGAGCCTGATACTTGGTGGTGTCTCATCTTTTGTACAAGTTCATCAATGTTCGGGGTAAGGCTCTGAGCTGAGAAAATCCTCAGGATTGAGTGAAGGTGCTGATCAGTAAGACGGCTCCTGTGTAATGTTTTGTGTAGCTTCATCAGAGAGAACAGTCGTTCCCACAGGTATGTGCCACCAAACATAGAGAGCGTCTGAGCAGCTTGGATGCGCAGCTCGACCATGGTGTCAGGGATGAAACGTGCAAACTCAGCCTCACCCACTCTGTGATCCTTTTCCTTCAGTGTGTCATTGCACTGAAGCTCAATCAACTCCATTTGTAGGTTTGATGGTGCGCTTTCCACGTCAACTGCAAAAGGATTGCCAAGCAGTTGAAACCTGAATTTTTGCGCTTCAAAGTCAGCAAATCGGCGTCGGAAGTCGGCGGCAAGTATGTTGAGTTTGTCAGCAAACTGTGCACTCGGGAACACAGCGGTAGAGAGCTTCTCTTTCATGGTCTGACAACTGGGAAAGTGGCTCAAGTTTTCTTTCCGCATCTGTGTCTCCCACAGACTCAGCTTGGTTTTAAACGCCTGCACTGTGCTGTACATGTCAGAGATGACACGCCCCGTCCCTGCAGCTGCAGGTTCATCACATTCAGATGGCTCGTGATAGTCGCACAGAAATGCCATTTCATACAGAAAACTTTCATCTCGGAGCTCTGTTGTGTCTTTCCCTTTGCTTTCCATGAACAGACAGATCTCCTCACGCAGCTCGAAACATCTTTGCTTCACCTTTCCCTGGCTTAGCCATCGCACCTCTGTGTGATAGGGCAAGTCACCATACTCTGTATCTAAAATGCCTTGAACTGGCGGTGATTTAAACCTCTTGCTCTGATGAAGTCAACTGCCTGCGTTATGATGCTCATTACATGTTCCATTTTCAAGGCTTTGCCACACAATAACTCCTGGTGTATTATGCAGTGATAAGCTGTCAGCTCACCTGTGACGTTTTCCTCCCGCATCCTCTCACGCATCCTTGCAACCAATCCACTCCTGTGCCCACACATCGCGGGTGCTCCGTCTGGTGTCAATCCCACGAGTTTTTCCCAAGGCAGGCCCATGTCATTTACACATCTGGATACCTCTTCATACAGATCTTGTCCTGTAGTTGTGCCATGCAAAGGACATAATGCCAAAAGCTCTTCTGTCATGCTCAGGCTGGAGTCCACTCCACAAATGAAAATTGACAGCTGGGCAATGTCAGATGTGTCGGTGCTCTCATCCACAGCTTTTCTGAGCTTC
Organism: Oryzias curvinotus; assembly: GCA_023969325.1. Lineage (NCBI taxonomy): Eukaryota > Metazoa > Chordata > Actinopteri > Beloniformes > Adrianichthyidae > Oryzias > Oryzias curvinotus. The sequence goes on from CM043706.1 coordinate 24,945,493, forward strand.
ATTGTTTTGTTCTCTTGTTCCACGGTCTGAGACCGGATTCTGTGGAAAGCTACACCGCTAAAGACGAGCTTTAGCTGGTATTTTTGTTGGAACTGAGAGACTTTATGAGCTAAATCGGGACAAGGAAGTGCAGACTTTAACCACTTCTGATTGGTCAGACTGATGACATAAGCCTACAAGAATGATTAGTGGAGACAATTAAACCAAAAAAAAATTAGCTGAAGCTGCGACTAATTTGTGGTACCGTCATTCTTATCTTGTCTTTATTAAAATAAAGTAAACAAAGAAAAAAGTATTTTATGATCTTTCATATTCATAACTACTCAGTGTTTTATCAGGGCCTGTTTGGATGAAGATGGTAAATGTTTTTTAGATCAGTTAATGAGGGCAATTTCCCATGGCACACCTGACCATCTCCCACACACTGGTTGAAAAACACTGATCTAGACCCCACAAGACAGTGTGCTGAAACTTTTTCTTCAATTATTTGTGATCTTCACTGGTGTCCATGGATTACATGAACTCCTCTCCACCTTTATCCACCTTTGTCATGGTAGGGAGAACACGTCACTGTAAGGGTGGGGTCATAGGATAGCACAAGGGTTATGTCCCACTGTGATCTTCTTTTGATCTATTGTAAAAGGTGTTCCCAGTGGTCTTTTGATTCAGATTTTGTTGTTTTTAGACAAAATCAAAAATCCTTTGTCGTTTTCTAGAACATATTTCTGCAGAGCAGCAGTAGTTCATTAGCCTCCGAGAGTGGGCAGGACCCCTGGTGGAGAGTGCCCCCCCCCCCAGTTGTTGAGAGCTCTTTGTTTATACCAGGGGTGCCCAAATCCAGGCCTCGAGGGCCAGCCTCCTACTGGTTTTCCAGAAATCCTGTCTCATCTGCAGCTGATTACCTGAATCAGGTGTGTTTAGCCAATAAAGATCTTCAATGGGAGCTTGGTTTGAAAACATGTTGGACATCGGCCCTTGATGCCTGGATTAGGCCTGGCCCCTGGTACACACACTCTCACGTTACCTTACAGCCCCTCAAAAACTCAACCTATATTGCTAGTGCAACGAAAATGGCGAGCAGTATTGGAACTGTCCAGTTTGGAGCCAGATGTAAGTCCAGACGAGGGCAAAACGAAGACGCACATGGATCCATTTAGAATGGAGCAGAGCAGGAAGCTTGAAGCCTCCCCAGCATATTTTCTTACATCATCAATAAAATCTTTTGTATTTTTTTGTCTGCTCTTTATTTAAGTTTTGAAAAAAGAAATAAGAAATATGATTTTAATGCATGATTGTATTTCTAAATGTCCCCTGTCTGTCATGGTGCCTCTGTCAGTTTCAATAATCCTTCCACTGGCTGTAAATTACAGTTTTTCTCCATTGGTTTGGCTCATTTTTTGAAACAGAAATTACGTTCTCAAAACAACATGGACAAACCTTCAAACCACTTGGCAATTGTTCACAACAGAATGGCATTTCTCAATAGTTTCATCAAATTTCTAATGTCTTAGTACATGTCTCAATGTTTCAGTACATCTTTAAAGTGATTACGTACAGGTAGCCTTCATTTAGCACAATTTCCAAGTGAATAGATCTTGTTGATCTAAACTGATTGTTGATTCTCAGTCTAATGGTTGTTCCCTCCAAAATGAGTCAGCATCATTTCATTGTGTAAGTCATCACATGCACAATAGTCTGTTCAATTGTCAAAATTAGTCAAGAACATAAACCATGAATACGACATATGAATCCCTTGGAACATTTGCTAAATTTATTACAGCAATTGACAGTCAGGTGAAACTAGAACTTGACTAACGAAGGAGGATGTCCCAGTCCAGCGAGGGGGCAATATAACTGTGTGCTGCCGTATCTGAGAATGGTATGGCCACTCACATCCCCAGTCTTGGTACATACAATACACAAAAGCTCCTCATCTTCTTGGACCTGCCTTCATTTTGATTTGATCCCTGATACTGAGAGAGGTCTCTTAGGTCCTCGCCTACCACTATATGTTATTGTATGGGACAATGTGAATTTCCACCATGGCCCGCTCATCAGGGCCTGGCTCACTACTTATCCAAGGATGGTCATGGTGTTCATACCACCTTACTCTCCTTCCCTCAATCCTATTAAGGAGTTATTCTCCACTTGGAGGTGGAAAGTGTATGAGCATCGGGCTCAACATCAGAAGTCCCTGCTCCATGCAATGGATGCTGCGTGTGAGGATATTACAGGAGATCAGTGTAGGGGATGGTTGCGACATGCATGCCGTTTTTTCCCTTGTTGCATCACAAGGGAGAGTATACGCTTTTATGTGGACAAGAATCTGTGGCCAGACAGACAGCAGAGTATGGACGGCCAGCAGGGTGAGGACGATGGCCAGGAGAGGGAGGGTGAGGACAGCGACCAGTAATGAACTGTTAGTTGTGAAACTCAAGCATTATTTACAGCACTGTAGGCTGCATATCCTTTTCATTGTTTTTTGTTTGTGTTTATTTTATAAAGTATATTATGCTGTAAACATTTTCTTTTTACTCTGATGTATGAAAGTAACTATATGAGTGTGAATGATAATGGTTAGGATTTCCTTGGCAGTATGAGTGCAACATGTGCTGGAAAACCTAAGAGGCTACTCTTACACTAAAATCCTTTTTCTTTTTTCAGTTTTATACAAAATTGTATTCTGTTAGCTATACAAAAACAGTACAGTTACCATTGCCAACGAAGGAATGACCTAAGACTGAAGGATGAACATGAGGGTTATTTCAATGGTCCTCTGCTATAGTGACAAAACATCTAATCGTTTTGACTTGCAGTGCTTACACTATGCCAAAGGGATGAAGTATTTTGGGGGCACTGACTGTTTAAATGAGAAGGAAATTTAGTTTTGACACAGGAGTCAATTGTTTTGGGAGAGATATGAGCTTTTGCAGGTGAACCATGGTGTTGTGCTGAACCATCCACATTATTTGGCAAAAGCACCAAGTGTGTTGAGAACGTCCGGTCTGATCAAGAAACGAGCCAAAGCAATTGAGAAAGATCTTTGCCATTTTGGTGGCACTGACTCTTTACACGGGAAAGGAATATAGTTTCGAAGCATGAATGAACAGTTTTGGGAGATATATTAGATTTTGCAAGTGAGCTATTGTGTTGTGCTAAACTGTAAGACTGTTTTGCCAAATGATCTTAGAGTTTTGAGAATGTAATTTCTGTTTCAAGACATGAGCCAAACCAATGGAGAAAAACTGTAAAACCATTATACTCACCTTACGGTTTTCCTGAGTCTCCTTCCGGGTTCCAGCATTTGGGTCTGCCAAGTCTCGCGAGATCATGACACTGTCATCAGAAAAATGCTACACCAACATGTTAAAAACAGAGTTCTTCAGAGTGGGTTTTTAAATGTGCTCGTGTGTAGAAAATCAACACAAGTTTTGTGGCTGATGGATTTTAGAAATCTTAGATTTTAGTAAAGCGTAGTCCATTCTGTCATAAATAATTTTTGGCACATGCAGGAGCAAACTCTTTACCCATGGCTGTGCCTGATAGCAAATAACTTTTTCGTGAAAGGGTTATGGTTATACACTTACTTTCTGCCTCCACTCAAGTTTCTCTTATCTCACTCATAAAGGATCGTAGATTCCCTTTTCATAGATTTCTGTTTCTGACCATGGATCCCAGACAAAAAAACTGGATTCATGTGATAAAATTGGCTTCTTGAGATTGGATTCTTAAATAGAATTTTTTCAATCCAAAGATTGGGGAAATGGTAAACGCATGTACTTGTATGGTGCTTTTTCTACCTTCCTTGATGAGATAAAATACGACTTTATGATCACTGGAGGTAAATTCAGTATTCAGGAAATTCAAGGCCCAAGGTGTTTTATAGCACTGTCCCATTCATCCAACCTATAACCAACAGAGGCAATGTGGGCTCAGTGTCTTGCTAAGAAATACTTTGACACATTGGAAGGCAAGGCGCGACTTGAACCTGCAATCTTCTCCTCAGAGGTCAACTGCCCTAACTCTGCACCACATGGGATATGTCAGGTTAATCAAATCCACAACTGCTCTGAGTTATTTGTTGGAGGAGCTGCGGTCTGCTGAGAAAAGACAGATTCACAGGAGTATTAAGAATTACATAATCTCGTTTTGTAACAGTAAAACTTGTCTAACACAAAAGGCCTTCAGCCCTCATGTGTTCGCTCAGTTGTTGGACAGAACAAGTAAAGAAAAAAATAGAAAAAAGGGGGGGTAAGGTTGATGAATTAAGGAGATTAGTATTAGGGAGAAAAAAATACACACAGAAGGACAAGAGGGAAAGGGCAGGATTTGGGTGAAAGTTAATGGAAAAATGAAAGATGATGTGTCTATTAAAGTTGCACTAGTTGTTGTTATTCTGTTAGGCTTTGTAATCAAAGGATACAGCCTTTTATTATAATGCATCGAAATAATCTTGTGTTTGTAAATGTGAATCAAGTTTCATGAGATCTATATAGAAGTTTCCACATTTTTAATTGTTTATGTTGGTTTAGATTACTTAACATATCTTCTAAATGGTCCTTAAAAGTTTCAATTTTTGATTCTGGCTTCCTATATACACATCCAACAATCATAATTTTGTTTTTTTGTAACTCTATTTCCACAGCAACACTTTCCATTAAATCGTCATTAGCAGATGTCATGCATTGTACCGGTTTCCATTTTAAACTGTTGTCTGATCTTATTTGTTCTGCTATTGAAATACAAATCATAACCCTCAAATTTCTAATCATTCTTCTTCCTTTTATTCATCCATGTCTCTAACAGTGCAATTACTTTAAATTTTCCTTTAAATGTGTCCAAAAAATATTTAATTTTGTTAAAGTTTCTTAGCAGACTTCTACAATTTAAATGAATAGCAGAAAATGTTCCATCAGTTTTAACTTCACTGAGTTGTTCCTCGCTGTAATATCTGCAAGTATCCATGAATTTATTAAACACATGTGTCTCTGGAATGAAATGTGTCCCACTTGGAGCGCATTCCTTCCCCAAACTCGTCCAACCCTGATGAACTGGTTTCTTTTACAATAACTGCCTTTTAGATGTTCTTAACAATTTTGCTCCTGTAAAAACCCGGTCTGTTTCATTTGTTAAATCTTCCCCCTGGTTCACCCCTGAACTCCATAAAATGAAAGCCAAATGCCGCCAGTTGGAACGGCTCTGCAAAAAAACTGGCTCTCCCATTCATAAGGAAATCTACAAAGAACAGATTCTACAATACAAGGACTTGGTTTCTAACACTAAAACAAACTACTTCACTGAACTGATTGATGCAAATAAGGGAAATTCCAAAATGCTGTTTTCTTTAATGGATAATGTCTTTCAACCCCGTAACAGTTTTCCTCCTCATTTTTATTCAGATGAGGACTGTAATTCTCTTCAGCTATTCTTTAACCAGAAAATTCTAGATATCCATCAGCATCTCCATTCCTCCACCTCTCCTCCCATCCCGTCTGACTCGTTTTCTGTACCTCATATATTCACTTCCTTTCTCCTCCCTGATCCCAGTGAAATTTCCCGCCTCATCCATAAGTCCAAACCATCCACATGTTTGCTCGATCCCCTTCCAACATCCCTGGTTAAATCCTGCCTTCCTTCTCTTCTTCCCTTCATTTGTGCCATTATCAACTCCTCATTGACATCAGGTATTGTCCCCTCACTCCTCAAGATCACTGCCGTCAGACCTATCCTAAAAAAAACCCGGCTCAGACCCCAATTCCTTTCATAATCTTCGTCCTATTTCTAACCTCCCCTTCATTTCAAAAATTCTTGAAAAAATAGTTGCCACCCGACTTCCCATCATCTCACCCAAAATGATCTTTTTGAACCCTTTCAATCTGGTTTCCGTCCCCTTTATAGCACAGAAACTGCCCTAATAAAAATCACTAATGACCTTCTCCTAGCAGCTGATTCTGGACTTATCACCATCCTCATCCTCCTCGACCTGAGCGCAGCATTTGACACCATATCTCACTCTATCCTCCTTCACAGACTTTCAGCCCTTGGTATTGAGTCCACCCCCCTCCGCTGGTTTCATTCTTATTTTTCAAGCCGCACTCAGTTTATTCAACTGAATTCTTTTAAATCCCAACCCTCACTCATTTCATCTGGTGTTCCCCAAGGTTCTGTTCTCGGTCCCCTCCTCTTCATTACCTACCTGCTACCCCATGGCAATATATTCCGTAAATTCAATATTGATTTTCATTGTTTCGCGGATGACACTCAGCTCTATCTGTCCAGTAAACCCAACTCTTCTATTCCACCTGCCTCTCTCTCCTCCTGCCTGTCTGAAATAAAAACCTGGTTCACCCTAAACTTCCTCAAACTTAACAGTGATAAAACCGAATTACTCCTCGTAGGTTCCAAATCCACCCTTTCCAAAGTTTCTAATTTTACCCTTTCCATCGATTCCTCTCCAGTTTTCCCCTCCCCTCAAGTAAAGAGTCTGGGTGTCATTCTTGACACTACATTATCATTTCAATCCCATATCAATAGCATTACTCGGTCAGCCTACTTTCATCTACGCAATATTAATCGTCTCCGCCCCTCCCTCACCATCCACTCCACCTCCCTTTTAGTTCATTGTCTGGTCACTTCTCGTCTAGACTATTGTAATGCTCTTCTCTTTGGTCTTCCCAACAAAACTCTAAATAAACTTCAATTGGTCCAGAATTCAGCTGCCCACATCATCACCAGAACTCCCTCCTTCCATCTCACCACTCCCGTTCTCCAGCAGTTGCACTGGCTTCCAGTAGCCTTTAGGATTAAGTTCAAGATCCTTCTCTACACTTTCAAAGCCCTCCATAGCCTGGCTCCCTCCTATCTCTCTAATCTCCTCCATGTCAACACTCCCTCTCGCTCTCTCCGGTCTTCTTCCTCCCTTCAGCTCTCTGTCCCTCCGGCCCGTATGGTCACCATGGGGAGCCGTGCCTTCAGTCGCTCTGCTCTGGAACTCTCTCCCCCCAGACCTCCGTAACACTGACTCCTTTCTGATCTTTAAATCCAGACTAAAAACCTATCTGTTTAAGCTCGCATTTCCGGATCACAATTTCTCATTCTCTGTCAGCTGATTTTACTAATGAATCCAATGTATTTATTGTTTTTAACATGTTGTGATTTTATTGTGTTTTACCTCTAACTTTGTACGGTGACCTTGGGTGTTTTGAAAGGCGCTTTTTAAATAAAATTTATTATTATTATTATTATTATTATTATTATAAAAAGCAAATATGAGATAACTTATATACATTATTTCAACATTTAATAAGCTTAGTGGGAATTGGGTCTAACAGACAAGTTGAGGATTTGGAGGACGTAATAACTGATGTTATTTCCACTTGATCCACAGCAGTGAAGCAGTCAGATATTACAGAGGTTTCTATGGATGCCTCCACTTTTACAGCTTCAACCTGCTCTGGCCTGATAGAAGAAATAACTTGATTCAGCTTATGTCTAATATTTGAGATTTTTCTATCAAATAATGTAAGAAAATCATCAGAGCTGAGAGAAACAGGAGCATGTGGTTCTACTGAGCTCTGACTGCGAGTTAATCTAGCAATTGTACTAAAAAGAAATCTTGGATTATTTCCATTCTCTGATGTTAAGTCCTAATAGTACTGGGTTCTAGCTTTACGCAGAGCTTTTATATAATGTAAGAGGCTATGTTTCCAGGAATTCAGAGACTGCTCCGAACCGGAGCAACGCCATTCTCTTTCCAACTTACAGGTTACTTGTTTAAGAGAACGTGTTTCAGCGTTAAACCACGGTGCTACTCGGTTTTGTCTAACAAACTTAGGTTTCAGGGGGGCAACAACATTGAGTGTACTCCTGAGGGCTTGTAAGGCACCATTAACAAACTGGTCATTTATACTAGGACTGATGCTATGGGATCTGGACTCAGAGTTTTTGCTCAGCATGTTGCTAAGTATTGGTTAAACTGTGAGTTTAAACTCAGACACAGAATGGTCAAATAATGATCTTCTAAGTTGTTTTTTTGTTCACTGGGGCAGTAACATGTTCTAATGTCAACTGGAAGATAATTAGAAAGTGATCAGAATTGATGGGGTTATGAGGAAGGACACTAAGCTGGCTGGTCTCTATACCATGGGTTAAAACAAGGTCAAGGGTGTGCTTGTGACAGTGAGTGGGTTCATTTACATTTTGTGTAAAACAAACATGATCTAATGAAGATTCAAAAGCATCTCCTAGACAGTCACTGGGGTCATCAACATGAATATTAAAATCCCCTATTATTATTATTATTATTTCAATCAGAATCTGTAACAATAGTTGATAGGAAGTCAGAAAAACCCAGTTAAAAATTCTGAAAAATTCTTAATCTTTGTGTGTGTGTGTGTGTTTGCGGAGTGGGGGGGGGGTTGTTGCCTGCATCTGGTAGGCGTTTATTTTCAACATGAGAAGATCACTCCTAACATCAACTGAAAGCAATAGGAATCTGTTTACTGGCAAAACGGTTTTCTCTAAAACTTTGTGAAATTCCCATTTTACGGTAACTGCACAAAGTCCAGCCAGAACTCTGTCATGACATCAGGACAACTTTTGGCACCAATATCACATGTTTACTTGTTGATCCAAAAACCACACCAAGTTCAAGTTTTAGGACTTTCCCACCAAGGAAACAGCAGAAGCTGAGGCCCTGCAGATCTGCTGCAGACAGCTTTCCATAATTTTGTCAAATCAAAATCTTGAAAGTTTGGTTAAAATTTATTGATTATATGATGTTTGACTTTTTCCTCACAGTGATAACGTTTATTTGAATTTCTCAACTGTTTTCGGAAAAACGTCTGTTACCTTGTTCATGTTCCTCTTTGTACATATGCACTTTGGGGAGGTACAAGATTGCTACATAGTGAAAGGGGATGGAAGGACAGTTGGGACTATAAAAAAGAGGAGCTGTGGAGTCCTGCTGCACACAGTCGACAGAGCAAGGTGAGGATGAGGAGGGCTCTTCAGCTGCTGCTGGCCTCTCTGGCCTTGGTCTCCTTGATGTCTCTCATCGATGCTGGACCACTGTGAGTAACCCCCCCACCAGTACTTGTGAAAGCTTTCATGGCACAGTGCATAAGGAAGATGCATGTGATGGTATTTTTGTTGCAATGCCATAAAAACTTTAGAAAATGTATTACTGTAACTTCAGCAGCATGTGATGTTTAGGAGTGTCATTGCTGCCAGCATTATGCTTTAAAATATTAAATGTCTTAAAATATTTAGTATGTCTTGCTTTGCTCAGTCACCATGAGGCTGCACCCCACCCCCACCCTTTAGACACACTTAGGATAAGGGTTTGTATACTCAGAGATAAGCTTTCATTGATTATTTGCTGGATCCTATTCAGAATGATTTTGGAGTATAAAGTCCAGTGATTAGCTGCAGCCCAGAGCAAAGACCCCAAACCTCCTGCCCCCACTTCTCAACCAAAGGAAAAAGTTAGAAAACAAAAGTGTGCAAATTTTCTAGCAGTGATGGAAGTACAAGTAGCAGGGTAAATATTCCAATAAATAAAATCTGGTTCACAGCAACCTGATGTCTGCCCCCAACCTGCTGCGAGTGGGAACACCAGAAAACATCTTTGTTGAATGCCAGGACTGTGCTGGGGGGAACCAACCTGTCACCATCTCTGTTAAAAACCATCCAACAAAAGCTAGAACACTGGCGACCACACAAGTAACCCTAACCAATGACAATAACTTCCAAAGCTTTGGACAGATTACTGTAAGTACACATGTACATGGAGGTATTCACATACTCTCATGACTACAAAGTCTGCCCTTACAGACCCCACCCACTCCAATCTGGCTTTCAGATCCCACCTGGAGACTTCAGCAAGGATCCAACTGTGAAACAGTATGTCTACCTGGAAGCTGTGTTCCCAGACCGAACACTGGAGAAAGTCGTCATGGTTTCCTTCCAGTCCGGGTACATTTTCATCCAGACTGACAAGACGCTTTACACCCCCAACAGCAGAGGTAACCCCCCCACATGCACACTCCACTCAGTGGCCATGTTGTAAAGTGTTCTTGCTCAGAAACTGGAAGATTGACCAACAGACTGACATCCAATGTATTCACACACACTTTTTCATAAATAACCACACAAACGTAAACAACCATTTACAAGTGGGGTGGGCAGGTGGTTGCCTGCAGTGTAATGTGAGTGTTTCTCTGGTGGTGCTACATGTGAAGCTATGTACACACCGGCACATGATTCATTTAGCCAATGGTGTTCACATTGGCAAAGCTGGGAGGGGCTCCCTTTTTCCTTTTTTTCTACTGTTTACTGTCCCATCACAGCAACCTAAAGATGGAAGAGTCTTGGTACAAAACGTTGAAGTAGTGCAAATCTTGAGAATCTTGCTGCAGGTTTTTTTTTCACAGTTCTATTCTAGTATATCAAAAACATGGTGTCATATAAATTGTAATAATAATTTTCCCTTCATGATAAATTTTCATACAGTTGGCACTTCCTTAAATTAAAAGGGACACCATCACTACCAATTACTCAAACTCTATTAAAAATCATATTTAGTGGATAAAATGTTTAATGTGTCTTTTCTATGTATTTCATGTCTATTTTTTGATCAAACACAGTTATATTCATATTTTTTTCTAACCAGTTTATGAATTTAAATATACATAGATTTAATATATCAATATTTGTTTTTGTCTTTTTCTTTTTTTCATTGCTTGAAATAAACCAATAAAGCTATAGTTTCAGAAATATTCACAAACATTTACAGATGTGTACTAACTTTTAGACATATGTGCATCACATCTACATTCACACACGTTCTAAAATTCATTCACTCATACAAAAGCACATGTTGAAGCATGAGACAGACAGCAGATGAACAACGTGTGTGTGTTGTTTAGTGTATTACAGAATGTTTGGAGTGACCCCTCGCATGGAGCCAGTAGAGAGAATTAATGATGCCCAGACTGACACATCTATTTCCATCGAGATTGTGGTATTTTACTTAATTCTTCCATGTTTTCAAATTGGACTTTGTGCCATGAAAGAACTCCCAGAAACACCAAATGTTGTCTGACTACAGACCCCTGAAGGCATTATCCTACCATTGGAACCTGTCTCTCTGAAGTCAGGACTGCATTCTGGAGACTACCAGCTGAATGAGATTGTCAGGTGAGATCTTCTTGAATGTGGAGTGACAAGGATAGAATCAAGAATAAGTATTTAGGAGGGATGTCTCATTGGAAATGTTTTAGAGATTAATGCTGTAAACCAGACTAAGATGGTCTGGAGAAATTTGAACCAGGGGAACTGATGATGCTGAGGTTTGAGATACAAAGAAAGAGGATGAACAAAGAGGACATTCATGAAAGTAAAGAAGGAGGGCATGAGGGTGGTTGGTCTGAGTGAAGAGGATGCAGAGGAAAGGGTTAAATGGAAGCAGATAATTCTCACTGCTGCCTTCTGCAGAGCTCTGTTTTAACTTGTGTACTTCAAGACATATCTCCATTGCAGGATAGTTTTCATTTCTTGTAAGTTCTAATCTTTTTGATAATGTGTGTCTGTGTAGTCCTGGACTTTGGAAAATTGTGGCAAAGTTCCAGAGCAACCCACAGGAGAGCTTCTCTGCAAATTTTGAGGTCAAAGAATATGGTAAAGTGTTTCTTATACACCTTCTTACTTACATATTTCTCTTGATTGACCTAAACCAAACCTAAATACATTTTTCACAGTGCTCCCTAGCTTTGAGGTCAAGCTCTCTTCTCTGAGACCTTTTTTCTATGTGGACAGTGAGACTTTGGAGATTGACATTAAAGCCAGGTGGGTGAATCTTGTGTGCAACAAATAGTGGCATTGAATCCTGTTTCCGTGGTAACTTCTGTTTGGTGTGCAGGTATCTTTTTGGACAAGAAGTGAATGGAAATGCCTATGTTGTGTTTGGAGTCATGGACCAAGGCCAGAAGAAGAGCCTCCCTGACTCTCTATCTCGAGTGCCGGTGAGAACAGATTGTACATTTTTCCAATTCCGTCATGGTGATCTTTTTGCAAAGTTTCAGAAAGTCAGAACTGCATGTGTCTTTGGGTCCTTAGATTGAAAACGGAGAAGGAAAAGTAGTGTTGAAGAGGGAACAGATCACAAAAACCTTTCAGGATATCAATCAGCTTGTGGGCACCTCCATCTTTGTTTCTGTTAGCGTGCTGACAGAAAGCGGTAAGATGAAGACAATCCATCCTCATGTCAATCGTGTTGCTTCAAAAAGGGGCTGAAAGGACTTTAATTTGCAATTCTTTCAAATGTTTGACAGGGAGTGAGATGGTGGAGGCAGAGCTAAGAGGCATCCAAATCGTCACATCTCCTTACACCATCACATTCAAAAGAACTCCAAAATACTTTAAACCTGGAATGTCCTTTGATGTGGCGGTAAAACATTGACCTACATTTGTAACTTTTGACTGTAATGTTTGTTGCTCTGAATCTTTGAAAAATACTAAAAGAGAAAAGTTTACCTTAATCTGATTGTTTAACCTTTCTTTTGTTGGATGACAGGTTGAAGTTTTAAATCCTGATGAAAGTCCAGCAGGGAACATCCCAGTGGTTGTAACTCCTGGTCCTGTAAGGGGCTTTACTGCAGCCAACGGCATGGCGAGGCTGACCATCAACACAGCAACACAGGATGACAGGCTGTCAATCTCTGTAAGACCAAACCTGCATCAATACAATGGAAAAGCTGCTGCAAATATAACACACCTTTTCTGTTCATTGTGGTTTTAGTTAGTTAGTTTAATTCCCTTTATCCTTAGACTAACTACAAGCTAGTCAAAATTAGTTCAGTAAAACTTAGTTAAATACTTTGGGCCAATTAAACTGAGTTTACTCCAACCTGATCCAGTTGATATCAATATAGGCCTATATTATGCTATTCTTAAGCCTTTATAGTAAGCAATATCCATATATATGATAATATATTACCTTTGTCACACAAAAAAACACATCTTCCTGAGTTATTTTCCAAGGTGACACGGTCTCTGAGGCACCAGCTTTCACTTCATGGGTGCTGCCAATTTCATGACGTCAACCTAGAGCTGGCCTCCGCAGCGTGTCTGCATTCCGCCCGCAAAAACAAACAACAACCGAACTCTTGCAAAGATGGATGTGCATGTTATAATAGAAAAGTAGTTTAGCAGACCACCGCTAGCTCCATGGAGAAGGTGGGTGTGGGTGTTAGCCTGGGGGCGGTGCTGGAAGCACAGACTGTTCCTGGAAGGGGGTGTTCTCACTGGTCTGTCGCCTCATGAGAACCCTCTTGTTTTCATGGATTGGGAGGGGCTGGTGCTCAGAACGCAAGTTTTTAGTGGAATACTCAGAAATGCGTGAATGGATCAAAATACCGCCTGGGGTATTCTTTTTATGAGGAATGAACATTATAATGCAATTAAATATAAAAATAAAAATAAAACTTGCCCCTTTCACCCTTCCGCGGGTGGTTTTTCACTCAGGCTCGGGTCCTCTATCAGAAGCCTGGGAGCTTGAGGGTTCTGCGCAGTATCTTAGCTGTTCCTAGCACTGCGCTTCTCTGAATTGAGATGTCTGAGATCTTTCCAGGTATCTGTTGTAACCACTCCTCCAGCTTGGGGGTTACTGCCCCGAGTGCTCCAATTACCACAGGCACCACTGTCACCTTCACTTTCCAGGCTTTCTCCAGTTCTTCTTTGAGTCCCTGGTATTTCTCCAGTTTCTCATGTTCCTTCTTCCTGATGATCCCATCGCTTGGCACTGCCACATCCACCACAACGGCTTTCCTCTGTTCTTTATCCACCACTACAATGTCTGGTTGGTTCGCCATTACCATCCTATCAGTCTGGATCTGGAAGTCCCACAGGATTTATGCCCTTTCATTCTTTACCACCTTCGGGGGTGTTTCCCATTTTGACCTTGGGGTTTCCAGTCCATATTCTGTACACATGTTCCTGTATATTATTCCAGCCACTTGATTGTGGCACTCCATGTATGCTTTACCTACCAGCATCTTACATCCTGCAGTTATGTGCTGGATTGTTTCAGGCGCCTCTTTGCACAGCCTACACCTTGGGTCTTGTCTGGTGTGATAGATCTGAGCATCTATAGCTCTGGTGCTTAGGGCTTGTTCCTGAGCTGCCAGGATGAGCGCTTCAGTGCTGTCTTGTAGGCCAGCCCTTTCTAGCCATTGGTAGGACTTCTTGATATCAGCCACTTCAGTTATGGTCCGGTGGTACATCCCATGCAGGGGTTTGTCCTCCCATGAGGATCTGACCTCCAGCACTGTATCCTCTGCTCTCCATTGCCTGAGACATTCACTGAGCACACTGTCAGTTGGGGCCTTGAGCTTGATGTACTCATGCATCTTGGATGTTTCATCCTGGATAGTGGCTTCTACGCTCACTAGTCCTCGGCCTCCTTCCTTGCGGCGAGCATACAGTCTCAGGGTGCTGAATTTGGGATGGAACCCTCCATGCATGGTGAGGAGCTTTCGTGTCTTAACATCCGTGATCTGTACCTCTTCCTTTGGCCATCTTATTATTCCTGGAGGGTATATGATAACTGGCAGTGCGTAGCTGTTTATTGCCCGGGTCTTATTTTTGCCATTGAGCTGGCTTCTCAGGACTTGCCTTACCCGTTGGAGGTATTTAGCTGTTGCTGCTTTCCTTGTTGCCTGCTCCATGTTGCCATTTGCCTGTGAAATTCCGAGGTACTTGTAGTTGTCCTCGATGTCTGCTATTGTTCCTTCGGGGAGTGAGATCCCTCCTGTGTGGACTACCTTGCCTCTCTTTGTCACCATCCGGCTGCATTTCTCGAGGCCGAATGACATCCCAATGTCATTACTGTAGATCCTGGTGGTGTGGATTAGGGAGTCAATGTCACGCTCGTTCTTAGCATATAGCTTGATGTCATCCATGTAGCGGAGGTGACTGATGTTGGCCCCATTTCTGAGTCGGTATCCATAGCCAGTCTTGCGGATTATTTGGCTGAGGGGGTTCAGACCTATGCAGAACAGCAGTGGGGACAGAGCATCACCTTGGTGTATCCCACATTTGATGGACACTTGTGCAAGTGGGTTGCTATTGGCTTCAAGGGTGGTTTTCCACAGCTTCATTGAGTTTCCTATGAAGGCTCATATATATATATATATATATATATATATATATATATATATATATATATATATATATATATATATATATATAGTATTCTTAAAATTGAATAACCATAATATTAACAATATTTTGTGCAGTGAAAACCTAAATGTAAAAAAAATATGTATTACTCGTTTTACTCTTTCTTGTAAGGAAGACATTTTTATTATTAAGTTTCTTTTTTTTAAGTTTTGCAGCAGATAATACTGTATAATTTTGGTCAATTTGGGCATTTCTGAACAATTAATAATGTCTGTTTATTAATTAATGAGGACATATTTACTTTGCTCAGCTATTTCCATTTGTATTACTTATGCTACTCAACAGTAAATTTTTGCGACTACATTTTGTTGTTTTGTACTTTTAAATGTTCATTGTTCTTTAATTCATTTTACATGAGTGCTAATGACCCTCTTTATGTTTTACTAACAGTAATCAGAATTTTGGATTACTTTGTGACTGTTCAGCCTTTTCAGTGCTATTTATAAACTATTTTAGGAAGTAGCCTCCTTTGAACCATGTTCAGCATCATTTGTTTTTTCCATCGGGAGATTAAAGCACATTCAGTTTTTGAAAAGACATTTGCTGACATTTAGCTGAATAATCAGCAATGTTTTCCCTAACTAAAATCAATTTGTTCCCTAAATGCTCTTCACAGGCCAAGACTGATGATCCAGGCATTTTACCTAACAGACAAGCCCAAGCCACAATGCAGGCAAACCAGTACACTACTAACAGCAAGACTTACATCCATATTGGTAAGTAGGGCTGAGTTTAAAAAAAGGTTAATAAAAGTAAAAATCAAATCAACTTTTACTTATAACATGGAGTGTCCATTCATCAAATCTACAAATTCTATTTATTGTATGCAATTTAGTGCAGTAGTTTTTCAACAAAACACAAACAGAACCTAGTGTTTACAGTATATTCTTTATCTATTTAGTGACACTTTTAAGTTTAAACTATAACACTATTTGAAAGCAGTTTTTTTAGTAAAAGTGTTCAATTTGTAAAATGTACACATTTTAGGTTGAATTGTATTTAACCAAAATTCTAAACATTCTAAACAAATAATATTCATCTCAATTAGAATCACATTGATTCTTAGCCCTATCAGTAATGAACATCCAAGAATATTAACACTTTTTTCAGTGTTATAATAAAAAAACATCTACAGTCTACTGCATGGCTTTGAGCACTCTTCCCACTTGCAGGTGTGGACGCGCCTGAGGTCAAATTAGGTGACAACCTGAAGATCAACCTGAATCTTAACAAGCAACCAGGTGAAAACAAAGACATCACTTATCTGGTGAGAGCTGTTGGTTTTTGATTCTAGGTGATGAACATGCTTTACTCATTGTTCACTGATTGCTGGATTTGTGACTCTTTTACCCCAGATCACCAGCAGGGGTCAGCTGGTGAAGTTTGGACGTTACAAAACAAGAGGCCAAGTGCTGATCTCCCTCATAATTCCTGTTACCCAAGAGATGTTGCCGTCTTTCCGGATCATTGCTTTCTACCATCCCAGTGATAATGAAGTGGTGTCAGATTCAGTTTGGGTGGATGTTAAAGATACATGCATGGGCTCGGTGAGTCATGTTCAAGCAGCTGTTTATCCCAGCATGGAAAGTGCTGCAGCTCATGACTGTGTGACATGAATTGCAGCTGACATTGGAGCCAACAAGACCTGCTGCTTCCTATGAGCCCCGCAAGATGTTTAGTTTAAAGGTCTCTGGAGATCCAGGTGCCACAGTGGGACTGGTGGCCGTAGACAAAGGTGTTTACGTCCTAAACAGCAAGCACCGACTCACACAGAAAAAAGTAAGAAACTGGATGTTTAACAGCTTTTGATTGTTTGATGATTAATCAAGAATAATCCAACTCAGTCACCAGATTTTCTGCCTGATTTAAAAGGGAATTTATAACCTTTAGATGTCTAATTTTTTGCATATAAGATTTGGGATGAGGTGGAGAAGTATGACACTGGCTGCACTCCTGGTGGAGGGAAGAATGGCTTGAGTGTGTTCTTTGATGCTGGGCTGTTATTTGAGTCCAGTACTGCATCAGGAACAGTTTACAGACAAGGTAAGCACATTTTCCCTGTGTTAGTGACCTTTTTGCAGGGTGCAGTCCCTTGTTATTTAAAATATTGCATTTTTTTCAAGTTAGGAGGTTTTACAGATCTCATGTGTAAAACACAACTCATGTAGGTTTAGAACAGGTAAATAATGAGAACAAAAGTAGAATAGTGATTCCATTAGAAACTGAAATCTAGAGTCAGCGCCATTGCAAACCTTTTATTGTAAAAAGGAAACAATGTCCTTTGAACAGTTGGCATCAGTGTTAAGCAGCTAAACCCCCTTCAGTGTGTAAATGTGTGTGAATGGGTCTGTGACTGTAAAGCGCTTTGGGCCTTAAAGGACATAGAAAGCGCTATACAAGTATATCCCATTTTATCATTTATCTTTAAAAAAAGTGTTTCTGAAATATTGACTGTCTTTTAATTTTAAAAGTCATAAAAGTAAATTAGACTCCAAAATTCTGTTTTGGGAAAACTGGATTGAAACACTACTATTAAATATTCAATACACAACAACAGCAGTATGTTTTAACTGTTGTGTTGTTTTTTCTTGTGAATTCCTGGTCATTGCAGTTACGAGGCAGAATGCCTTTATAAATGCACAAACACAGTTAGTCAGAACTAGATAGATGGAGGGTCGGTCCGTCCGTCCGTCTAACCGACAGATAGCAGGACACACACACAGGACATGTGTTAATATATGTTGTCAAATATCCTATGACTGTCTCGATCACACTGTTTGGAGACTGTAAGTGCGCGGTTTATTTTGTAAACGAAAACCTAAGCAGGAGTTTAGATCAGCATGAAATTACAGAAGACAAATGAAGGCTGAATGGTGCGGTCATTTAAACACCTTTAGACCACTACTTCTGTGTGAAAGAGCCTTCAAAGTGTCTTTACTGTTTCCCTTCTTTGATTGTGTGCTGACACCCGAGGACTTTTTAAGCTTCTTTTTGCTCATCTGTTTCTGTTCTATTCTTGTTTCAGAAGTGAAATGTGCAGCACCATCCAGGAGAAGGCGGGCCTCAACCATCATGGATGTCAGAACCACATTATGTGAGAAGTGAAGCAAATATCAATGCATGCATTGTCATTTCAATTCCTAAAGAAGAAAGAAAGTTTCTCTACTTTATTTACAATAATTGTCTCCTAAATGTTTTCATCTAAACTTCTCATTGTGGTTAGTGAGTCAGTATAAAGAAGATCTACAGCGGGAATGTTGTTTGGACGGCATGAAAGACTCTCCAGTTTCATACACATGTGAGCGTCGCTCTCAGTACATTCAGAATGGTGGTCAGGCTTGTGTCGATGCTTTTGTCACCTGCTGCAAAGAAATGGAAAAACAACAGCTTGAAAAGAAAGAGGAGAGCCTGCAGCTGGCCCGAAGTAAGTTTCTGCATCAACAACACTGAATGTTCACATGGAAACAACACCTCAAAGTTTCTTTGTGTATTCCAGGTGAGACAGATGACAGCTACATGGACAGCAATGAAATCGTTACTCGCAGCAATTTCCCAGAAAGCTGGCTCTGGTCCGATATAATTTTGCCACAATGCCCCCAAAATACACCCAACTGGTGAGTCCACAGTAAAGACTGTCCTGCAGGAGGGACACTCCTCCATTTACCTATAATCACCCTTTGCCAGCTGTCTCTAAAAGTGCCCCTCCCCTTTTGATTCTCAAGTGGTTCCACTTCATCTGTGAAAAATGTTCCTCTGCAAGATTCCATCACAACCTGGGAGTTCACCGGCATCAGCCTCTCAAGAACTCATGGTTAGTGAATAGTCAGCTCCTGTTTGCATGAAATGACCCCTGCACCATAACCACTTCTGTAAACGTTTGATTCCTGTGGTATTTATTGAAGGCATCTGTGTGGGAGAGTCCTTGGAGGTGATTGTTCGCAAAGATTTCTTCATAGACCTCCGGCTGCCGTACTCAGCTGTCCGCTGGAGAGCAACTGGAAGTGAAAGCCATTCTACACAACTACAGGCCAGAGATCATAACCTGTAAGAGCAGCAAAGCAGGATTATGACTGAAACATTGACATGAGAGATATGAAAATTCTTGATCAGTACATGACACATTTGAATATTTGTTAGTGTTTCCTTTTAATATGAAAACTATGGACTCCAGGCTGCTTGTTGTGGACTGAGGAGTAAGCAATGATTGTAAATGTTAACACAAACACCACAAATGTCATTTTATTCTACCATTAGTCTATCTTTGTTGAAAGAGTCTGAATTTTCTCCACCATTCTGCCTTTTTTCAGGTTCGTATAGATCTAACCGAAGAAAAGGATATGTGCAGTGCAGCTTCTAAACGTGGGAAATATCGACAAGAGGTGAACGTTGGCGCCATGTCCACAAGATCTGTTCCCTTCATCATTATTCCTATGAAGGAGGGGACTCTTCCCATCGAGGTCAAAGCTGCAGTCAAAGACTCATACCTGAGTGATGGAGTGAAGAAAGACCTGCGTGTGGTTGTAAGTCAATTTGTTAATTTTTCAACAGGATCCAAGTCTCAGCCTGGAAACTGTTCTCATTGTACAAAATAGCACAGCTGTGATTCACACAGTAGTTTTGAGTAAAAAGCAACAGTATTGTATTGAAACTTTAAACCAAATTTAAAAGAAAGTATCTAAGGCTTTCCTAAAAATAACTATTGTGACAGATACAAAGAAAATAAGATTGAAACACCTATAGTACCAAAAATAAGCTTATTGTCCAATATTTTCTTCTTCAGCCTCCAGGAGTTCTAATTAAAGCTGCAGAAACTGTGACCTTGGATCCAGCTCATAAGGGGAAAAGTGAGTCCTATACTTGATTTTTGCATGAATTGAAGTAATTTTTTAAACATTGCAATAAGTGTCTCTGTAGAATCCTGTATTCTATAACTGCACAACTGTGGGTTTTTTAGACGGTGAACAACTGGAAGTTCTGAACAGCAACATTCCCAAAAGTAATGTGATTCCAAACTCACCTACAAGTACTCAGATCTCAGTGACAGGTCAGTTTTCATCCTCAAACTGAGCTCTGCACTGTTGCTGGTTATTATATCCACTTTGGTTTGTCATTTTGCACGCAGGCCGAGAACAAGTTTCTGGTCTGGTGGAAAATGCCATCAGTGGAAAGTCTATGGGTACTCTGATTTATCAGCCCTCTGGATGTGGAGAGCAGAACATGATCCACATGACCCTACCTGTCATTGCAACCATATATTTGGACAAAACCAACCAATGGGAAGCCGTTGGCTTTCAGAAACGGGCCGAGGCCCTTCAGCACATAAAAACAGGTACGATGAAAGTTCTGGGTTCAAAAGCTGTGGTTGTATGCAAAGGGAAGTCATAGGTCATTCTCCAACAAACATCTATTTTTCTGTACAGGCTACAACAACGAGCTAGCCTACCTAAAAGGCGACGGCTCTTTTGCTGTGTGGGCTCATCATGGAAGCAGCTCCTGGTAAGGTCATCATTATTATCCATCCATCCCTACGTCCACCTATTTATCTGTTAATTAATTTACGTCTAGCTGTTGACCGACACCTTCATCCACTGACATGCCACTGAGCCAAAACAACAAGCCAAAGTTGGATCAGAATCTAATTGTGGGTTAAGTGCTATAAGAAAATTGTACTCACCATCAAGAATATCACAGAATGGTTACACATTTTTATAATGTGTGCTTTTTGCTTAGTACTTTAGGCTTTATTCTTTCAACATTTTTTTGTATTTACCACATGTATGTACATTGTATTTACCACTTATCATTTACCACACAGATGCTAAATACATCAACATGTTAGTTAAAAAAGAGGCTCGTCTTCAGTAACAATAATAACAGGAGTGAGGAGTGAGTTCTACAGAGTTTTGTTTAACTTATTCTACCATCATGGCTGAAGTGTTTACATGTATCTTCATTCAAACAAAATGATTCAGTACAAGACTGGCCCTCACCCCCTTCCTGCTTTTCGTTTTTAAGTCCCTTAAATTTGGATAAGTTGGGTGTGATCTGTTGACTCTACAAACTGTGCTCACAAAATGGTTACATTGTTCTGAGATGTGCTGGGTTCAGGTTTCAATAGCAATGCCACAGATGTTTGAAGTCAGCACAGACCATGAGCCCAGAAATGACGAAATAGTGCCTTATAGTCCTGTAAAAAAAAGTACAGGGTAGTGTGATCTTTCAGCTAATAAAACAATTTAAAAAACATCTCACATAAATGTAAATAGTTAATATTTTATAGCTATTTAGTGCTTCACTACCTTCTTAAAATGCATTTGCAAAACAAGTTTTCGCATGCGTTGTTATCAAATCTCGCTTTTTTGCTATCTTTGATTTTGCTGACTACTTTGAGCTTGACTTAGCGTGATATGACTGCCACAGTCAAAAAAGTTCTCACATGCGTTGTGTGTCATCTTACTTTTTTCCCCATCTTTGATTTTGCTGACATTAGTTTTAGTTTGTTGTGACAAAGCAGCCATGAAACAGCTGCTGATTGGTCCAGATTCTAACCAATCAAATCGCTGTATTTGTCTAACATGGTGTCTGCTACTGAGGCTCAGTACCCGAAGCAGCTCTTTTTACCCTCAATTTTGTCTTTGCATGAAGACATTTTCATTTTTTATCATCTTTAAGATCTGTTTGTTAAAACAAAACAATAAAATATTTAAAGCACATATTATTTCATGCTGTACAAGTGTTTGGGATTAGATTAGATTAGTAGCAGTGAGAAGCAAAAGAATGATGGCTTACCAAAGCAGACTCAATATATTTAGCAGAAAAAGCATTTTAACTTTTATGTTAATTTTTTTCAGTCTTTTGTTTTAGAACTCGTGAGCGTTTGTCCAAAGTAAAAAAAAATACTCATGAAAAAAGGCTATTTTCTCTTAATATTTCAACATTTATTGATTAAAATAAAACAATAGTTCAGATACAAGTCTTAAAAAGTGTTACTTCCGGCTGGACGGAGTCGGAGCTCAGACGTTTTTTTCTGCTGACGACATTTTATCCATTGTGCTATCCTATGACCCCCCCCCTCCTTACATTAACGTGTTATCCCTACCATGACAAAGGTGGATAAAGGTGAAGAGGATTTCATGTCATCCATGGACACCAGTGAAGATCACAAATCATTGAAGAAAAAAGGTTCAGGGCACTGTCTAGTGGGTCTAGATGACCCAACTCCCAATGTTAAAGTGCCTAGGATAGCACAAGGGTTACACACATTGGTCACTAAATAAATACAAAAGTCTGTTTTATTTTAGCTGCTTTGCTCTCCTTCTGGGTTTTACTCTGAGAGAAACGGGATTGAAAATGGCAGAATTGCCGAACAGATCCGATACAAGGTCCAAAGTCCATGTCTGCCTCCAAGCACTGTTAATATGAGACAGAGACACGATTGGTTGGAATCTGGACCAATCAGCAGCTGTTTGATGGCAGCTTTGTCACGTCAAACTGAAACTGTCAGCACAAAATCAAAGATAGTAAAAAAGTGATATGACACACAATGCATGCGAAAACATTTTTGGCTTTGGTAGTTTTATCACACTAAGTTGCGGTCAGAGTGATCAGCAAAATCAAAGAGATTTGACACAACACATGCGAAAACATGTGTTTTGCAAACACAAAAAAGTTTTTGAAAGCAAAAAAAAGAAATAATTGAAAGCAAAATAAAATAAAAGTGAAAAGCAAATATTTAATTTGTTCACTTTCAACTTAGAAAGTTTTGTGTGCAACGTGGTGGCAGAAATAACACTCCATAGCTCTGCTGCCTTAAGCTATGTTCACACCCGGTATGTACATTCAAGAACGCACTAAACTGGGGTTCTTGAAAGCACAAATACCCATAGTGTTCCCCCTGGACAAGGAAAGAGAGGCTCTTACTTGTTTTTTATTTTTTATTGTTCACTGGCGCATGTCCACTACTTACAGCTGGTAGAGGCTTGGCGTGAAAGGTTTTAAGTGGGGCAAATCTTGTGAATCTTGTTCCAGGCTTTTTCTTTCACAGCTTTATTCAGTTATATGAAAGACTTGTCAGTGATTCCTCCAGTCAGAGGTCGCCTGCACTGCCTCTACATTAAAGCCACTCTATCAGACTATTATTTATTGATCTGCAACTACTACAAATATAGCTTTGTTAAATGTTCATCCTGGCAAGCCTCGTGCCTCCAGGCTTTGGTAATACATTTTTAGAATAAGGTAGTTAGGTTTTGTGCTTGGCACACTCAGCCTTGATGTTATCTGTGAAACTGAACCACTGCATTGTCTTCTTTTTTTCCACAAGGTTAACAGCCTATGTTGTTAAAGTGTTTTCCATGGCCAACAACCTGGTGGCCATCAGAAAGGAGCACATTTGTGATGCTGTGAAGTTCCTGATACTCAAAGCTCAGCAGCCGGATGGCTTGTTCACAGAAACTGGAAATATGATCCATGGAGAGATGATTGTAAGTGAAACCACTGATCTGTAACTGTTTCAAGTCCAAGTTTCTAACGTAGAATAAGTTAAGACTTTGCTTATATATTTGTGTGCACTCTAGGGTGATGTTCGTGGCTCTGACTCTGATGCCTCAATGACAGCGTTCTGCCTCATTGCCATGCAGGAGTCACGCTCGCTCTGTTCAGCCACTGTCAATGTAAGCTTCTGATATTAAATCTAAATACTTTTTTTAACATTTTTTTTTTTTATCAAATTGCCGTTGTTTTTTTCTTAAAAGTGTTTGCATTACATAAAATGTGGCATCATCTACCCAGATCAAGTACAACTGGTTTTCAAGTAAATGAAGTGCTACACCAGGAAGTTTCAGGGCTGATCCTAACAATTGTCTTTAAAACTTAGCGTCTACTAAGGGTTGGAAGACGACAAACAGAATGAACTGAATAAATCCAAAGATCTATTCAGCAAACTAAAAATTTAGATTGTTGAAAATTTAATCCCAACAAAAATTTGAAGGAGAAGACACCTTCATCAACTTGTTTGCATCCATCTGTGAACATCTGGCCTTACCATAAAACTTTCAGTCTTAGATTTGAACGTTTCAAGAATTCTGTGAAATGTCTCTCAACAATGCTATTATATTAGGGATGTTTGATGCTGCTGGGCCACACTTAAACTCTGTATGCTTTTGGTAGATCCTCCCCTTGCCCCATTTCACATGCTGACTTACCTCTGAGTGTCTGCCAAGTTGGTAAATAGTGCATTGGAGTGCCACGGTGGCAGCTGATTATGTAACTGTAACAGAGTTCAGTCATGTGCTTTAACCATGGACCAATGCTTTAACCATGGACCAAGTAGGAGTACCCATCTCCATCTAATGACATTTTTCACAGCTTGAGATTTTTGGAGAAACACTTTTTAGGTACTCTGTTCTTTACAAGATCAACCTATCAAACAATACTGTTTTTGTAAAACATGTAATGCAAATTAGAGATGTGTGGTAGTCAACTTCAATATATTTTCTGCCTTTTAAGAGTTGTAGGAAGGACATCCTGATTGTCTTAGTTCATGATTTATCAATGTTGTCCTACAGTGATGTTCATTTTTTTTATTTACTTTTATTTATCCCACAATGGGGAAAATGTTCTCCGCAATTTGGCCCATCCCCTAGGGGGAGCTGTGAGCTTCAGAGCACGGCTTGTCTTTCATAGTATTTCTGAATGATTAGAGAGAAACTCTCTGGTTTGTCTGCAGATATTACACAGAGATTACTAGTAGTGTTTCAAGAATAATGGAATTATGCACCAAAATGACAGTCCTCACAAATTTTATCTCCACTCTATTGAGCTCCAGATTTTAACCACTAAAACTTTACTCTCTTTAATCATTTGTTTCTCCACCTCCTTTGTAGACCCTTCCAGGCAGCATTGACAAGGCAGTTGCTTACCTGGAGAAAAGACTTCCCAGCCTTACAAATCCTTACGCTGTTGCCATGACATCATATGCTCTGGCTAATGAGGGAAAACTAAACCGCGATATTCTCTACAAGTTTGTATCTCCAGGTGCTGAAACAGAAATCATCAAACAAGCATCACTCAATGCTGTTGATTCTAGAATTTATAACCTATAAAATGTCCCTGTTTGGCATGTGTCATGATGATGGTTTTGCTCATGTCTGCCAGAGTTGTCCCACTGGCCTGTTCCTGGAAAGCACCTCTTCACCCTTGAGGCCACAGCTTATGCTCTTCTGGCTTTGGTCAAGACCAACGTGAGCTCATCCCTTATTCACATAAAGAATCTAGCTTGTGCTGGTTCACATATTTAGTTTAAAACAGTAATACACATGTGCTCCTTTTTAACTAAACTTTTGATCAGGAAGTAATTAAAGAAGACATTTCATGTGTTACAACAGGGGAATATATAACTTCAAAAACATGAGGTGTATATTTGTTTAAACTCCTTTTGTATTATTTTTAAGTCTTTTGAAGATGCCAGACCTGTTGTGAGATGGTTCAACCAGCAGCAGTTTGTTGGTGGGGGTTATGGATCCACCCAGGTTAGAAATATTTTTGACTTATTTGTACTTTCAGGAATATACATTCAAAATCCTTCTGGGCCCCTAAATCTGTTTCCCCCTCTCTCATTTAGGCTACAATTATGGTGTACCAGGCTGTAGCAGAGTACTGGGCCAATGCTCAAGAACCAGAGTATGATCTGAAAGTGGATATTTTGTTGCCAGGCAAATCAAAGCCTGACAAATATGAATTCAACCGTGATAACAGCTATGCTACAAGATCCTCTAATGTGAGATCCTGCTGCCGATACACATGAGCTCTATGTTTGTTCATTTTTTTGTTTATTTATGACTGAGTCTGTCCCTGCAGATCAAAGACATAAACAAAGATATAAAAGTGAAGGCTACTGGATCAGGAGAAGCTGTTGTCAAAGTAAGGACTGCAACTGTTTTTGAGTAATCAGTAATCATGACGACAGGACTGGTTTCCATGAAGACTTCACCAATAAAATATACTTATTCTCAGAATGTAAACCACAGTCACCAGAAAACATCTTCATCTCTTTTAAACCACTTATATCTTTCTTTTCTCAAGAACTCAAGAAAATAGCAGTGAGGAATATCTTGAAGACAATTCACCTACATGGAGAGGGGGGACTTTTAAAACGACAACTTTAAAGTTTACCTCTCTTATGGAAATCTGTTTGAACATGGGGTTTTGAAATGGGAAGACCAAAGAGTATTTCAATCCTGGTTCTTATTTTAAAACCATAGTGCTGCTCCCAAAAATCTTTTTTTTGGGGGGGTTCTCCCTTTTGCCTCCTACCAAGTGCAAGCAATTTCTATGATTTTGATTTGCTTTGGTTACTATGCACGTTTATCTTGCTTGTGCTGTTGGTCAGATGGTGTCCTTGTACTATGCTCTGCCTGAAGAAAAGGAAAGTGACTGCCAGAAGTTTGACATGTCAGTGAAGCTGCTTCCAGGTAACTGTCTGTTTCTAGAGTTTTACTGTTTTACTTTTTGAGTCATATAATAAGAAGTTTCTTCCTGCAGCTAAGAATATTGGGAATCAAAAGGTCTACAAGCTTCAAATAGAGATTTTGTAAGTATAATAGTAACATTGTTTTTGCTCTGCTGCAAATTCTCTTCAGTTTCTTTATATTGCTCTCCTTTGCAGATACAAGGACAGCAATCGTGATGCCACCATGTCCATCTTAGACATCGGTTTGCAGACAGGCTTCACTCCCAACTTAGAAGACCTAAAAGCTGTAAGACTGTAAATCAGTTCAAGATGAGATTCACAGAGTCCCCAAAACCAATGATGACTTGTACTTGTGTCTGCAGCTGTCTGGAGGGCGAGCCCCCATCATTAGCAAGTTTGAAATGGATACAGCTCTGTCGGAAAGAGGCTCACTCATCATTTACCTGGACAAGGTTTGACCCCAGGCTGCTTCTTGTTAATGTCTGCATGTTCTGGATCATGTGACCCTTGTGTAATGTTAATATCATATAACTGAATTATTAAACAAGATCACAAGCAGAAGAATTTGAAACTCAGAAAGAACACGCCCGCTCACATGACCATTCATTCATTCCCAAATGACAGCAAATTACTGACATCTGAATTACATTTACCTGCAGGTTTCTCACACCCTACCAGAGGAGATCAGTTTCAGGGTCCAGCAGACCATGGAGGTGGGCGTTCTTCAGCCAGCAGCAGTCTCTGTCTATGAATATTATGAGCGTAAGTACAGGCTGCCTCTGTTCTCATCAGGATAAAGATAAGTGAAGATAAAAGTCAATTTTATGAATACTTTTTTTCTATTTACAGAAACACCTTGTGTGAAGTTTTACCACCCAGAGAGGGAGGGAGGACAGCTGCTGAAGCTCTGCAAAGATGACGAGTGCACATGTGCAGAAGGTAACTAGGTTATATTTGTGTCGCAGGACTACCACTGGTGACTCCAGGCAAGAATGACATTAACCAATTGGTATCAAACAAAAGCATACATCTGCACGCTGCTCTTGTCAGAGTGTAGATGTAGAAAAAATGTCCCTGCTATACAAGAAAAGCACCAAAACACAATGGTAGATATAAAATTGTATTATTATGGTATTTTTTAACATGGCCCATGACTGAGTTAGTACGAAAGCTCTGTTATTGACTTCCATGATTGATTTGGCTTTTGTTCTGCATTAGAAGCCCCTTCTGACAAATCCCTGTCTAAAGATGGATAACTTTATTGTCTGTTCAAAAGAAAAGAAATTTGTCTTTGAACACGCAATAAACCAACTTTCTTGATTAAGAAGGGAAAAAAATCGTAGTAAATAGTAATAACATTAATTTCAAACAGATACAAGAGTCATTTAAGGCAGTAATTGCTTTTGGACTTTGATTTTTTTGTATATTTCTGGTTGTTGTATTTATCTGGACTTCGGATTGGCACACAAAAGCATGCTTTCTGTGGTTGCAAAAGACGTTCTTGCAGACCAGTCAGCTGTTTTCAGTTGCAGTAAAATTTACACTGACATTTGCTTGTGTTTTAGACAGTGTGCTTACACTGTTCTTTGCTTATTTTTAGAGAACTGCAGCATGCAGAAGAACGGTCAAATCAGCAACGATGAGCGAACATCCAAAATCTGTGAGAGCACAGAGAGCAGCAAAATTGAGTATGGTAAGAGCTGTGCTACAATTGGGAACTGTTTGAGTGTGCATCTTCCCTATGCACATGTTGAGACTGACAGCTGCTCTCATCGCCTTGCAGCGTACAAAGTTCTGGTGGAAGATGTTGTCCACAAACCGTCTATAGACATCTATGCCATGCGGGTGAATGACTCCATCAAAGAAGGTCGGTGATAATCTGCAGTTGTTGTTTTTTTCTTTGACACCAACAATGCTACTTTCTGTGCAATTTCTACTGATAAACTGTTCTCCTAGATATGGGTTGGGGTTGGCCTATTGGGTTAACACTAATAGAGTTAAATACCATTGTATGGGTTGGCTTAGCCAGACATTTACAATACAATACTCCAAAGTCTGTTTGACAAGTTTGTTGGACTGCATGCGTATCAATGAATTCAACTCACCAACAAGTGTTTACAGCTCTTTTTCCCTCTTAAAGGGAGATGGTTTAAGGTCAGATCACATGACCACCAAATGTATCCCTGTCTTTCTGCCAAGAGTCCATGTGGTGAACATCCTTCTCCTCAAACACAGTAATTGTCATGAACAAACTGACTAACAGAGAAATCCAATAGCAGAACACCCCTTGGGTTCAGGTCAGACTGGCTGTTGTTTCAAATACCTCCAGGTATAAATAACAGCCAACCAAAAATTGTGGCGACGTACCCAAGAAGGTCATGTAATCTGTACTGCTTTTTGTCTGTCTGGCTGGCTGGCTCATGCCAGTGCTGCTCAGCTTCCTTCACAAGTTTAGACTCCTTTCCTCACAGACAAGTTACATTCCATACCTTGATCTAATCTTATATTGATGACCAAGATCTGACAGCAGCAGAGCCTAGTAAACCTTCCCGCAAGTTGTGGTGTTAGAGACAGGATATCCCTGTCTGGCTCCATGCTGTAGCTCTAGTGACAGCAATCTGAATAACACAACAAATTAAATACTGCAGACACTTCACCATTCTATTAGTGAATCTCATATTTCAATTGTCCATTGATTGCTAACGGAATGCTAAAGCTCTCAAACTTCAACCACTTGGCGGAGTGATTCATTCTAAGCACTATAGAGGGAACTTCATCTTTTTCTGGTCGGGAACCATGGCCACTAACTGGAGCTGCAGATTTTTATCAATTGATCCTCAACAGTCATCAGGAAACACCAGAGGGTTTTCTTATACTCCGACAGAGACACCCTTCTTCCTTTTGGCTGTGCTGAAATAATGTTGTCCATAAAGGGGGGTATTTCTTTATACTTTTAAAAGTTTGACTTTCTGTTGGCAACAGAAACAAAGTTCCCACTCTTTTAAAAGGATGGAATGAGTATCAATAACTCTTCAGTTATCATACTCTTCCCTATATATCCTGAGGGACACAGTCACAGTATTTGCTTTCTCCATGTCAGACACATTAGGACTGGATTGCTAATCTGAAGTTTTGGCACATAAATTTGTGATGGTCTCAATGTCAATCTCAATGTCTAAGTTTTAAGGTTATTTAGTCTGTAAGTTATCCCCCTCACACACACATTTCCCTTTGTTATTACAGGAAGTACAGATGTTGGCCCCATGGGAAAACTGCGGCCATTCCTCAGTTATCCCCATTGCAGAGATGCTTTGAATCTGCAAAAAGGTAAAACATACCTGATCATGGGATCATCCAGAGACATCCACAGAGATGAAAAACAGAAAACGTAAGTTTGGTTTATGCAAATGAGTGTCCACTTGTATCCCTATACAACTCATGTCTTGGACTCACCTCTGGTTATCACTTTTTTACTAAGGTTTTAATCGCTCGTCCACTTCCTCTTTGCTTTTAGATATCAGTACGTCCTTGGTGAGAGAACTTGGATTGAATATTGGCCAACAGCAAAGGAGTGTCAAGGGGAAGAACACAGAGCAACATGCCTGGGCTTAGATGAGATGCTGGAACAGTACAGAGTGTTTGCATGTCAGCAATAAAGAAAGAAAAAACATATTTTTGTTTTTTTGTGTTAAAAATTGTGCACAGAATAAAATGTACCAACCTGGGCTGTGTTATTTGGGACTTTGCTGTTATTTGGCAAATAAAAGCCTACAAAGGATAAGTTGTCAAACATAAGAAGAAAATAACATGTCAAGGACCAAAGAAAAGAGAGAAATTAATTCAACCTAAACCATTAACCAACCAAATCTCATTATGAATAGCTGAAAGTTTCTTAGAGACTGCAGGTCTGTCCATTATTTAAGTTTATTTATAAAAAAAAAAAAAAGAAACGAGTAATTTTGTCATGATTTAAGAAACCTCTTACTTAACTGTTGATACTGGAGCAAAAAAATATTTAAAAACATTTTCAAAGAAAAAGACGTGTCAGCATATGCTAGAGTAAAATATTAACTTTGAGGATGTGTGTATTTGAAGAGACAAAGACACTGGAGGGAATACATTTTTACATCATAAAAAAGTTTACAAGTTTACAAAAAAGCTGGTATTTTTGCTTACATGCTTTGTAATCCTAAAGTAACTGGACTAATCTTCTCCCTTGATCTGTGGATCATTACTGAGAGCTGTCTGTTTACATGCTCTATCACTAGCTTACAGCCTCTCACATCCTCAACCTAACTGCCACAAGAACAGGCAGGCGGTTGGTTTCAAATGCAGCAGGTGTATAGCTCAGCTAAAAGTCCACAAAGCTAAATCAGGGTCAGGCATGCAGGGGTCAATAACGGTCATGAGAGCGTCAGAGAAGAGACGAGGGTAGATAAAATCCAGGCAAGATTCGGGGCAGGCAACAGGTAAACAGAGTCAGAGCCTAAACAGGGTGAGGAAACAGAAGATCAGATTCCGGCATAAACTCAAACTCAAACTTTATTTATTTATATAGCGCCTTTCATTTTGGTTAAAAACACAAAGCGCTTAACATAAAAACAGATAAAACAGTCATAAAAAATGAAAGTTGTTAAAAACAGAAAACAAAGGAGAATCACACAAAGAAGGTACCCCTCCCTCACAACCCCCCACCCCCACCCCCACCCACCCAGTTACCCCAGTAGAACCCTGAACAGAAACAAAGAACTGCAGTTGAAGAAAGTCTGGCCTGGTACTGCTGTGAGGAAACGATATCATGGGGATCCATTCATTCCAAGGCCCAGCCCGACCACAGGGGCCATTACAGCAGCGCCCGCCCAACACAGGGCAGCCCAGGGCCCCATCCATGGCTATTAGACCACAGAGTGGGACCCCAGCCCGCCCAATGAGAACGGGCACCACAGCAACGGCACCCCCTACAGGTCAGGCTGGTGGTGCCCAAGAACGATGGATCCCCAAGAGGAAACACTGGAGTAAAAAACATCAGAATAAAAAATAAAAATGATCATAAAATAACAACAATAAAAATAGAAAAGATAAAAAATAAAATAAGATATAAGTATGTTAGTAAAAATTTAAAAATAAAATACGTCAGTGATTAAAACATAACCTAAGTATCATTGGTAAAATAACAATAAAAAGAATTGCATATTAGAAACAGAGATAATAATAGTCCTTACAAGAAAATAAATAAATAAATAAATAAATATGTAAATAAATACCTCAATTAATAAATAGATGAATAAATAAAAGACATAAGGAATAATCAAAGTCATATAAAAGCCAGACTAAAAAGGTGGGTCTTGAGCCTCTTCTTAAAAATGTCCACAGTCTCTGCAGCCCTGAGGTTCTCCGGCAGGCTGTTCCACAGGCGAGGACCATAATGGTGGAACGAAGCCTCACCGTGTGTCTTGGTCCTCACCTTAGGGACAACTAAGAGGCCAGTGCCAGAGGACCTCAGGGTCCGCGAGGGTTCGTATTTTAAAATAATATCATTTAAATAAGCGGGCCCAAGACCATAAAAACATTTGTAAACCATTAAAAGAACTTTGAAATCATAAAGCACTGTAATGAAGGCAGAGTGGGACAAACAACTGAGTGAGGCTCAGTGCAGTGTTTAAGTATGCTGTGAGTGATTGTACATGAGAGTCAGGTGTGTGGCATCCAGGAAGTGTGCGCTGGGGTAGAGGGCTGCATTGGGATTGGGTCCCGCCGGGTCCCACGGGACCCAGCGCAAATCTCGCTGGACCGCGCGGTTTGATTTGTGCTGCGGGCGGGGGCAGGTGGCAAAAAAAAACCCTGTGGGATCAGAGTTGCCATATTCGGCGGTTTTCTCATGAATATATAGTAGCGGACTACATTAGGCCGCGTGGCTGTTGGAGTTCAGTTTACTGAAGCTCCGTGAACGCACCAGGTAAAGACACCTACTGGCCTCTGTCATCTAACCTGTTGTTGGGGGTGTGCATCGCCCCGCCTTTTAGAAATTGGATTCTTTAAAGCTTGATACCGCTGCCGCGTGTGGGCGGAGCTACCAGCTAACGTAATTGTCTGATCGCTACAGGGAGTGATGTCTGTGTCTATCAATGCATGGTAGACACGAAGAATGTGGAGAGATCAGGTTTATTATTTTGAAGAGTTCTGCTTGATAATCATGTTTCCTTGTTTGAGTTCATAAAATCACCCCAGAAAGTCTCTGCTTCAACTCCCGCAGTGAAATCTGCATCTAAATTTGACGCCCATGTTTCCATTTCTCTGACAGAGTTTGAAGCCAAAGCCCCTCCCTCACCTCTCCACCTGCTTTTCTTCCCCCTTGTAACAATTCACCCTCCACTCAGCGAGGGGAACGTCACAACGCCGTTCTACGGCTGGGGCATTGAATGTCAAGACAATCTGCCCTATAATATAAACCAGGAAAAACTCATATAATGGTTTGTTTGTGTAGCCGTGTATTGTGTGAGCAGTGACAAAATATAAACGTACATGGATTAAACACTTCGCCAACACTCCAACACCAAAAACCAGATTCCCCCAAATACACAATATATACAAAACCCACAGTTCAAACCCAAGTCCCGCAGTTTTGCTAGCAAAAAGAAATGTACTGGAGGAAAAATGAGTGTTCGACAGTCACGCGTGTTTGGTGGGAGGCCACTCCGCCTCACACGCTGGAACGCATTCCACCTATCAATGGAGCTGGCACAGATCCTCGTACCGGACGAGCCGAGCTCTTTGGGTAAATTTATTCCGTAGGAAAATAATATGAGCTGAAAAAGATAATCCGTGTGAGAGATCGCTTGCTCCTCTGCGCTTCTGTGTCTCTGTCAGCTCCGCATCCCCTCCTCGCGCTCCCGCGTCTCCTTACAAAAAAAAGGTGTGTCCCCCTGTCACAAGGCTGTCACCTGTCAGCTGGTCCCGTGCAACCAATGAGGTGACGACAAATATACAACACATGACGAAAAAGTTTCATTGAAATAAAACTGTTAAATAAATAACCAAGTTTTTAATCTTCACATCATGTGCTGAAACCGATCTTTAGTAGGCAACTATTACAACCTGTTCACCTGTTCACACCCTCTGCAGCTGAGAGTTGTTTTCCCCGCGCTCCTCAGTGTGTCCTACACAGAGAGCGCTAAATACGGTCATAGGTTGACACGATAGTCGGGGCGCTCTGGTGCAGCACAAGGATGAAACAGCTGTGAATCTATCTGGCAACAGTGCGCTGGATAGGAAGGAGCAGGTTGCCTGGCAGGGACATGATGTCAATTTATGAAGCAGAAAAGAACTACAAATGAGGTTCATCGAGAGACATGCATGGTGTTCAGATCTGCGTGCTGATGCCCCACTGAGGGGCAAAAACTGGAAAAGGCTGAAGCTAAAAAAAAGTATTTTTCCGTCAGGAAAGAATTAATTTATAGATTTCAGCTCTGTTGAATCATTACAATGTTTTTTTCCTCCATAAATTCAAATGACTTTGACCTGCATCTTTACCAGCTGGTTCAGTGCTTCAGGCCGTCTGTCTGTGCGCAGACACACACGGGAGGATCATTTTTAAACACTGTCACATTTTACAGCAAGAAGCAGAATCCCATCCCTCTGAGCTCTTTAATAATGTCAATACAAATACGTGTTTTTTCCTGTGGGACGGGAGAAGACACAAAATCAATGCATCTCTATTATTGTGTGGGACTAAATTCTCAGAGTTTTGCGGTGCGGGCAGGAGTGGACATACATATTGTGGTTGCGGGCAGGAGTGTAAACGCATACGTTGCGGGAGCGGACAGGATTGGTCAGAAATTCGGCGGGCGGGAGCGGGCTCTACGCTGGGGCTGCTAGGAGATGTAGGCTGTGTCCGAATTCCCACCCTAATCCCTAACTACTAAAGCCCTATATAGTGTGGCACTATATAGTTTTCTGAATTTTAAAAGCAATAGACCTTTTTCGCAAAAACCGGAAAAAGTGTAAACCCAGTTCCGGTTTGTGCTTTGCTGGCGGAGAAATGGCAGCGAGCCTAGAGTGTTTTCGAAGAGCCTGAGTTGTGTTCCAAAGTTCACCAGCGCCGATGTGAGGAAGAGTGTGAAGATGCATTCGTCCACTAAAGGAAACAAATTGGACCAGGGATATAAATTCGTCCACGACTTACGAATTACTAGACTTGCTATTAGTATTATTTTTCTGAAAGTAGGGTGACCAGGGTGTCCTCTTTTTCCTGGACATGTCCTCTTTTTTGATACCTATATAATAAAATAACGTTGAACATAGATGAAATGTAATCATATTTGCTTTATGTACGCAGCTCTGAACATCAATTACTCTCGATGAAATATGTCACAAACTCACTTCACTCCTCTTTTTTACAAACTCAAATCTGGTCACCCTGCTGAAAGTTATAGTTTCATGTTACATTGATGTAGCAGCATAAGTATGACTTAATTGTAACCTGTTTAATTTATTGTTTCCAGATATCACTGGATGCAGAAAGTGCCAACCTGAAAGCTTTCTCCTGCAGTTGTGCGGCTGGTAAAGGATTCTGCAATCACATAGTTGCCATCCTGTTCCAGACTGCACATTATTCACAGCTGGGTCTGCAGGCTGTTCCACCCCCCCTGGCCTGCACAAGTGGCTTGCAAAGATGGCACAGACCAAGAACACAGGTGGGTTTGTGATCAAATTGTCATTATGATTTAAGAACCAATGTGCATCCATAAAAACTGTAAATTATTATAAAAACACTCCCAGTAGTGACTACAGACTGTAATTGCTTTTTGCCTTTTACTTGTAAAGAAATCTATCCTGAACCTGTTAGTGAGCTGGTGGTGCAAAAGCCCAAAACAGTTGGCAGGGATGGTCTGAGGTCCACACTGTACAAGCCAAGGCATATACAGGTGATTAATTTAACTTTTTGTTGCTTTGTGAGAGCAAGTTAAGTTTTTTCTAATCTTATGACTAACCAAGTTGTGATTATTGCAGATATAATGAATACAATTTAAATGTAGTTATGCACTTATGTCTAACTTTATGTGTGACCAATAATCTTGTGTTTCTCTTGTGTAGGACCACAGCCAGATCCATATGTGATGGCATCTGGAAGCAAATTATGCCAGGTGCAGCCCCAACCTCTCATGGCTGTTGTGTTGGATGGGGTTTCTGAGATGGAATGAAAGAGAACTTGGATATATATTATTATGGCAAATGCATGAATGCATGCCTTAAATTACACTTATCTTGTCTTTAACAATCAGTTCAGCCTTCTGTCTTACTGTTGGTGATCTGTAATGCTATTTTTTATTCTAAATGTTTAATGTTATTTGAGTTGTTATTAATCTGTTGATGTTACACATACCAAAAAAATTAAATGAGGCACAATTTTGACCAAAATTGTTTTATTTGTTCATCTAATTTTTTTGTGAAGTCATAGTCACATTTCAACAGAAAAATATTAAGAATATAACAATTATATTTAATTAGATTTTTAAGAATATGTGGGAACACTAAATTTTTTCCATACTATTTGCACATTATACATTATTTACATACCAAACATTAATTCACTCTTCAAAACAAAAAAGTCCTTGATAATTTGCCAAAACACGGCACTTAAGCTAGATCTGATTCACACTGCCCATCAGTGAGCAGGCACGGGAGAGTCCCTGATGTGAAAGGACAGATGTGATCGGTTTATCATACCGATCACTCTTTCCACTATAATTCTGAGGCGGGCCATAGATGGGTTTGTTCCGTTTTCTCCTTGCTGAATTGAGCTGAAAGCTTAAACGGTGGAATGATGAGTTTAGATCCAATGTCAGTAAGGAAGTCTTGAACAAGGAACCCTTTGTCTGCCATGACATCGTCTCCTGGCTCCAGCAAGGGAACTTGGCTTCTAAGTCATGGATGTAATCTAAAGCCTCATCCAGAGCACCTGTGAAGATAAAGAAATTAAAAACCAGTCTTAACATTTTTTTTAACCTTTCAACACAACACAGTAATCATGTTTAGAAAAGTATTTTAAGTATTTAATTACAAATTACATTTCATTTATTTTTGTTAAGAAAAATACAAATGACAGAATACTCAAAATTAATTAAATACATGTAATTAAAATAGTGGAGAGCGTGAACAGCTTTTATTATAAACATTAATTTGTTCAGGTAGAAATGCATTTATCCAATAACGGTACACATAGTTGACTAACGTTAACCAAACACATTATGATCAACCTTACCTGCAGGTGGGTGTGTCACGTAGTCGTGAACCATCTGTACTGCCTTAGCTTAGCCACCATGTCGCCATCTTCACAGCATAGCTGCATAGACTGACGTCTGTGGTTCTGTAATATACTGACTCCCTTCTCAGAGGAGCAGTAAAGTTGTTCCAAGGGAATAGGCTCAGGACAACACCACTCTTCAGGCGACGAACGGCGCAGCCGCACCACAATCCGGAGCGAAATGCCGGCAGCAGACGGTGCTACCTGTATTTACATTAAAACTATGCCCTTCCTTTCTTTGGATTGCCTGTATCCATTTGGGTTTCAGGTTTGGATCCACAGGAAAATAATGAAATGAAAGGTAGGGCTGTTTTTGGTTGGAAGACGAACAGCCTGGAACACAACAGAAACTGCAACACTTCGACTCCACCATTTTTCATATCTGCCGCTATGCTAACAGGAAATTCTTTTACACTTCATTGACGTATTTCCGGTCGAAAAATGCGGAAGTGTGAAAAAGGTCTATTCGGACACCCATGCTCACTACTTTTCTCTTTCGGGTGTTATTCATATGGCGCTTGACACAAAAACAAAGTGGCGCATTACCGCCACCACCTGGTCTGGAGGTGAACTACTTATACTTTAAGAGATTAGGACGAAACCAATTTTCCAAAGTAAAGAAATTGTCCTAGTTCGTAGGCAAGACAGACCCAGTTGCTGAAACCCAGAATGATCACACAGGTAAGTGGATTGGTAAGTAGTTTTTAGTCTCAACGGAGAGAACAGGACTTTTGGAAGGTTGGCAATCCAGACAGGAGCGAGGCTCATGACGTGGCTGGAGGTAGCAGCGTGGCTGAACGGATCCAGCGTCTTCCAGGACCACAGGTGAGTAATAGGAGACTTCCATACGGGTGACCTTGGTGTCAGTGAATCCTGAGACAGGGAAATATACAGTTAGTTCGCGGCAAGGCGAAGGCGAAGGCGAAGGCGAAGGCGAAGGCGAAGGCGAAGGCAAAGGCAAAGGCAAAGGCAAAGGCAAAGGCAAAGGCAAAGGCAAAGGCAAAGGCAAAGGCAAAGGCAAAGGCAAAGGCAAAGGCAAGCAAAGCATAGCCAGACTAGACCAGGCGTAATCACCCTAAGGGGTAACAAACTTGCGTTGAATACTAGAGCTGGGTCTCCTTTTGAGCAGCAGGGTTGATGAGTTGGATTGGTCACAGCTGGTGGAGTCAGGAGCAGAGAGGGCGGGGGAGGAGAACTGACAGAGGCACCGTGACAAAAATATATATATATATAAACATTTTAGGAAGACTATTTATGAATCTGCTGTGTTCTGATGATGGAAAATCTGACTGATTTATAAATAATAAAATTACAAAAACATATTTGTTCCGAAATAAAGCGGCAAGTTTACTAGTCCATGGCAATGTTTATATTTATTTTCGCGTCACTGAACCCTTTGTCTCGTGCGAGGAGGCATTTTTTCTATTCCACTTTATTGATAGTGGCGAATATTAATCTGGCCATTTTCCTGTTGGCAATATTTCAATTGGTTTTGCTCCTAATTCCAGCATATACCCCCCTCAGGAAAACTGCTCCCACCATTAAGAAAACAATAAAAATATGGCCTGATGGGGCCTCTCAGCAGCTACAGGACTGTTTCGAGAGGCCCAACTGGGACGTCTTTGAACATCCAGACCTGGAGGTGTTCACAGACGGTGTGCTGTGTTACATTAAGAACTGCATAGACACTGTTACGGTGGACAAGCACATTAGGGTGTACCCCAACAGGAAGCCCTGGATGAACCGGGAGGTCCAGCAGCTGCTGAGGGAGAGGAACACTGCCTTCAGGTCTGGCGATAGGGTTCTTTACAGCTCAACGCGAGCAAACCTGAAGAGAGGCATCAGGAAGGCCAAAGTGGATTACAAAAGGAGGATTGAAGGCTGTTTGGACAGCAACAACAGCAGGGAGGTGTGGAAGGGGGTCCAGCATCTTACCAACTACAGGACCACCCTTCGTGCTGCCGAAGCTGACTCCTCGCTGGCAGAGGAGCTGAATCTCTTCTTCACTCTTTTCGAGGTAGAACAATCAGACACACCCACACATCCCCACCCAGTGCCACACAGCAGCCTCAGCTTCACCGTGAAGGAGCAAGAGGTGAGGAGCATACTAAGGACCGTCAACCCCAGGAAAGCTGCTGGACCCGATGGTGTCTCTGGACGCGTTCTGAAGGACTGTGCGGACCAGCTGGCTGGAGTCCT
Source organism: Oryzias curvinotus (assembly GCA_023969325.1). NCBI lineage: Eukaryota > Metazoa > Chordata > Actinopteri > Beloniformes > Adrianichthyidae > Oryzias > Oryzias curvinotus. Next base: position 24,984,702 of record CM043706.1, read on the forward strand.
TACCAGGATTTTCAACCAGTCTCTTGGCCAGTCTACTGTCCCACCATGCCTGAAGTCCTCTATTATAGTTCCCCTACCCAAGAAAACCCACATCACCAGTCTCAATGACTACCGGCCAGTTGCACTCACCCCAGTGGTGATGAAGTGCTTCGAAAAACTGGTACGGAGTCACATGACATCACTACTTCCAATATCCCTGGACCCACACCAGTTTGCGTACAGGGCAAAGAGATCCACAGAAGACGCAATAGTCACAGCCCTCCACACTGCATTGTCCCACCTGGAGAAACAGGGGAGCTATGTGCCGATGCTCTTTGTGGATTATAGCTCGGCGTTTAACACCATTCTCCCTCACAAACTGGTGAATAAACTGATGGAACTAGGACTTCCACACTCCACCTGCTCTTGGATCAAGAGCTTTCTTTCTGACCGCAGTCAGAGAGTGAGAGTGGGCCCACACACATCCAAGGCCCTCACACTCAGTACTGGCTCCCCACAGGGCTGCGTGCTAAGCCCCCTGCTCTACACCCTGTACACCCATGACTACACTCCTGCTCACCACAGCAACACCACTGTCAAATTCGCAGATGATACAACAGTGGTGGGACTCATTTCAGGGGGAGATGAGTCTGCTTATAAAGATGAGGTGGATCAGTTGACAATGTGGAGTAGGGAGAACAATCTGCTCCTCAATACCACAAAGACCAAGGAGGTCATTATTGACTTCAGGAGGAAGAAAACTGCTGTTTCTCCACTGTTTATCAGAGGGGTCTGTGTGGAAAGAGTGCCAGACTTCCACTTCCTGGGGGTGCACATTGAGGAGGATCTAACCTGGGGAGTAAACACCTCTGAGCTCCTAAGGGTGCTTAGGAAGAACAACATCTCCCAGAGACTGCTGGTGTCCTTTTATCGATGCTCCATTGAGAGCATCCTCACGTATTGTGTTTGTGTGTGGTTCAGCTGATGCACAGTGGCTCAGTGGAAAGCTATCCAGAGGGTCATTAACACGGCACAGAGGATCACCGGCTGCCCTCTCCTCCCTCTGGAAGAACTCCACAGCTCACGCTGCCTCAAAAAAGCCCAGGAGATTCTTAAGGACACTTCACACCCTGGACACTCCCTCTTTGAACTGCTGCCATCAGGGAGAAGGTTCAGGTCAATCAAAACAAGGACTGACAGATTTAAGAAAAGTTTTTATCCCGTAGCAATAAAAGAAAGAAACAAAAGAACAAGCCATAAATGGTAATGTGACAGGATGTTCACGCATGTATGGGTTATGTCTGCTGTTTAAGTTAGTCTGTATTTTATATTGTTTTTATACTATTTATTGTGATTTTATTTTTTACTATTTGACTATTTGCACCTTAATCTCGTTGTACAATGTTGCAATGACAATAAAGATTATCTAGAATCAGGCGTCTCACAGCTGCAAGGAGAAGCAGACATCTCATATTCAAAAGATTTCCTCTGGCTGCCCTAGCCAGAGATTAACAACTTGTAATTAAACTTTAGCATTTGGGGGTACGTCATCTACTGGGCAAGAGTTTAACATTCTTTTTCAACACTGGGGTATGAGTTGTATAAATCCATGTAACACTCTTGTAAGTTCAGAGAAAGTTATGTGTTTTTTCTTCAGAGTCAAACCATATCAGCCTTCAACACATAGTAATCTATACCAGTTTATTTAGAAAAAAGATTTACAGCACACTTGTTTTATACAAAAATCCTTTCATTTTTAAAAATTAATAAGAAAACCCAAAAACCCAGCCAAAAAATATGAGATTTTCCAGCATTCAAAAATACTTCATAAACTGAAATTTAAGACATCAGAATAAATAGAAACATTCCAAAACTGAGATTTAATTTCCAAAATGAAATAATGTTCTATTTTACAGGGTCTTCCGCGTATCTACTGCCTTCCCAATATAAAGGTGCCTGTCCTGGCCCTCTACGCTGATGGTCAGTCTGACACAAGACCAGATTTTCAGTTGACCATCAAGCATCTGGTGGAGCAGCTTCGGGTTTTTCACACTTTGGGCGGGGGGCACAGGAGACTGAGGTCCTGGTGTTTCTTTTCTGGCTTGCGTGTGGCACTTCTTACCGTGTGGTAGCCAGGGCCTTTGATATGCCACAGTCCACTGTTAGTGACATTGTCCATAGGACAGCAGGACGACGCCAGGAACCAGCAGGACCAGCAGAGTGGCATCCGTCTGCGAGGACAAATCTCTGGTTTCCTTCTCAGTTCCAACTCTGCCCCAAATGACTCTAGAAGACCATGATTATTGTTAAGATGTATAAAAAATAAGTGTTAAAGATAAGATGAAATTGTAAATAGTTACCTTTGATGTTTATGAGATTGTTAAAAACGGCTCAGGTTTAAATAATACTTGTTAATAATTCATTTCTGTTCATGAATTTATTAAACAAACTGGAACAATAAAAACAACATTACATTTTTTCAATTATCTTTTCCAGAATTAGTAAGAATCTTTCTTGTCTCTCTTCCTCTCTTCTTGCCATTTCATCCTCTCTTCTGGCCCTTTCTTCGTCTCTTCTGGCCCTTTCCTCCTCTCTTCTGGCTCTTTCCTCCTCTCTGCTCTCTGCCTTTTCTAAAATACTGAAAAGGCTGCCCCGCCGTGGCCTCTTAGCTGGCAGCGGCCGCTCCTCCTCATCCTCCTCCTCCTCCTATCTTCCCCTGCCTGCTCCTGCTGTTGTTGCACTGAGGCAGAGGATGCTCCACACTGCAAAAAAAGAAAAGTTCATAGAACTTGAAATTGTAAGGCAACAAACTTAGTTAACAAATTTAAGGTCCTAAACTCAACATTTTAAGTTTTGTGTTGGAGTTTGCAAACTGATTTATTTAAGTTCTTCTAACTCAGTTATAAGTTGTATGAACTTTAAAGTTCAAGTTGGATTAACTTTGAATTGTAATTTTGACCAACTCAGATGTAAATTACAGTGATCTAAAATGTCATGTAATCCCAACTCTGAATCTTAACCTTTCCCAACTCAGGCTAAGTTATACAGACTTAATTTTTTAAGTTGTAACAACTGTTAATTCCAATTATTGGTAACTTATCCAAAGGTTTATGTAACTTAAAATTTAGCTTTACAAGAACTTTTCATTTTGACTTTCAGTTCAGCTGCGCAATCAAACATACCTTATTGTGTTTTTGCATCACCACATGTCCCAAATCATTACAAGACCATTGAGATACAGGTGAGCTATCACAGCTTAACCACACATGTGTAAGCAAGGCCAAAGCATTTAATTGACCATACTCTATGATTGCAACAACATGAGCCCCACTTCTGTTCACAGCTCCCTAACTCATGGTGTTGGAATCAACACTTCCCATAAGTCTTAGTTGCCATGGGCGGGGCTAAGGCCCGGCTCACCAAAACGTTATTTGCAAAATGGCTGAAGCCCTGGGGGGTGGCGTGTCCATTTGAAGATGGTTTAGTGGATGAAGAAGCTCAGATAATACTTTTTCCACAGTGAGAGGGTGATAAGACCACAGACGGATGTTGGAAAAATAAACGTTTTACTTTAGTCTAACTTAATTATTTGCTTCAGTTAAAATAAATCATTTTTGTGTTAAGTCAGCTTAAAAATAACACGTAGTTTTCAGACATTTATTTTACTTTCATTCAAATTAATTCAATTACGGTAAGTAGGTGTAACTTTGGTGCTGCTGTTAGATCGGCACCGCAAGGAATTATGGGATGCCATTCCCTTTGCTTGTCTGGACGGATTTGGGTTTAAGTGTGGGTTTTTACCAAATGTGTGTAACCAGCCCAGTCTTGACGACAGTTGGTTCAGGATTATTTTCTGCGTTGTGTTTTTGTTGTGGAACGACAGGACAGCCAGCTTGCCTTTATTTTGCGTTTTATTCTGCACAACATAAAGGGGTGATGATCAAACATGGAGGGCTCTCAAACATGGACACGTAGCACGCTCGGACATGTCTGTGTCACAACTAATTGTAACAATTTGCAAAAACAGTTTTATAACAAAATATGTACCTGCACAACATAAAGGGGTGATGATCAAACATGGAAGTCCATTGAACATACACAGATTAGCTAACTTAAAATACATTAAACAAGCAAAGAAACACTAAAATGATATACTATAAAAATATCACAATGAGACAATGATTATAAATTGAAATAAATAATAATGCGGAGTGCTACAAAATGCGACCTACCTCGGACATGTCTGTGTCACAACTAATAAAGTTTTGGTTGCTACACTTAGACACAGACATGAACCAATAGGGGGCGCCCAAGAGCCCATTAAAATAAATAAATAATGACAATTTCTGTGGCAAGTGGATTCACATCATTTATTCTGTTACACTCCCCACTGCTAAAATCCACTTGCACACAGACTAGAGGTAAGATCGGGCCTAAAAAATCCGGCCCGACCCGACACAGGCCCGCTGGCATTAAAGCCGAACTCGGACCGAACCCGACCAATTAAGTTGATTTGCAGGACTGAGCCCGAAGCAAACCCGAAATTTCAATGTATCCCATAGTATTTTTGGCAGAAAAAAATCGCCAGATTTCTTAAAGGTAAAATAATCTACATATTTTTATGATCATGAAAGTTTTTTTTCTTTCTAACAGAGAGTGGTCGCTGCAGCCGCGCGCGTATAAGCTGCTGTTGTGGCATAGAGTTCCGCTGGAGGCGCTGAGCATAGGTTCATCCCTACATGACAAATGCATTTGATCAATGAAATAACGCTGGAACACAGAATAAGAGGCCAGACAGAGAGATCTGGATGATAAGCACTCGCTTCATTACGCGGAGAAATGCTGCAGCCGCGGCGGTGCGCGTTTGCCTTTTCAGTTTCCCTGTCTGAAGTTTATCCTTGACTTCCTGCTGCTCCAAATCGGGGATCCCTAATCAAAATAGATGCGGACTTGGGGAGGGAAGATTACGTTCACGACACGCTGCGGGTGGCCGGCGCCCCCCCTCGTTCTGCCAGTTGCGGGACCACAGTGTATGTCAATCAACGGTGGGCTGGTGACTGGTGGAGGGGGCGGGGTCTACCTGTGTGTGTGTGCGTTAGGGGAATGTTCTCCCTCTGAGTAAGAAGAAGCTGGCTGTGGCACTTCTGAAAAAGTTTGATGAAAGAATTGATGCCAACTCCGAAGCTGTAAATAGGAATAAAGGAGTTATAGAACATCTGGAGAAAAGAGTGGCTGAACTTCAAGGAGACAACAAGCGGCTGAGGGAAGCGGTGGCTGAACATGCCCGCTACAAACGGAAGTGGAATCTGCGGCTGAATGGTCTAGCTGAGAAAGATGGAGAAGACATCAGGGAAACCGTCATCGGCATCTTGACCAGGGTGGTTCCGATCGGCGCGGACCGCCTGCGAGAGACAGTGGACACGGTCCATCGGTTGGGAAGAAAGGGGAGCGCGGCGACTTCCAACAATACGCCGCGGTCAATAATCCTGCAATTTGTGTCCAGAGTGGTCCGGGATGACGTGTGGAAACGGTCAAGAGATGCAAGAGTCTGCAAGGAAATGCACATCCACTTCAAAGAAGATTTCTCTAAGGAGGACAGGGAGGCGAGAGCCAAGCTGTGGCCGCTGGTCCAAGAGGCGAGGAAGAGGGGTCAGAGAGCGTTCCTGAAGGAAGGGTACGCGCTGATAGACAATCGAAGAGTGGACCCACAATAAGGTCCAGTCAGTGAGAGTTAGTGTTGTGTCAGTTCATGTTCTTGGTTAAGAATGCTCATTGAATTGTCTGGTAAGGACAATATTGTTCATTCCTGCACATCTTCTGCGGTTGCTGTGCTATTGTTAATTCTTAAATGTTTTCTTTCATTTCTTTAAACACTAGGGGGCTTAAAAACAATGTTAAGCGAAAAGCTATTTTTTTGTTTTGTAAGGAGCAGAAAGCAAAATGTGTTTTTTTGCAGGAAACCCATTCAGTTGAAGAAGATGTAAACTTCTGGAAATTACAGTGGGGTGATTCTATTTATGTCAGTCATGGGACCTCCCATTCAGCTGGTGTCATGATACTTTTAAACAAATTCCCGGGAAAAGTTATAAAGCATTTTGGGGACACTTATGGCCATTGGTTGATATTAATAATTGAGTTTAATGGTGACATGTTTATTTTGGTTTGTGTATATGGTTATAATGAAAGAGCTAAAAACAAAACTCTCCTCTCAGACTTATGTAAACACATTCTAGACCTTAAACATGCTCATTTAAGTGATAATGTCATAGTTGGAGGTGACTTTAACTTGGTTCCAGACCTTTGGTTAGACAGAAATCCACCTAGAGCACAATGTCACAAGTTTGATGATCTGGTTGTTGAATTTATGAATGCTGCCAATTTAGTTGATTATTGGAGAATTCAGAACCCAGGGACCAGGCAATATACATGGTTTAATGCTGCAGGAAATGGACAATCTTCAAGGTTAGATTATTGGTTAATTTCTTCATCATTAGTAAAATATATTGATAAATGTTCCATTTCTGCTTCACCCTTAACAGACCACTGTGTTGTTTCGCTATCCCTTCAATGTAATAGGTCAGTAACTGATTTAATTCAAATTTGGAAATTCAACAATATGCTTTTGGAAGATTCCTTTTTTTGCAACAAGGTTAGACACTTAATAACAGAAGTTAATGCTTTGGACATGTCACCTGTGAGTAAATGGGAATGGTTTAAGTTTAAAATTAAAAGTCTTGCAATTGAATTTAGTAAAAAGGCCTTAAGATTGAAACGTCTAAAACAACAAAATATTTTAAGAAATATTAATGACCTATGTAAAAAGACGGATTTGTCGACTGAGGAATTATTAGAATTAAATAAATTACAAAGCGAGTTAGACATTTTGTATATTGAAAAAGCTAAAGGTGCATTTGTAAGATCCCGAGCTCGCTGGATTGAAGAGGGAGAAAAAAATACCACATATTTTTTTAATCTTGAAAAACAAAGGCAATTAAAAAAGCAAATTAACAAATTATCAGTGAATGATCTTGTTTACGAAGACCAAAGGGAGATTAACAAAGAAATACACACATTTTACTCCAATTTATATAAGTCTTATCATTCCGAAGCTGACTGTGAAATTTTATTCGAAAGCATTGAAGGATTGAACAAAAACATTGACTTAGATTTTAAGCATTTTATGGAAAATGATTTAGGAATTGAGGAAATGGATGTTGCTGTACTAAAGATGTCCTCTGGGAAATCTCCTGGCTTGGATGGTTTAACAGCAGAATTTTATAAATTCTTTTGGTCTGATATTAGACGTTTGTTACATGAAGCTTTTCTAGAATGTATCTCAGCAGGGAGCCTTTCTAACACAATGAGACAGGGGTTAATCACTTTAATCCCCAAACCTAACAAAAACACTCTGCATTTGGATAATTGGAGACCAATTACTTTGTTATGTAATGACTACAAAATTTTAGCTCATGTTTTTGCAGAGTGTCTAAACAGAGGACTGAAGGATTTAGTGGATGAGTGTCAGTCAGCGTTTATTAAAGGAAGAAATATTCATAATCACATCAGGTTAGTAGTAGATTTGTTGGATTATTGTGACTTTATTGACCCTGAGAGTTTGATATTATTTCTAGATTTTTATAAAGCATTTGACACATTGGAGCATTCCTTTTTAAATAAAGCCCTGAAATTCTTAGGATTTGGTGATAAATTTTGTAATATTATTAAAATGTTGTATAATGATATTTATAGTTCAGTTTCCTTAAATCCAGGAATTACTCCTCGATTTGTCATTAAAAGGGGTATCCGACAAGGTTGCCCCATCTCCCCCAAACTGTTTATATTAGCTACTCAGTTATTAACCATTCTCATAAAACATAGTCATGATATTCAAGGTATTTCTATTTTTGAAAAGCAATATAAAATTAGTCAGTTTGCAGACGATACCGCTTTACTTCTAAAAAACGATACAGAGGTTGTTAAAGCTTTAAACAGGATTCAGTTATTTTCCAAAGCATCAGGTTTAAAACTAAATATTTCAAAATGTGAAATTCTCCCTGTTCACTCGTGTCAGCACCAAATTATTGAAGCCATTAAGGTTGTTCATGAAGTGAAATATCTGGGTGTGTTATTGTCTAAAAACACAATAAGGAGGGAAGAAGTCAACATTACAAACCGATTGCTTGATATAAAGAAAAGTTTAAGTCGCTGGTTGACCAGAGATTTAACTATCTTTGGGAGAAATCTGTTAACCAAAGCAGAAGGCGTCTCTAAGATTATTTATCCCTGCTATTCTTTATACATATCCCCTCCAAACATTAAGAAAACAAACTCAATTATTTTTCAATTCATTTGGAAAAACAAAACACATTATATCAAACGTTCCCAACTGGTCAAAAGTTATGATAATGGTGGCATCAATGCTCTAGATTTTGAAGCTATGGTCGGTACTTTCAGAATTAATTTTTTAAAAGCTCTTCTGGTTGGTAGTAACTCCATGTGGTTTCATATTCCAAGATCCATCTTTAAACATTTAGGAGGAATAGACTTCCTTTTGAAATGTGATTTTGAAGTAAACAAGATTCCATTCATTTTGTCCAACTTCCATAAACAAGTTCTTCAGTTTTGGAAAATGATATTTAATCACAATTTTACCCCTCATGGATCAACATTATGGAATAACAGAACAGTTTTAGTTGGTAGGAAATCTATATTCAAACAGGATTGGTTTGACAAGAACATTGTTTTTGTTACAGATTTAACTGATAGTGAAGGTAATTTATTGACTTTTTCTTCGTTTATAGATAAATACCATCTCACCTGCAGCCTTAGAGAATTTAAAAAAGTATGTCGAGCCATTCCTGCTGCTCTGATTCATTTAATAAAGAACACTGTTTTCACTCCTCATAGAACAATCATCTCATTACCTAAATTACGGATTAACGGATGTAATTTCTTAGATTTTAAATTAAATAACAATCTTTTGAACAACTGTTTAAAAGACAGAATTTATCATCTCCATAATCAAGCCTCTTTTAGATCCTTCTTTTATTCCAACAACCAATCATTGTTAGTTAAAGCACACTCTAAGTATATTAAATGGCCTGTTTTGCCCAAAATAAAAGAAACTCATTTCAAAATAATTAATAAATATTATCCTGTCTCTGATCTTCTTCAAAGAAGATTTAAATTTGATGTGGAATCTTGCACTTTTTGTAACTCCAATGAGGAAACGCTGGAACATTTGTTTTTTTACATGTGATTACTCCAAGGAGTTCTGGTCTCACATAAGGAATTGGATTAATTTAAAACTGAACATTCCCCCTTTTGGTATTTCTGATGTCCTTCTGTTTATGGAAAATATTGATGATTCTTTCTCAAATATCATTAATATCATCTTACTTTTAGGAAAATACCACATTCACTGTTGCAAGTGGAGAGGTTCCAAGCCCTCCTTCCCAGGTTTTATTAACAATTTTAAATTATATTATTCCTCACTGAAAAGATTACAATCCTCAGAAGGTGTTAAAATAATTTCTAAACAAATGTCCTTGTGGCTGTTATTCTAGTTTCTGTCCTGTGCTATCACTTGGCTCCTGTTATTTTTTTTATCTTAACTTTATTTTTTAAGTGTTTTTAACACTATATTTTGATGACTTCTGTGAGTGTAATGTAACCCCCTAGTGAGTGTGTATTTTCCAGTGTGTTAATCCTCTGCTGGAGTTTGTATTTTTGTATTTGTAAAGTTCAATAAAAAAAAAAAAAAAAAAAAAAAAAAAAAGAAGCTGGCTGTGCCTTTCGGTTCGTGCGGTAACCGTTCTGACAGACAGGATTAATAAAGAGCTGTTTGACAACCGCCGACTGAGGAGCTTCTTTGCAGACATTACAATATATTTATTAAAAAAGTCAGCGAGAGAGAAGCCCGGCCCGAACCGACCCGAACGTAATGACTGTCATTTAGAACCCGACGTCGGGTTCGGACTCGGGCTCGGGCTTAAGATCTTACCTCTACCAGTCACTCAAATGTGTCAAACAAAGAATCTGTAGATGGAAAACCAAACAAAATCAGAACAGTATAAATGTTACATCTTCAGTGTATTCTGCTGAACTACACATCACTGGTGAAATTTCTACTACAGTCACAAAACCTCAGTCAAAAGACCACTCCAAAAGAGTCAGCATGGAGAGAGTTGGCCAGACTCCGTTACCACACATAGAGCAAAATATGCCTGTTACATATTTTATAACTGTGCACTGTAAACCACCACTGTACATTTAACAGAGAATCAGTACCTCACAAATACCATTAAAAAAAAGAAAATATATATATATAACTCTTCACCCCAAAATGCAACATAGAAATTTTTCTTTTCTTCTGAAACTATATGTCAGCCCAGTTTTCTGATGCATCATTTCAATGAGTCTATTAACTGGTTTTAGCAATTTTCCAGCCCTGGATCTAACACGACTCATGACTTCTCTGGCCTCTGCCGTGGTCACAACTGTATGGACAGCAGCAGGTGCTGAAGCATTTGAAAGAGAAGAAGAGACTGGTTCCTTCTCAGCAACTGATACACACACAATGGTGGAGCCATCCTCAGGTGCAGTTGGAGCCACTGAGGGAGAGGGATCAGCCTGACATGGAACATCCAACTCTTGACCTACTGGTGGCTCAGGTGGAATGACGTCTGTTACTAATGTACTGCTAGTATCATGCTGCCTGCTAACCCCAGCTGCATCATGTTGGTCAGTGATGCTAGGATCTGAATCCTCAGACGACACAGATGGTAGGCTAGACACCCACACTCTCGTCCGGTATTCCTGTGAGTCCTCAGAAACGTCCACTGACTGTTTCAACAGCAAGCTCTGTTGAGTTCGACACAGAGGCACAGTCTACTCTCACATCAACTGTAGGGTCATACAACGGAAGGAAGTTCGCTGCAATTATCAAGTTGCGATGCACCACTTTGTCTCGACCCGTGGAGGTATTTCGGAATTTGAAAGTGTGGCTGTCTTCATTCTTCTCAGTCACAACATAAATGACACTTTTCCAGCGATCAGCAAGCTTCCTCTTTCCGCGCTCTCCCTTGTTAGCCAGAAACACACAGTCACCTTCTTCCACAGGTGCTCCCCTGACTTTTCTGTTATAAAGGTCAGCGTGATGCCTCAGTTGTTTAGCAGACATGTTTTGTGCAATGTCAACGGCTTCCTTCAAGTCCTTCCTTAATGACTGGACATACTGTAGTCAGTCACTTCAGGGACATCAAGCACAGAACCAAAGATGAGGTCAATGGGCAACCTTGGCACCCTCCCAAACATGAGGAGAAAAGGCGCATAACCTGTTGTTTCATGAACTGTGCAGTTGTTTGCGAAAGTGAGAGACTTCAATGCTGCAGGCCAATTGTGCTTAGCTTTAGGTGGAAGGGCACAAATCAAATTCCCCAGTGTCCTGTTCATCCTCTCACAAGGGCCATTTCCCATTGGATGGTAGGGTGTTGTGTGGGATTTCTGAACACCAGCCACTACCAATAACTCAGCAATCAAAGCACTCTCAAAATTGGCCCCCCCAGTTTGGGAACCTCTGCATTAAACAATGAAATTTTTTTTATTAACAGAATTCAACAAAACTTGCAATTTGTCTGTGAAACATGAAAAAAGAAAAAAAAATCCCTCAGGACTTGCAATTCTGAAAAGCCGAAATGAGACAAAGAAAGATGAGCTTTTTTTCTGGAACTCTCATAATTCAGATTTAATTAGATTTTGTAATGGTAAGATGCAATTTTACTTTAGTATGATTTTACCTGCTATACACATAGTTCAGAAGACATTCAATTTAAAAAAATTGTTTATATAAGCTAGAAGAATAACAAATAAAAAGAATAAGGAAACACGGCTGAGCTACGTATAACAACTAGGCAAAGCCGAAAGTGGGGGACTGGATTATAAGACTGGAAGACTGGAAGAAGAAAAAAACGAATTCTGGAGGCAACAGAACCACAACATTGCAGTTAAATGTTTATAAAGCGGGTATATTACACTTTTAAAAACCCAGTTTTTATCCATATGCTCCACAAAAGCCGAGTAGCTGGAGTACAATGGTAGACAAAAGGTAAAAATCACATGTTCGCCTCAGGAAAATGGGATATGTTTTATTCTTTTCTGCAACGAACAATTTTACTGCTTTCAAAAGCTCCAAAAAACATGGCACCACTTTACCTCTTGAGAGCCATCTCACGGAGCAGTGCAGTGCAGTGGCAGGTCACCATGCAATTCTGTGTCAAGTTCAGCAATGAGATTTTTGAACTGCCGGTGATTAAGGGCATTTAGATGTGGTTCACAATCTCTATCACAGGTTTCATGACGTGGTCTAAATTAAGTGTTTTGGACACGAGTTGCTCCCAGTGGATGAAGCAGTGGAAATTCTAAATTCAGGGAAGATTTCATCGCCCTTGCATAGGCCTACAAGACCATTCACAAAACCAACCATCGATGGCGCTCTATCCTTGGCTATTGAGTTTTTCGAAAGACAAGTTAGCTTTTTTGAATACTTCAGTCATTGCTTCTTTTACATTGATGCCGTGAATTCTGTCTTTTAATGGCACAATATCGAGAAGCTCTTCTTTGACAACGCAGTTATCGGAAGCTATCCGTGCAAATATTGCCAGCTGTGGCTTGTCCTGTATGTCGCATGACTCATCCTTTGCAACACTAAAATAAGCACACGCGTTCAGGTCTGCATGTAGAACCATTTCAGGCGCTTCGTTTATGTCTGATATTCTGGTTTTCTGGTTTTAACTGTGTGTCATGACAGCTGTAGATCGGATAAAATAGTCATAAAATGTGAAAATTATTTAAAGCAGAAAACACAGGACAATCACATACAGATGGGATCCCTCCCTCACCAGATTCCTCCCTCCACCCACCCAGTTCCCCCAGTAGAACCCTGACCAAAAACGAAGAACTGCAGCTTAAAGAAGGTCTGGCTTGGTGCTGCTGTTGATATCATGAGGATCCATTTATTCCAAGGCCCAGCCCGACTGTGGGGGTCATTACTACAGCGCCCGCCCCACACAGAGCAGCCTAGAGCCCACTCCATGGATATTCGACCACAGAGCCTGACCCCGGCCGGCCCAATGAGAACAAGCACCGCAGCAACAGCACCCCCTACAGGCAGAGCCGGTAGTGCGCCAGAACGATGGATCCCCAAGAAGATCTGGATTATGAAACATCAAAATAAAAATTATAATAAAAAAACAATATTAAAAATAATATAAAATATATCAATATTAGTCATTTAAAAAATAAATCAAATTTGAAAAATAAATAAATAAAATACGTAAAATGATTCAAATGTAACCTTAAATATCATAAATATAGTAACAATAAAAAGGGTAGTACATTAAAAACATAGAAATCATTGTAATTGTCCTTATACAGCTTAAAAAATAAAAATGTATTAAGTAGAGAAAAACAGATAAATTAATAAATAGATAATGAGTAAAATAATTAAGTATTTACCAAAGTCATGTAAAAAGACTAGACCAGACTAAAAAAGTGGGTCTTCAGCCTCTTCTTAAAAACCTCTACCTGGCTTTTCAAGGTGCTCAATTTTTGCTTGCATAGTTCAGTACGTTTGGGAAATTTATTAGCAAGGAGTGTACGAAAATGACGCTGAAGATTGGAAGCCTTGAAATGTGATATGGTGTTACTGCATAATAAGCATCTTCCCATTCTTCCAGAAATGTCCAGTATTCCTCTTCTGTTTCCGGCATTGGGCGTAAATTGTGCAGATGATTGGCGGCCACTTATGTGTCAGGAGCAGCACTCCCACTTTGCCAAATTAATTTTATCATTTTTATGTGATTTTAATACAAAAAGAATTTGGGTGTGATGTATTTGAGTGTGGTTTCAGAGGCAAAAAAGAAAAGAAAATGAGTCTAAGACCGGTAACTCTATTTTCACGACCATAGGACGCAGTATCAGTTATTGGTGCTTTTTCTGTATTTATGTTTTTAACACATACAAAAGATGTTATATTTTAAGGCGCAGGCACGTTAAACATACTGGTAAAACATACATCATGCAAGTCTGTGTTTTACAGTTTTTCTCCATTGGTTTGGCTCATTTTTTGAAACAGAAATTACATTCTCAAAACAACATGGACACATCTCCAAACCACTCTGCAATTGTTCACAACAGAATTGCATTTCTCTTTAGTTTCATCAAATTTCAAATGTCTTAGTACAAGTCTCAATGTCTCAGTACATCTTTGCAAGTGATTAAGTACAAGTAGCCTTCATTTAGCACAGATTCCAGGTAATTAGATCTTGTTGATCTAAACTGATTGTTGATTCTCAGTCTAATAGGTGTTCACTCCAAAATGAGTCAGCATCATTTCATTGTGTAATTCATCGCATGCACAATAGTCTGTTAAATTGTCAAAATTAGTCAAAAACATATTACCATGAATATGATATATGAATCCACTGGAACATTTGAGACATTTATTACAGCAATTGACAGTCAGGTAAAACTAGAACTTGACTAACGAAGGAGGAGTTTCAAACATCGCAGATGACCAATCAAACAGTGTGTTGAGGAACCTGACAGGTGCTGTCCATGACTGTGAGTGCTACCAAAAAATGTATGTAAGGAGCTTGACCATGCAGGACCGGTACAATGTCTGAACATGGAGGCACCTGGCCAGGTAAATTAACAAGGGCAATTGCCTGCTCGAGGAGGAGGAGGAGGAAGAAGAAGAAGAAGAGGAAGAGGAAGAGGAGGAGGAGGAGGAGGAGGAGGAGTAGTAAGGGTGCGTGGTGGTGGAATAGGGGGTAGAGGCCGAGGAGCACGAAGACACCATGCTGTCCCAGATGAAATTCGAGCCACAATTATAGACCATGTCATCAACCATGGCCTCACAATGGCGGAAGCAGGTCGCCGAGTGCAGCCTAATGTGCCTCGCTCTACAGTCTTCTCCATCATCCAAATCTTTTGCAGAGAAAACAGGTATTGTCAGGTATTGTTGTCAGTCAAAGATGGAATTATATGTTGTATAGGACAGGACACTGGACATAGAGCATGAAATATATTTATTTACATATTTACCTATGCATTTAGTGTGACTGTGATAGGCCTAAGATGTTATGATACTAAAAATAACAGGAAAAACATTGGAGAAAATAAATTATGGAACTATTCCATAAACCATGGAATAGTTTATTTTCTACAGTATTGATGATGATACAGTTTACAGTAGTATTCCAGTCGCTGTGCAGTGATGCATTAGGATTGTGGTTAAATTACTGTAAGTAAAACAACAATTACAAATGTAACTCATTCTGTTAGAAATACATACATTACTGTAAATTTTGTCTTTTCAGTTTTTATGTCTAGGATTGGACGACAACCTTACACGGGTGGCAGAGGAAAACTCCTCAATGAACAACAAGAACAAGAGATCTGTAACATGGTGCTAGCAAATAATGCCATCACATTGAGACAGATCCGGGCTGCAATCCTACAAGACAATGCCATATTCCAAAATGTCAACTCTATAAGCATCTCCACAATAGACCGGGTATTGAGGAAGCATCATTTAACAATGAAGCAAATTTACAGGCTCCAGTATGTACATGTAAGTCAGTCACTGGTTGTCCATAAGTACAACCTTTTTTCAATTACAAGCAGTGGTTCCCAAACTTGTTGGGTTCAGTACCCACTTTACCTGATTTGTGTATCCAGGTAATCCAGGTATGAATTTATTTGATTTATCTGACTTCAACATTTCGCCTAAAAACTGCAGCTTACTGTACGATGCAATTATCATTATGATCCTTATTTTGAAGAATATAACACACAATATGAAAAAAGGTTAACTAGCTGCAATTAGTGTCTCTAATGTAAATCTATTTAATACTGTGGGTTTTACTGTAACATTTCATTAGTCATTGATGATTTCCCCCCTCTCCTTTCTGTCAAATACCCCCTGCAGTACCTCTGCATAGGAGTGCATGTACCCCTGGTTTGGAACCACTGGAGTGGTGCCCAGTAGTATATTGAACTTGTAGAGAACATAGAACATTCCTAGGTAATTGTCTGTAACTGTAGTATATGACTCTTTTGTATGACTGATTTGGTGTTTTCTTTTTCTACGCTATTGTAGAGAATAATGGCATTTGAAGGAAATGAGACTCCTTACATCCTCGTGTTTGTGGATGAAGCTGGTTTCAACCTGGCCAAGGGCCGAAGACGTGGCCGTAATATTATTGGCCACCGGGCCACAGTGGATGTCCCAGGCCAGCGAGGGGGCAATATAACTATGTGTGCTGCCATATCTGAGAATGGTGTGGCCACTCACATCCCCAGTCTTGGCCTGTACAACACACAGAAGCTTCTCATCTTCTTGGACCGCCTTCATTTTGATTTGATCCCTGAAAATGAGAGGGATCTTGTAGGGCCTCACCTACCAATTTATGTTATTGTATGGGACAATGTGAATTTCCACCGTAGCCCGCTCATCAGGGCTTGGTTCACAACTCATCCAAGGATGGTCACAGTGTTCCTACCACCTTACTCTCCTTTCGTCAATCCCATTGAGGAGTTTTTCTCAGCTTGGAGGTGGAGAGTGTATGAGCATCAGGCTCAAGAGCAGAGGTCCCTGCTCCAAGCAATGGATGCTGCATGTGACGGTATAACAGCAAATGAGTGTAGGGGATGGTTGCGACATGCACGCCGTTTCTTCCCTCGTTGCATCGCGAGGGAGAATATACGCTTTTATGTGGACGAGAATCTGTGGCCAGACAGACAGCAGCGTGAGTATGGCCAGCAGGGTGAGGACGATGGCCAGGAGAGGGAGGGTGAGGACAGCGACCAGTGAAGAACTGTTAGTTGTGAAACTCAAACATTATTTACAGCCCTGTAGGCTGCATATCATTTTCATTGTTTTTTGTTTGTGTTTACTGTAAATCATAAAGTACATTATGCTGTATACATTTTCTTTTTACTGTGATTTATGAAAGTTACTTTATGTGTGTGAATGATAATGGTTAGAATTTTCTTGCAGGATGAGTGCAATGTGTGCTGTTACTGTAAACCTAAGCGGCTACTCTCACCCTAAATTCATTTTTCTTTTTTACAGTTTTATACAAAATTGTATTCTGTTAGCTATATAAAAACAGTACAGTTACCATTGTCAATAAAGGACTGAGCTAAGACTGAAAAGTGGACATGAGGGATATTTCAATGGTCCTATGGTCCTATGGTCCTAATGATCTAATCGTTTTGACTTGCAGTGCTTACACTATGCCAAAGGGGCAAAATATTTTGGGGGCACTGACTGTTTAAGTGAGAAGGTAATTTAGTTTTGACACATGAGTGAATTGCTTTGGGAGAGATATGGCTTTTGCAGGTGAACCATGGAGTTGTGCTGAACCATCCACATTATTTTGGCAAAAGCACGAAGAGTGTTGAGAACGTCCGGTCTGATCAAGAAACGAGCCAAAGCAATTGAGAAAGATCTTTGCCTTTTTGGTGGCGATGACTCTTTACATGGGAAAGGAATTTAGTTTTGAAGCATGAGTGAACAGTTTTGGGAGATATATTAGGTTTTGCAAGTGAGATTTTGTGTTTTGTGTGTGTGCTAAACTGTAAGACTGTTTTGCCAAATGATCTTAGAGTTTTGAGAATGTAATTTCTGTTTCAAGAAATGAGCCAAACCAATGGAGTAAAACTGTAAAAAAAAGTCAGCAGGAGAAAAACTGAGTTGGTTGTGATTTATTATTTATTTTTTCAGTCATCAATCAGCATCCAAAATCCATCAGCATCCTCATCTCCTGCATCTGAAATGAACTGGGCTAAATTTCTTCAAACAGGCCAGGTTTCCGTTTCGTTCCCGTCCTCAGGAATAATGCCGGCTTTTGCCACAATATCATAAGCATGTGCAAAACATTCACAAAGTGTGGCGTAACTCGCCCGGCGCTGCGTCCCAGTTTTAGTTAAAGGAAGATGGACAGCTTTTCGTTGTAATCCGCTGGAAGTGAGTAAGCCCTGGCTGCAGCCTGCAGAAGTGCTCAACATCGTGGAATGCTGGAACACTGTGGAATGTTAACCCCACCCACGTTGAGCCCATGCATTTGATTCCCCTTCGTCAGTGCAGTTGTGATTGCAGGAAAGGGGAAGGGTCAGTGGAGCACATTTTGTGTCTTTGTGAATTGTATGGGGGAAAAAAGACGACAGCTGGAGAATAGAGTACGGTTGCTAGAGGGTAAGCCGTTATGTTTGAAGAAGTTCTTGGGAGGGGAGGGATATTTGAATGGTGCAATTATAGGTTTTTTGAGCAGAACAGATTATTGAGGAAAATATAGCTTTTTTTTTTTGTTTATTTGTTAGCTATTCCCCCACTTCGACCCATTCTCCAACACAGTAGGTGGCGATAATGCACCTTGTCGTTGTTGCCTCTCGCCACTTTAACTAAAAGAAGAAGAAGACGAAGTCAGTGCAGTTCTTCTTCTGTTTCTATGCGCAGAGATATCTTTAAAATGGAGGAACGCATCAACAAAAATATGGTAAGTTAATGAAAAGAAAACTCTTTGTGATTATTGCTCGCTTTTCCACCACAATTATT
Organism: Oryzias curvinotus; assembly: GCA_023969325.1. NCBI lineage: Eukaryota > Metazoa > Chordata > Actinopteri > Beloniformes > Adrianichthyidae > Oryzias > Oryzias curvinotus. The sequence goes on from CM043706.1 coordinate 25,003,303, forward strand.
CCGTTACACTGCAGATGACGCTGTTATTTTGTATTTTCAAATGTATTGTGCTTTTATTTTTTACTGCCATTGTAAGTACGTGGTCTAGGTTAATTACACGAAGCTAGTTAGTTTAGGTTGCGGCTCTCCTCTGGAAGTTTCTGTCAAGCTATTTGTGTCTTCCAATGTAGATAAAACTTTGTTTAATTCACCTTAATTATTTATGTCTTTATATAGAGACACGTTACAGTTTTGTCGACGATGACAAACCAACGGCGAAAAATCAAAACAACGTTTTCTGTTGTCCATTTGCTTAGGATGCAGAGCCTGCTGTGGCCCTCCATGGAAACCCATTCGTCTGTGAAACACAAAGGTACATCTAGGCTGTGTCCGAATTCCCACCCTAATCCCTAAAAACTAAAAAGTGTGGAACTATGTATATGTACTGCCCTGGATTTTAACATGATTTTATAACATGAATTATACCATGCGCTGGGTGAAAACTTTATTCTGATTGGCCGCTGTGTGTGCACTAAAAAGTGAAAACAAGAATTAAGGACTAAAAACTGATTAATATTTATTTATTTTGTAAGTGACCATGGTCTATAAAGATAACATTCAGAAATGTCACATGGATTCCATATATTAACATGTAGTTGTTTACTTTCAGTGCTCTGTACATTGTCACTGGGACTAAATGTGATTTCAGTGAGGTGTGTGTAAATTCTGGTCAGTTTGTGTTGATTGAAGTCAAGACACTTTTGGGTTGTGGCACAAACTAACCTGCTCTGTATTTATTTCTTCAAAGAAAAACATGCAGCGAATTAGAAGATGGTGGTGTCTTCACTTAATAACGAACTTTCTAATGCCGTAAGTGCTCTTTATATGATCACACTTTTAAAATCGTTAATTTTTTTACTACATATTTTACTGAAAACACTTTGGATTGACCTTTTATTGAAATGTTGATGATGAACATTCATTTTCATTGATTCATGAAGGAGAAGAAAGAATGCAGCCAGAAAAAGCCGTCGGTGGGAGCCGAAACTCCAGGTGAGAAGAGCTCAATTAATTCATGAGGCACACACTGAAGCTGTTCTTTGAGGCTATTGTTAATCCCTCTGCCACTTTCAGGATGAAGATGCTTCACTAAAAAAGGATGCATTCTGAATCCATCTCATCAGGTTCTATTGAAGGTAGAGCTGTTGGACACATACATACATACATAGTTTTTCTCTGCATACTTTCATTCTCTGATAGATTATTTAGGTGACCTGAAATGCCCCTTCAAATATAGTATAATATTGTATTTATTATACAAGTTCATACAAGATGGGATTTTCAGGATCTTTTTTTAGTGTAATTTCTATCTTTTCATTTTCATTCTATTCTCTTTGTAGGGTAAGGTGACATGACAACCAGCAGAGGGACGGAAGGAATGTAGGGATCCTTCTGAACTCACCATTAGTTGCCATCTCCAGTATCTACTCTAAGAATGACCATTTTTTCTGTGCAGGAAGAAGATGCTTTACTACACAGCACCATTGAGGCAGCCAAATGGTGCAAATTGCAGTCCTTTAAAGGAAGATGTTCTCTGCCTGACGTTCTGAAGGTGGATGAAGGAGAACAGAAGGAGATTCTAAAAGAGCTCCAAAACTGCTCCCTCATGAGTGAAGATGAGAGAATGATGGAACTGAGGGAGCTTTTCGTCTTTTCATTTCAGTTTTTCAGTGACTGTGAAGCATTTTGTACAGAAATTATGAATAATCAAAAATGAAAGGTGTATGTGTGTTTTGAGGAACAGTAAATCGCAGTGTCTGCTGTTTATGTTTTTTCTACGTTTTTTTTTTTTTGGTCTATATTTGTATATCTATAATGCTATATGACTGTAGCATTACATTCATTCATCTTCTATTGCGTTTTTATTCCTTTTGGGGTCACAGGGCTGCTGGAGCCCATCCCTGCCACTTGCTGGTGAAGGCAGGGGACATCCAGGAGTGCTCACCAGCCTGTCGCAGGACCACATTCACACACCCACACACTCTTACATCACACTTAAGGACACTTTAGAGTGACCAATTTCCCTATTAATAGGGTTTTTGGACGGTGACCTGAGACTATACACTCCTTAAGTTGTGTGAGACTGAGCATAAATACACAACAGTTATTACACAATATCTGTGGAACCTAGGTGTGAAATTATATATTTTATATTGTACATACAACAATAAACCATTTATCAAGAAATGACGGGTGCAGTTAAACTTTATTTCCAAGAGGCTGTAGAATATAACTAATGTTGCAGTCTGCAGCTTTTCTCAGTCTGCCCTTTTCTCTTGTAGCCATATATAAAAGGGAGCATTTTCCTAAAGAAATTCTTAAAACACGATTGTACATATCCTAAAGGCAGTTAATTACATTTATTTATGTACGTACAAACACACAAACCAGTGGAATTTCATGTTGGTCGCTCATAATGCATGCACCCACATTGCTCTATTGCCCACGCGATTTTAAGTGCGTCCAAGGATAAAAGCCAGCCACACATACTTTCTGCGGGTCTGTGAGGCCAGACAAAATGTATTAACTCCCTAATACATGCACATGGAAACTTGTAAAAGGCATATAAGAAGACAGCAATCATGGTATAAATTCCCTAATTCAATTCAATATTTTTTTTATTTAGCACAAATTCGAACTACAGTCGTCTCAATGGGCTTCGTACCGGTAATTGTAAAGTAAATATACAATCAAAAAGGGATCATAAAATACATAGAATGCATTAGGATAATACTAAACTTTAACAAAACAGACTAAACTAAACTGGCATTCCTGCCCATAGACTCCCCCTTCACGATAAGGAAAAACTCCTTAAAAATCAGTAGGTGGCAATATTGCACTTGGAAACTTGTAAAATGCAAAGAAGAAGACGGGCTCAACGTGGGTGGGCTTAATATTCCACAGCAGACGGGCTCAATGTGGGCGGGGTGAACGAGCTCAACGTGGGTGGGCTTAACATTCCACAGCGTTTCAGCATTCCGTGATGTTGTGCAATTCTGCAGGCTGCAGCCAGGGGTAGTTGCTGGAAGTTGCTGTGCCACTGTAGTCCGTTATGAAACACTGTAGTTTCATTAAACAAAAGCACCAAGACAGACCTCCTTGACATTTTTCAGTTTTCATTTTCTCTGCAAGCGTGACTGCCTTCAGTCAAGTTGGTCTCAGGCCACCTCGCTTTATTTCCGCGGACACTCAGCTGCGTCTTCAATGAGGTGCCATGTAGGACATTATTCAGCATTCATAAACACGTATGACATATCCCATATCGGTAACGCTTTATAATAGGTGTCCTTAATAAACTATTTATAAGACATTAACAAGCACTTTTAATGTTGTAGTAAGCTGCTTATAAAGACATTTATTAGCAGTTGTAAATGTCTTACAACTGACTTACAAGTTCAAATAAACTGCTTATAAACACATTAAAAGACTCATTAATAAACTATTTATAAGACATTAACAAGCACTAGAAAGGTTGTATTAAGCTGCTTTTAAACGCATTTATAAGCAGTTGTAAATGTCCTTAATAAACTATTTATAAGACATTAACAAGAACTTTTAATGTTTTAGTAAGCTGCTTATAAAGACATTTATTAGCAGTTGTAAATGTCTTACAACTGACTTACAAGTTCAAATAAGCTGCTTATAAACACATTAAAAGACTCATTAAGAAACTATTTATAAGACATTAACAAGCACTAGTAATGTTGTATTAAGCTGCTTATAAAGACATTTATTAATCCTTCATAAAATGCCTTATGAGATAATAACAGTGTTGTTATTAACAGTTTATTAAGTGTTTTGCAGCCCCCCAATCTAAAGCGTGATCAAATAGGGGTTCATATTCACAAGCCATTTATAAACTGCTTGTATGGGATTAATAAATATAGTAACAGGTCCCATGTTAAGTGGACTTACATTTTCTTTAGTCCAGCTGCTATGACTTAACTACGGTGGCCCAGAAGAATCACAACACAACACATTAACTTTATACACAACACACTAACTTTACACACAACACATTAACTTTACACACAACACATTAACTTAACACACAACACATTAACTCACAACACAACACAATAACTCACAACACAACACAATAATTCACAACACAATAACTCACAACACAATAACTCACAACACAACACATTAACTCACAACACAACACAATAACTCACAACACAATAACTCACAACACAACACATTAACTCACAACACAACACAATTAACTCACAACACAACACCAATAACTCACCAACACAACACATTAACTCACAACACAACACATTAACTCACAACACAACACATTAACTCATGGCCCAGTAGGGTCACAACACAACACATTAAATTACCTCACAACACTTTAACTCACAACGGAAGTAAAGCAGCAATTGAAGTGCTTTTATTCTGAAATTTCTACTGGGTGAGCGGCTAAACTAGCTAACAGAAAGTAAGGGCACAGTGAGCTGTGGAGGGAGCATGTTATTGCTACAAGAGAAGCTAGCAGCAGTGTTGCCAGAAACTTTCTCTTTACTACGGTTCTCCTTCCTCTAAACACACACAATATGAACACACTCCTCCCTCCGCTCTGACACCCCCCTCTGTCGCTGCACGCGCGCTCCTCTCCTTTTTTCTGCTCCGTCCCCCCCCCCCCCCCCCCCCCCCCCCCCCCACAGGCACGTGCAGTCCCCAACACACACGCTGCGCGCTCCTCTCCTCTCCATCTCTCCACATTCTTGGTGTCTAGTGTTGCGGAGTGGGTGTGTTCGTGTGTGTTGGGGACTGCACGTGTGTGAGAGGAGGAAGCGGAGGAAAGGAGAGGAGAGGAGCGTGCATCCAGCGCGAGGAAAGAGAACCATAATAAAGAGAAAGTTTCTGGCAACACTGCTGCTAGCTTCTCTTGTAGCAATAACATGCTCCCTCCACAGCTCACTGTGACGTTACTTTCTGTTAGGTAGTTAGCCGCTCAGCCCAGTAGAAATTTCAGAATAAAAGCACTTCCATTGCTGATTTACTTCCGTTGTGAGTTAAAGTGTTGTGAGGTAAGTTAATGTGTTGTGTTGTGAGTTATTGTGTTGTGTTGTGAGTTAATGTGTTGTGTTGTGAGTTATTGTGTTGTGTTGTGAGTTAATGTGTTGTGTTGTGAGTTAATGTGTTGTGTGTAAAGTTAATGTGTTGTGAGTTAATGTGTTGTGTTGTGAGTTATTGTGTTGTGTGTGAGTTAAATGTGTTGTGTTGTGAGTTATTGTGTTGTGTTGTGAGTTAATGTGTTGTGTTGTGAGTTAATGTGTGTGTTTGTAAAGTTAATGTGTTGTGTTGTGAGTTAATGTGTTGTGTTGTGAGTTAATGTGTTGTGTTGTGAGTTAATGTGTGTGGTAAAGTTAATGTGTTGTGTTGTGAGTTAATGTGTTGTGTTGTGAGTTAATGTGTTGTGTGTGAGTTAATGTGTGTGTGTAAGTTAATGTGTTGTGTTGTGAGTTATGTGTTGTGTGTAAAGTTAATGTGTTGTGTTGTGAGTTAAGTGTGTGTGGAGTTAATGTGTTGTGTTGTGAGTTAATGTGTTGTGTGTAAAGTTAATGTGTTGTGTTGTGAGTTAATGTGTTGTGTGTAAAGTTAATGTGTTGTGTTGTGAGTTAATGTGTTGTGTGTAAAGTTAATGTGTTGTGTTGTGAGTTAATGTGTTGTGTGTAAAGTTAATGTGTTGTGTTGTGACCCTTCTGGGCCACCGTACTTAACCTCAAGACTACACCACCTGGATGAATGAGAACCTTTACTGACAGTTTGAGTGTTTTGCAGCCTCCTAAAGTGTGGGCTTTGTTTTGCCACAAACAAAAGCAAAGTACAGAATATGAAAAATGCCCTTTATAACATTAACCAAAGCCACAAACATATAACAACTCTAACACATCACAACAACATTGTGGATAACATTTTAAACTTTCAACAAACTTTAAAAAAAAAAAAAATCAATATCTGCCCTTCCTACATTACAAAAAAAACATTAAGTGCATCAGTTGTACTTTTTCTTAATGTCGTGTAGTAACCGTCCAAGTGGACCACTGTGATATTTTTTTGCAAGCCATTCATTCCATTCAATCAAACAGAGGTGATCACGTAGCATATCTTCAGTTTGATTCCCCCGAAGCCTCCATACTTGCTCTTTATAGGTCCCCCATGCCCTTTCTATATGTTGTGTGTGAGCACCATTCTGTGGATTTACGTAAAACTGACTGTGATTAACAGTGAAGTGTTTGTACCCAAGAGCAGGAAGGATGCGATATGCTCGCCACTCATCACTCATAATAGTAGACCCGGGTTTCACGTGGCGGGCAATGAGTGGTACAAGTTCTCTGCGAGTATGTTTCTTCACAAGTCTCAAAACTGGCTTTCCACTCCACTGCCCCTGGACTCCCAGCATGCCAAAAACCCACATCTTTCTCTTCCATGCTCCCGCCATTCTTCCTTTCCTATACTGTTTAAAAAAAATGAAAGAAAAGGATTAACACAAAAACAGTATACACAATAATATTAGGCTAATGATTTTTTTTAATGTAAAAAAAGATGACTGACTAATGGTGCAAGAATAAATATTCTGAGATTTTCATTATATGCACACCTACTGTATTTGATCAAGAATTGGTGATAAATTATACTTCTTTTAATATTACACACTGGTTATTAACAAGTACTTGCAAAATTACAAAAGCATTACATGTGTACATATTGAAAAATGTAACAGAAAACATCTTTTAAAAAATAGAAAGTGACTATTTGCAGGCAATTTTCAAAATAAGATGAAACCTTAACCCCTTTCCCTTCCCAGATGAAGGGGTTAAGGTTAAGATTACGAGTTAGGGTTAAACCAAATGATTCCTGACTGCGGATGTTTCTGCAGTTCACCGCTCCTCCAGGAGAGCACATTTCACACACCTATGTACGTTACAGCTAATGGGACTTTAACTTTATGTTTAACGTTAAATTTTTGCAGCCAACAGCAACATTCAGCCACTTAAAATACATGCAGGCAACACCTTGATGCGCACCTTGGCTGCACATTTTACGTGTGGCCAACATAAATTTCCATCACTTTTTTGTGCTGGTTGTGAAAGTTAGTATTTGATGATAATTATACCCCAAATACTATTTTGAATGAATACTGTGTGTATGACAGTTGTTATTTCCAAACACAAATGCCTTTGCTTGTTTCAGTATAGATGTCTTTCTTTGGGGCTTTTTTTAAAGGCTGATGTTATTCATACATATTTATGTGAGTTCAAGCACAAAAACTGATGGAAATTCACATTAGCCACACGTAATTCTTGCAACCAAGATGCACATTTCTACATGCCAGCATTTATTTTAAGTGCGTCCAAGGCTGGATTTTGTTGATGGTCGCATGCTTTTGAAGTTAAAGTTAAAGTTATATTAGCTGTTACACACCCTAAGTGTGTGAAATTTATTCTTATAGTTGACCCATCTCCTGGGGGAGAGGTGAGTTGCAGAAACAGCTGTGCTTGGAAACCACGTGGTGAATTAATCTGACCCTTATCCTAACCGTAACCCAAAACTCACTTCTGGGTTCATGCAGCCAAGAAAAACTTTCAGCACTGGTCACACGTATTTAGAAATTTGTGTGCGAATAGTCACTTTCTGTGTATTCTATGCTGCCTTCTGCTTACTTTTCTTTTATGTCGGAAGTGACTCTCATCAATCACAACAAATTCATGTTGTCCACCAATGATTTGTCCCTTGTGTCGCCTCATTCTTTTAACAGCAGTAATGCAGACCTGGTGTAGTTTTTTTGCCATTTTTGTGAGAGTGGTAGAACTTGCTGCTATGTTATCTGCTATCATATCAATCTGCCGTAGACGCAAACCTTGGGAAAATCTGAAGAAGAGAAAACAAGTACAACCTCAGACAATTAATGTTTTTATGTCAAACAAGCTCAAATTGCCTTAAAGACACACTCCAATAAAAATCTTTTTTGTGTGTTTTTAACATGTTCTTGTAGAATTTTTCTCATGTTGGAGGACTTTTAGAAAATAATTTAAAATTAAAATTGAATGACTTTCTTTATTCAAATTGTGATGGATCAGGAACAGACTAAATTTATTTTTAATTTATTTAGCATTTGGCATTTCTCTGAGAAAACGTGTACATTAATACCTTTATGTATTTAATACAAAGTATGAATTTAAAAAATCAATACTTTACTACTTTGGTATTAATACATAGATGTATTAGTACGTGAAATTAATTAATATCAAAAAATATATTAAAATATTTTTCTAGCTGCCATAACAAATTAATTTCTTATGTTAGATTAATGTAGTTCAATTTTATGATATTTAATTCAGTTATTATTTTTTTCTTTTTTGCATGCTTGCTCCTACGCCAAAAGCATACTTTATGTAACATATTGGTACAACCTTTGAACATCTTTAAACCTAAACAAAAGAAAGGTAAAAAAAAATGTACAACAGCTGTTTAATCAATGGAACGTGTATGAAGCTGAAGAGTTTCCTGGTTTTATGTTTACCACCTTAAAAAGCAATGATGTGAATATCATAGTTGGAGACAGTCACATACCTGTATATGAACTGCATCCATTCAAAAAGGGATATTTTTGAACGCTGTGTCGAATCGATTTCACCCTTTTTTTTCCTCTATGCACAGCACGCTGACATTTCCTGCAAAGTAAAATTATATTAACTTAATCTGCTTCAACCAAAATTTCCAACACAACATTTCTCTTTTAATAACTGCAGCCATTATGTACTGAAAAAACAGCAACAATCATACTTACCAAGCATAATGGTCTTTTGTCTTCCATTTTTTCAATTTCATTCGCTTGTGACAGATGCTGCATTTCATTTCCCTTCTTAAAAGATGATTATTTTGCATCCATTTGATTCGTTTTAAGGCTTTTCTTCTAGACTTGCCCACAAAAATGAGCCTCCGCAGTCTGGTAACTAAGGTTATTTCTTACGTTACTAAAAGCGCCTTCCTGAGTTTCATACAACCAGTTTGAATTTATTGCCGCCAGTCTTTTGCCGCCAATTTTGATGTCCAATCATTATCGACAACTTTGATCCCCCCACTACGAAACGGACTGTCGTACAAATTAAACGCTACTGGATTGGTTGCTTACATTTTCTTAGTGCGCAGGTCCATCTTTTGTTCAATCGTTGCTAAGCTTAGTAAGACTCTGCTGCTCGCTATAGTTATCCACTGTGTCTGTCCCACAAGTCCGAAGCCGCATGTACACCCGCTCTGGAGCTGGAAGGGCGAAGTCGCCCGAGCTGAAGAAAAGTATGAAGAGGAAGCAAACAGATGAAGCACGTCTCCCTGGTAAGCTACAAACAAATATGTCAAGTCCTTCTCTGAAGACCTAAAATAGCTGAATCGTGTTTTAATTATATTTTGTCAAATAACTCCAAATGGGTCAGTCCATTAATATTTATTTTGTTTATGACGGTTATTAGGGGTGTAACGGTACACGTAGTTGGACCGAACCGTTTCGGTACGGCACTTTCGGTTCGGTTCACGTTCTCTTTTTCGGTTTTTGGTTTGATTATTTTTTCCCGCAAATGTATTAACTTTGCGTTGAGGCGGAACTAATGTTACTCGCGGTATTCCGCCGAGACTCTCACTGGTTTCTGCACTCGCGTGCGTAGGAAAGGGGGGGGGGCAGAGCATGTCGCGCACAGCGCAACAGTGTCTGTGACCGCGCGTTTAGTTTGTGTAGCTCAGTTGTTGAGAACGGCAATAAGTCCAAACGGGTAAGTGAACCCCGAAGGAAGATCCGCCTTCCACGGTCAGAAACGTCATTGCACTTCAGCTTCAACAGCTATCAGGTGATGGAGGTGACAGTGCGCATGTCCACAGGATCAGCATGGCTAATGCTGAGCTTACGCTCTCCTGTGTGGAATGCTCTGTTGTGTGGACATCGTTACTCAAAGATAGTGTATGCCACAGAATAGATCTGTTAATGCTCTTAAAACGGCATGACCCGACTGTTTCAGTCGGGTCTACAAGAAAATAAATGTGCAAGTTAATTTTTCGTGCCAGTGTTAATTATTCAAAGTTTTTAGTTCCTGGCAGCTAATAGTTTTTCTTATTTTATTAAGCAGATCCCCTAGAGAGGTCAATTTTATTTATTGTTATATAAAACCAATAAATGCATTTTGCAAGAAATTATTTTCTGGCTTTTTGTACAGAAAAAATACCAAAATATATGGATTAAAGCTTTATTAATCTCCCAAGGGAGAAATTCAGGTGTCCAACAGTAAAACACACACATTAAATAACAATAAGATAATACTTTATAAAATAGCAGTTCATATCAGGCAGATTTGTTAAACAGCCGTACCGAACCGAAATGTATCGAACCGAGCCCTAAGAAACTCTGAATCGAACCGAAATGAGATTTTAGCGTATCGTTACACCCCTAATGGTTATGCTGCTTTCAGACAGACGTATTTTCACATTGGAGCGTTTCAACCAGTGGCGATTTCTTTAAGACTGCAAGGGAAGCTCGGCTTCCCATATAATGTTACACAATTAATGGTAAAATATGTACTATTGTATTAACATTTCACTAACCCTAACCCTCCCATCGCAGATTTCTCAAGTTCAGTCGAAATAAAAACTGCTGCAACCTATGTCTTTGATGTTTGCTCGGCGAAATTGCTTGATTTTCATCATACATTGAACACAATTATACACCACATTCCTTGTTTCAGTTTTACAGAGTTAAATTTTTATTTTAGATCGTTCCAATCGCATTTCAGTTGCCCAGAGAAATTCACTATCCGTTGTAAAGGTCCTGTGATGTCAGTCTTTTACTTCTTTCAACCAATCAGATTTTGAGATTGTGTCAGCACGCACTTCTAGCAGGCTAAGACAACGTCACGGTATTCGGACCTTTTGATTGGACATAAGTTTCAGGAAGTCACATGCAGCCTTGTCCAGTTTGACACAGAGCTGCGGAGCACTTTCTGGAAAATTTTTTAGGAAAATCTCCCACTTATCTTGACTTCCTTCATCAGGAAAATTTGAGTGAGATCGTGAAGCAGATTTGTGTGTTTGGCGCTGACCATCCCTTAAAAATTGTACCATAAGAATGTTACTTAATATTTGCAAAACATAAAATGTATTCTTCAAAGTGTTGTTTTAATGTTGTCTACCAATCCCAAATAGTCTTTTAAATGATAAACTTTTATTTTTTTCCCCCTAACAGATCAGGCTGAAGTGTCACCTACTGCCCAGCTTGTTACAAAACAACAGCAACAAGCCATCAAAAAGCTGACAGAAAAAATTCAGAGGCAGGAGGAGCTTATCAAAGAGCTGTCAGTAGAAAAAGATTTTCTGAAAGAACAGCTAGGTATGTGCAAGCAACACCACATACTACAAGTAGTGTTGTTGCCTTTCCTTAATAAAAGTAGTAGCTTAAAAATTACACTGTGCTTTTGGGTTGCAACAATTATATTTTTGTTCTGCAGCAAAACATCCTCCACAAGCCTCCACAAATGGCATAATGCTGCATGGGAAAAAACAAAAAACTTCCCAAGTTCAGTCAAGTTCATCTGCAAGTTCAGCAAGCAGTTCTTCAGACTCGAGTGACTCTTCATGCAGCGATTCTTCATCTGACTCTTCGTCTGAGTCTTCATCTTCAGATGAAGAGAAGAAGAAGAAGAAGAAGAATGGAAAGAAGAAGAAAGGAACACAAAAAAAGAAGAAAAAAAGAGGCTGGCTGGATTACATGACAGTTACACTTAACAACTGTTGTCTAACTTCCACGTCCAACCGTTACACAATCTAAGATGGGCAGGGCTTTTATATCCTGGAGATGTAAAGTATGACACGAAACCTCTGAAATGACATGGGACATAGACATAAATAGACCAATCGTAAAATTCAACTTTAGTACCTTGTTTTAACCTCTATGGGGGCAGCACACAGACAGTTTTAGACCATAAAATCAGGAACATATATGTTTGACAATTAATATATGTCATGCAAACATGCAGAGTACACCATTTCAAAACATTGCCTGACCATCCTTTCTATGTTTCAGCACGTGTCCCAGATGAGGTGGTGGAGCGTTACAGAAAGGTCCTCAAGGCCTTCAACAAAGGACAAACATTAACTGCAGCATTCAGAAAAGTGGGAGTATATCGGAACACCGTTGTGTGCAGTGCTGCGGTGGCAGAACTTGCCATTGCAGCCCCACAGAAGTACACCGAGCTAAAACAGTTTCACAATCCCAAAAAGAAACTTAGCGACTTTACAAAAGCTTGCATCGACACAATTGATGCAAATTCACAAATTGAAGACTCAACCAACACTTTAAAAAAAAGTGGACAGTTACTGCCCCTTGGGCACGTAACAGATTTTTTTTTTTTAAAGTTTGTTGAAAGTTTAAAATGTTAACATCAATGTTGTTGTGATGTGTTAGAGTTGTTATATGTTTGTGGCTTTGGTTAATGTTATAAAGGGCATTTTTCATATTCTGTACTTTGCTTTTGTTTGTGGCAAAACATAGCCCACACTTTAGGAGGCTGCAAAACACTCAAACTGTCAGTAAAGGTTCTCATTCATCCAGGTGGTGTAGTCTTTAGGTTAAGTCATAGCAGCTGGACTAAAGAAAACGTAAGTCCACTTAACATGGGACCTGTTAATATATTTATTAATCCCATACAGGCAGTTTATAAATGGCTTGTGAATATGAACCCCTATTTGATCACGCTTTAGATTGGGGGGCTGCAAAACACTTAATAAACTGTTAATAACAACACTGTTATTATATTTATTAATCCCATACAAGCAGTTTATAAATGGCTTGTGAATATAAACCCCTATTTGATCACGCTTTAGATTGGGGGGGCTGCAAAACACTTAATAAACTGTTAATAACAACACTGTTATTATCTCATAAGGCATTTTATGAAGGATTAATAAATGTCTTTATAAGCAGCTTAATACAACATTACTAGTGCTTGTTGATGTCTTATAAACAGTTTCTTAATGAGTCTTTTAATGTGTTTGTAAGCAGCTTATTTGAACTTGTAAGTCAGTTGTAAGACAATTACAACTGCTAATAAATGTATTTATAAGCAGCTTACTACAACATTAAAAGTGCTTGTTAATGTCTTATAAATAGTTTATTAAGGACACCTATTATAAAGCGTTACCGAAATATCTCACACACACTAGTGAAATGCTTGTATACATACAACTGAAAATATATTCATTCACATACACATGGGAAATCTCTCACATACACATGTGAAAATCCTTTCACGCTCACTACTTAAAATCCTCTCACACATACTGCTGACAATTTTGATGGAAACGGAAGGCATTTCAGTAGAAACGGAAGTTTGCTGATTATTGCGAGATTTAACGGCAGTCAAAAGCGTTGCTATGGTGATGTGTATCGGCAGCCTAAAACAACTCAGACCAAAGTAAGAACTTTAAACCATAATAGACTGGCTAAGGCAGAGACTAGAGCACTGCGTGGGATAATTTTCTTCATCCCGCTCCTGCCCGCACCCGCCGAATTTCTGACCAATCCAGAGGGATGGGATTCTGCTTCTTGCTGTAAAATGTGACAGTCTTTAAAAATGATCCTCCATTTGAATTTATGGAGGAAAAAAAACATTTTAATGGTTCAACAGAGCTGAAAATCTATAAATTATTTTTTTCCTGGTGGAAAAATACTTTTTTTTAGCTTCAGCCTTTTTCAGTTTTTGCTGTTTGCTGTTTGCTGCCTCAGTGGGGCATCAGCACGCAGATCTGAACACCATGCTTGTCAAACGATGAACCTCGTTTGTGGTTCTTTTCTGATTCATCAATTGACATCATGTCCCTGCCAGGCAACCTGCTCCTTCCTTATCCAGCGCAGTGTTGCCAGATAGAGTCACAGTTCTTTCATCCTTCTGGTGCGCTGGAGCGCCCCGACTATCGCGTCAACCTGCTATGACCGTATTTTGCGCTCTCTGTGTAGGACACACTGATGAGCGCGGGGGAAAACAACTCTCAGCTGCAGAGGATGTGAACAGGTGAGCAGATAGAGAGGCGAGGGAGGGGCTTTGGCTTCAAGCTGTCAGAGAGATGGAAACATGGGCGTGGAAACATGGAAGACGCAGCTTTCACTGCGGGAGTTGAAACAGAGACCTCCTATTTGATGATTTTATGAACTCAAACATGGAAACATGATTACCAAGTAGAACTCTTCAAAATAATGAACCTGATCTCTCCATAATCTCCGTGTTTACCATGCATTGATAAACACATCGCTCCGTACAGCGATCAGACCATAACTTTAGCTGGTAGGTCCTCCGACACGCAGCCGCGGCATCAAGCTTTAAAGAACACAATTTCTGAGAGGCGGGGCGGGGCGTTGCACACCCCCAACAACAGGTTAGATGACAGAGGCCATTGGGCGTCTCTACCTGGTGCGCTCACGGAGCTTCAGTACATAAGACTCCAACAGCTGCACAGCCTAACGTAGTCCGCTATTATATATTCATGAGAAAACTGCCCAATCTGGCAACACTGCAGAGGAGCACCCACTTTCCCTACGGCAAAAACATCTGGGAACGTGTGACACTTAGTGAACAACAGGATTAGTGAAAATATATTTAATAATTAAGTTGCACATTACACAAAAGAGGATTGCATAAAAAGATGAGGCTGGAGGAGGGACATGAATCTCTTTAGTAATATCAATACAAATACTTCTTTTTTAACCTGCGGGACCGGAAAGATGCTAAATCAATATATCTCTATTGTGTGGGAATAAATTCTTCGAGTTTTGCCGGTGCAGGCGGGAGTGGTCAGAAATTCGGCGGGTGCGGGATGAAGAAAATAGTCCCGCGTAGGGCTCTAGTCTCTGCCTTAGCCAGTCTATTATAGTTTAAATTGTTACTTTGGTCCGAGTTGTTTTGGGCTGCCAATACACATCACCGTAGCAACGCTTTTGACTGTCGTTAAATCTCGCGATAATCAACAACTTCCGTTTCTACTGAAATGCCTTCCGTTTCTATCGAAATTTTCAGTAGTATGTGTGAGAGGATTTTGAGTAGTGAGTGTGAGAGGATTTTCACATGTGTATGTGAGAGATTTCACATGTGTATTGTAGAACACGTATGTTTTTATATCTTATTCTTTATTGTGTTGCAGTTTTGTCTTTAGTGTAAAGTGAACTCATTTTGAACTCATCAGGACTTATTCCCCAGTGACCTTCATTTATACTTTATAGTTGCAGCAGCAACTAAGACTTCTTTGTGCAAATCTAGGAGTTTCCAGAGTAGCAATAAATATGTCATGGACTTCATCTCTACAATCTAGGTTGAAGCTTTTTCCCCTGGGAAAGTGTTCAGATTCGTGTTCTCATGTGGAGGATGGAGCTGACATCTAATCTTGTGCCGGTGGTGGAGTATCCGTTTGGCCGGTGTGATTTACTTTGGACCAGAGGAGGACTTCTTTTGATCATGGACTGTGTGCGCAGGTGAAGGGCCCCCCACTCCCGGAAAGGCGGAGTGGATCTGAAGTTGGCAACCTTCATCTATAGGCCGGTGGAAGCACGAGGGATACCAGACTGACGAATCAGAGGGATCCGGGGAGGAGATTCGACACCATGATGTTCCCAGGAGGAGGAGTGTCAACACATGTTTAAAAGACTGTTTTGAACAGACTTTGTTGTTCTCAGGAAAACCTATGAGTAATTCGCATGTAACTTGTGCGTCTGTAGGTCTTTTATCTTGAGAATCCAGATATCTGCGACAATGTGTTTTAATCTGTTTTAGAACTATTGTTAGGGCAATAAACTTTATGTATTTTTAATCCGGTTGAATCCTTGGTTTCCTTCACCACTCTCAACTCCAGAACATGCACGGATGGAAAGATCTAAAAGCGGAAGATTCCTTTCCTACAATTTTGGTGACCCTAAGACGTGAAGTAGGGAGCGGAATGAACGCGGAACCGAACGGACCGGATTATGAAGATGTATTTTATGAGATTACGAGACTTTCGTCGTAAAGTCAGGGGAGAGCCCCTCCACGTCTTCGATTCTCCTGAGGGCCCTCATATAAAGGTAAGCAGTGCCTATTGTAAATTCTGCATATTGATTACGTTATTCAATTAGTGAATAACTCAAATAGAGGAGAATTCGAGTGTGGACGGCGTAGCGCGTACCCCACGAGTTATGATGGGTTTTCTCATTTCCTTGGACAGGAAGTCCTAAAAGATGAAGGGTTTCCTGTTAGCCTTTGACATTAGTGTATAAAAACAGAGTATGAATAAAGAGGTTCCCTGAGTCCTTAGAACAAATAGTTCAAAATTCGGAGGGTTCCCTGTAAGCCTTTGACATTTAGTGTATAAAAACAGAGTATGAATGAAGATTAGTAGGTTCCCCGAGCCCTTAGAACAGATAGTTTGAAATTCTGAGGGTTTTGCGTCCGTTTGTCCTGGGCTTGCCCATAAAGGCGGCAGAAAACGGTGTTATTTAGGATCTAATTCTGTGCATAGGATGATTTGGAAGAACTAAGGAGGTGTCGACCTCTACAAATTATTTTTTTAGACGGAGAGTGACCAGTAAAGGATTCAAAATAAACATGAAAGGTGAATTTGACAGAAAATTTTTAGGAAAATTGTGCTTTTTGTCCAGACAACAACAACAACAACAACTATGACAGCGACAAAAACATGACTTGACTGACTTATGACGACAATACAGACGTGATTGCTGATGAATGGAATGAAGTATGGAATTAATGGAAAGTTAAACACTCAGAGAATAATTGCATTGCAGAATGTGATTACAGAAATTAAAGAAAAGACAGGAAAAGATCAGAAGAAAATGTAGAAAGCAGGATTTGAATCTCCTGAAGTTTGGTTGGGAGAGACAGAGGAAAGGAAAAAAAAAAAACGGCAGAGCAGCTCCGAGTGCAGGAGAGAGCAGAAGGAGGGGGGACACTACCTGCTCTGACAAATGAACATATGACTCCTCAAAACCTGCAAAAAACCATCCGACTGACTTTTGACCATGGTGGAACATTAATTTCTGCATACACCACACACGCCTGTGAATCTGTTGGGACGGAACATTTTTTGTCAAAACAGGAGCCAGCATTCTTTCAGACGGGATGCCATGCCACACACCACAGCCAACCCCCACTGCAGACATCCAGAGGGCCCTGAAAAGCCAGGTGGTTTCATGAATCTCAGGTGTAGAAGCCATGACCACTGTCCTTGAAGCATATTTTTCCGCCTCTGATGACCTGAACTGCACACTCTATTATGACAGAGAAGATGATCAACAGTACCAGGAAGCATTTCACTAGGCAGAATGCCCCACGTGGCATTTAAACTCCACTGACATATAGATTGGTCCTGAAGGGTATAATGGTTTATTTTGCATTTACACACTCACAAATGCAATGGTACTGGACACATCTGTACCTCACATAGAATTAGCACAAAAGGGGCGTTAAAACACAAACTGTCTAAACTGTGCTTTTTCAGATGTTCACGTCTCTCCCTCAATAATAATGTACAGGATAACTTTGCCCCCAACCACTAACTCCTCAGTCCTGCAGCATTTATACATTGTCAGACATCGCGGCAGAGAGACAACAGATCATAAAGATGCAGAGGTGATGTTAAAAACGCTCTCTGATGCTTCATTGTCCACAGGTTCATTTGATGTTAGTTCAGGCTTCACTGTCCCTCCCCCGGTGGCGATTCAGGTAACTACATGAGCACAGGTTTTTAGATCTCAGTGCAGCTGGGTGAAGGATGCAGATGAAAGGATGAAGGAAACTCTGTTTGGTTTGTGGAACTCTGGTGTAATTAGCATTCATATTCTTTGTGCTTTACTCCCTTGAGACCGGTTTTGTAAGCAGATAGTAAAACTTATCGCATGGCACATGATTTAAGGGCTGTTAGTGAAGTCATCATTACTCCAGTCCTCCCTGTGCCTGACCCACACCACATGCTGTCAACTTTAACCCCATAATGTGTGTTGTTCACTGCCATTGATTTAGCAAATGCTTTCTTTTGCATTCCATTACATGTAAATAGCAGACATCTATTTGCATTTCAGTATAACGGTTTCCGTTTGCAGTATACATGCTTTCCAGAGGGATTAAAAAAAATTTCCTGGCATTTTCAATCACTGTTTGAAGTCTCTCTGACAGGATGTTGTGCTATAAGAGGCTTGTGTTTTGTTGGTGTAGGTTGATGACCTCCTGCTAGTAGCACCGACTGCTGAAACCTGCCTGCAAGTAATGAAAGATCTTCTGTTGCAGTTGTATGGTTTGGGTTTTGAAGTGTCTAATAGGAAATTGCAATTTTGCAGAAGGGAAGTCACATTTTTAGGCAGAACTGTTTCCAGCACTGGATCTTCAATGTTTATGGAGCATAAAATGTCTCATTTGTAGCATAAACATCCAGAGATAGTTTGGACATGTTGGATTTATTTTATGGGTCTTTGTGGTTATAGTGGACATTTTCTTCTTTGTTTTGTGGAACGCACGGTCCCCCTTGATGTCAATGATTAACGACAAGGGTGTGACTTACCACACACACAAGACCAAAGACACACACAGGACCAAAGAAACACACAGGACCAAATACTCACACACAGGACCAAAGACTCACACAGGACCAAAGAAACACACAGGACCAAATACTCACACACAGGACCAAAGACTCACACACACAGGACCAGACACACATACACACACACACAGGGCCAAAGACACACACACACAGGACCAAATAAACACTCAGGACCAAAGACACACGCACTGTCTAAATCTGTGATAGTGAGCACTTCTCCTTTGCCAAGACAATCCATCCCACCTCACAGGTGTGCCATATCAAGATGCTGATTAGACAGCATGATTATTGCACAGGTGTGTCTTAGACTGGCCACAAGAAAAGGCCACTCTGAATTCTTCAGTTTTGTTTTATTGAGGGGGACTCAGACAATCAGTCAGTATCTGGGGTGACCACCATTTGCCTCATGAAGTGCGACACATCTCCTTCGCATAGAGTTGATCAGGTTGTCTATTGTGGCCTGTGGAATGTTAGTCCACTCTTCTTCAATGGCTGTGCCAAGTTATTGGATATTGGCAGGAACTGGAACACGCTGTCGTATACGCCGATCCAGAGCATCGCAAACATGCTCAATGGGTGACATGTCCGGTGAGTATGCTGGCCATGCAAGAACTGGGATGTTTTCAGCTTCCAAGAATTGTTTACAGATCCTTGCAACATGGGGCCATGCATTATCATGCTGCAATATGAGGTGATGTTGTTGGATGTATGGCACAACAATGGGCCCAAGGATCTCGTCACGGTATCTCTGTGCATTCAAAATGCCATCAATGAAATGCACCTGTGTTCTTTGCCCATAATATATGCCTGCCCATACCATAACCCCACCACCACCATGGACTACTCGATCCACAACATTGACATCAGAAAACCGCTCACCCACACGACGCAACACACGCTGTCTGCCATCTGCCCTGAACAGTGTAAACCGGGATTCATCCATGAAGAGAACACCTCTCCAACATGCCAGACGCCATCGCATGTGAGCATTTACCCTCTCAAGTCGGTTACGACGACGAACTGGAGTGAGGTCGAGACCTCGATGAGGACGACGAGCATGCAGATGAGCTTCCCTAAGACAGTTTCTGACAGGTTGCGCAGAAATTCTGTGGTTATGCAAACCGATTGTTTCAGCAGCTGTCCGAGTGGCTGGTCTCAGACGATCTTGGAGGTGGACATGCTGGATGTGGAGGTCTTGGGCTGGTGTGGTTACACGTGGTCTGCGGTTGTGAGGCCGGTTGGATGTGCTGCCAAATTCTCAAAAACGCCTTTGGAGACGGCTTATGGTGGAGAAATGGACATTCAATTCCCTAGCAACAGCTCTGGTGGAAATTCCTGCTATCAGCATGCCAATTGCACGCTCCCTCAAAACTTGCGACATCCGTGGCATTGTGCTGTGTGATACAACTGAAGATTTTAGAGTGGCCTTTTCTTGTGGCCAGTCTAAGGCACACCTGTGCAATAATCATGCTGTCTAATCAGCATCTTGATGTGGCACACCTGTGAGGTGGGATGGATTGTCTTGGCAAAGGAGAAGTGCTCACTATCACAGATTTAGACAGATTTGTTAACAATATTTCAGAGAACTGGTTATTTTGTGTATGTGGAAAATGTTTCACATCTTTGAGTTCATACCATTAAAAAATGGGAGCAATAACAAATGTGTTGCATTTATATTATTGGTCAGTGTAGATGTGGCTTTTACTTAAATATGTATGCTCATAATAGGCCTGTGATTTAAATGGTGTCGTGTATCACTGAGTTAAATGTAGCGTAACTTTGCAGCTGGGATGCACATGCAGTTTTGAAACATGACGGGAACACACAGAATGAAGCCAGCTGGCCAAAGGAATTGGCTAGAGAATGGAGCCATTCACAGGACGAGACCTTTTGCAACCGGTTGCGGCTATATCAGGAAAACAACTCCCTTCTTCTGTCAAAACAGCCTGTTGAGTTCCGGAGAGCCACCCCCCTTGATGTCATGTTTCACACACATTCGTGGGAAGATGCATCCTCCAGAAAGGCAGAGGAACAGGAGGGCATTTTAAGAACTCAGTTTGAGAAGCCCCCTTGTCTTCCGCTCCTGGACTTCGCAGCAGTCAGACACGCATCTCTCCCATGCAGCTGTGAATCTTTAGCGCAGGGGTCGGGAACCTTTTTGGCCGAGAGAGCCATAAACGCCATATATTTTTAAATGTAATTTCGAAAGAGCCATACAATAATGTAGCGTCCCTTTCCCACACTGAGGCACGGAGAGTTAACCTCTTTTAAGGTTCTTTATTCTGTTTACGGCAGACCGCAGCAAACGCCGTAAAATTAATCCAGCAACTCCTGAATCTGTCCCGCCGAGACGAGAGCTCTTCTCCCAACTTTATATTCCCTGCTCCCGCTCCAGCCCTCCCATTTCCCTTATTCGGCCCATAGCTGAACCCCATTGGTCCAAACTACCTAACAACAGGCTGAGCGACAGAACTGAGAGCCAATCAGATCTCTGCTTGATGCGTTTAATGAACTTCAGAACTTTTAACGTGGCCCAACAGCGGACCCAACGCAGTCCACTACAATATGTTTAAAACTAAATATACAAGCGAATGTGAGCATTTGATGTAATTTCAACATTTTTAAAGTACAATAAGTCTGTAAATTATTTTTAATAACATCGTTATGCTGTTGCTAATAAATGATGAGTATTTCTCATGGTGGTTTTGCTGATGGTCTAGTCTGGTTGATACGTGGTGAGTTTCAGCTTCATGCAGGCGTTCAGACTTTAAACGTGATCGTAGGTCTGAATGTTCTGTAGATGTGACAAAGACTCACATGCAGACGTGGAGCCAAACACACACTCACACACTGCACTGAGTGACGGGCAGCGGGTTTCACGTTATTACAATCCCTGTGCGATTCACCTGCTACCTGTGAGGAAGAAAGCATCTGCATCTGCGCGCTCTTTCTCAGAGACGGGAGCGCGCAGGTTTAGGCACGGCAATTAATAGGTTTCCTGCTGGAATAAACTCTGTGAAATAGTAGATAATAGTAAACTGAGTGCTGGTGCAGATTTTTCTCTCCAAGCACCGCTACCACTGTGCGCTCCTCTGGCATCGCATCGCGCACGAGAAGGACTGGTCTAATAAAAAAAAATGGTATAATAAAGATTTGTCTGCGAGCCATACGTGACCATCAAAAGAGCCGTATATGGCTCGCGAGCCATAGGTTCCCGACCCCTGCTTTAGCGGATACCCAGAGCTCTGTATTGCTTTTTGTTGATTTACTGGTGAATGGAATCATGCTTCATAGGTTAATTGGCAACTCTAAAATTGTCCCTAGGTGTGAGTGTGAGAGTGAATGGCTGTGTGATTGTTGAAATTCTTCCCTGCAACAGACTAGCGACCTGTTCAGGGTGTCCCCTGCCTTCGCTCATGAGTGGCCGGGATAGGCTCCGGCAGCCCCGTGACCCCGAAAGGGAAAAAACGGATAAGAAAATGAATGAATGGAATCATTGCTTGACTGTAATAAATACGAACTCAGAGACAACGTTGGTTTGGAAATGTGTTTATTCTGATCTCTCTGATTTTTTGGACAGGCATTGTAGGTTCAGGAAGATTTAATTACCTACAATGTGTTAAAAACATAAATACAGAAAAGCCACCCATAACTGAAACACACTCAAATCCATCTAACCCAAATTGTTTTTGTGTTGAAAACAAATAAAAAATGAATTTGGCAAAGTGGGAGTGCTGCTCCTGACACAGTTGAAACCAGAATATCAGACATAAAGAAAGCACTTGTATTACAGGGGGGGTCAAACTCAGTGGCAGAGGGGGCCTAAATCCAAAACACACTTTAGGCTGCGGGTCGAACATGATAAACATTTATTGAACACACGAAAGCTAAACTTTTAAACTTTTAAAACTTTAACTTAACTTTAACTTTTTAAACATAAATATGAATAAAAACAGACATGAATATTAATTCAGAATAATAAATATATTCTGTCAAAATTATACAAATATGAACAAAGCCAGGAAATATTAAAAATTAGAAGTAATAAATCAAATTATTTTGTTTTCTTTGCTTTTTTGTCGTTTTCTTAGAGCTGAACTTCTGACATCATTTTTAGCAAAATGTTCATTTCTGCTGGGTGTGGGATGTTCTGTGTGTGTCTTTGGTCCTCTGTGTGTGTGTCTCTGGTCCTGTGTGTGTGAGTCTTTGGTCCTGTGTGTGAGTCTTTGGTCCTCTCTGTGTGTGTGTCTCTGGTCCTGTGTGAGTCTTTGGTCCAGTGTGTGTGTCTCTGGTCCTGTGTGTGTGAGTCTTTGGTCCTGTGTGTGTGTCCTTGGTCCTGTGTGTTTCTTTGGTCCTGTGTATTTCTTTATTCCTGTGTGTGTGTGTGTGTGGTCCTGTGTGTTTGAGTCTTTGGTCCTGTGTGTGTCTTTGGTCCTGTGTGAGTATTTAGTCCTGTGTGTGTGTCTCTGGTCCTGTGTGTGTGGGTGTCACAGCTGATGACAACTGCTGTTTGACGCCAAGGTCAAATTTTTTTGACTTTTCCAACAGCAAAAGCTGAGGCCCTGCAGATCTGCTGCAGACAGCTTTCTATAATTTTGTCAAACAATCAAAATCTTGAAAGTTTGGTTAAAATGTATTGATTATATGATGTTTGACTTTTTCCTCACAATGACAACGTTTATTTGAATTTCTCAACTGTTTTCGAAAAATCGTGTGTTACCTTGATCATGTTCCTCTTTGTACATATGCACTTTGGGGAGGTTCAAGATTGCTACATAGTGAAAAGGGGATGGAAGGACAGTTGGGACGATAAAAAAGTGCTGTAGAGTCCTGCTGCACACAGTCAACAGAGCAAGGTGAGGATGAGGAGGGCTCTTCAGCTGCTGTTGGCCTCTATGGCCTTGGTCTCCTTAATGTCTCTCATCGATGCTGGACCGCTGTGAGTAACCCCCCCACCAGTACTTGAGAAAGCTTTCATGGCACAGTGCATAAGGAAGAATGCTATTCCTACTGTAAAAATGTTTGGCTTTTAGTTTGATTATTTCAAACCAGTTTTTGTCTTCATACCCGTTTCTTTCTGTAAACGTAAACATGAGAAACTCGTATAAAAACAAACAGTTCATCTTTTTATCAGATTACCCAGGATCCTACAGGATAGTAGGTAATCGTACAGTAATGTACAGGATTACAGATGGTTGTAAATAATGGTGTGTGGACAATATTTAGTGCTCTGCAATAAAAATTTTAGAACATGTATTATTACTTCAGCAGCATGTGAGGTTTAGGAGTGTTGTTGCTGCCAACATTATGCTTTGAAATATTAAATATGTCTTGTTTTGCACCGTTATCATAAGGCTGCACCCCACCCCCACCCTTTAGACACACTTAGGAAAAGGGTTTGTATATTCAGGGATAAGGTTTCATTGATTATTTGCTGGATCCTATTCAAAATGATCGTGGAGTATAAAGTCCAGCAGCCCAGAGCAAAGACCCCATATCTCCTGCCCCCACTTCTCAACCAAAGGAAAAAGTAAATTAGAAAACAAAAGTGTGCAAATTTTCAAGCAGTGATGGGACAATAAGTAGCAGGCTAAATATTTTAATGACTAATATCTGCTTTACAGTAACCTGATGTCTGCCCCCAACCTGCTACGTGTGGGAACACCAGAAAACATCTTTGTTGAATGCCAGGACTGTGCTGGGGGGAACCAACCTGTCACCATCTCTGTTAAAAACCATCCAACAAAAATTAGAACACTGGCGACCACACAAGTAACCCTAACCAATGACAATAACTTCCAAGGCTTTGGACAGATTACTGTAAGTACACATGTACATAGAGGTATTCACATGCTCTCATGACTACAAAGCCTGCATGTACAGACCCCACCCACTTCAATCTGGCTTTCAGATCCCACCTGGAGACTTCAGCAAGGATCCATCTGCAAAACAGTATGTCTACCTGGAAGCTGTGTTCCCAGACCAAACATTGGAGAAAGTCGTCATGGTTTCCTTCCAGTCCGGGTACATTTTCATCCAGACCGACAAGACGTTGTACACCCCCAACAGCAGAGGTATGTGACAAGGTAACATTATGACTATGGAAAAACATACTAAAGAAAAGAAACATTAGTTCTACCTGTGTTTATATATGCAGGGACTAATGTATTGTTTTTCTTGAGATGAATATTTGTAATCCACTGACATTTCTGGATGTGTTATGAAGCCAGCGGCAGACATCATCCACAAAATGGATCTTGTTTCTGGACATTTATTTTCAGCTCAACACACTACAACATGCAGCAGCTCTTGTCAACAAAAACTACTTCTTCTTTTACCTTCCTCAGTCGTTTCTCCCACTCACTGCTCCGTCTAGTGGCGTCAAGTGTTATAACAATAGCTGAACACAACATCCCCCCTTAATTAAGAATAACCTGTGCTGTCACAACAATCCCTGAATTTAATCCTTATGTGGCCAAGTATAAAATAATTGGCTAAACACACACAGCTCCAAAATAATGTGGGTATTTTATTTCCTGACTATTCCAAAGAAAAGGAACAGTATTAATTTTGGCTTGATTTGGTTGTGCAGAAATAAAAGAGAAAAATGCATGATGGAATGAAAATAAGGAAAATTTCCCAACAAGAGAACAGCATCGGCCCTATTCTAAAATAAAACACAATAGAGGCCAGCAATCATTTACAGGTTCACAGTAATATGCAAAAACACAATGTTCATAACAAATACAAAAAATTCTCAAACTCACAGAAAAATGGGGGCAAAAGGACCGGCTCCTATCGGCCTCTCCCGCAAGCAAGCTGAACAACGCTGTCTCCCCTCTGTGCAGAACACGCATTAGAAAATTACACAGTGGACATTAACTAAAATTTAACAGTCACTGGACAGATGTAGGTGGAAATTCAAAAACAAACTCACGCCGTCCCGCAGCTCCGTGGCCTTGCAGAATGCCCCGCCCTGCTGGGGCTGAGGCAAGACCATAAGGAACCCTGCAGAACCTGAACAGTCCCTCATGAGTGATGAAAGCCAATAAATCCCTGCTGTCTGGGTGCAGCAACACTTGGTGGAATGTGCTCTCCAGATCGATGGTTTACAATAGTGTTGCACCTGTTAGCGCTGAGAGTAATTCCTCCATGTGAGGAAGAGGAAAGCTGTCCACCACAATGGCCTTGTTAGGCTCTCGCAGGTCCACACACATTCTGATATTTCCTTTTTTTTTGTGTGACCACTATTGGCGAGACCTAGGGAGAAGCATTGATGCGCTCAATCACACCAGCTGAGAGGAGGTGGTTAAGCTCCTCTGACACACTAGCCTTCAGCGTATGCATGAAACCAACAGCACATTAAAGGTTTGCAGGGGCAGCTGGCTGTGAGACAGAACATGCCTTTAGAGCAGCTGAGGGTAAAGACAGAGAATGTGTGGATGGCAAGTATGCAGCGTTCCCCTCAATGCGCAGATTGAAACCACCCTTGAACTTTTCCTCATGTATGCAGAGTGGCAAAATGGAGACTGCAGCACACAGTCAGTTTCATCAACTGTGAGCTTTCAGCCACTTTGATGTTCACTGCAACTTTTATTCTGCCTGGGGTGACTGCTCTGTCCACCAACAGAAGTGAGTACTCTGGCAATTCAACTACTTTAACTGATTGTGTCAGCAAAGATCTGCACACTCGTGCAAAATTGTGTTACAGTTTCTGCAGGTCTCTTTGGTTGCTTGGCATTCACTTGAGTTAGCCAAGTGTTTCTCAGATCCACAACAGAAGCATGTGCGTGTAGAAGGAGTAGAAGTGGACTTCTGTACGTGCTTTGCAGGAAAACATTGGCGTGATAGCAATGTTAGCAATGTGATAGCATCTGCTAGCATCAAGTTAGTTTTAAGCGGAAGCCACGGCTGAAAAACGTCTGGAAGTTGCACGTTTGAAGCCATCGTCTTTCCCCTCAGACTGTACTTGTAGGTTCACCTCGTCGCCAATTTGTTATGTGGCCGGCTGCAGAAATCATCCACATAATGGATCTTGTTTCTGGACTTTATTTTCAGCTCAACACTACAACATGCAGCAGCTCATGTCAACACTAATTTCTGCCTCTACCTTCCTCAGTTAAATCTCCTGCTCCGCCCAGTGGTGTCAAGTGCTACAACAATAGCTGGACACAACAGGATGTGGTCTTTTTATGATTTTCATGTGTTTATTTATGTTATGGACGGTTCACCTGACGCACCGCAGTCACGCCCCAAGGTTATTAAATGGGGTCCGAACAGGTGCGCAAAGGAGGGAAGAAGGAAGGTGAAAGACAGGCCGACATACGCGATCCAGTGAGTGGGCGCATTCCAAAGAAACCGATTAAAGAGACTAGCTGGTGAGATCAAAACTTTATTTTTTTCTTCTTGGGTACCCAAACACATTTTTTTATTGGTATACTAGGGCCGTTTTTTTTGTTTGGATTATTGGACTGAGAGCGATATGGACATGTTCGCGATGCGGGTTTGTATGGACATCTTCATTTGACTCTAGTGTGAGCATGAGCCTGTAAAAGGAAAAAGTGAGAAAGAAAGAAACTGGGGCTCTGAGAAAATTAAAAGTATGTTTTGAAAAAAAAAAATCTACAGGTGTATTGCTGTTTTGAATTATTATTTGATTCTGTTTAAACAGTTTTTGAAGAACCCAAAAGAATTTTTGATAGCATACATTATTTAAGTTAAGTAGTGTTTGTCACAGCCCCCCCCCCTCCCCCCCGCCTCTCTTTACGGATATCTGGGGGAGACCATTCCTGCTTGAAGTTTTTTTTTTTAATGACAAGGTTCAGGGCATTAAAAAGGCCATCAACTCCACAACACATATAACTATCCAACGGCCACCTACTCACTCTAAGCTGACTCACTTTGCACCTGTCACTGACCAAACTGTCCAAGAGACCATCACCCGTCTGAGCTCGTCTACATGCTGCCTTGATGTGTTACCCACTAGATTTCTAAAGTCTGTCCTGAACAGTGTGTTGCCACCAATTACTCAAATAGTTAACATGTCTCTTCAATCTGGAATATTTCCAGAGGCCTTAAAAACTGCAGACATTAAACCCCTCCTGAAGAAGAGTGGTTTTGATCCCACTGTACTGAATAATTACAGACCTATCTCTAATCTGCCATTTTTAGGAAAAGTCCTTGAAAAAGTTGTCTACCAACAGCTCACTGACTTTCTCTTATTAAACAATTCATTTGATGTTTGCCAGTCAGGTTTTAGACCCCATCATAGCACAGAAACTGCTCTTATCAAGGTAACAAACGACATCCGCCTGAACACTGATGATGGCAAAGTCTCTGTCTTAATCCTGCTAGACCTGAGCACTGCCTTTGATACTGTTGATCATGGGATCCTTTTGCACAGACTCCAAGACTGGGTTGGGATCTCTGGATCTGCCCTAAGTTGGTTCAAGTCTTATCTAGAAAACAGGAAATACTTTGTTGAAATTGGGAGTTGCGTCTTAGACTACATGGCCTTGACTTGTGGTGTGCCCCAGGGATCGATCCTGGGACCCCTTCTGTTCAACCTCTACATGCTGCCACTAGGGCAGTTAATACGCAGTAATAACATATCTTATCAAAACTATGCAGATGATACTCAGATCTATGTGTCACTGACAACAGGTGAATATGGGCCGGTGGATTCACTCAACCACTGCCTCCAACAGATCAGTGCGTGGATGCAGAACAACTTTCTCCAGCTAACCTCAGACAAGACCGAAGTTATTGTTTTTGGCCCACAGAAACAAAGAGAAAGTGTCAGCATCTACCTTCATTCTCTGTCTCTTAAACCCTCAAATCAATTCAGAAATCTAGGGGTAATCATGGACTCTGACCTAAACTTTAACAGCCATATCAAGTCAGTAACATCAGCGGCATTTTACCATCTGAAAAACATTGCCAAAATCAAAAACATAATATCAAAGCCAGACCTGGAGATATTTATTCATGCATTTGTCTCCAGCAGGTTAGACTACTGTAACGGCCTGCTCACCGGCCTCTTCAAATGAGCTGTAAAACAGCTTCAGTTCTTTCAGAATGCTGCTGCTCGAGTCCTGACCAAAACCAGGAAGTATGATCACATTAGTCCTGTGCTCAGGTCTCTGCACTGGCTCCCTGTTCCTCAAAGAATAGACTTCAAAGCAGCTCTGCTTGTGTACAGGTCTCTCCATGGCCGTGCACCAAAGTACATCTCTGACATGTTAGTGCCATATGAACCATCTCGTACTCTGAGGACCTCAGGGTCCGGCCTCCTGTTAATTCCCAGAGTCAGAACTAAACAAGAGGAATCAGCGTTTCAATATTCTGCAGCTAAAATCTGGAACAGCCTCCCTGAAGCCGTAAGACAGGCCTCTTCTGTGTTCATGTTCAAATCTAGACTTAAAACATTTCTGTTTAGCCCTGTATATGACTGAAAGGTCCTATCTGCACTTTCTTTCCTTTCCTTCTTTTAATTTTAAATCAATTTTCAAATTTTATCTTCTCTTTTAAAGTAAATTTTACGTTAATTATTTCTATGATGTATTGTGATTTTAATGCATTTTTCTGTTTTGTGAAGCACCTTGAATTACTTTGTGAACGAATTGTGCTATACAAATAAACTTGCCTTGCCTGAAGGCTTGGTGTGACTGGACACTCCCCGTCTTGTTTTACTCGCCACATTCAAAGACACACATGTGTGTGTCTTTGGAGAGGCCCAGCCCTTTTGATAAACAGCTACATGATTCATTTAGCCAATGGTGTTTACATTGGCCAAGCTGGGAGAGGCTTCCTTTTTATCTACTGTTTACTGGCCCAAGACAGTGACCTGAAGTTGGAAGAGGCTTGGTAAAAAATGTGGTGCAAATCTTGGAAATCTTGCTGCAGGCTTTTCTTTCACAGCTCTACTCTGATATATGAAAAACTCGGTGTTATATAAATCATGCCAGACACAATCTGCGACTATTAATTTCCCTTCCATGAACAATTTTCAAACAGTTGGCACTTCCCTAAATTATAAGGGACGCCATCCAAACATCACTACCAAATCTGACTCCCTGATTGGTCAAACTTCAGCCTGGTTTAATTTTCAACACAGGTTCAATCTCTGTGTTTTTTTACATGAAGCAGTTGTAAAAACGTGCATTTTTGCTAGCACACAAATATAGTAAAATAATGTTTACCCTCAAAAGAAACAAAAATGTACATAAATTTATGACCTGTGTCCAAACCTAAATGACCCACTATTGTAACATTGTAACATAATATCTAACACCAGAAGATCTCAGCTCTTGTCTGTTTGCCTGTTTGTCAGTAAAGAAAGAATGTAATGAATTACAGTTCAAATATCATTAATTAATTATAATTACTGGAGTAAAGAAACCCTCATTGCTTTGTTACTTATGTTTTGCAGGCTTTGACTTTTTCTGGGTTAAATGGAATGAAACAGAGGTTAATTGAAAAAAACTCTAACTGGTTCATGCGGAGAATTGGGGATAGGTTAAAGACATGCCCTCATTGCTGCAGTCACATTGCTTTCCTAACTGGCTCAAAGGTGAGACGAAAAGAGATGCTGCGATTGTGTTTCTGATCAATATGATGGGGGGGGGGGGGTAGTTTCTTACTCTTCCTGTTGCTCTGGGGCAACCCTCTTGGGGCCGTCCATTGCCGCGGGATCTGGGGGAGGCGGGTAGGAGGGCTGGTTGGTCCTCTCCTGGGAGGGGACCATGGTGGTATTCTCTGTGCTAGTGCTTTGCAGATAATTTTTACATCTGCATTGATTAAAGAAATGGGGCAATAGCTTGAAGGGCTCATAGGATCTTTGTCTGGTTTTAGGAGGAAAATTATGTTAGCAGAGTTCATGTTAGGTGGCATTGTATGGCTTTCCATGATAAATGTTACCATTTCATAAAACGTTGGTGTCAGCTGTTCCCAAATTTTTTTTATAAAACTCAGCAGCCATCGGATCCTGGTGCATTACCATTAGGCATTAGTGACAGAGCGTCATGAAGTTCAGACAGCGAGACCGCTGAGTCTAAGTTTGTCATCTGATCTTCATTTAATCTGGGTAGGTTTATTTTATCAAGAAAGGAGTTGATGCTTTGCTCTGATGGGTTAATCTGTGATGTCTATACATTTTTATAAAAGTCTTTAAATGGGATATTGATTTTGACCGGATCATGAGTGACATCTCCTGTTTGGTCATTGATGGAAGTGATTGTTGATTTCTCTTTATTAATTTTAAGCTGGTTAACAAGAAATTTGCAAGATTTGTTTGAGTTTTCAAATCTTTCAAGTCGTAGCCTTTGTATTTGGATATTGTATTTGGTTAAATAGTAATTCAATTTTCATCTAGAAACTAAGTAAGGTACTTAATTACTTATTAGAAGTAATTTACCAAACACTGAAAATAAACAGGTACACTAACACACATTTACATCAATCAATCAATCAAACTTTATTTATAAAATAGCGCTTCTCATGCAGTTGCACAGCTCGAAGCGCTTTAACATTAAAAACAGAAAACACACAATAATACAGTCAAAACCCCCACCCATCCTTTCCACTCCCCTCCGTTAAAACAGATGACCCATGACCCCAACGTACAATGAATAGTGACTATGTAACTGTAAAAATAAATCAATACAAACAAGTATGGCTTGGCTCTGCTGTGAGGAAACAGTATTTGGGAATCAATTCATATAAAGAGCCAGCCATGCCATGAGAGCATCGCCACGGTGACCACCTAGACTTTTACAAAAACGGGGTCCACTTCACAGCCATAAAGCTGCAAAGTTAGACTCCAGCTGCCCCAGCAAGGGCGACAACCGCGGCAACAACCACCGACCAGATAGAAAAGATCCCCACAAGAAACACTGGGGCTAAAACCATGATAAGATACTAAAATTAAAGACATAAGATGTAAATCAAACATAAAATTGAGAATAAGATGCATAAAATAAAATGAAATACATAAAATAGCCTTTACTAAAACTAATAGAATAACTTAGTAGTTAAAATCCATTAAAAGCTAAATTTAAATGGTGGGTCTTGAGCCTCTTCTTAAAAACCTCTACAGTCTCTGAGGTTCTCCGGCAGACTGTTCCACAGGTGAGGACCGTAATGGCTGACGAATTCTCACCATAAGTTTTGGTTCTCACCTTAGGGACAACTAAAAGTACAGCACTGGAGGACCTCAGGGTCTGCGAGGGCTCATATTTAGAAAATGATTTGAAGAAGAAGGCCCAAGATCATAAAAACATTATTAAACCATTTAAGTAATTTTAAAATCAATCCTGAAACGCACAGGGAGCCAAGGCAGTAATTTTAAAACCGGTGTAATGTGTTCCCGCCCTCTGGTCCTCGTCAGAACTCGTGCCGCTGAGTTCTGCAATAAGTGTAGATTTAAAATAGACTTTTTGGGTAAACCAGAGAACAGGGCATTACAATAATCTAAACAACTAAAAATAAAAGCATGCATCAGCACCATTACTCTGGTAATGTTTTTGGGTTTGAAATCCTGTCTTAACGACATTTCTAATGTGTTGGATAAAATTTAGCTGAGAGTCAAAAAGTACGCCAAGGTTTCTCACACATTAAGAAGGTTTAATATTATGCAGATGTAGTAAAGTCATCTCTCTGTTGTCTTCAGAACAGATGATTAAAACTTCAGTTTGGTCCTGGTTGAGCTGTAGGAAGTTTTCTGCCATCCACGACTTTATATCTTGAATACAGTTTAAAAGAGTGTTAACAGGTTCAAGGTTATCAGGAGACACAGCGATGTAAAGCTGTGTATCATCAGCATAGCTGTGAAAGACCTAAAATCGACCCTTGGGGAACCCCACAACTTATTTCATGGGTTCTTGAAGAGCATGTATCCATACTTACATAAAAGTGTCAATCTGTTAGGTAAAAGTAAAACCACTTAAGGACATTTCCAGAGAGGCCCACTAGACTTCTAAGTCTGTCTAATAGAATCTGGTGATCTACTGTATCAAAAGCGGCAAAAAGATCCAGCAGCACCAGATCATTCTAAGATTCTAAGATCATTAACCATCTTTAAAAGAGCTGTATCTGTCCTATGGTTTGTCCTAAAACCAGACTGATATTTTTCTAAAATGTGTTGGGTATTTAAAACCTTATGCAGTTGAATAACGATGCTTTTTTCTATAATTTTACTTAAAGTTAAGATATGATTAGATAAGATTAAGTTGGATATGGGTCTGTAGTTATCCAGAGTTTTTGGGTCTAAATGACTCTTCTTCAGAAGGGGCCTCACCACCGCCGTCTTACAGGCAGAGGGGAAGACCCCTGTCTAAAGAGAGCAGTTTACCAAATTTAAAAGTTCTAACTCAAAGAATCCATAAAATATTTTAAAAAGTGAAGTGGGAAGGGGATCTAAAAGGCAGGTTGTAATGTTTACTTGGGATACAACTGAACCAAGCATCTCCGGCATCAACCAAGACAAAACTCCCCAGTGTTTCTTCTGGTAAACACAATGCTGGTGATCTGCGTGTGTTGAATAGATGAAATGTTTGATCTTATAGCATTGATTTTATCAATGAAGTGGTCTGCAAAGTCCTCACATGCAGCATTAGATGATGGCATGGAGGACTTGTTGAATCTTTTTTTATTAAAATATTAATAGTTTTAAAAAGATATTGTGGGTCGTTTTTATTTTCTGAAATGACTTTTGAAAAATAGGAGGTTCTGGCCCATTTAAATGAGGTATTGTATATTTTGGGTTGTTTTTCTAACGTGTCTTAATGAATGATTCATTTCGTCTTCCTGTATCTTCTCTCTGCCCTCCTGCAATTCTGCTTCAGACGCTTAATGTCATCAGTCTTCCATGGGATTTTAGGAGTGGTTCTTAATGTTCCTGAAGTCTGTTATTAAAATGATCAACAGTAAAATCACAGGGTGCAGGTAAAATCAGAGCATGAGTTTGCTTAAAAATATCAACAAAACTCGCAGCGACTTCAGGAGTTAAATACTGTTTCCTCTCAGTTCCCATTGAGGCTTCCTGCTGGATTTTACATGCGCACAAGAATTCACACATCTGTCTAGCACAAACATTCCCAGTAACTACACATACATGCACAAATATTGACAAAGGTGCATACACATTTAAAAACATTCACAGACACTCATTTTGATAAATATTTTCCAACAAACGCATAAGAATGTCCTTATGTATATTTGCATGAACATTTGATCATGGATTGGATTGTGGCAACTATGTAAAAAGTAAGTAAAACACTCCTGTCAAGCAATTACTCAAACTATTGAAAATCAGCAACGGAGACAATTTGTAATGTGTGTTCTGTATGTATTAGTACAAATATGACTACTTTTGATCAAACACATTCATATTCCACTTTTTTTTAACCAGTTTAGGAATTTATATATTACTTAGATTTAATATATCTATGTATTTTTGCTTTAATTTGGCTTTTTCTTTGAAACCTATCGTTTCAGAAATATTCACAAACACGTTTACAGATGTGCACCAACATTTAGACACATGAGCATCACATCTACATTCACACCCACGTTTGCATAAACATTCATTCACACATGCAAAAACATGAGACAGACAGCAGATGAAAAAGTTTCTGTGTTTTTTAGTTTATTACAGAATGTTTGGAGTGACCCCTCGCATGGAGCCAGTAGAAAAAGTTCATAATGCCCAGACTGACACCTCTATCTCCATTGAGATTGTGGTATTCTACTTAATTCTTCCATATTTTCAAATTGGACTTCGAGCAGTAAATGGACCACCAAAAACACCAAATGTTGTCTGACTACAGACCCCTGAAGGCATCATCCTACCGTTGGAACCTGTCTCTCTGAAGTCAGGACTGCACTCTGGAGACTACCAGCTGAATCAGACTGTCAGGTGAGATCTTCTACAATGTGCTCTCATGAAAACTTCAGCAGAACTGGTGGATAGAAAGTGATAACAAATGAATAACACTATGTAGATACTAAGACAAACTTAAAAACAATATTTACCTGCAGCTCTAAGGTTGACTGAAACAGTTGGTAACTGTGAAGACAGACAAGAGCAGACAAGAGTACTGAGAGATTAAACACAAACAGAAAGCAGAAAGGTATGTGAGATTATGTGAGATTGATAATCTCAATGGACTTTTTCCTTTTTAGTTAAAGGTTAATAAACCTCTGCAAATGAAATAAAATCAACCCTTATTCATATAGCACTTTTCCAATACATGTCACTGGTTTGCATAAAATAGAATCAAATTTAAAAACAAAATGACACAACAAACAATGCCGACCCCCCCCCCCCCACACACACACACACACACACTCACACCATGATAAAAAGAGTGATAAAATGATGTAATGTGGAGACCTGGCTTTGTCCTGAAGTGGGGAAATGACATTTTGGGGATATGTCCACATCAGTGACCCCCCACCTAAGTTCACATGTTATTCCCACAGGTTTACGTGCAGCCAAGCTGCAGATTGCAGCGTTTCCCCGCATGGTCCTGGATTTTGTGTCCATCAAGGCTAATGTTGTTAGCCTGTGTTTATAGCCTGTCCTAACCCTTCCAGCACGGTTCTTCAATATAAAAAGCACTGTCCACACGGATTAAATAAAACGATGAGCTCGCAGGCGCTTCTTAATATTCATTACATTAATAAAAAGCACGTTTGGAAGATCGCCTCGTATTACGGAGCTGCTGCATAAATGTCTGTGGCAGCAGTCTGTTTACAACGGGACGCATCTCTTCTTCGGGGGGGGGGGGGTTTACCACTACTGTGCATGCCCAAATGATTCATTCCGACCGAAAGTGTGGGCCATGGGAACGCTTGTTCTAATCGGAAAAAGGTTTTCTGGGCCCATGTGCACGGGTGAATTTTAACCCGACCATTGATCCGATCAAGATATTCTGCCCATGTAAACGCGTCTACTGAGATGGAAGTGTGTTGACAGGTTCCACAAATGTGATGTAAAGATGGAAGGAGAACTTTAATGAACTGCTGAATAAGGAAAAAAAATGTTAGAAAGCACAAGATGGACGATATGGATGTTCAGAAGCAGGAATAAGATAAAAGGCTGAAAAGTTGGAAGGCAATAAAGAGAATGAAGAGTGGGAAGGTAGGATGGTTCTAACAACATATCTGTGGAGCTATTGAAGTGTTTCAGAGAGGTATGACAGAGGAGCCAAAACACAACAAACATCTGTATGTAAATAAAAGGGGCTGCAAAAGGGATTAGACATAAAAAAAGATGGAGAAGTTTTAGTGCTTAGGGTCAACAATCCGGAGCAATGTGGGAAAGAGGTGAAAGGGAAGTGTGTTCAAGTAGAGAAAGGTGGAGAAAGTTGGATTATGTACGGAAAGGGTGTAGCTTAGTTGGCTCGGTTTAAAAAACCTGGGTTTGCTTCCCAGGGCTGCAATAAGCTTAAAAAGTTCGATCCTTAGGCAAGACCAGTCACGCTGCTGCTTATCTGGGTCTTCCTGTTGTGTTGTGTCAGGAAGGGCACAAAAAGTGATTAAAAACTCTGCCAAAGATTGTGGTCAAGCACCAGAGGGATTCAGCAAAAGCTGAAAGGTGAACAACAATATGTAAGGAAATGGTGTTAACCAGAATGAAAGGAAAGTCATACAAGACAATGGTAAGTGCAGTCATCCATTTATCCATCTATCCATTTTCTTCCTCTTACTTCAGTCTAGGTTGCAGGGACAGTCTAAGTCTAAAATATGTCCAGGGCCACTTGAAGGCATTCAAAGGTCAGGAGACATAGTCTTTCCAGCCAGTCCTGGGTCTTTCCTGAGGTCTCCACCTGGAACACCTCCCCAGGGAGGCACTAATAAGAAAAAGGCAGAGCTGAAGATGTTCTCTTTTGGAGTGACATGGACAGATTCAAGAAAAGTACTTAAGAGGGTTGGCTGATTTTAAATGTTTTTGAGATTAATGCTGGAAACCAGATGGAGATGGTCTGGAGAAATTTGGAGGATGGGCAATGATGATGCTGAGGTTGGAGATACAAACAAAGAGGATGAACAAAGAAGGCATTCATGGAAGTAAAGAAGGAGGAAATGAGGGTGATTCGTGTGAGTTCAGAAGATGCAGAGGAAAGGGATACATGGAAGCAGATGATTCTCACTGCTGCCTTCTGCAGAGCTCTGTTTTAACTTGTGTGCTTCAAGACATATTTCCAGTGCAAGACCATTTTCATTTCTTGTAAGTTCTAATCTATTTGATGCTGTGTGTCTGTATAGTCCTGGACTTTGGAAAATTGTGGCAAAGTTCCAGAGCAACCCACAGGAGAGCTTCTCTGCAAATTTTGAGGTCAAAGAATATGGTAAAGTGTTTCTTATACACCTTCTTACTTACATATTTCTCTTGATTGACCTAAACCAAACCTAAAAACATTTTTCACAGTGCTCCCGAGCTTTGAGGTCAAGCTCTCCTCCCTGAGATCTTTTTTTTATATCGACAGTCAGACTTTGGAGATTGACATTAAAGCCAGGTGGGTGAATCTTGTGCGCAACAACTTGTGGCATTGAATCCTGTTTCCATGGTAACTTTTGTTTGGTGTGCAGGTATCTTTTTGGACAAGAAGTGAATGGAAATGCCTATGTTGTGTTTGGAGTTATGGACCAAGGCCAGAAGAAGAGCCTCCCTGACTCTCTATCTCGAGTGCCGGTGAGAACAGATTGTACATTTTTCCAATTCCGTCATGGTGATCTTGTTGCATAGTTTCAGAAAGACAGAACTGCATGTGTCTTTGGGTCCTTAGATTGAAAACGGAGAAGGAAGAGCAGTGTTGAAGAGGGAACAGATCACAAAAACCTTTCAGGATATCAATCAGCTTGTGGGCACCTCCATCTTTGTTTCTGTTAGTGTGCTGACAGAAAGCGGTAAGATGAAGACAATCCATCCTCATGTCAATCGTGCTGCTTCAAAAAGGGGCTGAAAGGACTTCAATGTTCAATTCTTTCAAATGTTTGACAGGGAGTGAGATGGTGGAGGCAGAGCTAAGAGGCATCCAAATCATCATATCTCCTTACACCATCACGTTCAAAAGAACTCCAAAATACTTTAAACCTGGAATGTCCTTTGATGTGGCGGTAAAACATTGACCTACATTTGTAACTTTTGACTGTAATGTTTGTTGCTCTGAATCTTTGAAAAATACTAAAAGAGAAAAGTTAATCTTAACCTGATTGTTTAACCTTTCTTTTATTGAATGACAGGTCGAAGTTTTAAATCCTGATGAAAGTCCAGCAGGGAACATCCCAGTGGTTGTAATTCCTGGTCCTGTAAGGGGCTTTACTGCAGCCAACGGCATGGCGAGGCTGACCATCAACACAGCAACACAGGATGAAAGGCTGTCAATCTCTGTAAGACCAAACCTGCAACAATACAATGGAAAAGCTGCTGCAAATATTACACAACCTTTTCAGTTCTATGTGGTTTAACTTTGTCTTTTTTAGTTCAGTATCATTTCTTTGAACTGTTCCGTCTAGCTTAATTCAGTTTAAGTCATTGAATTCAAACTGCAGCCGAGCAAGAATTTATTAATTTCAATCCAGTTTATTACATAAATATCAGCTTAATGTAGCTCAATTCAGTTCAGCCACTGATCTGTTCAATTTCATCTATTTAAATTGGTTCAGTTCAATACAATTTGTTATACATTTATTGCAATTTTGAAAAATCTGCTAAATTCCAAGTTCATGGTAATTTAATTCCCTTTATCTTTAGACTAACTACAAGCCAGTCAAAATTTGTTCAGTAAAACTTAGCTTTTCTTTTTTTTTTTAAAGAAAGTTTCTTTTTTTATACTTTGCAGCAGATAAGACAGACATTTGTCAATTTGGGCATTTCTGCACAATTAATAATATATGTTTATTAACCAATGACATGTTTACTTTGCTTAGCTATTTCCATTTTTATTAACTTACTTAGCCACACATTTTTGCTTTGTACTTTTAAATATGTTACGTGTTATTCTTTAAATCATTTTACATAAGTGTAAAAGACCCTCTTTGTGTTTTACCGACAGTAATCAGAATTTTGTATTACTTTGTGACTGTTCAGCCTTTTACTTGCTATTTTTAAACTAGTTTAGCAAGTAGCCTCCTTTGAATCATGATCAGCATCATTTGTTTTTTCCACTGGGAGATTACAGCACAGTCAGCTTTTGAAAAGACAATTGCTGACATGTAGCTGAATGATCTCCAATGTTTTCCCTAAGTAAAATCAATTTGTTCCCGAAATGCTCTTCGCAGGCCAAGACTGATGATCCAAACATTTCACTTGACAGACAAGCCCAAGCCACAATGCAGGCATACCAGTACTCTACCACCAGCAAGACTTACATCCATATTGGTAAGTACGGCTAAGTTTAAAATAAGTTTAATACAAGAGTAGTAAAAATCAAATCAACCTTTACTTAAAAAATGCAGTGTCCATTCATCAAATTCAATTCATTTTATGAAATTTAATGCAGTAGTTTTGAAACAAAACACAACCAGAACCTAGTGTGGTAACACTTTATAATAAGATTCCATAACAAGCTTTGTTTTAACAAGCAAAATAGAATTTTCAGGGTGTTAGTAAGACATTTATTAGTACAATAATTCTAATAAGGTTCTTTAAATTACTTAGTTAACACATTTACAAGCATTATCAGTAGGGTGTTTTTAAAATGCCATTGATACATTTATTGGCATTATAGATGCCTAACAAATTTGTCAGTGTTAATAAGCTTAATAAGATTTATTAACAACTTTTGTTAACAAATTAATAAGTATTATTATTTTTTGGGGTTCTAATACGACATTTATTTGCATTATAGATGCCTAACACAAGTGTTAATAAGCTTAATAAGTTTTATTAACTAACTTAACAAATTAATAGGCTTTATCAATGTGTAAGATGCTAGTAAGATATTTAAAAGTATTATAGATGTCTTGCAAAGACTTGAAAGTGTTAATAAGATTCTTTAAAATCTCAAGTCAGACAATTGTCTTCAAAATCCATATTATTAAACTGCTTATAAGCTTAACAAATGTATTAATTAACTTTGTTAACAGTTTATTAATTGTTTTGTAGCACCTCATCTAAAGTGAGGAAGGTTTTTAACCACAAACAACCACAAAGCATAAAGCTTGTAAAAAGAACTATATAACATTAAAACAGACTAAACATGCAAAAATATTTCTGTAAAAGAAAGATTATATTAACACTTAGGCTTGTGTGAGACACCTATAATGCCAATAAATGTATCATTAGCATCTTAAAAAAACATCCTAATAATAATGCTTTTAAATGTGTTGACTAAGCAATTTAATAAACCTTATTAGACGTATTGTAATAATTAATGTCTTACTAACACCCTAAAAATTCTATTATAATGCTTGTTAATGCAGTAACAAGGCTTGTTAAGGAATCTTAATATAAAGTGTTACCCACAGTGTTTACAGTAAAATTCCTAATCTATTTAGTGAAACCTTTAAGTTTAAACTATAACACTATTTAAAAGCAGTTCTTTTAGTAGTGATGAAAGTGATCAAGTCAGAAAAATGTACAAATTTTAAGTTGAATTGTGTTAAATCAAAATAATAAACTAACTATAAACATCTCAATCACAATCACACTGATACTTTGCCGTTTCAGTAATGAACATTCAAGAATATTAACAAATGATCCAGTGTTATGATAAAAACATCTACAGTCTACTGTATGGCTTTGAGCACTCTTCCCACTTGCAGGTGTGGACACGCCTGAGGTCAAATTAGGTGACAACCTGAAGGTCAACCTAATTATGAACAAACAGCCAAGCAAAGACATCACTTATCTGGTGAGGCTTTTGATTTTAGGTGATGAACATGCTTTACTCATTGTTTACTGATTCCTGGATTTGTGACTCTTTCCCCCCAGATCACCAGCAGGGGTCAGCTGGTGAAGTTTGGACGTTACAAAACAAGAGGCCAAGTGCTGATCTCCCTCACAATTCCTGTTACCCAAGAGATGTTGCCGTCTTTCCGGATCGTTGCTTTCTACCATCCCAGTGATAATGAAGTGGTGTCAGATTCAGTTTGGGTGGATGTTAAAGATACATGCATGGGCTCGGTGAGTCATGTTCAAGCAGCTATTTTCCCAGCATGGAAAGTGCTGCAGCTCATGTCTGCTTTGTGTCTGTATCTCCATCTGTGTGACATGAATTGCAGCTGACATTGGAGCCAACGAGACCTGCCCCTTCCTATGAGCCCCGCAAGATGTTTGGCTTAAAGGTCTCTGGAGATCCAGGTGCCATAGTGGGACTGGTGGCCGTAGACAAAGGTGTTTACGTCCTGAACAGCAAGCACCGACTCACACAGAAAAAAGTAAGCAACTGGACGTTTAAAAGCTTTTGATTGTTTGATGATTAATCAAAAATAATCCAACTCAATCACCAGATTTTCTGCCTGATTTACAAGAGAATCTATAACCTTTAGATGTCACATTTTTTGCATCAGATTTGGGATGAGGTGGAGAAGTTTGACACTGGCTGCACTCCTGGTGGAGGGAAGAATGGCTTGAGTGTGTTCTTTGATGCTGGGCTGTTATTTGAGTCCAGTACTGCATCAGGAACACCTTACAGACAAGGTAAGTACATTTCCCTGTGTCAGTGACCTTTCTGCATGGTGAAGTCCCTTGTTATTCAAAATATTGCATTTTTTTCAAGTTGGGAAGTTGATTCAACTCATGTTGGCTTAGAACAGACTTAGAAAAATAGTAGAATAGTGTTTCCATTAGAAACTGCAATCTAGAGTCAGTGTCAGTCCAATAAATCCAACCAAAAGAAGCCCCCCCAAAAATAAACTGGTATACCAGTAAAATAAAAAAAATGTTTTTGGGTACCCAAGAAGGAAAAAAGTGTCGATCTCACCAGCTGGACTCTTTAATCAGTTTCTCTAGAAATGCGCCCACTCACGGGATCGCGCACGGCACTCCGCTCAGCCTTTCGAATAAATCTCCTGATTCTGCTCCCCCGTCACTCATCTGGACTCCACAAAGTGTTGATGGGATAAATCCAGCAGCAGGCAAGGAACATCTAATAGCTCAGAAGACTTTCTTTTCCACGGGAGAAGAGCACGGCGGCAGCTGTCAGCGCGTCTTTCACCTTCCTTCCCCTCCCCTTGCGCACCTGTTCCGACCCGATTTTATAACTTTGGGGCGTGACTGCCGTGCGTCAGGTGAACTGTCCATAACATAAGTAAATAAACCCATGAACATAACACAAAGACCACATCCAGAAATGACAGTGGATAACATATGTTTCTTCAGGAAAAAAACAACACGTTAGTCCCCTCATACACAAACCCAGGTAGAACTAATGTTTCTCCTTTTTTTCTTTTCTTTTCATAGTCATAATGTGACCCTGTCACACCATAAACTTTTTGGTGACATAAAGCTGAGTATGTTCTTGTATTATCTTCCCGTACAGTGTACATACACACTTGGTCTTCTGACCTTACCAAATGAGACAATACTAACTTTTTGGTAAGTGTAAAGTAACGGCATTGTACAAACATATTCTGGCCTGATTACTTCTTGTAACATGTGGCAAATTTAAAGAGAAACAAGACAGCAGTGAAAACAATAATCTTTAATATGATACACTTCTGCAGCATTCAAATTGTCATCACAATGAAATTTGTTTTAAGCTCTCAACAAAACAGTAAAAAGGAGCATTCCAAAGAACAGATTTTTTTCGTAATTGTATCTTTTCTTCCATAGTTTTGTGTTGTTCCAGCAAGGATTTACACTCCTTTGCATAGCTCATGAGTTTGTCTCCCACCATGAAAACAGGAAATGGCCCCAGATCCTCACCTTGTACAGCCAAAGTCATTTCTGCAATAGTTGCAGTCAAATCTATTGTATTTTTGTCTATATTACACTGGAGACATGTGAGGGTCGTGTTTTTTGTCCGTCGAAATTCCTTCAGCAGAGTTTGGTAATGGTGCAGGACTTCTTCAGGGTTTGTAACTACAAGAAGAATCACATTACAAGCTCAAATGAACATAAACAGCACAACCACTTTAATGAATTACAAAGTATATTTTTGTTATTGAATCATTTCTGTAATGAGTTTGATAAATATCTGTGAACAACGTAACTTTTTTTGATGAAGTACAAAGGATATTTTAGTTAAGGAGCCAGTTTAGCTCGTGCTGGTTTGCGGCGCCTTCTGGCGGTGAAACCAGGGTTCAAATCCGGGCTGCTCCCTGTTCCCTTCTCTACCTCTGTGTGCCGGTTCCAAGCCCAGATGCGTCAGGAAGGGCATCTGGCGTAAAACATTGCCAAATTAACCGTGCGACTCGTCCTTGGAACTGAGGATGATCTGCTGTGGCGATCCCTGATGGGAATATGCCGAAAGAGAAGAAAGAAGACAAAGGATATTTTAGTTACATTAAACAAAAACAACAAAAAGAAAGTAAAGGAAAAAATCTAAAAGTAATGTTTTAATAGGCTATTACTGTATGTATTTCTTCTTTATAAATATTATTTGCACCTACAATTTGCATTAGCATAATACACTGTACACAGCAGTGTAACAAGAAAAGGAAAAAAAGAAATAAAGAGGCAATTTTAACACAGTTACACACGAAACTATGTTTTAAACTTACAAACAGCTAACCTCACTGTTGGGTGGTATTGTTGTCTCTAGCATATTTGAAAAAAATCAAATAAAATAAAAAAGGAGAAAGAAAAGAAAACGGGAAAAGGCTGTTAAACTGTTCATGTATGTAAATAGTATGACCACTAACAAAGAGTTGCAAAATTTAGCTTATTAATTTAGCTTCTGCTTACTCTTCTGTGCCTTCACAAATTTTTCTGGGATGTCTTCTTCACAGCTGCTCTAAAGTTGTAAAAAGACAGAAGTACGTCATCATTATTTTTAAACAAACGTCTTTCTTTGATTTTCCCAGAAAGACGTGCGCTCAGTCAAACGTGCACAGAACAACAGACTTTATCATTTAGGCCAGTGTTTTTCAACCTTTTTTGAGCCACGGCACACTTTAACCTTGACAAAAATCCCGCGGCACACCAGCATTCAAAAATTAAAAAAAAAAAAGAGGAGAAACTCAGTCTGTATTGGTCTACAGTCCCTCCATGATCTCACATGCATTTTTGTGATCATTGTGACAGAAAAAGCTGGAAGCTGCAGCTGTTTTTTTTCTTCTAAAAGATGTAATTAAAGGTAAGTTAAAAGATTTAAAACTGGGTGGACGGACCTGGGGGCTGGCTCACTGGAACCCTCTGGGGCTTTCCCTTCCCATCACAGAGGGGTAGGGCACTTTAAGGGTAAGGGAGGGGGGGGATTGTAGTGGGTAGGGTTATGGGGGGTGGCTGTGGGTGCGTGGCGATCTCTGGGTTGTTCGGGTCGCGTGCCGCGGCTGGCTCGCGGACACGGGGCACTGGTCGGGTGGTGGGCGGCTCTCGGGTTCTGGGGCCCTGGCTTCGTCCTTGGCCCTTGTCT
Source organism: Oryzias curvinotus (assembly GCA_023969325.1). Lineage (NCBI taxonomy): Eukaryota > Metazoa > Chordata > Actinopteri > Beloniformes > Adrianichthyidae > Oryzias > Oryzias curvinotus. The sequence goes on from CM043706.1 coordinate 25,047,498, forward strand.
CGGCGTCCGGCGCCCGGCGGCCCCCATGGCTGCCGCCTGGTACGGCTAAGCGCTCCTGTCCTGTGGCCTGGGGGCCGGACGCCGGGTTCGCTTATGCCTCTGGGCGTAGTGGGGGCCCCTGTAGGGGGGCCTTCTCTGCGCCTGGCTGGTCGGGTGGGCGGTCCCCGCCTCCCCCCCTCCCGGGCTGCTTGGGTCCGGTGTGGGGGGGGGCGCTGGCCTTGGGGGCCTCTCCTCCCCTTTCCTGGTCTGGCTGCTCTGGCTGGGTGGGATCTGGTTCCCCACAACACAAGGTTCACTTCGGCAGCATGCATGTATCTCCACCCCCACGTGCACGTGCACACTGCCACACTGCTCCCTGTCTGCTTCATCCCCCCTTCGGACCTACAGTGTATTGATGGACAGATATTTTCCACTCATCTTCGTGTCAGATTTTTACCCATGATGGAATATTTGTCTTTCCAGCAGATCTGGTATAATTGTTACAGCTTAAAAGAATAACTGATCCAAATCAAAAAAAAAAAATAAAATAAAAAAAAAAAAGATTTAAAACTGTTTGATTTGTGTTGTTGTGGTTTCAAGACGTTAAGAGAAGAGACTCGTGCGCACAGAGAGACGCTCACGCTATTGTTTTTAACTCAATGCATCATGGGAGATGTAGTTCAATAATCCGCCGAACGCAGAAAGACTCTCTTCTCTGAGCTTCATGGTCTTGTTCTCTTGTTCCACGGTCTGACACCGGATTTTGTGGAAAGCTACACCGCTAAAGACGAGCTTTAGCTGGTATTTTTGTTAGAACTGAGCGACTTTATCAGTAGAATCTAAACAAGGAAGTGAGGACTTTAACCACTCCTGATTGGTCAGACGGATGACATGTGCTTAAGAAATCCAAGAATGATTGGTGGAGACAGTTAAAGGGGCGGAACTTTTACCGAAAACCACTGAAGCTGCAGCTAAATCGCGGTATCGTCATCCTTATCAAAATGTTTTTAATAAAATCAAATAAACAAAAAGAAAAAAGTATTTTACGATCTTTCATATTCCTAACTACTTAGTGTTTTATCAGGGCCTGTTTGGATGAACAAAGAGCTGATATCCTGGAGATGAAAAATGTTGTTAAATCAGTTAATGAGGGTATTTTCCCACGGCACACTTGACCATCTCCCACGGCACACTAGTGTGCCGCGGCACACTGGTTGAAAAACACTGATTTAGGCTACGTGCTTGTTTTACAGCGGCCACTCTCCTGGTAAGTAACAACAATGTTTGTAGATTTTCATTAGAAACTTTGAAAAGTTATACATTTCGAAATAACTGAAATTGTTGCAGTTCAAGTAGCAGACATGCTCGTACGTCATGTTTCAAACACAGAGAGCGGCTTGAAATCACGAGGTTAGTCTATGAGCTTCTTTGGATGGTTTGATCAGTTTAAACATTTATATATCATTCATCCAATATTTAAAAAAAACGTCTATTAACGTGTCGCCAGTGTAATATAGACAAAAATACCATAGATTTGACTGCAATTATTGCAGAAATGACTTTGACTGTAAAAGGTGAGGATCTGGGGTTATTTCCTGTTTTTATTGTGGGTGACAAACCCATGAGCTATGCAAAGGAGTGTGAATCACTCCTGGAACAACACAAACCTCTGGAAGAAAAGATAAATAAGAACAATAAAAAATGTTATTGTGATGATATTTTGTATGCTGCAGAAGTGTATCATGTTAAAGATTGTTGTTTTCACTGCTGTCTTGTGTCTCTTTAAATTTGTCCCGTTCCAAGAAATAATCTGGGCAGAATATGTTTGTACAATGCAGTTACTTCACCCTTACCAACAAGTTAGCATTGTCTCATTTGGTAAGGTCAGAAGACCAAGTGTGTATGTACACTGTACGGGAAGATAATAGGTGAACATACCCAGCATTTGTGGTACTGAAAGTACCACTTAATAGAGTGGGAGTCGGGCTGACTTTCTTTTACAGTCCAGTTTCTTTGGACTTCAGAGGTAAGTACCAAGTAATATTCAAGTGAACATACCCAGCATTTAGTCCTGAAATTACCATGTAGTTGAGTAGAATAGGGCTGACTTTCTTTTACAGTCCAGCTTCCTTGTACTTAAGGGGTAGTTTCTGTAGTAAACTTATGCTAAATACCATAAAACATACAAGTGCAAGACTTAAATTCAAGGTACTTTATTTGTACTTAGCTTGTTCTTACAGATGGTAAGTGTGAGATAAATGCATCTAGACATTAAAGAAAAACACAATTATAAACAACAGACCACAGCAAGAATCAAGTTTCTCATGCACGAGGGAGAGGAGCAAATGTGACGAAAACATCCAGCACATTTCTCTTCTCCAAGGACTGCCTCTCCTTTTATTAATACTTCAAGTGGGAGGTCACAATTTCAAGACACAGAGAAAGAGTTCATTAGGGGGTGTCGTATAATGACCCATTTGGTGGATTCTAAGTTCAAACAGTATTCCTTATTAACTCAGGACAGTGTGTTGTAAAACCCCCTCTTCCTAACTGGGATTGGGATGAGAAGCAGATGAACAAACACACAACTGTTTTCAGAAAAGGTAAAAAGGTCAATCTGAGTTAACATTTAAACAGACATTTAACCAAATACATTTAAACAATGATAATAATAGAACAATTTCCTTCACAGTAAGTACCACAAAAGACACATTTGCACAACATGTAAATATCCAGTAAGTATATTATAAATACCCAGTATGTACCACATACGTATGCACCAAATAGTACCACATAAATTAACAGCAAGTACCATGTAAGCACCGAGTAGACACAAAAAAGTACCATGTAAACACTCTGTAAGTACCCAGTAAAAAAATACCATGTAAATACCCTGTAAGTATGCAGTAGTTACACAATAAGTACATGTAGATACCACTTATGCACACTGTAAGTACTGTACTGTAAAAGAAAGCGTTACCCAATGTCCTTTGAAGGTTGGCGTCAGTGTTCAGCAGCAGAACCCCCTTCAGTGTGTAAATGTGTGTGAATGGGTGAATGGGCCTGTGACTGTAAAGCGCTTTGGGTCTTCGAAGACATAGAAAAGCGCAATACAAGTATATACCATTTAACGATTCATCAAAAAAATATCTGAAATATTTACTGTCTTTTAATTCTAAAAGTCATGCAAGTAAATTAGGTTACAAAATCTTGTTTTGGGAAAGCTGGATTTAAACACTACTATTAATTTAAATATTCAAAACACAACAACAGCAGTATGTTTCAGTATGTTGTGTTGTTTTCTCTTGTGAATGCCTGGTTATTGCAGTGAAGAGGCAGAATGCCTTTATAAATGCGCACACACAGTTAGTCAGAACTAGATAGATGGACAGATGGACCAACCGATAGATAGCAGGACACACACAAATGTGTGCGTGTTAATATATGTTGTCAAATATCCTGTGACTGTCTTGATCACACTGTTTAGTACGCAGCCCATGTCCTGACATGGAAAAATAAAATATATCTTATTAAAAAAAATTATGCCGTTCCCACGAAATACTATTTCGTTCCCTTGAAATCATTAATTAGTGCGAACAAAATAATTAATTTGTACATATGAAATAATTATTTCACGTCAGGAGTCATTCATAAACACGGATATGCTCTCTTTTTCAGCGGTGACTTCCGTGTTTCTGTGACTCACATTCGTTCAAGAAAGGAAAAAGAAAACAAGAATGATCAATTTATTATTATCTCAATGAATATAAAAGAAAATATTATAAGATTTAGGATGCCTAGGTTTGCTGCTTCGCCATACCATAGCGATTCACCGGACATAGCTCGGCCGCGGAGCACTTGCTTGTCATCCTGGCATTCGGGCAGCTGCGGAATGGGATATTGTAGTTTAGGGTCAAATAGGAATAATAATAGCATATCATAGCATGTAGCATGTCCTATTGTTTCTGAACACATCAGTTACAGGGCCATGATGACTGGTCGAGATGCATCATGGGATATATGTGATGCATGATGGTATACGTAGCATGTAGCCTTCGGATGTTAACATACTGCTAACGAGTATGTTAATAAAAGACAAGTCCTGAATATTATTATTATGCTTTCATTTGTCGCCTCTAGAACAAATGTGGGTCACAGAGACTCAGAGGTAGGGGCAGAAAGCGGCTTTGACGGCAGGACGGAGATCGTACCGGGATGTATGAACCCAGACGTGGAAACGTGATTACCGATGCTTTTGTGCTTTTTAAAATGAATAAATTTAAACTCTAGTCATCATCCGTGTCTTCCGTGCAATGTAATGAGACACACACTGACAGAAATGTGAAGGTATCTGCTGTAAATCCAAATATTGTTCACATCTGTGTTTATGAATGCCTTATGACGTGAATGACAGGTTGATGATGGGTTAGGTAGAATGTTGCCTACTAGCCTTTGGATTTAAAATGACTGCTAAAGAGTATGTTAATAAAAGACAAGTCCTAAATATTATTATTCCTGTTCAATATTAAACTACAACATATATTAAACTACAACAGCAGCCGGCTGTCTGTCTACCGGCCAGCCAGCAGCCCTAATGCCGGCATGACAAGCAAAAGAGCTCCACTGCAAAGCTAGGAGCTATGTCCGTTGAACTGTATGGCGAAGCAGCAAGCCTAGGTATCCTAAATCTTATGACATTTTTTTGGAATATTCATTGAGACAATAATAAATTGATCATTTTTGTTTTACCTTCTTGAACGAATGGGGGTCACAGAGACACAGAGGTTTACCACTGAAAGTGGCTTTTGCGGCAGGACAGAGAGCATATCCGTGTTTATGAATGACTTTTTCATTTTCATTCATTTTCTTAACCGTTTCTTAACCGTTTATCCCTTTTGGGGTCACGGGGCTGCCGGAGCCTATCCCGGCCACTTGTGAGCGAAGGCAGGGAACAACCTGGACAGGCCGCTAGTCTGTCGCAGGGTAGAATGTCCACAATCACACAACCATTCACTTTCACACTCACACCTATGGTCAATTTAGAGTTGCCAAATAACCTATGAAGCATGTTTTTGGACAGTGGGAGGAAGCCAGAGACCCCGGAGAAAACCCACGCATACATGGGGAGAACATGCAAACTCCACACAGAAAGGTCCCCCGTTGATGTTGTATTTCACGACCCCCAGCCGGGACTTGAACCGGAGGCCTTCTTGCTGTGAGGCAAGAGTGCTAACCACTGCGCCACCATGCAGCCAATTAATTACTTATGACATGAATAATTATTTTGTTCACAATTAATCATTTTGTTCTCACTAATTCTTATTTCGAGGGAATTAGATAGAATTTCGTGGGAACTGAATATTATTTTGTGGGAACAAGATAATTTGTACGAACAAGATACAACAAACAAGATTTGTGGGAACGAGATTTATTTGATTTTTATTTCATGTCAGGATACGGGCTCCGTAGTTTGGAGACTGTAAGTGAGCAGTTTATTTTGTAAACAAAAACCTAAGGAGGAGTGTCAGATCAGCATAAAACCATAGAAGACAAATGAAACTGTCATTTAAAACACGTTTAGACCACTACTGCTGTGTGAAAGAGCCTTCCACACATAAGGAATCAGTGAAGTATGTTCACTGATTCCCTTCTTTGATTGTTTGCTGACACCTGAGGACTTTCAAGCTTCTTTTTGCTCATCTGTTTCTGTTCTATTCTTGTTTCAGAAGTGAAATGTGCAGCAGCATCCAGGAGAAGGCGGGCCTCAACCATCATGGATGTCAGAACCACATTATGTGAGAAGTGAAGCAAACATCCATGCATGCATTGTCATTTCAATTTCTAAAGAAGAAAGACAGTTTCTCTACTTTATTCACAATATTTGTCTCCTAAATGTTTCCATCGAAACTTCTCATTGTGGTTAGTGAGTCAGTATAAGGAAGATCTACAGCGGGAACGTTGTTTGGACGGCATGAAGGACTCTTCAGTTTCATACACATGTGAGCGTCGCTCTGAGTACATCCTGGATGGTCAGGCTTGTGTCGATGCTTTTGTCACCTGCTGCAAAGAAATGGAAAAACAACAGCTTGAAAAGAAAGAGGAGAGCCTGCAGCTGGCCCGCAGTAAGTTTCTGCATCAACAACACTGAATGTTCACATGGAAACAAACACCTCAAAGTTTCTTTGTGTAATACGTGGTGGCTGATGGGCAGTAGCAGGGTGGTCGACCCCTGATTGGAAGAGTGCAGGTGTCCCTGGGCAATACACTGAGCCCCACCTTTCCTCATTCAGTGTGTGAATGTCTGTGTAAATAAGTTGATGGTTTTATGACTGTAAAGCTCTTTGGGACGTCGAGAAAGGTAGAAAAGCACCATCCAAATGTACATTATTTATCATTCCAGGTGAGACAGATGACAGCTACATGGACAGCAATGAAATCATTACTCGCAGCAATTTCCCAGAAAGCTGGCTCTGGTCCGATGTTATTTTGCCACAATGCCCCCAAAATATACCCAACTGGTGAGTCCACATTAAAGGCTGTCCTGCTGGAGGGACACTCCTCCATTTTCTTGTAACCCCCCTTTGCCAGCTGTCTCTAAAAGTGCTCCCACCTTTTTTTGTGCTCAAGTGGTTCCACTTCATTTGTGAAAAATGTGCCTCTGTCCGATCCCATCACAACCTGGGAGTTCACCGGCATCAGCCTCTCAAGAACTCGTGGTTAGTGAATAGTCAGCTCCTGTTTGCATTATATTACCCCTGTACTATGACCACTTCGGTAAACGTTTGATTCCTGTGGTATTTATTGAAGGCATCTGTGTGGGAGAGTCCTTGGAGGTGATTGTTCGCAAAGATTTCTTCATAGACCTCCGGCTGCCATACTCAGCTGTCCGCGGAGAGCAACTGGAAGTGAAAGCTATTCTACACAACTACAGGCCAGAGATCATAACCGTAAGAGGAGCAAAGCAGGATTATGACATGAAATATGAAAATGCTTGATCAGTACATTACACATTTGAATATTTGCAACTATGAGCTCCGAGCTGCTTGTTGCAGACTTAAGAGTAAGCAAAGATTGGGAATGTTAACACAAAACCACAAATGTCACATTAATTTTCATTTGTTGAAAGAGTCTAAATGTTCTCCATTATTTTGTCTTTTTTCAGGTTCGTATAGATCTAGTCGAAGAAAAGGATATGTGCAGCGCAGCTTCTAAACGTGGGAAATATCGACAAGAGTTAAATGTTGGCGCCATGTCTACAAGATCTGTTCCCTTCATCATTATTCCCACGAAGGAGGGAATTCTTCCCATCGAGGTCAAAGCTGCAGTCAAAGACTCATACCTGAGTGATGGAGTGAAGAAAGACCTGCGGGTGGTTGTAAGTCAATCTATTGATTTTTCAACAGGATCCAAGTCTCAGCCTGGAAACTGTTTACATTGTACAAAAATAGCACAGCTGGGATTCACACAGTAGTTTTGAGTAAAAAGCAATAGCATTGTATTGACAAAATCTTTAAAAAGTATCTAAGGCTTTCCTAAAAATAACGATTATGACAGACACAAAGAAAATCAGCTTGAAACACCAGTATGCAGTACCAAAAATAAGCTGATTGTCCAATATTTTCTTCCTCAGCCTCCAGGAGTTCTGATGAAAGCTGAATTAAATGTGACCTTGGATCCAGCTCATAAGGGGAAGAGTGAGTCTGATACATAATTTCTGCATGAATAGAAGTCCCTTTTTAACATGGCAATAGTGTCTCTGTGGACTCCTGTATTGCAAAACGGCACAACTGTGGGTTTTTTAGATGGTGAACAAGTGGAAGTTCTGAACAGCAACATTCCTGAAAGTAATATGATTCCAAACTCACCTACAAGCACTAAGATCTCAGTGACAGGTCAGTTTTCATCCTCAAACTCAGCTCTGCATGGTTGCTGGTTATTATATCCACTTTGGTTTGTCATTTTGCACGCAGGCCGAGAACAAGTTTCTGGTCTGGTGGAAAATGCCATCAGTGGAACATCAATGGGTACTCTGATTTATCAGCCCTCTGGTTCTGGAGAGGGGAACATGATGAGCATGACCCTACCTGTCATTGCAACCACATATCTGGACAAAACCAACCAATGGGAAGCCGTTGGCTTTCAGAAACGGGATGAGGCCCTTCAGCACATAAAAACAGGTACGATGAAAGTTCTGGGTTCAAAAGCTTTGGTTGTATGCAAAGTGAAGGCATAGGTCATTCTCCAACAAACATCTATTTTTCTGTACAGGCTACAACAATGAGCTAGCCTTCCTAAAAAACGACGGCTCTTTTGCTTTATGGGCTGATTATGCAAGCAGCTCCTGGTAAGGTTATCACTATTATCCATCCATCCATCTATTTATCTGTCAATTCATTTACGTCTAGCTGTTGACAGACACTTTCATCCACTGACATGCCACTGAGCCAAAACAACAAGCCAAGGTTTTGTCAGAATCTAATTTTGGGTTACGTGCTGACCATCAAGAATAGCACAGAATGGTTACACATTTTTATAATGTGGGTTTTTTATTTAGTACTTCAGGCTTTATGATTTCGATGTTTTATTTGTATTTACCATTTACCAAACATATGTTAAATACATCAACATGTTAGTTTAAAAAAGAGGCTAGTCTTCAGTATTTTTAAATAACAGGAGTGAGACATCGTGCTACAGAGTTTTGTATAACTTATTCTACCATCATGGCTGAAGTGTTTACATGTTTCTTCACTCAAACCAAATGATGAGGTGCAAGGCTGGCCCTCACCCCCTTCCTGCTTTTCATTTTTAAGTCCCTTAAATTCTGGCCAGTTTTGTGTGATCTGTTGACTACAAACTGTGCTCACAAAATGGTTTCATTGATCTGAGATGTGCTGGTTTCAGGTTTCAATAGCAATGCCACAGATGTTTGCAGTCAGCACAGACCATGAGCTGAGAAAAGACAAAATAGTGCCTTAAAAAACACAGGGTAGTGTGAAACCATTTTAAAGGAATCTCACGAAATTATAAATAGTTAATGTTTTATAGTTATTTAATGCTTCAGTACCTTCTTAAAATGCTCATATCCTTTACGGTCACCGGGCCATTCACCCATGCACACACACACATTCACACACCGATGGCAGCTCTGCTGCCTTAAGCTACGTTCACACCAGGTATTCATTCAAGAACGCACTAAACTGGGGTTCTTGAAAGCACATATACCCATGGTGTTCCCCCTGGACAAGGAAGGAGAGGCTCTTTCTTGTTTTTTATTTTATATTGTTCACTAGTGCATGTCCACCACTTACAGCTGGTTGAGGCTTGGCGTGAAATGTTTTAAGTGGGGCAAATCTTGTGAATCTTGTTCCAGGCTTTTTCTTTCACAGCTTTATTCAGTTATATGAAAGACTTGTCAGTGATTCCTCCAGTCAGAGGTCGCCTGCACTGCCTCTACATTAAAGCCACTCTATCAGACTATTATTTATTGATCTGCAACTACTACAAATATAGCTTTGTTAAATGTTCATCCTGGCAAGCCTCGTGCCTCCAGGCTTTGGTAATACATTTTTAGAATAAGGTAGTTAGGTTTTGTGCTTGGCACACTCAGCCTTGATGTTATCTGTGAAACTGAACCACTGCATTGTCTTCTTTTTTTCCACAAGGTTAACAGCCTATGTTGTTAAAGTGTTTTCCATGGCCAACAACCTGGTGGCCATCAGAAAGGAGCACATTTGTGATGCTGTGAAGTTCCTGATACTCAAAGCTCAGCAGTCTGATGGCTCATTCACAGAAACTGGAAATATGATCCATGGAGAGATGCTTGTAAGTGAAACCACTGATCTGTAACTGTTTCATCTCCAAGTTTCTAACTTAGAATAAGTTGAGACTTTGCTTATATTTGTGTGCACTCTAGGGTGATGTTCGTGGCTCTGACTCTGATGCCTCAATGACAGCGTTCTGCCTCATTGCCATGCAGGAGTCACGCTCGCTCTGTTCAGCCACTGTCAATGTAAGTTTCTGATATTACATCTAAACACTATTTTTTTACATTCTTTCTTTCTTTTTTTCAGCAAATTACAGTTGTTTTTTCTTAGAAGTGTTTGCATTATAGCAATTCATCTACCCAGGTCGAGTATGACTGGTTACGAAGTGAACAGTAAACAAAGTGCTACAGCAGGAAGTTTCAAGGCTGATCATAACAATTGTCTTTAAAACTTAGCATCCACTAAGGGTTGGAAGAAGATAAACAGAATGAACTGAATAAATCCATAGATCTTTTCAGCAAACAAAAAATTCAGATTGATGAAAGTTTAATCCCAACAAAAATTTTAAGGAGAAGGCATCTTCAACAACCTGTCTGCATGCGTCTGTGAACATCTGGCCTTACCATAAAACTTTCAGTCTTAGATTTGAGAGTTTCAAAGCAAACAAAGCAAGAATTCTGTGTGATGTGTCTCAACAATGCTATTATATCAGGGAGGATTGATGCTGCTGGGCCACACTTCAACTCTGTTTGCTGTGGTAGATCCTCCCCTTGCCCCATTTAACATGTTGACTTATGATGGCAGCTGATTATGTGACTGTCAGTCATGTACTCAATGCTGTAACCCTGGAGCTGTGACCAGTAACACCAAATAACACACTCTTTGAACAACTGTAGCTCATTGATCTTCTATGTAGTTAACACAATTCCAATGGCTTCTGATGCAAAGAAAAGCTGCTTTGCACCAGTATGCAACATTTGTTTGTTGTTTGGTTTGTTTTAAAATAAAAATTGTATACAATTCTTTTGCCATAGGAAATGAATAGGGCCAAAGTTTCAAGGTCTATACCTCATAAACTACCACAGCCACTTGTATGAAACATATTGACTGGTAACTTCTGAATTTTCTACCCAAGCTGTAATAAAGCTTACTTAGTTGCACCACCAGGTGGATGGTTCTACAAAACGCGTTTAGGCCATAATCCTCCATACCATTGGTGCTACAAACAATTTTTTTCTCTTTTGAATCCTTGGAGGCTGTTGTAACTTTTACCAAGTAGGAGTACCCATCTTCATCTAATGAGATTTATCACAGTTTAAGATTTTAGGAGAAAAAATTTTTAGGCACTCTGTTCTTTACCAGATCAACCTATCCATACAAACAACTCATTTTACACAATTCCATACTGTTTTTGTAAAACATGTAATGCAATTTAGAGATGTGTGGCAGTCAACTTCATCATATTTTCTGCCATTTAAAACTTATAGGAAGGACATCCTGATTGTCTTAGTCCATGATTTATCGATGTTGTCCTATTGTGATTTACATTTTTTGGAGTATTTCTGAATGATTAGTGAGAAACTTACTGGTATGTCTGCAGATATTACAGAGAGATCACTAGTGTTTCAAGAGTAATGGAACTGCACCAAAATGACAGTCCTCACAAATCTTATTGTGAGGACTGTCATTTTGGTCCAGATTTTAACCACTGAAACTTTACTCTCTTAAATCATTTGCTTTTCCCCCTCCTGTGTAGACCCTGCCAGGCAGCATTAACAAGGCAGTTGCCTACCTGGAGAAAAAACTGCCCAGCCTTACAAATCCTTACGCTGTTGCCATGACATCATATGCTCTGGCTAATGAGGGAAAACTAAACCGCGATATTCTCTACAAGTTTGTTTCTCCAGGTGCTAAAACAGAAATCATCAGACATGCATCACTCAATGCCGTTGATTCTAGAATTTATAACTTATAACATGTCCCTTTTGGGCATGTGTCATGGTAACGGTTTTGCTTTCATCTCCCAGAGTTGTCCCACTGGCCTGTTCCTGGAAAGCGCCTCTTCACCCTTGAGGCCACAGCTTATGCTCTTCTGGCTTTGGTCAAGACCAAGGTGGGCTCATCCACTATTCACATAAAGAATCTTGCTTGTGCTGGTTCACATATTTACTTTAAAAAATATATATGCTCCTTTTTAACTAAACTTTGATCAGGATGTAATTAAAGAGGACATTTTGTTTGTTACTGTTACAATAGGGTGTTATGTAACTTCAGAAACATGAGGTGTATATTTGTTTAAACTCCTTTTGTATTCTTTTTAAGTCTTTTGAAGATGCCAGACCTGTTGTGAGATGGTTCAACCAACAGCAGTTTGTTGGTGGGGGTTATGGATCCACCCAGGTTAGAAATATTTTTACTTTTTGTACTTTCAGGTTTATACACTAAAAATCCCTCTAGGCCCCTAAATCAGTTTTCCCTCTCTCATTTAGGCTACAATAATTGTGTACCAGGCTGTAGCTGAATACTGGACCAACGCTCAAGAACCAGAGTATGATCTGAAAGTGGATGTCTTGTTGCCAGGCAAATCAAAGCCTAACAAATATCAATTCACCCATGAAAACAGCTATGCTACAAGATCCTCTAATGTGAGATCCTGTTGAGCTCTATGTTTCTTCATTTTTTTATTTATTTATGACTGAAGTCTGTCCCTGCAGATCAAAGACATAAACAAAGATATAAAAGTGAAGGCTACTGGATCAGGAGAAGCTGTTGTCAAAGTAAGGACTGCAACTGTTTTTGAGTAATTAGAAATTATATAATTATATATATATTTATTCTCAGAATTTAAACCACAGTCACCAGAAAACATCTTCATCTCTTTTAAACAACTTCTATCTTTCTATTAAACTCAAGACAATAGCAGAGAGGAATATCATGAAGACAATTCACCTACATGGAGAGGGGGGGACTTTTAAAGTGACAACTTTAAAGTTGACCTCTTTTATGGAAATCTGTTTGAACATGGGGTTTTGAAATGGGAAGACCAAAGAGTATTTCAATCCTGGTTCTTATTTTAAAACCATAGTGCTGCTCCCAAAAATCTGTTTTGGGGAGGTTCTCCCTTTTGCCTCCTACCAAGTGCAGACAGTATCTATGAACTGGATTTGCTTTGGTTACTATGTACATTTATCTTGCTTGTCCTGTTGGTCAGATGGTGTCCTTGTACTATGCTCTGCCTGAAGAAAAGAAAAGTGACTGCCAGAAGTTTAACATGTCAGTGCAGCTGCTTCCAGGTAACTGTCTGTTTCTAGAGTTTTACTGTTTTATTTTTTGAGTCATATAATAAGAAGTTTCTTCCTGCAGCTAAGAATATTGGGAATCAAAAGGTCTACAAGCTTCAGATAGAGGTTTTGTAAGTATACTAGTAATATTATTTTTGCTTGGCTGTAATTCTCTGCAGTTTCTTCATGGTGCTCTCCTTTGCAGATACAAGAACAGCAATCATAACGCCACCATGTCCATCTTAGACATTGGTTTGCAGACAGGCTTCACTCCCAACTTAGATGACCTAAAAGCTGTAAGACTGTAAATCAGTTCAAGATGAGATTCACTGAGTCCCTAAAACCAATGATGACTTGTACTTGTGTCTGCAGCTGTCTGGAGGGCGAGCCCCCATCATTAGCAAGTATGAAATGAATACAGCTCTGTCAGAACGAGGCTCACTCATCATCTACCTGGATAAGGTTTGACCCCAGGCTGCTTCTTGTTAATGTCTGCATGTTCTGGATCATGTGACCTTTGTGTAACGTAAATATCATACAACTGAGTATTTAAACAAGACCACAAGAAGAAGAAATTTAAACTCAGAAAGAACACGCCCGCTCACATGACCATTCAGCTAACAGTCTGACTGGCTGATTAGAGTATTCCCAATTGACAGCAAATTACTGACATCTGAATTAAATTTACCTGCAGGTTTCTCACACCCGACCAGAGGAGATCAGTTTCAGGGTCCAGCAGACCATGGAGGTGGGCGTTCTTCAGCCAGCAGCAGTCTCTGTCTATGAATATTATGAGCGTAAGTACAGGCTGCCTCTGTTCTCATGAGGATAAAGATAAGTGAAGATAAAAGTCAATTTTATGAATACCCTCATTCTATTCACAGAAACACCTTGTGTGAAGTTTTACCATCCAGAGAGGGAGGAAGGACAGCTGCTGCAGCTCTGCAGAGATGACAACTGCACATATGCAGAAGGTAACTTGGTTACATTAGTGTCACCAGACTTCCATTGATGACTCCAGGCAAGAATGACATGAACCAATTGGTATCAAACAAAAGCATACATTTGCACGTGTCAGATAGGGAGGGCTGATGAACATGAAGGATCCAAAACACAGAGACGGGAGGCACATGGTTCCAGGGCAAGGGGTTTATTAACCCCCCTCATGGCAAGACGGCTCCCCTCCTTAGAAGGAGTGCAGAACTGGAGCAGGTCAAAATCCCAGTATGACCTGGTCCTCTCTGCTTCCAGGCAGTAGGTCTCCAGCAAATGCATGTCCCGATCTGTTGGGTCCAGGAAAAAGTATGGCTGGACAATTCTGTCAGGTAGGGAGGGCTGATGAACATGAAGGATCCAAAATGCAGAGACGGGAGACACACAGTTCCAGGACATAGGGGTTAATTCAATGAACATAAAGCACTGCAGAGCAGGAAAACTAAACTAAACGAAACTGTGGGCATAGCATGAACACATGGCAGAAGGGAGTCAGGGAAGAGACGGTAATGGACCAGCCCAAGAAAAAGGCAGAGACAAGACTTAAACACAGACAGGACTGACAAGACACAAGTGAACATGATCAGGAGAGATTTGGACCAAGGAAGTAAAACTCAAGAGCATGACAATACAGGAAACCTTTCAAAATAAAACAGGAAACAGAACTCAAACATGACAAACATGACCATAAGCAAAAACCAATAGAAAGAAACCTAAACCATGACAGTACGCCACCCTCAAGGAACCGCACCGAGGTTTCACAAGTCGACACAAGGAGGAGGGGGCCCGGATGGCAAACTTTGACGGGCAACAGAGGACAGCCGGGAGGCCGCGCTGTCCGGCATGGCAGGTCCGGAGGACAGCCGGGAGGCCACGCAGTCTGGCATGGCAGTCGAGGCGGGTCGGGCATAAAGTCTGGGGCAGGCGTGGCTAAGACTGAGTTCTGCCAGCAGTTTGCTGGCAGGTGAGGCATAGAGTCGGCCAGTGGGTCGGGCATGGTGTCGGCCGGCGGGTCGGGCATGGAGTCGGCCTGTGGGTCGGGCATGGAGTCGGCCGGCGGGTCGGGCATGGAGTCGGCCGGCGGGTCGGGCATGGAGTCGGCCGGCGGGTCGGGCATGGAGTTGCCAGCGGGTCGGGCATGGAGTCAACTGAGGGGTCGGGCATGGAGACGACTGAGGTGTCGGACATGGAGTCGACTGAGGGGTCAGGCCAGTCGTCGAGCTCGGGCGGGTCTGGCCAGTCGTCGAGCTCTGGCGGGATTGGGCCAGTCGTCGAGCTCCCCCTTGGTAGCAGGGCCAAGTTGGGGCGCCGGCATCCCTCTGGGAGCCGGGACAGGTTGGGGTGCAGCCGGCACCCCCCTGGGATCTGGTACGGATGGAGGTGCAGCCGGCACCCCCCTGGAAGCAGGGACGGGTCGGGGTGCAGCCGGCACCCCCCTGGGAGCAGGGACGGATCAGGGTGCATCCAGGACCACCACTGGAACAGGCTGTGGTGCATCTGGGACCACCACCGGAACAGGAAGGGGCTGGGGTGCATCCGGGACCACTACTGGAACAGGCTGCGGTGCATCCGGGACCACCACTGGAACAGGAAGGGGCTGGGGTGCATCTGGGACCACCACTGGAACAGGAAGGGGCTGGGGTGCATCCGGGACCACCACTTGAACAGGCTGTGGTGCGTCCCGGACCACCTCCAGAACAGGAATGGGACGTTGAAGGGGACGGCGGCGGCAACCCTTCTCATGGCAAGATGGCTCCCCTCCATAGCAGGTGTAAGTGCCATATGTAAGGTCACAAGATTTATGTTAATTTCAATTGGTGGAGTTTAACCCTGAACTTAATTTTAGTTATGAAAGTAAAAAATGTTTGATCTCAGTTTTATTTTTGCTCCGTATTCTTTTCTCTGTCAAGATTATTTGAATTATATATTTGTTGGGGATATATTTGAAGATTTTCGTTATGTGCAGAAATATAAGATCCTGTACCTTTAAGAACATAGCGCACCCAACATGAGAGGGGGGCAGGGGAGTTTGGTGTATCGGTAGTGGCAGAAGACAGAGTGACGAGCGTGCACGGCCTATTTTTGACCATGTTCATGTTCATGTTCAAGTTCAATTCTATATAAGTATAAGAAAGTAAGTGGATTTTATGTTGTGTTATATTTATTTTCGTGGATGTTAATAAAGCAAGGAAAATGACTGCAAGTGGATGACATCCCTTTTTCCCCCCATTTCTTTCAAGCACTTCCACCATTTTGTTTTTTTCTTCTTTTTTCTTGTGGAGAACATGCCTCTCACCCTGATAGGTTTATTGGAAACCTACAGCAGGAGTGCAGAACTGGAGCAGGTCAAAATCCCAGTATGACCTGGTCCTCTCTGCTTCCAGGCAGTAGGTCTCCAGCAAATGCATGTCCCGATCTGCTGGGTCCAGGAAAAAGTATGGCTGGACAATTCTGTCAGGTAGGGAGGGCTGATGAACATGAAGGATCCAAAATGCAGAGACGGGAGGCACACAGTTCCAGGACATAGGGGTTAATTCAATGAACAAAAAGCGCTGCAGAGCAGGAAAACTAAACTAAACTGTGGGCATAGCATGAACAAATGGCAGAAGGGAGTCAGGGAAGAGACGTTAATGGACCAGCCCAAGAAAAAGGCAGAGACAAGACTTAATTACAGACAGGACTGACAAGACACAAGTGAACATGATCAGGACAGATTTGGACCAAAGAAGTAAAACTCAAGAGCATGACAATACAGGAAACCTTTCAAAATAAAACAGGAAACAGAACTCAAACATGACAAACAAGACCGTAAGAAAATACCAATAGAAAGAATCTCAAACCATGACAGCACGCTGCTCCTGTCAGAGTATTGATGTAGAAAATGTGTCCCTGCTATACAAGAAAAGCACCAAAACACAACGGTACATATAAAATTGTATTATCATGGTATTTTTTAACATGGGCCATGACTGAATTGGTACGAAAGCTCTGTTAATGATTTCCATGATTGATTTGGCTTTTGTTGTACATTAGAAGCCCCTTCTGACTAAATCCTGTATTAACTTAGATAACTTTTCTGTCTGTTAAAAAGAAAAGAAATTTGTCTTTGAACACAGCAATAAACAAGTTTTCTTGAGCAAAAAGAAAAATATATAAATAAATAAATAAATAAATAAATAAATAGTAGTAAGAATTAATAACAACATAAAAACAGATACACGAGTCATTTAAGGCAGTAATTGCTTTTGGACTTTCATTTTTTTGTATATTGCTGGTTGTTGTATTTACCTGGACTTGGGACACAAAAGCAGTGAATTATTCTCTTTGTGGTTGCACAAGATGTTCTTACAGACCAGTTAGCTGTCTTCAGTTGCAGTAAAATTTACACTAATGTTAGCTTCTGTTTCAGAAAGTGTGCTTACTCTGTTCTTTGCTTGTTTTTAGAGAACTGCAACATGCAGAAGAAGGGTCAAATCAGCAACAATGAGCGAACATCTAAAATCTGTGAGAGCACAGAGAGCAGCCAAATTGAGTATGGTAAGAGCTGTGCTACATTTGCAACCGTTTGAGTTTTTCATCTTCCCTATGCACATTTTAAGACTGACAGCATCTCTCGTCGCCTTACAGCGTACAAAGTTCTGGTGGAAGATGTTGTCCAAAACCAGTCTATAGACATCTATGCCATGCGGGTGAATGACTCCATCAAAGAAGGTTGGTCATAATCTGCAGTTGTTTTTTCTCTCTGACACCAACAATGCTACTTTCTGTGCAATTTATTCTGATACACTGTTCTCCTATATATGGGTTGGGGTTGGCCCATTGGGTTAACACTACTAGAGTTAAATACCATGGTATGGGTTGGCTTAGCCATACATTCACAATACAATACTCCCAAGTCTGTTTGACAAGTTTGTTGGACTGCATGTCCATCAATGAATTCAACACACTTACAAGTGTTGGGTCGGTTTACAGCTCTTCCTCCCTCTTAAAGAGAGATGGTTTCAGGTCAGATCACATGACCACCAAATGTATCGCTGTCTTTCTGCCAAGAGTCCATGTGATGAACATCCTTCTGCTCACACACAGTAATTGTCATGAACAAACTGACTAGCAGAGAAATCCAATAACAGAACACCTCTTGGGTTCAGGTCACACTGGCTGTTGTATCAAATGACCCTCCAAGTATAAATACCAGCCGACCAAAAATCGTGGCGAAGTACCCAAGAAGGTCATGTAATCTGTACTGCTCGCTCTGTCTGTCTGTCTGTCTGTCCGTCTGTCTCATGCCAATGCAGCTCAGTTTCCTCTACAAGTTTAGACCCCTTTCCTCGCAGACAAGTTACATTCCATTCCTTGATCTAATAATATATTGATGACCAAGATCTGACAGCACCGGACCCTCATAAACCTTCCTGCAAGTTGTGGGGTTAGAGACAGAATATCCTATTTAGCCTTTCAGGGCGGTGTCCTCCTGGGTCACACACTTTGACTGTATAACAGAATTGGACTAAGTTAATCGTTCCTCCTCATATTCCAAATAGGAAGTACCTGCTGTTCGCAAAAAGGCAAAATCCCACAGACTTGTATTGAGAAGTAAAAAGCTATTACTTAGTCATTATATGTTTCAAAACAACCAACCTTTAACATGTTCTTATGGTAATGTTTTCATGATATTATTTCTTTATTGTAAGTTGTTCAATTTATAAACCGACTGATCAGATGCCTCAAGAAAGGTATATGGTCTTGTATCAAACATTCGAAATGTTTGAGAGAATCCCCAGAGCCCGGTTTCCAGTGTGGCCTTTTAACGAGCTCACTTCTGATTGGTGACAGTAGCCGCGTTTACATGGGCAAAATATCTTGATCGGATCAATGGTCGGGTTAAAATTCACCCGTGCACATGGGCACAGAAAAGCTTTTCCCGATTAGAACAAGCGTTCCCATGGGTCACAGTTTCGTTCGGAAGAAATCATTTGGGCATGCGCAGTAGTGTAAAAACTCCCGGAAGGAAGTGTCCCGTTGGAAACAACCCTTTGCTGTCACATACATTTATGCAGTAGCTCGGTAATATACGAGACGATCTTCCAAACTTGCTTTTATTAATTTTATGAATATTATGAAGCGTCTATTCGCTCATCGTTTTATATTTAATCAGTGTGGTCGGTGCTTTTTTGTGCAGGGGGAGCTTGAAGCCAGGGTTAGGAGAGGCTATAAACACGGGCTAACAACATTAGCTTGGCTGCACGTAAATGTTTGGGAATAAGCCTGTATTCAGCCTTTATTTTGTCGGGACACAACTGGAAACACAAATCCACGTGATTGTTTGGACAGTTTCTAAGGACTGAGCGACATTTCTGCTTTGAAGCTCACACACCGACCCAAATGTGTGAGCTGACGGGCCGAGCTCTGCTCTGTCCTCCTGAGTCCTGCAGCCGCTAACCCAGAGCGATGGGTCGGCTCACAGTCCGAATTCTCACACATAACAACACAACAAAACACACACGTAACAAAGCACCCCCCCCCCCCCCCAACTCATTAATAAATCCGCCTGCTCTGCTCAGAGAGGTTCACTCGGTCTACTGGCACCGGAGCCCGAACGCAGAGCTCGGGTGCCGGGTCCAGACCTCAGTGGACATGAAGCGCTCCTCCCCGGCAGCCCCCTCGTGAGGGGTGAGAGAGAGGCAGAGAGCCAGCGGGGCGAGAGCGGAGCGGCGCTTTTTAGGGGGCCGCCGCAGAACAGTTGATTGGTTCCGTATGCGCTCCAAAGCTTTCTCTCAGCGAAACACCGTCTATAAATGACGTAAACCAGAGCAGAAGTGACACACGATCGGAATGACCGTTTACATGCTCCACGATCGGATAAAGGATCAGTATAACCCACCTATCTCGATCGGAAAGAAAGTTTGATCCGAAAGAGTCTGACCGGGGCAGACTATTCCGAACGGCGCGTTTACATGACGCATTTTCTTTCCGATCAGGCGTTCTTTCGGATTACTTTTGCCCATGTAAACGCGGCTAGTGATAGCCATAGAAATGTTGACTCAGACCAACTCAGACCAATCACTACCTACTGAAGTTGTCTGACTCCAACATCGTGAAAAAACTGACTGAATTGACTTCTTTTTGCCAATTTTTATTGTTGTCATGCTTATGTGGGCCATTTCTCGCGTACAGTCAATGGACACACAGGAAGAATCCTTATTGCCATGCTTTGGCTTTCTTGCTCAGAACCCAGGGACGGCTCCAGGCCGTAGCTCTGGTGACAGCATTCTGAACGACACTACAAATGCAATACTGCAGACACTCCACCATTCAATCAGTGAATCTCATATTTCAAGTGTCTATTAATTGGGAACAGAATGCTAAACCTCTCAAACTTCAACCACTTGGCAGAGTGATTCATTCTAAGCAACGGTGGGAACATCATCTTTTTCTGGTTGGGAACCATGGCCACTAACTGGAGCTGCTGATTCTTATCAATTGATTCTCCACACTCATCAGCGAACACCAGAGGGTATTCTTATACTCCGACAGAGACACGCTTCTTCCTTTTGGCTTTGCTGAAATAATGTTGTCCATAAAGTGAAGGGGGGGATTTCTTTATACTTTTAAAAGTTTGACTTACTGTTGGTTACAGAAACAAAGTTCCAACTCTTTAAAAAGGATGGTATAAGTCTCAATAACCCAACACAAGAGGCCTTCAGCTCTCATCTGTTTGCCCAGCTGTTGGACAGGACAAGTTAAAAAAAAAAAAAAATTAAGTCTCAATAACTGTTCATGTATCATAGTTACAGTATATCCTTTTTCCATGTCAGACACATTAGGACTGGATTGTTAAACTCCAGTATTGGCACAAAAATTTGTGATGGTCTCTGCCTGTAGTCCAAGTTTTAAGGTTATTTAGTCTGCACGTGATCCTCTCACATACACATTTCGCTTTGTTATTACAGGATGTACAGATGTTGGCCCCATGGGAAAACTGCGGCCATTCCTCAGCTATCCCCATTGCAGAGATGCTTTGAATCTGCTGAAAGGTAAAACATACCTGGTCATGGGATCATCCAGAGACATCCACAGAGATGAAAAACAGAAAACGTAAGTTTGGTTTATGCAAATCAGTGTCCGCTTGTATCCCCATAAAACTCACATTAATTGAAATCACCAGTGGATTTCACTTTAACCACAGGTTTAACCGAGATTTAATCGCTCGTCCATTTCCTCTTTGCTTTCAGATATCAGTACGTCCTTGGAGAGAGAACTTGGATTGAGTATTGGCCAACAGCAGAGGAGTGTCAAGGGGATGAACACAGAGACACATGCCTGGGCTTAGAAGAGATGCTAGAGCAGTACAGAGTGTTTGCATGTCAGCAATAAAGAAAGAAAAAAACTTCTCTTTTTTGTTTTTTTCTGTTAAACAATTTATGCAAAATAAAATCTACCAACCTAGGCCATGTTACTGGGGATTTGGTTTTATTTTGCCAAATAAAAACCTGCAAAGCACAAGCTATTAAACATTAAAAAAAAACATGTCAAGGACCAAAGAAAAGAGAGAAAATAATTAAACCTAAACCATTATGAATGGCTGAAAGTTTCTTAGAGACTGCAGGTCTGTCCATTGTTTAAGTTTATTGATGTAAAACTCAATAAATCTTGTCGTGATTTAAGAAACCTCTTACTTAAATGCTGATACTGGAGCAAAAAAGAACAAGTAGATTATTTTCAAAGAAAAAGACGTGTCAGCATATGCTAGAGTAAAATATTAATTTTTAGAATGTGTATAATTGAAGAGCCAAAGACACTGGAGGGAATACATTTTTACAACATAGAAAAGCGTGATTTCTTATGAGCTTACAAAAAAGCTGGTATTTTGCTCACATGCTGTGTAATCCTAAAATAACTGGGCTAATCTTCTTTGTTTAAAATTTCTTTTACAAAAAGTTTTTTGAATGTTTAGTCTGTTTTGATGTTATAAAGGTTTTTTATGCAAGCTTTATGCTTTGTGGTTGTTTGTGGTAAATACTGTCCTCACTTTAGATGAGGTGCTGCAAAACAATTAATAAACTGTTAACAAAGTTAATTAATACATTTGTTAAGCTTATCAGCAGTTTAGTAATATGGACTTTGAAGACAATGGTCTGACTTTAGATGTTAATGAATCTGATTAACACTTTCAGGTATTTGCAAGACATCTATAATGCTAATAAATATCTAACTAGCATCTTACACATTAATAAAGCCTATTATGAAAACCTATTAAGCTTATGAACATTTAGGCTTGTGTGAGGCATCTATAATGCTAATAAATGTCTTACTAGAACCCCAAGCAACAATAATGCTTCTTAATTTGTTAACAAAGGTTGTTTATAAATTTTATTAAGCTTATTAAGGCTGACAAATTTGTTAGACATCTATAATGCCAATAAATGTATCATTAGCATCTTAAAAACATCCTACTAATAATGCTTGTAAATATGTTAACTAAGTAATTTAATAAACCTTATTAGACTTATTATACTAATAAATGTTTTACTAACACCCTAAAAAATCTATTATAATGCTTGTTAATGCATTAACAAAGCTTGTTAAGGAATCTTAATATAAAGTGTTACCAAGTATTTTACTAATCTTAACTTTATTGTGCAGATGAAAAGAAGCAGTTTTACATGCCAGTAATATGTGAGCCTTAAATAATAAATCCTGATTAAATAAAACCCCTAGGTTTCTAACAGTGGAATTGGAGGCTGTACTTACACCATCCAGGGAGACTATCTGGTCAGACAGAGCATCTCTGAGGTTTTTTGGACCTAGTATAATAACCTCAGTTTTTTCTGGATTCAGGAGGAGGTTGTCAGGTAGGAAGGGCACAAGAGGAAGGCAGAGACAAGACTTCAATACAAAACAGGACTAAAAAAACAAAGGTGAATATGATCAGGAGAGATTGGGACCGGGGAAGTCCCAATCGAAAATGGAAACCGTGCAAAATGAGACGAGAAACAGAACTCAAACATGACAAAAACAAAAGGAAGCAAAATTGATGCAAAGACCCTCAAACCTTGACAGTACCTCCCCCTCAAGGAACCGCACGAGGTTTCAAAAGTCAATCAAGGAGGAGAGGGTCCGAAGGACAAACATTGACAGGCAACAGAGTCCTTGGAGGCCAAGCTGGGCACACCAGCGAGGCCAAAAGGATGAGTCTGGAGGACGGCCGGGGGCCGCGCTGTCCGGCGAGGCAGGTCTAGGTAATCAGGCAAACATGGAACCAGTGGGTCAGGCATAAAGTCTGGGCCTGGCGTGGCCAAGTCAGGGTGAGTCGGCATATCAGGGGCCAGCTGAGAGTCCAAAGCCGGCGTTGGGTTGAATGAATAAATTTGAATGAAGGTAAAATAACTGTCTGATAACTACACGTTATATTTAGGTTGACTGAACTCAAAAATATGATTTATCTCAACTGAAATAAATAATTAAGTTAAATCATTGTTAAAAAGTTTATCTTTACGACATCCATACGTGGTCTTATCACCCTCTCATGGTGGAAAAAGTATTATCTGAGCTTCTTTATCCACTAAATCATCTTCAAATGGACACCCCATGCTTCTTCACCTCTCCGGAAACAAACTAACCTTTAACTAAACCTGCTCCAGAGCAGGTTATGTTCAGAGCATGAGTTGCTATGAGAACTTGACATACCCTGAAACAAACCTCTATTTTTGGAACCAAAAGCTGAGGTTATCCACTTTTTCAGCCTCAAACTTACCGTGGTCACTCACATAGCCTGATTTTTGGAATACCCCTCAGCACAAGACGAAGGCAGAGACTTAAATACAAAACAAGACTGACAAGACACAGGTGAACATGATCAAGAGAGATTGGGACTGGGGAAGTAAAACTCAAAAGCATGACAAAAAAGGAAACCTCACAAAATAAGACAATAAGACAAAACTCAAACATAACAGAAACAAAAGGAAGCAAAAACTAATGCAAAGACACCAAACCATGACAGAGGTAAGTCATTTTCATCCAGATCTTTATGTCTCTGATGCAGGCATTCAGTTTCTCTATATGGTCCTTCTGGTCAGGTTTTATGGATAAATACAACTTGAAATTTGTTTTTCACTTTGTCATCTTGGGGAGAGATCAACACACATAGGTTTTTTCCTTCACTGAGATTTATTTGTAGAAATCGTACAAAAACTGACATTTTTACACATATTTAAAAAATTAAAAAATGTCAATGAATACATTTCAGAAATCACTCACAATCCTGGCACTGCCATGGTATCTCTCTTCTGCATTTGCCACATGTGTATCTGTAGCAGTCGACACTTTGCATACTGGCATGATTGTTCTTGCAGTGATGCTTGACCTGACACGTGGCTCTTTTCCCAGGGCTGGGTGTGGAAGGTTGTTGCCGAAGCAACTGTTCTTTTTGTGCCTTCTTTGCACCCACATGAGAGTTAGCCAACTCTCTTGCAAGCTCCACCAGGAAGTCCTCTCTCCTCTCTCTCCTCCCTCCCGATGCATGCTTGGTAAAGCACATGCGCATTTAGTGCTGCCATGTCAATCATGTTATAGAACACAGCAACTGGCCAGCGCCGTGTTCCTGTGCGAACGGTGTACTCCCGCACCATGTGGTCCATCACATCAACTCCGCACTTTGTGGTGTTATACAGTGTGACTGTGTTTGGTGAATCTTGTTGAGTGTGCCGAGGATGGTGGTTTTCCAGCTAAGCAGTCGTTGCACAAGTGACAGCGATGTGAAGAAATTGTCTGTGGTAACATTTCTGCCCTTGTCCAGGAATGGGTCCATCAGCCTCATCACAACATTTTCAGACAGTCACTCCCCACTGGGACGACTGGGGTCCTTGCCAAGATATGGGAGGACATTGCAAATATACTTGGATTTCAAGTTGCAAGCCACCCAAAACTTGATCCCAAACTTGTCAGGTTTAGTTGCAATGTACTGCAGGAAACAGCAGCGTCTTTGATGGGAAAAGCTGTTCGTCAACAGTGATGTGCCGACCGGGGTTGTAGGATGTGATGCAGTTGGTGACAAATGATCCCCACTCAGTTGAAGTTGCAGCAAATTTATCAGTCTTTGCTCGCTCGCTCATGGACCTGTCATCAAAGCGTAGGTGTCGCATGATGTCTTGGAAGCAGTCACAGGACATAGTTCCAATGATCTGTGGGTTTCCCAGGTTTGCTGACCAGCAGTCACATAGTGATGGAACCTTGGTAAGCCCCCGCAAGATAACAATTGCAATGGATGTGCAAAATTACATCCATTGTTTACAACTAGGCGATGCCCTACATACCAACATGAACAATCCTCTGCCCATGATCATCTCAACACAGCTGCCTAGCAGCCCTCTCTCCCCCATACAAACAAGCAACCATCCCCAGCCCACACTCTCCACTCACTCTCTTGTAATAGTAAATTATTGTTATAATCCCCGCATGGAAATAAGGGCAGAGGCGCCAAGGTGAGAGTATTCTTGGGTTTAATACAAGAACAGAGCACAACAATTGCTCCACAAAGGCCAACCAACATAGATTTCTCCACTGTAAAACTCCAACTTCTCCACTCAGACTCCCACACTGACA
The DNA here is from genome assembly GCA_023969325.1 of Oryzias curvinotus. Lineage (NCBI taxonomy): Eukaryota > Metazoa > Chordata > Actinopteri > Beloniformes > Adrianichthyidae > Oryzias > Oryzias curvinotus. The sequence continues at coordinate 25,073,116 of CM043706.1, forward strand.
GCTGTAACAGGTTCTCTTTTAAGTGGTAAGCCTCTCCTCCTGGGCGTTGCTCTCCATCAGTCCAAAGAAAAAAAGAAAAATGTTTTACGTTGTTCAAAACATGGACATTAAATAAACATACAGAAATAAACAGTTTCATTCAAAGAAACATTATGTGTCATGTATAGGGAAATTCCAATAATGCTCAATAGAAAATAAATACAAAGAGTGACCGATGCGTCATATGACCCGGCGTGTCGGTGACCACTTCCGGGTTACTTCCGGGTAAACAAACGGACGCTAACAGTGGCGTCGTGTGTGCTTCATGTGAATGTAAATGTATGCGTGAGGATGATGAGTCGGCAACCTAGTGTGCACCCAGGCTACCTGCAGGGGCATAGGGATGGAAAGAAAGAGGTAAGTTGATGTAAATGACATGTGTGAGAATCGAGAATCGAGAACTAACACGCATGTAGGTTTTGTGTCGACCCAGGTGTCCAGCCCAAGGGATGGTGTGTGCCAAGTGCATTATCAGCGGTCTGCAGTGTTTAGGGATTACAATCCGTCTTTTCCCATCACAGAGAACATAGAGCATATTACTGTCAACAATAAAGTACTCTTTTCCCATTTGAAATGCATTCGTCTCATCTGTAACCTTCGAAGACAGATTTTTCAGTGTCTCATCATTTTTTTGCAACTCACCAATGTTAGCTGGCACTTCCCACATTTTGTTAATCAACAAGTCATCAGTATCTGAACCTGTGATATTGGAATGCTTCTCAAAACTGAAATTCTGGGTGGCATTCTGACACAGACTACTGTCCAAGTCTGGCAGTGGTTGAACCCCCATTTTTGCTTTAGATCGTGTAATTACTGGAGCTGAAATATCAGTTTCATGAATATACTCTTCACTGTGTAGCAAACCCATTAACATAGGAAAATCTCTACCCAAAAGAATGTCAACTGGTAAATGATCAACTACTCCAACAGTTATTAAATAGGGCTGATCATCAATAACAACTGTTAGCTCTGCATTTGGATATGTATGTTTGTCACCATGAACACACAGAATGTCCGTATTGTTATTAAAGTCCAAACTGCTGATAGGAACAACACTTTTCTTTACAAGAGAGGTGAAACTACCAGTGTCTAATAAAGCAGTCACTTTCTGTCCATTCACAGTCACAGTTTTATGAGTTTTCTGTTGCAGTTCTTTTTTCACATGTTCATCTTCATCACGTGGAGCGTAGCAGGAACCAGTTACCTTAGTCTTGCGTAGGGGATACATTGAAGCCTTGTGGCCTGGCTGCTGACAGTAATAGCAAGTAAAAGTCTTACCAGAGTCCTGCTGGTCTCGGCTACTGGCTGTGGTACCTGGACGTTCCGGCTGGCTTCCTCCCCTTGTCAAACGAACATGTGATGCTGGTTGTCCTGAACGAGGTGCACTGCTGGTCCCTAGAGGAGGCAGAGTTCCTTTTCGTGCATTCAGGTACTGAAGAGCAAGCTTGGCAGCTGTCAGCCCGTCAGTTGGCTCATGCTCCTTCACCCAGGTCCGGACATCAGGAGGGAACACTCGCAGAACCTGCTCCAGGATGATTTTCTCACCAATTTCCTCTTTTGAATGCTGCTCCGGTCGTATCCATCGACGATAAAGTCCTTTGAGACGGTGGTATGTCTCTGTAGGCGTTTCACCTGCTGGCAGGGAAACCGCTTGGAACTGCTGCCTGTGGGTTTCAGGTGAAATGTCAAATTTTAAGATTGTGGAACAATCTTCCACAATCCCTCAGAGCCCCACAAAGCCTTGGCACATTTAAAAAAGGCTTAAAAACTTTCCTTTTTAATAATGCTTTTTAGTACTTTCATTGTTGTTTCTATTTTTGCCTTACTTTGTTCTTATTGTAAACCATTTTTATTTCTGCCTCCATTGTAGCGCTTTTAGATTGTATCTAAAATGTAAAGATCATTCTAAATAAAATTTATTATTATTATTATTATTATTCAACGTTTGGACACTCCTGTTGAAGCGGCCGGATTGGGAGGACAACATCTGTCTCGAATCACCCATCGTACCAGACCCATTCTACTAATCACTTCTGGTAATCATCATGAACATATTCAATTCTACATAACTCAGACTTCCCAGAACCCTGTTGTATTAGGTTTTCCTTGGCTCAGATTACACAATCCACAGTTCGACTGGTCCAAAAGCCTTATTACTAAGTGGAGCTTTTCTGTATGGCTAACTGTCTTCAATCCGCTGTTACGTCCGTCTCTGCTTCCCCCGAATGTTCAAAGGAAGAAATTGACCTTACGAAAGTCCATGACTTAAAACAGGTTTTCAGCAAATCCAAAGCGTCAGCCCTGCCCCATCATAGACCGTATGATTGTTCAATCAATCTGCTTCCAGGGGCTAGCCTTCCTAAAGGGAGGTTGCTTAACCTATTGGCTCCTGAGAAGGACGCTATGGAGAGTTACCTCCAAGAGGCTCTCGCCAACAACCACATTTGTCCTTCTTCCTCTCCTGTCGGTGTAGGATTCTTTTTTGTTGAAAAGAAAGATAAGACCTTACGCCCCTGCATTGATTATAGGGAATTAAATCAGATTACGGTCAAAGATAAATATTCACTACCTCTCCTCAGTTCTGTTTTTGATTCGGTTCAAGGAGCCTGCATTTTTTCTAAACTTGATCTGCGTAATGCCTACCATCTCATTCGCATCAAAGAAAGGGAATGAGTGGAAAACCGCATTTAACACACCTGAGGGGCACTTCGAATATTTAGTTATGCCCTTCGGGCTTACTAATGCCCTAGCAGTTTTCCAACGTCTTGTAAATGACGTTCTTCGGGATTTTCTTAATCATTTTGTTTTTGTTTATCTCGATGACTCCCTTATTTATTCTCAAGACCCTGAACAGCACAAAACTCATGTGCGACGTGTGTTAGAACGCCTGTTGGAGAACCGACTTTTTGTAAAAGCTGAAAAGTGTCAGTTTCATGTCACCTCGATTCCTTTTTTAAGTTACATTCTCGAACCCACTTGTATACGCCCAGATCCCTCCAAAATTGAGGCAGTTTCCACATGGGAACCACCTACCAGCAGTTCTTAGGGTTTGCAAACTTTTATCGCAGGTTCATCCAAAACTTTAGCCAAATTGCCTCTCCCTTAACCAAACTCACCTCACCTGCTAAACCATTTGTTTGATCTACTGAAGCTCAGAATTCTTTTGACACTCTTAAGAACCTCTTCGTATCTGTCCCTATACTTATCCAACCAGATCCTGCTCGCCAGTTTGTGGTTGAAGTTGATGCCTCTGACTCGGGAGTAGGTGCAGTACTGTCTCAGAGGGAGATCACTACGGGCAAACTCAAACCATGTGCTTTCCTTTCCAAGAAGTTGTCCCCGGCAGAACGGAACTATGACATAGGAAATCGGGAGCTGCTGGCCATCAAAATCGCACTGGAGGAGTGGCGTCACTGGCTGGAGGGGGCGGCTCAACCCTTTATAGTCTGGACTGACCACAAGAACCTTGCCTATCTATGCTCTGCTAAAAGGTAAAATTCCAGACAAGCCCCCCTGGTGCTTGTTCTTTGACTGGTTCAACTTCACCATTACTTACCGTCCCGGCAGCTGCAATGTTAAACCAGATGCACTCTCTCGCCAATTCAACCCCTCCGATGACAACGCTGAGTCCTCCATTCTCTCTTCCACCTGTTTTGTGGGCGTCCTCACGTGGGAAATCGAGTCCCAGGTCCAACAAGCCCAAGGAGAGGAACCAAATCACGCACCCTGTACTAACGGTACACTATACGTCCCTTCATCCCTGAGGTCTGATGTCATCACCTGGGGACATTCATCCCGCATCGCCTGTCATGCCGGTATCCATAGGACCCTAGCCCTCATCCGCCAATGCTTCTTTTGGCCCACCATGGACAAGGACGTGCATGAATACATCGGGGCCTGTTCCACCTGTGTTCGAGCTAAATCAGCAAACACCCAACCCTCCGGTTTGCTCCAACCACTGCCCACGCCCAGTAGACCCTGGTCACACATTTCCCTGGACTTTGTTACTGGTCTTCCTCCGTCCCATGGTAACTCAGTCATCCTCACGGTCATTGACCGTTTCTCTAAAGGTGTTCATTTCATTCCACTGCCTCAACTTCCTACGGCTATGGAAACCGCCAATGTTCTCATCCACCACGTTTTCTGTTACCATGGGATCCCTGCCGATATTGTGTCCGACCGGGGTCCACAGTTTGTGTCACAGGTATGGAAGGCTTTCTGCAATGCCCTTGGAGCCACTGTCAGTCTCACTTCTGGATATCATCCACAGACTAATGGTCAAGCGGAGCTTGCTCAACATCAAGAACAATAGGCAACCTGCCAAAAAAAATTAAAAAGTAAAATTTCATGACAATACCCAAACTTTGCTGAAGATTTAATTTTCCACAAACTTTTCAAGGACCTAGGTTTTTCATGACCATTCAAAAGTAGTTTAAAGCAGTGAATGTTAACATACTCTTCAATTTGGACTGCTACATCCACCTGGAGTGACTCGAATATCACAGCAGCAAGGTCTGCATCTTCATCTTCATCTTCATCTTCATTGTCTGTTCTGTAATTAAAAACATAAAAATGTTACAGATGGTCATGGAAGATAAACCCAGGAGCAGGAAGACTCGAACATGTCAGTCAGGTTTTCCAAAATGTACTCGAGACAAGCGTCCAGACAAACAACCCAGAACAGAAGATGCTCCAACACAAAACACAGAAAGGAGAGAACCTAAATAGTAAACCAGATAATTGCAGGCAGCTGTGATCAATCAGGAAGAGACTACAGCCAACCTGCCAAAAAACATAACTAAAATGAACACTAGAGGGCCTCCATAACATGACCCCCCTCACAAAGTCCGGCTCCTAGACGGACGACAAGGTTGGTCAGGGTGGTCTCAGTGGAAGCATTTGATCAGATCTCGATCCAGAATATGATGCTCCGGACCCTATTGACAATCTGCAGGACCGTATCCCTCCCAATTGATGAGGTACTGGACACCACGACCAACCCTCCTGGAGGCAAGAAGATGGTGAACGGTATAGACTGGGCCTCCTTCCACAAAACGGGGTGCAGGAGGGGACAGAACAGTAGCGTGGAGGGGTCTTGGTTTCTGTTCATCCTTGTCAGGTCATCTGCTCTGTTTTGTCAGCGGTTTGTTTCTCCCCATAGTTTTGTCATGTTTCAGTTTGTTTATTAAATGTTTTATTTCCAGTCATGATCATACTTTCCTGGGATGTTGCAACACCCCATCAATCAATCTTCTGTTTAACCCACTCCTTTTCAAGCACACTGTATTGTTTTATGCCTTTTTTTAACCACTGTGTTGATTTTTTTTTTAAATTTGTGTTTGAAAAAATAAACAGAAACTGAAACTATCTTTTTTCTTTTGGTCCATCTGTGCCCACAGAGATTCCAGTTCTGTTCCATTTGAAGAATAATTGGCAATCCGTTCCATGAAGATCCAGGAGAGCCTTTTGTGTCATACAAGTTTAGGAGTATGCTGTTAATGAAATAGTTATTGTTTAATGAATACAATGGCATTTGTCTCTTCTTTTTGAGTGTTCAAAGACCTTACAAAACATGTTCGATGAGTTACCTTGTCAAATTTTAGTGGGTCGAGTCAGTAATTATGGAAATAACAGCCAAAATCCTTGACTGGATTTTGATCTTCTCTTTCTAATCTGTTATGTATTTATTTGACCATGAGGTGGTGCTCTCGGATTGCTGGCAGTGTACTGAAGATGGGGGATGCCCAGATCAAACTTACTGACAGCAATGGCAGAGTGCTGAGTGTCCAGCTCACAAATGCACTTTTGATTCCTGGACATCCACAAAACTTTTTGTCTGTGGAAGCGGCATTTTCAAAGGGAGCAAAGTTCAAGTTCGAAAAGAACAACAACTATATTACGCTTCCCAACGGTGCGCCATGTGAAATGAAGGTAAAAGACAGACTGTATTATCTGGACGTGGCAAAAAAGAACTGTGATGACACCTGTAATGCATGTTGTGATCTCAAAACTTGGCACAAAGTCATGGGTCATTGTAATTATGATGACATAATCAAACTCGAAACAGTGGTGGATGGAATGAAAATCAAAGGTAAAAAGTTTAAGCCTAATGTGTGTGAAACATGCCTGCAGGGAAAATTTCCTGAAAGCAGAAACAGGGAAGCAGATGAAAGAGCTAAAGCATCTTTAGAGCTCATCCATACAGACCTGGGTGGGCCTATAACCCCAGAGTCACTAGAAGGGTACAAATATGCCATCACTTTTACCAATGATTTTTCGGGTGCCATTTATGTGTATTTTCTGAGGAGTAAGAACAAAGCAGTTGAAGCCACAAAGCAGTTCCTAGCAGATACAGCAGTTTATGGTAAAGTCAAACACCTAAGGTCAGATAAAGGCACAGAGTTTGTCTCTGAAGAGTTCCAGTCACTACTCAGAGACAATGCTATTAAGCATGAGAGATCTGCACCTTACTCCCCCCATCAGAGAGGGACTGCGGAGAGGAACTGGCATAGATTGTTCGAAATGGTGCGCTGTATGTTGATAGAATCCGGTCTGCCAAAGGAGTTGTGGCCTTACACAGCACGGGCAGCTGCAGTTGTAAGAAACAGGTGTTATTGTAAGAGTACAAGGGAAACACCATATTTTCTTTTAACTGGGAAGAAACCGAATCTGTCACAAATGAAAAAGTTTGGTTCAGATTGTGTGGTGTATGAACAAAGGCAAAATGGAAATTTTTGTTGGTTTTGATCACCATTCACCAGCTTACATGATTTATTTTCCAGAGTCAAACAAAGTTCAAAAACACAGACTGGTCCAGTTTATAACAAGAGAAAAGTCTGAGAGTCAGGGACAGACTAACACAGACCAAGTGGAGGACCACTACATGGAGTGGGTACCCACACTACCTGAACTGACAGAAACACTGACACAAGGAGAGGAAAATGCACACGCCACCCTTTTCAGCCATCAGCATGTTGAGCGCGATCCTGTTCTAATTTTTTGGACCTTGTAGTGGATGTAGTTGATCCTGTCCACGCTTTCGTCAATCATACACCACCAACAGATTGAAGATTCCCAGCTGGCAGCCACCCGATTAACTAATGTATAAACATCTGGTACTCCACGAGGAACCCCTATGGCGTCTATGTAAGTAGGGTCAGTTTCTGTCAGCCACACTTCTCGCTTATGGCTAGGTCTACATCTGAGAGGATAAATACTAGACATTTTAGCAACCAAAATGTCAACCGTTATAGGATACACAGAAAAAGGTAACAGGATTTAGTTTCAAGAGTTTTAAGTTTAAAAAATAGTAGTAGAATTCTCTGGGTTTATTGGATTTCCTTTAGCCATTCGTCTTTTTGGGCAAACATGAGTGGGTTGACTTACAGTTATCTCAGTCGAAATGTTTGTTCCATTTTCATACCCAGGGGGGTGCCAGTACTGCCAGGCATGCCACGCTATAACAATGGTTACACTCACAATTTCAATTTCAATTTTATTTGTATAGCCCTAAATCACAACAACAGTCTTCTCAATGGGCTTCGAAGTGAAACATGAACTCAAAAGGATCATGAATACAAAGAGTCAATAGAAAAATACTAAAATGAACTAACAAACTGACTAAGCCATACTAGCATCCCTGCCCTTAGACCCCCCTCCGCGGTAGGGAAAAACTCCTAAAAAACCAGATTCCAGAAAAAAATGAAGAAACCTCAGGGGTGTCCACATGAAGGAAGGATCCTCCCCCAGGACGGACAGGCGATGTACCAGAACTCATAGAGAAGAATTAACTTATCTAACTCTACATCTATATATTTAAAGTCCAGCAGACGAGCTTCATCCAGCCGGGGTTGGGGACAGTCAGGGGCACAAGTCGAGCCGGAGACAGGATCCACAGCCAGGTGTAGGAGCAGGAGCAGAGACGAGGTACACGGTCAGGAACAGGAGCACGGATGGGCCAACTGGAGTCTGGAAGCTCTCCCACTCCCCAGGAGGGGAGAGGGAAAGAGGGACAATACATGAATCGTACTGCACCAAACAGAGGCATGGAGAACTAAATGATGAATAATGATCAAAAATAGAGAAGAGAGGAAGGGTAGAAGCAGATGAGAAAAGAGGACAGAACCCCAGTGCACCATAGTTACCCCAGCTTCAACTTCTAGCAGCCTTTTAAAACAAATAGTTATTGTTTTTAAGTTTAATTCAAACAATTAACATTAAGTTAAATAATCTCTGAATACTAACTAGTCTGACAATAAACCTGTCCAAAGAGGAATGTTTTCAGTCTAACTTTGAATGTCGACGTAACAAATGCATGGATGAGTTTTTCAGCATCACTCTTAGAAAGTATATTTCTGATCTTAGCAATATTCCGCAGGTGAAAAAATGCAGTTCTACATGCCTGAGATATGTGAGCCTTAAATGATAAATCCTGGTCAAATAAAACCTCAAGGTTTCAAACTGTGGAATTGGGGGCTATACTTACACCATCCAGGGAGACTATCTGAGCAGACAGAGAATCTCTGAGGTTTTTAGGACGTAGTATAATGACCTCAGTTTTTTCTGGGTTCAAGAAGAGGTAATTAATTGTCATCCAGGTCTTGATGTCTCTGATCCAGGCATTCAGTTTCTCTATATTGTCATTCTGGTCAGGTTTCTCAACAACAATACATTTCACACTAATTTGAAAACCTTAGTTTACCATCTCGACCAACTGTTATTTTTTTGTTTTTCGTCCAAATGGGTCAGTGGCTTTACAGGGGGCTTCACTGACTTTTGGGTCTACCCAGACTCTAATTGTCTGAGTCCACCCTATTATCAGACTGTAGCTCACCTTGGAGATTCCAGTCGAGATTACCTTTATACAATATATACAATGTCAGGTGAATCCAGGTGGATCTTTCAGCAAATTCGACTGCAGTAGTAGTGGCCAGCAGTGCCTGGTATGCCCCTCCCACTTGGGTGAATACCAGTGTTTTTTTTTTTTTTATGCTTCTTATCAGAACCCAATCACCTGGTTCTAAAAGATGGTTTTACTGCTGAGGGGCAGAAGGTTTTTCATTAGTCAAGTTTTCACTTTGTTTTTCTAAAATGGCCCTCATATAGTCAGCCAGGTTTGCTTCATTAGCCTCCCCATCAGTTTTTAAACTGAGGTAACCTGTAAGGTCTTCCAAAAATGGTCTTATGAGGTGTTAGGCTTGTTGTACCGGTAATATTTATGTACAGTTTTACTAAATCTAGACACTGAGTCCATGTTCTTCCAGTTTTATCAATACATTGGTTTGTTATTAGATGGCGGCGCGAACACATCGCGAGGCTCAGCGTCTCTCCAGTTTTTGCAATTTTGCAGTATTATTCCTGCTCATCTCGGGTCTGTTCGTACTGAACAGCTTTGCTTTAACATCATACACCCGACAGGAGCTTTTGGATATCGGTGAGGACTTTACCAGCAGTTTTATCACCAATCTTCGACTCATCCCCGAGATCGCTAGAACAACCGAGGCTTCGCACTCTACCCGGCCGGGCGGAAGTGCTTGCAGGCGGCGTCGTGATTGTAAACAAAGGCGGGGGAAGCACGGAGGCCTAAGAGCCAAGCTAAAGCTAACACCGCTCCGGCTCTCTTTACCCAGCATCTTCCTCGCTAATGTGCGGTCACTGATGAACAAAATGGATGAGTTACGACTCCGCATCACCCACAGTAAGAGACTTATGGACTGCAATGTCATGATTTTCACAGAAACATGGCTACACAGTGACGTACCCAACAATGCTATTGAGCTAGCAGGACGCTACACGCTCCGGGCAGATAGAACGGCAGATGACTTCGGCAAGACAAGAGGTGGTGGATTGTGCATTTATGTCAACAAAGCTTGGTGTACGAACACTGTCATTGTTGGGAGACACTGCTCAGCTAACCTAGAATTTCTCATGGTTAAATGTAGACCTTTTTATCTGCCACGGGAGTTCACTTCCACCATACTAACTGCAGTCTATATTGCACCGGATGCTAATGCCAAGCTTGCTCTGAAAGAACTTCACGCAGCCATTAGTAAACAACAGACTGCTCACCCAGAGGCTGCTTTTATTGTCGCGGGTGATTTTAATCACTGCAATTTAAAAACAGTACTCCCTAAATTTCACCAGCATGTTTCCTGCCACACCAGAGGAGACAAAACTTTGGATCATGTTTATACAAATATCAATGGAGCTTACATCGCGAGCCCCCTCCCCCACCTCGGACAGTCTGATCACCTTTCTTTGTTCCTCACCCCTAAGTACTCACCCCTCATCAACCGTGTGAAGCCATCAGTGAAGACCATCAAAGTGTGGCCAGCTGGAGCGGACTCTTTACTTCAAGACAGGTTTCAACACACTGACTGGAGCATGTTTGCTTCACAGGCTGCCTGTGGCTCTCACACGGACATTGATATCTACACCTCCTCTGTACTGGACTACATCAACTCCACCATTGACAGTGTAACAACAGAGAAACAGATAACGACATACCCTAATCAGAAGCCATGGATGAACAAGGAGGTTCGACTTCTGCTGAAAGACCGCAACGCTGCCTTCAGGTCAGATGATGCCCAGGCCTACAGTAAATCCAGGGCTAACCTGAAAAGGGGCATCAAAAAGGCCAAGTACTGCTACAAGCTGAAGGTAGAGGAACACTTTCCAACTCTGACCCCCGACGCATGTGGCAGGGCATCCAGATCATCAGTGACTACAAGTCAAGCAACTCCACACCAACAGTCACGGACGTCTCCTTCCTTAACGAGCTAAATGACTTCTATGCTCGCTTCAACAGCGACGGCAAGGAAACGGCCACCAAAATCGCACCCTCAGCAGACCACCAACCCCTTAAACTCACCCCTTCAGATGTCCACACTGCACTGAGCCGGATCAACGCACGCAAGGCTGCTGGCCCGGATGGCATTCCTGGACGTGTGCTTAGGACATGTGCAGAGCAGCTTGCAGGGGTCTTCACTGACATTTTCAACCTGTCCCTCTCCCAGGCAACTGTGCCAACATGTTTTAAATCCACATCCATTGTGCCAGTACCGAAACACTCCTCCCCAACGTGCCTGAATGACTATCGCCCCGTGGCACTCACACCCATCATTATGAAGTGCTTCGAGCAACTGGTACTAGCACACCTCAAGGACTGCCTCCCACCCACACTGGACCCACACCAATTTGCCTACCACAGAAATAGGAGCACAGAGGATGCAGTATGCACAGTGCTGCACTCTGCACTCACACACCTGGACAATAACAACACATATGTTAGGATGTTGTTTGTTGACTTCAGTTCAGCATTTAACACCGTCATTCCCTCCAAGCTGACCACAAAACTTGGAGACCTGGACATCAACACCTCCCTCTGCAACTGGATTATGGACTTTCTGACCAACAGACCTCAGCATGTTCGGTCAGGTCACACCCACTCCACCACCATCACACTTAATACTGGCGTACCACAGGGCTGTGTGCTGAGCCCATTCCTCTACTCCCTTTACACCCACGACTGCAAGCCTGTGCATGGATCCAACTCCATCATTAAGTTTGCAGATGACACCACGGTGATTGGCCTCATCAGTGACAACGATGAGACTGCCTACAGAGAAGAGATACAGCACCTGGTCACATGGTGCGCTGACAATAACCTGCTCCTTAATACCAATAAAACCAAAGAGCTCATTGTGGACTTCAGGAAGAAGAATGGAAGCACTCATGACCCCATCCACATTAACGGGATGGTAGTTGAACGTGTTTCCAGCTTCAAGTTCCTGGGAACCACCATCTCTGAGGAACTGTCCTGGGCCACAAACACCTCCAGCCTGGTCAAGAAGGCTCACCAGCGCCTTTTCTTCCTCAGGACACTGAAGAAGAACCAGCTGTCTTCATCCATCCTGGTGAACTTCTACCGGTGTGCGATCGAGAGCATCCTTACAGGTTGCATCTCAGTCTGGTATGGGAACTGCTCAGTGGCTGACCGCAAGGCACTGCAGAGGGTGGTGAAAACTGCCCAGCGCATCACAGGGACACCACTTCCTGCTCTTGAGGACATCCAGAGGAAACGCTGTCTGTGTCGAGCTCACAGCATTCTCAAGGACTCCTCTCACCCTGACCACGGACTGTTTAACCTCCTTCCCTCCGGGAGGCGTTTCAGGAGCCTCCGAACAAGGACTAAAAGATTCAGGAACAGCTTTTTCCCTAAAGCTGTCTCCTTGCTGAACTCTTCCCTCTGACACCCCTCAACACCCCCCACACCACCATAGACCCCCCCCCCTTCAACACTCTGTATTATTTATTTACTCACAACAAGCAAAACAGTAACTTGTTATTATTTGCACTACTGTCCATTTGCACATTGTAATATTTTCTATGCACTTTACTGTCCATTGCAATACTGTAAATTATGTTCATAGTTCTGCCTATAATGTTCATACACTTTTACATAACCCATCTGTATAGTATGTTCATACTACACCTATCTGTATATCTTGCTTATAGTATTTAATATCTGTAAATTATGTCCATAATACGTACCTGTATAGTTATTGTACATATTATAGACCCTTATTCTATACTTACTGCTTATTGCACTTCTGGTTAGATGCTAACTGCATTTCGTTGCCTTGTACCTACATGTGCAGTGACAATAAAGTTGAATCTAATCTAATCTTATTATTATATTTTTTTACCTTTATTCTTTCTACTAACCCAGCACTCTGCAGGTGGTAGGCACAGTGATTCTTTAAAGCAATGTCAAGTTAACTTTATTTATAAAGCGCTTTTAAAACAGCAGGAGCTGACCAAAGGGCTTAACAACGCAGACTAAAACAAAACAAAAAACTAGAACAAACAGCATAAAATCAATAAATTAAATAAAAATAAATAAAACCAATAAAATAAATAAAACCAATAAAAACATCAATTCACACTGAGTTAAAAGCCAGGGAGAAAAAGTGGGTTTTTAACTTGGATTTAATATCATTCAATGAACGGGCCTTCCTAATCTGCGTAGGGAGTGCATTCCGCAAGCTGGGGCCAGCAACGGCAAATGCTCTATCCCCTCCGAGTTTCTGCCGTGTCCTTGGCACATCTAGGAGCAGCTGATCAGCTCTTAGTGAGTGGGAAGGGGAATGCAGCTGTAGAAGCTCAGAGAGGTAGGGTGGACCCAGACCATTTAAAGACTTAAAAACAAATACAAGAGTTTTAAAACCAACTCTAAAAGGGACAGGCAGCCAGAACTGGTGTAATATACTCTCGCTTCCACGTTCCTGTTAACAAGCGTGCAGCAGCGTTCTGCACCAGCTGGAGACGGGACAAGGATGAGATGAGGGGCACCAAAATAAAGAGAGTTACAGTAATCTAGCTGAGTTATAACAAAAGCGTGGATTACTGTCTCAAAGTGCTTTCTTGATAAATACGATTTGATTTTGGCAAGCTGCCTTAACTGAAAGAAGCTGGATCTCACCACTGAACTGATCTGCTTGTCCAAATTAAATCCATTGTCCATCTTCACTCTTAGATTTGTGACAGTAGATTTAGCAGATTGAGTGAGAGAGCCCAGAACTATTGGGTGTGACTCACTGTTGCCACTGGGACCAAAGACAATCACCTCTGTCTTTTCCTCATTGAGGTGGAGAAAATTTAAGGGCCATCCAGATTTGTAATACCTCCAAGCACTTAATTAAAGGGCTCTTTGTTATTGTGTTAATGTAAAACATAGTTCCTATCCTTTTTATGATTTGATTAACAAAATGAGACCCCATGTCACTATAAATTATTAATTTTTTTTTTCCAGGTATACCACACCGAGTTATTATATCTTTGCATAATGCTTTGGCTACTGTTATTGCACCAGGATGTTTTGTTGGGAACAATTCAATCCATTTAAAGAATGCATCTATTAAGACCAGACAGAACTTTTCCTTCACTTTTGTTTAATTCTATAAAGTCCATGTGTATAACTTGAAACGGACATCAGGGAGTTGGAAACTTCCCTCGTTTTGGTCTAAGATTTCCCTGAGCATTGTGCTTACATCTTCCTATTAAAAAATATTTGAATAAGAATTAAATCCAATGTTTGTTTACCTGCCCCATCATTCCTCCCGTTGACACATGGGTCACCACATGGGTCAATATAGCTGCCGATTTGTAAAAATTTTTTGGTAAAATAGGTTTGTTGTCTGGTCATACATATGTATCATTTAGGAGATTAGCATTATGTTTTTTCCAGAACTCCTGTTCAGGTTCCAAACTCTGTCGTTGCATTTCTTTAAGTATTTCATTGTCAATCTACTCATTTTTGTTGATTTCTAGTGCGAATGTTTGGATAGCTTTTGTCACAAAAGGCCGTGTCTGCGTCTTGTGTCCAGTTTACAGGGGAAGTCATTTTTAAATCTTCTCCATACATTAACCTTTGAAGGGGAACCGTTATTTCAGCATAGTTCGGTACCCAGTTCCTGCAATAATTAGTCAGACCTAAAATGTTATGGTGGGGGAAGGTAGAAGCACCCAGGCGCAGAGAGGAGAGGAGGCAGAAGTTCCAGGTAGAGAAGGATTTTAATACCTTAAACTAGAAACCAAAAACCACTTGTAACCGGCAGGTCTGCCTGTGACAGGTACAGGCCTGCTGATTGGGGATTTGGTACAGCTGTGTCTGTCCCTATATAAGAAACAGGGAGTGAGTGGACAGACAGTGGCTGCCTGCCTGCATGGTGGTATGTATGGCTGAAGCTCCTCTTGTTGGGAGGATAGAGATTACATTTTTTACTCATACTCTACTCTTTTAACTAGATGCTGTAAGCGGATGGAGGTGTTGCAGATGTCCTGAGCCACTGCGTGTTCTTTACCCACCCTTTTTATACATTTGAATGTGCTTTTAGAGTGATGTTGTACTTATTGTGTGGTTGACTCTGATTTCTTTTATTGGTTTACAGGTCTGAGTCGGGCGCCAGTGCGTGTGGTGTCGGTGAGGGGGGCCCCTGGTGGCAGCGTCTTCCTCACTCCAGTTCCCTCACTGTATTTGTTTATTATTTTTCCCTTTTAGTGTGTAGTGGAAGTTTCTTTGGCATGTTTTTCTCCTTATCTTGTGTGGGTTTGTTTTAGTTGTTTTCAGCACGGAGTGGAGTGAGGTGCGCTGCCTCTTACTGGCTTAGTCCACGGCCTCTCTCTTTCCCTCCCCTCCTGCACAGGCGGTCGGCTCGGCCTTCCTGTTTTTACTCCTGCATCTCCCTTATTGTTTATTCTGTGTACTGTTAATCAGAGTGAAACTGCATTTTTAGAGTTTGAGTTTTTAATTAAATTACATGTTTTACAAGCTTTTATTGTCTCAGCCATTTTTGTGTTGGTGGTCCCACTCTGCACTGACGGTACCTTGGTCACATTTCTGGCGCTGTCGGCAGGATCTAATTTCCGTTGGTGCAGTTGTGGTAACCAAATTGGGCTGATTTCTTTTTTTTTTTTGGGTAGAACATGCAGTGTGCTCCTTCGGACACCCCATTCCTGTGGCCACCACTACCTGGGTTCAACGTTCACTGGTTGGAAGACCCCCATCCTTCACCAATGGCTGATGAGGAAGCACCACGACCCCTGGATAATCTGTGTGCTCGGGTTGACCGCTCACGAAATGAAGAGGCTTCTGGTACCTTTGGCACCTTTGGTGGTGGTAACGAGCCTTTGGAAAGGCTGGTATATATCCCGAGGGAGCGAAAATGCCCACTTTTCCAGGGAAGGACTGGGGTTCTGGTCGAGGATTGGGTGGAGGAGATGAGGGCAACATTACGAACCAGACGGTTGGATCCTGTCGACCAGGCCTATTTTATTTATGATCATCTGGAAGGTGAAGCCAGGGATGAAATTAGATATAGGCCACGAGGTGACAGGGAGGACCCAGAGAAAATATTGGAAATACTACAGGATATGTATGGGTGTTCAAAGTCATACATTTCATTGCAACAAATATTTTTTTCCAGGCAGCAGCAGGAGGGTGAATCACTGCAGGAGTTTTCCCATGCTTTGTGTTGCATTATGGAGAAGGTTGAACGGTGTGCACCAGGGCGGACGTTGGATTCCTCTAGGTTGCTTCGAGACCAGTTCGTGGAGAATGTGTTAGATCCCAACCTACGCCGGGAACTGAAACGGTTGGTGAGACAGGACCCAAGAAGCTCATTGTTGGAAATCAGAGCAGAGGCTATTCGTTGGGAACAGGAGGGGCGCTGTGGGGAGCCACGGGGGCGGGTTTATTCAGTCCCTTCTTTTTCTTCAGTGCAATATTTGAATGCTAGAGCCCCCACCCCTACAAACACAGAGGTTTCAGCCTTGCGGAAGCTGTTAGAAAAACAGCAAGAGCAGCTGGATAAACGGACACAGGGTTTTCTAGCTCTACAGGCGGCCTCTCAACCCCCAACTAGCCGTAGGCGGTCAAGTGTGGTGTGTCGGCGTTGTCAAAAACCCGGTCACTATGCTCGTGAGTGTGAGAATGAGCGTGTCCCAACCCAGCCAGGGGCCTCACTTTTTTGTGGCAGCTCAGGAGGCGGGAAACTTCCACCATCTGATGTGAGGGGCCAAACATCAGGTGGAAAGAGTGCTGGCTCCCAGGGTCGGGGTCCATGCGTGCCCCCAGGCACATCCAATCTTGTGGCACAATGCCCTACAGTAGCTGTTAAATTAGGAGGGGTGGTCGCTAACCTTCTCCTTGACACAGGCTCGATGGTAACCACCATATCTGAAAGCTTCTTCAATCAATCTTTGCAGCAGGTTATAAGACCTTGCAATTGGCTCGCGTTAACGGCTGCAAATGGGTTGGAAATCCCATACCTCGGCTATGTTGAACTAGATGTTGTTGTTTTTGGTCAGCTTGTGGCACAGCGGGGTGTCTTGGTTGTTAAAAACCTTGCACGACCTAATAGGTCTTCAGATGTTGTGGGTGTGTTGGGGATGAATGTTATTAAAGAGTGTTACCAGCAGCTGTTTAATCAACATGGACCTGATCTCTTTGCTCTCCCTGAAGTACAGCAGACACCCCAGGACTGGCAACAGGCATTACAGTGCCACCATCAGATGACGTCTAAAGCTCAGGTGTTGAAGAAAGGGATGGCCCGGGTTAGAGGCAAGCACTCGGTTATCATACCAGGAGGCACTGTTAAATGGGTCGCAGCCACGTGTTGCTCCCAGTTCACACAGTTAACAGGTGCTGCACTAATTGAGCCCTTGGAAGATGGCTATGCCCTTCCTGAGAACCTTTTGTTATCTCCAGCCATGGTCGTTGGTCAGGAGGGCACAGTTTATATCCCTATTGTGAATGTAGGGAAGCTGGACATAACCCTCCGACCCCACCAGCCGATTGGCCTACTCAGCCAGGCAGATGTGGTCAGTTTCCCAGATGGTGTTTCATTTGTAAAACAAAGCAGTAGATCTACTGCTATGGTTGCGTCTCATACAACTGTGGAGATGAACACTGTCCAAAAACAGATCCAGTCGGTTGACCTATCTGCATTATCGGAGTTGGATCAGCAGAAGGTGCGAGCATTGTTGTTACGCCACGAGGGTGCTTTTGCCACCTCAGAGTTTGACCTAGGTTGTAGCAATTTGATAACCCATGACATACCCCTGCTTGATGAGACCCCTGTGAGGCAGCGACATAGGCGAATCCCACCGTCTGATTATGACGAGGTTAGGGCTCATGTACGCAAACTGCTGGACAGCCAGGTCATACGGGAGAGCTGTAGCCCCTTCGCCTCCCCAATAGTTCTGGTTCGGAAGAAGGATGGGACTTTGAGGTTGTGTGTTGACTACAGACTTTTGAACAGCAAGACGAGGAAGGACGCTTTCCCTCTACCGAGGATCGAGGAATCACTGGACGCCCTATCAGGTGCCAGATGGTTTTTAACACTTGACTTGGCCAGTGGCTACCATCAGGTGGCAGTAACGGAGAAGGATAAGATGAAGACTGCTTTCTGTACACCCTTCGGCCTGTTTGAGTTTCAGAGGATGCCTTTTGGCTTATGTAACGCCCCCAGTACTTTCCAGCGGCTCATGGAAAGGATGTTTGGGGACCAGAATTGTCACACTCTGTTACTGTACTTGGACGATGTGATTGTCTTTTCCTCCACTGTTGATGAGCACCTGACTAGATTGGAGCTGGTCCTCAGCCGTTTTGAAAAGGAGTCCCTGAAAATTAAGCTGGAAAAGTGTCATTTCCTTAAACAGCAGGTGGACTACCTGGGTCATGTTGTGTCTGCAGCTGGTGTGGCAACTGATCCAAAGAAGATTGCGGCTGTTGCCGAATGGGCCCCTCCCCAGACTGTATCTGAATTAAGAACATTCTTGGGATTTGCAAGCTATTATAGGCGCTTTGTGGAAGGCTTTGCCCAGTTGGCTGCCCCTCTTCATCGGGCTATTGCTGAGTTGTCCGGGAAGAGGCGTCGTCAGCGGAGGGAGTCCTTGAATGAAGTATGGACCCACCAGTGTGAGGGTGCTTTCCAAAGACTGAAAGAAAAACTAATCTCCTCACCTGTTTTGGCATATGCTAACTTTGATCTGCCTTTCATTTTAGAAGTGGATGCAAGTCACGAGGGTCTGGGCGCAGTGCTGTCTCAAAAACAGGAGGGCAAAATCAGGCCCATAGCCTATGCGAGTCGTAGTCTTCACCAAGCAGAGAAGAACTACAGCTCTATGAAACTTGAGTTCCTGGCAATGAAGTGGGCCATGACGCAGAAGTTCCGGGACTATTTGGTGGGCTATAAGTGTGTAGTGTGGACTGACAATAATCCCCTTAGTCATTTGCAGACAGCAAAGCTGGGAGCCACAGAGCAGCGTTGGGTAGCAGAGCTGGCTGTGTTTGATTATTCAGTGAGATACCGCTCTGGCCGCACCAATCAAAATGCAGATGCTCTTTCTCGACAACCTCAAACCAAGGCCTGTACCATCATGACGCCAGCTCGTCCAGGATCTGTGTTACCAGAAGGACTTCAAGAGGTGGAATGTGCTCCCATTTCAGCCACTCAGTCCAGTGTTTCCACGGTACCGCAACGGACTACAGATGATTTGGTGGTTTTGCAGCAGGCAGATGCAACCATTGCACCGATTATGCACCTGGTTGGGCAGCAGCGAATGCCTGGCCGGCTGGAGAAGCAAGCACTGGAGGTCGGGGCACAGAGACTGCTTCGCCAGTGGGGTCGGCTTAGCATTAAAGATGGACTGTTGCATCGTACCTACCAGCGACCAGACGGGGGTGAGCCAGTCCTCCAGCTAGTACTGCCAGAGAGCCTACAGGAAGAGGTGTTTCAGCAATTGCATACCCACCATGGCCATCAAGGCATTGAACGTACTCTGGAGTTGATCCAGCAAAGGTGTTACTGGCCACGTATGGGTGCCATTATTCGGGATTGGTGCCTGAAGTGTGAACGGTGTTGTCTGGCCAAAAGCACCCAACCCCAGGTACGAGTACCTTTGGGTCATCTCTTGGCTTCAAAGCCGAATGAAATTCTGGCCATTGACTTTTCCATGTTGGAGCTAGCGAGGGATGGGAGAGAGCAAGTACTAGTTATGACCGATGTCTTTTCCAAGTTTACCCAGGTTGTGCCAACCCGAGACCAGAGTGCTTCTACTGTGGCAGACATCCTCATCAAGGAGTGGTTTTACAAGTTTGGGGTCCCTACACGGCTTCACTCGGATCAGGGCCGCTGTTTTGAAAATAACATCATATACCAGCTTTGTGAGTTGTATGGCTTTGAGAAGTCCCGCACAACACCCTACCATCCTCAAGGAAATGGCCAATGTGAGCGGTTTAATCGCACGCTTCATGATCTGCTGCGAACCATCCCAGTTGACCAAAAGCACCGCTGGCCTGAGTATTTGCCCCAAGTGTTGTTTTGTTACAACACCACTCCACACCAGTCAACAGGACACTCTCCGTTCCTTCTCATGTTTGGTCGTGAACCTCAGTTACCTGTTGACTTTCTTCTGGGTCGCATTGAGGAGCCTGTTGCCGGCGAGGCCCGTCATTGGGTCAGTGAACACAAGAGAAGGCTACAAGTGGCTATAGCAGGTGCCAGAGAACGAATGCGCCTAGCTGCTGCGGGGAGGAAGGAAAGGGCAGACAAACATGTTACAGAGGAGGTGTTGCCAGCTGGACAGAGGGTGTACCTGAGGGACTTCTCACATAGAGGGCGCAACAAGATCCAGGACAAGTGGGCTCCTGAAGTGTTTGTGGTCACAAGACCTCCTGAGCCTGGAGGGGCCGTCTATACCGTTGCCCCACGGGATCAGCCTGAAAAGGTACGACAAGTAAATCGTTGCATGATTAAGCCTATACCTGTGGAACCACCTGTTTTGCCAGATAGACCCAGTTCTAGAGCAAGGAGCCCTGACGTTGAGGAGAATGGCTTCTGGATTTTAAGACCTTCATCAGGACAAAAACGAACTGGGGTCCCGGCCGTGCCTACAGTGGAGGCTGCTCCTGCTGCCTGTCCGAACACAGTCGACCCTCCTGTATTACGAAGGACTACTCGCCCAACGGCTGGACAGCATACAAACCCCCATCATCTACCAGTAGGTGTTGGCACTAGGTTAGGGGGGGCTGCAGGGTCTCAGGTGCAGGTGTCCAGCAGTATGCTTGAAGGGTTGTTTCGCCCGTGGCAGTGAGTTGTCGGGACGCCAACAAAAAAAAACGGGGGAAGAATGTAACCGGCAGGTCTGCCTGTGACAGGTACAGGCCTGCTGATTGGGGATTTGGTACAGCTGTGTCTGTCCCTATATAAGAAACAGGGAGTGAGTGGACAGACAGTGGCTGCCTGCATGGTGGTATGTATGGCTGAAGCTCCTCTTGTTGGGAGGATATAGATTACATTTTTTACTCATACTCTACTCTTTTAACTAGATGCTGTAAGCGGATGGAGGTGTTGCAGATGTCCTGAGCCACTGCGTGTTCTTTACCCACCCTTTTTATACATTTGAATGTGCTTTTAGAGTGATGTTGTACTTATTGTGTGGTTGACTCTGATTTCTTTTATTGGTTTACAGGTCTGAGTCGGGCGCCAGTGCGTGTGGTGTCGGTGAGGGGGGCCCCTGGTGGCAGCGTCTTCCTCACTCCAGTTCCCTCACTGTATTTGTTTATTATTTTTCCCTTTTAGTGTTTAGTGGCAGTTTCTTTGGCATGTTTTTTCCTTATCTTGTGTGGGTTTGTTTTAGTTGTTTTCAGCACGGAGTGGAGTGAGGTGCGCTGCCTCTTACTGGCTTAGTCCACGGCCTCTCTCTTTCCCTCCCCTCCTGCACAGGCGGTCGGCTCGGCCTTCCTGTTTTTACTCCTGCATCTCCCTTATTGTTTATTCTGTGTACTGTTAATCAGAGTGAAACTGCATTTTTAGAGTTTGAGTTTTTAATTAAATTACATGTTTTACAAGCTTTTATTGTCTCAGCCATTTTTGTGTTGGTGGTCCCACTCTGCACTGACGGTACCTTGGTCACACACTGCAATGCAGGAAAACCAAAACTCGAAACTTGAAACACTAGAATCTCCATAAACAGCAAAACTACAAACTATGGAAGAGCACAGGAGGAAGGGAATGACGAGACTTAAATACATGAAGACAAATGAGACACAGGTGGAAACACTCAAGATAGATGGGGACCCAAAGCAAAACTCACAACCAAGGTCTAACACAAAAACCTTTCAAAATAAAACATGAAATGAACTGAAAACAGAGAATTTCCGGTTACGGGTTACGGGTAGGGCGCGTGGTGTGCCTCTCTACGGATACAACTATCTTCAAATTACTTAAAAAGTTGATTTTCTCCAAAAAGAGAGCTGACAATGGCCCCTAAGAAAACCCAGGAATACGAAGACCTCAAAAAGACTCTTGATGGTGTTCAAGAAACGCTGAAATTCTTTATGGATCAGGTGTCGGCTAAGCTAACGCCACTTTGGGAAATGATGGAAGAGTTCTGAAGATTTCGGGCTCAAAACGAGCAACGGGAAAACCGGGTTGACATTCTGGAGAAAAGACGGGACGATGTGAAACAGCAAGTAAGGATGAATAATGTCATTCTAACTGGATTACCGATCAAACCTCGGGCGAAGCTGAATGAAGCAGGAGCTAGCACTGCTAATGCTAGTGTTGTGAGGTGGAACCCTTTTAGGTGTTTTAGTTGCATGCTTTTGTGTGTTTTTTGCTGTTGTTCCACCTCACTGACATTAACTCCCAGACTGGACACACCTGAGACTGGACGCACCTGGGTGTCCAATCAGCAAATTGGCCACCCTATTTAAGAACTGGCTGTGAGAGGAGGGAGAGCAGAGACGTCGGCTGTAGGTGACGACAGAGGCAGACAACACTGGAGTTGGTGGTGTAACCAGCTGAGTGGGTTTTCCCCAATAAAAGGGTGCTACAAAGCGACATATCCTCAGAGGCAGGGCAAGGAGCTCTGCCGCAGTGTGGTTTTAAGTATTTTACTGAGCTTGCTGTGATTTGCATGGTTTTTATTTGATTAATTTGCAATTGAACCCTTAAATCCTTTCTGGCGTTTGCTGTGTGGTGCTCTTCCCCTGGTCCTGAACCTTTTGCAGTATATATTTAGTAGGCCCCCTCATTTGGCAAGGGTGGGCTCCAACACTAGCGCTAGCATAGCTAGCAGTGAACCAGCGAGTGGTGGGGAGACTCTGGTACAGCAAATAGATTAATTTCTCACATCTAAATGGAATTTCCCTGGATCTCAACACCATCGAGACCTGCCACCCGCCCCCCCAGGAGAAAGGAGAAGGATAAACCACCGATCCTCATCAGGTTTGTGAATCACAAACACAAGCTAGCACTGATGAATCAACGTAAAAACCTAAGAGGTTCGGCTGCTTATCTGAACGATGTGGGAAAAAATCTTTCGCTCTGAGATTTTTCCATGCGTGTTCTAATAGTCGGGAGAGATAAAAGACCAGGATTCCGCGGGATAAAGTTACAGAAGGTTAATTCCCTAACAAAAGTTCTAAGTCAGAATTAAAACAGATCTGGGTCCTCATTTTAGAAGGCCTACAAAACGCAAGAAGTTACAGGCGTTTTACATGAAAGGCCACAAGAGAGAAGACAATAAAATTATGCTCTGCTCAGACTTTTAAAGACAATCGGGCTTCCCTCCTCCCGGGGAAAACATGACGTCGAATCTCCGCCCTGGAACACTCGCATTGGCTGGCCGAAGATCCTCCTTCGTCCATCAGCCAATAGTCGACAGTCACTCTCCGGAACCAATCCGTCTCCCCAGGGAATGACTTCAAAGGGACACCTAGTGTTGCAGTGAACTCCGTCCCTTCCTGTCCACCACAAATCAGATTGACAGCAAGAAATCCATGGAGGCTCTGGGTCAAAGTTCAGTCTTTTGTTCTTCCTGAGAACTGGACATCCAGAGAGGTTCTCACAGATATAATCTGTTCTAGAGGTGTTTTGGATAAGGATGTTGTCTTCACTACTGCTGACTCCTGTTAACCAGCACCTAAAAGGTCAACATCCCCCTCCTCTGTAGAGGAAGGGGTCACAGCTGCAGTCCATAGGTCACATCTCAGGAATGTGAGGTCAAGATGCATCCTCCAGAGTCCAGATTTAGGAGCACACACTTCATCAGTAAAACAATGTAAAAAGTAAAATTAATGCCAATAATGATATAAATGAGGACCACAGAAATATAAAATCCTTCAATGACCATCTGACCAGAAGGAATGCTGAAATCTCCAAACATGCACGGCTTCTCAGGAAGCAGAAGCAGATCGAGAACACTTGGGTTAAAGGCTGCAGGATTTATGTCAAACCACTCGGTCCACCGACCCTGTCCAAGGTTCTGGTAGTGAACACCATGAAAGACTTTGAGAAGTGTCTTTTCACGGTCGTCTGAAACAACATGGAGTAATAAATCAAAGAGCCAAATAATTTCAAGAAATATGACACCTGGATTCATCACTTTCTCCATCGTCTGACGTAACCTGAATAACAGCAGAGTCTTTGACTTGCAGACAAGTTGACTTCAACTTTCACCGCAGCTGATATCAAGTGAAGAAGGATATGGACCTGAATCTAATGTCTGCAGACATAACATGGAAGAGAACTATAAACTGTTTTGAACCCAGAAGAACAGCTGTTATTCAGCAGAAGAAGAAATGCCAACCTCGGACAATCGACAGATTATGGACCCTTTTTATTTTTCCCTAACAGCATTACTTTAATATATTAAAAAAATGTATGTAAAAAAAGTAAAACAAATGATTAATCACTTATTGAAAATGGTTAAATTGATCGATGTTTACTTCACTTGCTCCAAAAATTCATAAATTGATTCAAAAATCTTTCCTAATGTAGCATAATTTTGGACATGTTTTTAACTTTTGATACTTGACGAAATTTTGCTATGAAAATTCCTAAAACACAGCTGGTTCAGCTGGTTTTTCCTGATGGTTTTTCCCCTCATGAATATATAATAGCGGACTACGTTAGGCCTTGTGGCTGTTGGAGTTCTATGTACTGAAGCTCCGTGAACGGCAGAGCGGTTCTTCTTCCTCTGAACAAACACAATGTTAACGCAAACTCCGCTCCGTGCTCACACCCTTCTCTGTTGATGCACCGCGCTCAGCTCCTCGCCTTTCTTTAGCTCACACAAGCATGCGGTCCCCAACACACACACAATGTTAACGCACACTCCGCTCTGCGCTCACACCCCTCTCTGTCGCTGCACACGCTCCCCTCCTCCCTGGGGCTGCACATGCTCCGCTTGTCTCCTTTCTTCAGCTCACACAACCAGGCGGTCCCCAACACACACACAACCGTACCCTCCCTGTCCCTGCATACGCTCTTTTCCTTTCTTCCACTCCCTCCTGCTCTCACACACGCACGCGGTCCCCAAAACTTGACACGACAAATGTGGAGAGATGTTACTTTCAGGCTTTAAAGAACACAATTTCTATGAGGCGGGGCGTTCCCCCAACAACAGGTTAGATGACAGAGCCCGGTCCATTAAGCTCTGCCGTTCACGGAGCTTCAGTACATAGAACTCCAACAGCCACACGGCCTAACGTAGTCCGCTATTATATATTCATGAGGGGAAAAACCAGCTGAACCGACCCTAAAACCGCCCAAATTATGCACTTCTGACCGCAAATTTAGACCTGCTGCTAGCTTCTCTTGTAGCAATAACGTGCTCCCTCCACAGCTCACTGTGACGTTACTTTATGTCAGGTAGTTAGCCGCTCAGCCCAGTGGAAATGTCAGAATAAAAGCACTTCCGTTGCAGCTTTACTTCCATTGTGAGTTAATGTGTTGTGTTGTGAGTTAATGTGTTGTGTTGTGAGTTAATGTGTTGTGTTGTGACTTATTGTGTTGTGTTGTGAGTTAATGTGTTGTGTTGTGACTTATTGTGTTGTGTTGTGAGTTAATGTGTTGTGTTGTGACTTATTGTGTTTTGTTGTGACTTATTGTGTTGTGTTGTGAGTTAATGTGTTGTGTTGTAAGTTATTGTGTTGTAGAGTAAGTTAATGTGTTGTGGGGTAAGTTAATGTGTTGTGAGTTATTGTGTTGTGAGTTATTGTGTTGTGTTGTGAGTTAATGTGTTGTGTTGTGAGTTAATGTGTTGTGTTGTGAGTTAATGTGTTGTGATGTGAGTTATTGTGTTGTGATGTGAGTTAATGTGTTGTGTTGTGAGTTATTGTGTTGTGTGTTAATGTGTTGTGGGGTAAGTTAATGTGTTGTGTTGTGACCCTTCTGGGCCACCGTAATATAGTATTATGCTATAATCATATGAATGACTTTTATAAGTAACATAATCTGCATATATTTTAGATAACTGATCTGCATTTGCCATGTTGATTTCTGAAATAGTTATTTTTTACATAATAATTAAATAATTCATCTTTGTCATGTGCTTTATCGATACCTTATGATTCTTAATTCTGTCTGATAAAAACTGGGAACCGGATATTGATAAATCATGTAATAAAATGGTTACAGTATAACGGGTTGGAATTATATAAGTTCACTTCCTTCCACTCCCTTTCAAGCAATATTTATTAATATGTCTAATTATCCTAAGTTTGATTAGTTACTGTATGAATGTACAACTGATGATTATATTGCTTTTGTATATTATTTCTACTTAATTGCTTAAAATAAACCATTTCAAATCAAATCAAAACATGCCAGAACAAAAGGAAACAAAACACAAAGGCATGAAACAGAAACCGTAACAGACCTAAAAAGGACATTATTTGCTTTTTCGTTAGAGGTTTAGGTGCTTGCAGAATTGCAGTTTTCCATTCTTCCATAAGTGTCTGTCCTGTTAGGCTTAAGTTATGACAAAGATATTTTATCTGTTCCCTGCTCAGCTGTGATTTTATTTTTACTGACTTTGTGGCCTTCATCAGCTAAATGTTTTAACAGTGCCACTGAATCCTTCATACAAGTTTTCTTTTTATCTGGTGATGCTATCAGAACATCATATACATAAATTAATATTTGACTTCCCCCTGGAGGTTGGAATTTTGCCATGCTTGCTATCATTATTTGAGAATAAATAGTAGGGCTTTCGCACTAACCTTGCGGTAGTCTGGTGTAGGTGTACCTTTGGCTGTCATATGTGAATGCAAACCAGTACTGGCTGTCCTTGTGGACAGGAAAATAATCCATTACTGATGTCTACCACTGTAAAGACAGCTGCATCCGATCGTAACGAATTCAGTAATGTATAGGGGTCAGGCACACAGGGTGCTCCTTGAATAACTGCATTGTTTACCGCCTGTAAGTCTTGTACCATCCTCCAACCAGTGGAGGGCGCCTGTTTTTTCATTGGAAATACAGGAGTGTTAAATGGTGAGTTATTGCACTTGATAATTACTCCTGCAGCTATGAAATCTTTAATTACTGGTTAAATACCTTCTTGTGCATCTGGTTTTAAAGGGTATTGTCGAACACATGGTCTATATTCTGCTTTTGGTCTAATCTGAACTGGTAAAGCGCCTTTAATTAACCCTACAGTTGTGGGTCCTTTAGACCACAGGGTTTCAGGGAGATCTTTTAACAGATCTTCCTCCTTCTCAGTTAATACTAATGATCATCTGGCCCAGTCCTTTGGTTTTTCTTCCAAATGCACACCCATTTTAACAGAGGTCATCCAAAACAGAGCCGCTCGAGTCAGCCCAGTAGGGGGACTTCCCTGGATATGGGGTGATAGTGTCAGAATCCAGTTATCAGCACTTTCCCCCATCCTAACCATATCTCCCAGATCGTGCCACTGCTGATTGTGCCCCTTCACCACAGAGACGTGTAGGGGCCGCCACATGTGATAAAATTCAACATGTTGTCCCCCATTTTTGCAGCTACAGCTGCTTTGTTCATCTGCATACAAATGCTTAAAAGTGATTGTAGTTGCACTAACTCTAACTGAGAAATGTACACGTTGTCACCAATTGCTGCTTTCCCTGAAACTCGCATGGCTGCAGGCTTTGTTCCTGGAAGTGGTTCTTTGATAGCTGTCCAACATGAACCAGTGTCACACACAAAAAAAATAATCTCTTTTCCATTTATCCTTAATTTAACTTCTGGTTTAACATCTGCATAAACCAATAAATCCTAGAAGTTTATCAACACCTCATAATTATTCTGCTCTTCAGGGAGTCCTTTATTAGAAAATGCATAGCTCCCTGACCCCTGGCCTAGTCATGCTTGTTCCTTCTTTCCAACACCCTAAAAAGGGGTAACCATAAGCTCCTCTTTGTCAAACCCCTTCTATTATGTCAGTGGTTCCCAAACTGGGGGGCATTGCAGGGGGGGGGCGCGATGGAGTTTAGAAACAAAGGATTTGTATGTTTGTGGGGGGGGGGGGGGGGGGGGGGGGGGTTGAAAATATTCTAATCTTCAGAAAGGGGGGCCCTGCAGAAAAAGTTTAGGAACCACTGTGTTATGTCCTCTGGAACCTTCCCTTCTTCGGCTGCCTCCACCATGATAAAACACTTCCACTCAAACTTTCCATGTCCTGTACAAACTGATTCACATCTGCTTTGTGAGAAATCAGACCTTCTATAGCTTTCTTAACATCTTCCATTGTCCATGTCCTATACACTAAAATAGTCGGGGGTTGATCATCTCCTGCCTGGTGGTTTGCAACCTGGATCATTGGAAATGATTCTGTCATTGCTGATGTGTCTTCAGCTGCAGAGGGGAGAGGAGAAAGTCCCTCTCCCATCGTTTTTGACCACTGTAATATCTGCCCTGTCTGTGATCTAGTCAACATTTCTTTTTGAGAGGATTCCCCATCATAAGGTGGGGGATCCAACTGGGGGTAAAGAGAGCTGTTTACATCTGCTCCATGTGGAGCAGTCACTCCTTCCTGCCCCGCCTCATCTGCCCTGTGACGTGAACGCGCGACGGAGCCTGTTTCGTCGTCTTCACTTCTGTGAATCAACAAGTTCCTGTCAGGTACCAGGGGTCAGGGCGGTTAGATTTGTTTTCAGTTTCACTTCCGGTTTTATTTTGACACTTCCGGTTACGTTCCTTTGTTTATGTTTGCTGTCTTTACTTCTGTGATTTGTCTCACCTGGTTCGCACCTGTTTTCACTTTTCTGTAGTGTATATATTCTGTGTTTGGCCGGTACTTGTCACTGGATCGTTTTGGTTGCTAGCTTTCTTGGTTCTATTCCAATAATTAAATTCCTCTTACCTACCTTCTGGCGTCCCGTGCTTGTGTCCACCTCTCGAGTCCTGACATTACTATCCGGTCAAACTATGGACGCAGTGGGCGCAGATTCTTCTAGAGCGGACTCCGGTACCCAGGAGCAGCTTATCCGTCACTAAGCTGAACAGCTTGAATTCCTGCGTCGAGGAATGATGGAGATGGCCGATCGCCAGGAGTGTCAACTAACTGGGCTTTGCAACCGCCTAGACCTCCTAGCCACGCAGGTCCAGCGGTCGTCTCCACCTACCCCCTCCTCTGCGGTTCCTGTGGCTCCCATCCAGACTCCTCCGACTCCTGCGGTGCAGCTGGCTCGACCAGAGTGGTTCTCCGGTGACTCCGGGGATTGCAGGGCGTTTATTACGCAGTGTGAGCTGCATTTCGAGCTGCACGCTGCTGCTTTCCCGACGGATCGGTCCAAAGTCGCCTTCATCATCTCTCATCTCACAGACAGAGCCGGAGCTTGGGCCACAGCTGAGTGGCAACGGGGAACTGCCACCTGCGCTTCTCTTCCTGCATTCCTGGAGGCTTTCACCCAGGTGTTTCCGTACACTGAACCAGGGAGAGAGGCGGCTCGCGCACTTATGCGGCTGAGACAGGGGACTCGCCGGTGGCGGATTACGCCATCGTGCTCCTGGACTCTCGGGTCAGAGAGCGATTGGAACCCTGCAGCTCTTACGGACGCAATCCTGGAGGGTCTTTCTGAGGAGATGAAGGATTAGCTCGCACCATTGGAGATTCCGTCCACCTTGGAGCCCCTGATAGCCCTCGCTATCAGGATTGACAATCGCCTGCAGGATCGCAGACAGGGGCATCGGACAGAGGTTCCCCGTTCCGGGGGACGCGCTGAGGATTCATCTTCTTACTCATCTCATGCTCGTTCTGTCACTTCCACAGACCCTCTGGATGAACCCATGCTTTTGGAACATGGGCGCCTGTCCCCCGCTGAACGGAAACGCCGGCTGACGGCAGGTGCGTGCCTGTACTGCGGACTGCGGGGTCATTTCTGCAGGGATTGCCCAAATGCTTCCGCTCGTCATTAAGAGTGGGCACGTTGACGAGCGGAGGCCGAGCGCCCACTTTTTCTAAACCAGCTGCATTTTTATTTGAAGCTTGTGTTATGTTTCTGAATGGAGGACTTCCCGTTCGAGCTTTATTGGATTCTGGGGCAGAGCAGAACCTCATGGATGCAGAGCTGGCCAAACAGGCAGGTTACTCTACCGAATTACTCCCTCGGCCACTACAAGTCAGTTCTTTTAATGGGGAAATAGTTTCCACTGTTAACCGTGTCACTGAGCCAGTCCACCTTATTATCTCTGGTAATCATCACGAGTTCACCCGGTTTTATTTATTCAAGTCCTCCATTAATCCTGTAGTCCTGGGGTTCCCTTGGCTCCTGGCTCATAACCCCACCATTGACTGGCCCACCAACCGCATTACGTGTTGGAGTGAATTTTGCCATAAGACCTGTTTGCGCTCGGCTCGACATCCAGGAGTGGATCCAGCGGTTCCAGTAGGGCAGCTACCCTCACCTGACCTATCCCGGGTTCCCCCCGAATATCATGACTTAGGGGAGGTTTTTTCTAAGGATCTGGCTCTCTCGCTCCCACCTCACAGGCCCTATGACTGTGCCATTGAACTGCAGCCTGGGGCTCCGCTTCCTAAAACCACCTCTATACCCTGTCAAAGCCGGAGAGAGAGACTTCTTCGCTCTTCCGCAACTAACAAGAGGCTGGCTGACCGGCATCGTCGTCCTACACCCTCCTACGTGCCCGGTCAGTCGGTCCTACTCTCCACGACTCATATAAAGTTATGGATAGAGTTGAAGAAGCTCTCTCCTAGGTACATCGAACCGTTCGAGGTGGTGAGGGTGATCAACCCAGTGTTATGGTTACGCCTGCCTCGTACTATGCGTATACATCCCGTCTTCCATGTGTCCCAGCTGAGGCCCCATGTCACGAGCCCCCTTCAACCACCTCCCTCCTCACCGCCAGCGCCTCGCATCATCGACGACCAGCCTGCTTGGACCATACCACGCATTATGGACGTCAGACGGCGGGGACGGGGATTTCAGTACTTGGTGGAATGGAAGGGTTATGGGCTGGAGGAGAGGTCTTGGGAACCTTCATCCAGAATCTTGGATAAGGGCATGCTCCAGAAGTTTCATCGGCTGCATCCTCACAAGCCTGGTGGTGCGCCTGGAGGCGCCCCTTGAGGGAGGGGTACTGTCAGGTACCAGGGGTCAGGGCGGTTAGATTTGTTTTCAGTTTCACTTCCGGTTTTATTTTGACACTTCCGGTTACGTTCCTTTGTTTATGTTTCCTGTCTTTACTTCTGTGATTTGTCTCACCTGGTTCGCACCTGTTTTCACTTTTCTGTAGTGTATATATTCTGTGTTTGGCCAGTACTTGTCACCGGATCGTTTTGGTTGCTAGCTTTCTTGGTTCTATTCCAATAATTAAATTCCTCTTACCTACCTTCTGGCGTCCTGCGCTTGTGTCCACCTCTCGAGTCCTGACAGGTCCACCCTCCTTTTTTTCTCTCCTGTTCCCTGAAGCTGCACCGTCCTCTTTTCCTTTTTCTGCCTCTCTCAAACAAAAGTCAGTAGACTCAAATCCTGCTTTCTCCATTTTCTTCTGATCTTTTCCTGTCTTTTCTTTAATCACATCCTGCAATGCAATTATTCTGAGTGTCTAACCTTCCATTAAATCCAGTCTTTTATCCATTTATGTAAATGCTCAAGTTTTGTAGGATCCTGACTTTCAACATGCTTCCTATCCTTGCTCTGCAACTTTCTCATTTTTCAAAAACACTTGCTTGTCTAACAGTTCAAAAACACAAGCTGCAAATTCAGCGATTTGCATAACACAACAACAGCAAAACACACAACAAATACAGCCATTTGCTAAAATCACATTAACATACACACACTCTTTACTTTACTTATTTATAAATGCCGGCTTTTTAATTATCCTTAATTCTTACAGCTCAAAGGTATGTCACTGGGATTTTTTATTCATATCTATACATACACATATGTATTATCTTATTTAACACGGGATTTCGAGGACCCCGCCGTCCTTTCCGTTGTCTTTCTCCTTCAGTATACCGTCAACCTTTTGGACTGGGATGGGCACCAGTTCCAACAAAGGGTTGACTCGCCTAGGAGTCAGCTGTGCCCACAGTCTCCTGGGGCCCACCACGCTCACTGAAATCCTCAGGTATGTTGGTAATCCAGGGGGGGTTGGGTTAAAACAACCTGCAACATCATAACAATTCAAAAAGGAAAGAAAGACAAACAGACCAAGGTACCTTTACGAGGAGAGCATACAGAGATCTACCCAGTAAACAATCTCTCTCCAATCTGACGTATATTCTGCTGCCTCCTCTTTTAATAAATTGTTTTGGGTTGTCCCTCAGTTACACATGCGCTGAGCTCTAAGGAGGGGAAACGGATGAAAACACAGCTGCAGCGCTGTCAGAAAGCATTTATTACAACATGCCCATCCTTCCACAGTCTTCTCAAATCATCTCTGGACCTGCAAAGCCGTTTCTCACGGATAAACTAATACAGAGCGTCCTTCGATTCATTTTAGACACAGCTAACACAGGTTCTCAGGAGAATGCTGGAAAGGCGAAAAGATAAATACTTTCTCCCAGAGTTAGAGAGGAGGGGGGATAGGAGGGTGATAATAGGAGGGGGGGGGTAGAACCGTAAAGCAGCATAAGGCAACAACTTTACTGGATGTTTATCATTACGGTAAGGCTCCAGTGTAAAACAAATCTCAAAGGGCGGGGCCTGTCCACACACACATTCAGATGTTATAAACACACCTGTTAACTGCAAAGATGTCCACATGTCAACATGTATAGAAAACATGGACACAATACAGATATTATTCACATACGCATACTCATGCCTTTAAACCAACTATTGTGAAATATTTCATTCGTTCCATCATGCAAACTATTAGTGCAAAGGTGAGCTAAACCCTGTGCTCAGGTAAGTGTTTATGTTCTTCTAAATGGATGGCGGAATGTGAAAAGAAGGAGGGAGAGCGCCCAGCCACCCCCACACCCAGACCCCCACCGCAGCAGCAACGGCAGCCAGAACCCCCAACGCCACACGGCAGCAGGCAGAGAACAACCACCCCCCGGCGACCACATCCGCCACCAAGGCCAGGGCCAGCAGGACCACCCCGAGGCCCCCAGAGCCAGAGAGCAGGGAGGCACGGGGGGAAGAGAGCACCGCCCCAGCCCAACCAGGGGAGCAGCCCCCCCGCCGCGCCAAGAGGGCCCACCGCAGGGCCCCACCCGGGAAGAGTGCCCACCGCCCCAGACGAGCACCTCATCACCACCCAGGAGTTCTGGGCATCCCTCCGCCCCAACCCCAGGTACGAGCCAGAACCCCCCAAGGGAGACCCGCTCTGCGCTCCAGGCAGCATCCCACCCGGCCCATGGTTGGTTCAGGAAGGAGCAAGGTAGGGGACAGCCGGCCCCGCCCAGGAGGGGGGCACCCCGGAGAAGAGGGGGGCCCGCAAGGGGTGTTGTAAACATGGCACGACCAGGCTCGGCCACAGTTGGAATGTGGCCGGGGCCCAGCGCCCAGGGGCAAAAACCCGAACCCACCCCACAGGGAGACAGACACCCCCGGCTCAGGTGTAATGTGAACCCCCTCCCTGTGCGGAGAGAGCCCCGCCGGGCCCAGGAAACCGGCACCCAGGGGACACGGCCGCCGCTGCCAGGGGCCCAGTACCCCCCACCAGGGATGGGGTAGAGGACAAATGGACCTAGGACCCACCTTCCTTGCATAATGTGTGTGCGTGCGTATGTGAGGGTGTATGTGTGCATGTGTGCGTGTTTGTATTTGAATGTATATTATGAGGAGTAAAATGTGTGTGTACTAGGGGGGTGCAGTTAAAATTGGTGGGTAGGGCACAGAGAGGACATTCCCTGATTACTCACAGTAATGTCCCCTCACCCTCCCCACCAAGGGTCCCTAAATGTCTAAGGTGCGGTTAAAATTGGCGGGTAGGGTGCTAGGAGGACATCTGCTGCTTGCTGGCAGTGATGTCCAAGCACCCCCCCTACCAAGGGCCCTACATGTCTAAGGTGCAAATAAAACCGAGAGAGGGGGGGCCCATTCCATACGGCAACCATGGGAGGGGGACAACTCCCAAGTAGCCCCCCCAACGCAGGCTAAACCCCCCACCCCCTCACCCTAATACGAGATTATATGAGGAAGGGGGTAAGTTGGGGACAGCTGGTAGACTGTCACCCGGTGGTCAAACAGCCGTCCCCCAGCCCCCCCCCAGTATAGGGCCCAGGCCCCCCAGCCTCGGGGCCCCATCCCCCGAGGCACCGACGCCCCAGGCCCAACACGACCCACCCCACACAGAGAGAGAGGAGCCAGAAAGCGCCCCCCCCCCCCCCCCCCGGAGCAACCCGAGGCCCCCACCCCCAGGCGCAGGCCCAGAGAGAGCTCTGGTCAGGCCTCGACGGGACCAAGACAGCCAGCCGGCCGGGGCAACCGCCGATTGCCACCAGCGGAGACCCCGACCCGTCAAACCCCCAAGGTCCCGAACCCATGGTGCCCCCTCCCCCCAGAAAGCCCCCCCACAAGACAGGACCGACAGGCCCCCCCCCACACCCCCCAAGACGCCCAGAGCGACCGGGGGCCCCAAGAGGGTTGCCCTGCCCCGTCCCAGAGCCAGGGAAGGGCTGATCCCAGCCCCAGATGTAGATGGGCAGCCCATCCAGCGCCGCCTTCCCCTGCCTCCCCCAAGCGGGACCCCCCGCCAGTCCCCCCCAGCATGGGCAAAGAGACTACCCCCCCAAGCCAAGCCGGACCACCACTCAACCCCCCCACCACGCACCCCCCAACCGCCAAGCCCATAAGACAATGCAGCGCCCCCGCCCGCCCCGCCCCGCCCAGGCACCGGACCCGACCCCCCCAACGAATGGGATCCCCACCAGCCCCCACTGGGCAGCGGAGGCCCCGACCCCCGCACCACGGCAGAAAGCCGGGAGCAGCGACGCCCAGGCCCCCCACCCCCTAAGTCATAGAGTTAGCTATGGGAGACCAGAGAGACTGAATTCTTTCAAAGTTACTTGAACTTTATCAAAATGTCTTTTATAGAATCAAATAAACACAAAGAAAAAATAATTTTATGATCTTTTTTATACCTAACTACTCAGTGTTTTATCAGGGCCTGTTTGGATGAACAAAGAGCTGATTTTCTGGAGATGAAAAATGTTTTTAGATCAGTTAATGAAGGCAATTTCCCATGGCACACTGGTTGAAAAACACTGTCCTAGACAGTCAATGGGGTGATAAGCATGAATATAAAAATCCCCTGTTATTATAATTTGATCAGGATCTAAAACAATAGTCCAAAAACCCAGAATAGTTTATCTGTGTGTGTGTGTGTGAATGTGTGCGTGTGTGTGTGTATGTGTATAGGTGTGTATGTCTACGTGTATGTATGATGCCATGGTCAAGTTTTAGGACTTTCCCACCAAGGAAACAGCAAAAGCTGAGGCCCTGCAGATCTGCTGCAGACAGCTTTCTATAATTTTGTCAAATCAAAATCTTGAAAGTTTGGTTAAAATGTATTGATTATGTGATGTTTGACTTTTTCCTCACAGTGATAACATTTATTTGAATTTCTCAACTGTTTTCGGGAAATCGTGTGTTACCTTGATCATGTTCCTCTTTGTACATATGCACTTTGGGGAGGTTCAAGATTGCTACATAGCGAAAGGGGATGGAAGGACAGTTGGGACGATAAAAAAGAGGAGCTGTAGAGTCCTGCTGCATAAAGTCAACAGAGAAAGGTGAGGATGAGGAGGGCTCTTCAGCTGCTGCTGGCCTCTCTGGCCTTGGTCTCCTTGATTTCTCTCATCGATGCTGGACCGCTGTGAGTAACCCCCCCACCAGTACTTGAGAAAGCTTTCATGGCACAGTGCATAAGGAAGAATGCTATTCCTACTGTAAAAATGTTTGGCTTTTAGTTTGATTATTACAAACCAGTTTTTGTTTTCTTACCTGTTTCTTTATGTAAACGTAACATGAGAAACTCGTATAATCACAAACAGTTTATCTTTTTACCAGATTGTACAGGTGCTAATGCATGCTTTTATTACCAGCAGATTAGATTACTGTAATGCCCTGCTCTCTGGTCTTCCCAGAACAAGGATAGCAAATTCAGCAGCACGCGTTCTGACGAGGACCAGGGGGCGGGAACACATTACACCGATTTTAAAATCGCTGCACTGGCTCCCTGTGCAATTCAGAATTGATTTTAAAGTTCTATTATTGGTTTACAAATGTTTTTATGGTCTCGGGCCTTCATATTTATCTGACATGATTTTAAAGTATGAGCCCTCGCAGACCCTGAGGTCCCCTGATATAGGCCTTTAGGTTATTCCAAAAGTTAGAACAAAAACATACGGCGAGGCCTCATTCCGTTTTTACGGACCTCGCCTGTGGAACAGCCTCCCAGAGAGTACTCTGTCGTATCTGCTTGGTGTATTTCCAGAAGACTTTGATGCTGATCAAATATATATAATGCACATTTTACTACTGGTCGCAAAAAAAAACCATCACAGGTAATTGGAAAAATGTAACATCACCTTCTGTAACTGAATGGAAACAAAGAATCAAACAAGCTTATTTGATGGAAAAAATGACAGCATTGCTACAGCTAAAATCAGATATATTTGAACATCGATGGCACGCAGTTAAATTTTATTTGGGGTTGTGACTGTTCTTTGTACTTTTGATTGTGGTTGTATGAATATGTTTAACTGAACTGCTTGTCAAATCTTACATCAATGCTTTTTTTTTTATTGTATTTTTTATGTTTTACCTGCTTTACACTATACTGAATGTGGACTTACAGTCAAACTTGTATCAGGGAGTTATGTTTGTTTTGTGTTGTGATGAGAAAACAAAAATAAAGAGTTAAAAAAAAAAAAAATAAAGTAAACTCATCTGCCAAGACAGCCGCTTTCATAAGACCTGTCACCTTCTGTTCATTCAAATAAATGTCCATGCGCTCTGGCAAACATTTCTTAAACTCCTCCAATAGGATAAGTTCTCTTAAATACTCAAGACATTTCTCTTGGCATGCAGAGCACCATTTATCAAACAAAAAAACTTTTTTCACGCGCAAATTCTACAAATGTCTGGTTGGCAGTTTTTACTACATTCTTAAAGTTCTGTCGATATGCTTCAGGGACAAGTTCATAAGCCTGCAACACAGTTTTCTTCAAAACTTCATAATCTAGACTTTGGTCAAGTGACAAAGAAGAGCAGACTTCTTGGGCTTTGCCAACAAGTTTACACTGCAACAGTAAAGACCAACACTCCTTAGGCTAATTTAATGCAGTAGCTATGCGCTCAAAAGTACCAAAATAAGAGTCTGATAAACAAAATGAGGGAACTAATGGTATACATTTACTGATGTCAAAACCGTTCAAAGGAGAGGCAGATGTTCCTGGAGGTGACGTGGCAACAGATGATCTTTTCTCTAACTCAAGAGCTCTAACGCGGAGATGCATAGCTTGTACCTCGAGCTCCTTGTGACGGGTTTCCACTTCTTTAATACGGAGGGTCAACCGAAGATCCTCGGTGGACATATGAGGATGAAAATCAGAACCCAATTCATTTTTCTGTCTGGCATCGAACACACCAGCAACCTCTGCCATCATAGTCTCCACAGCATCACCATCCTCATCCTCAGCAACAGGTGATGCAGAGAACACACCCCTCTCCAAAAGGGCCTCGCACAGCAGCTGCTTAATCTCAGCTTTCCAGATGCTGGAAGAGACTTCAAGGCCAAAGCTGTTAGCAATAAGAATCAAACGTGCTTTTGTACATTCATCTAGTTTGTGCAGCGATGGAGCCGCCAAAAAATCCTCAAGAAAAACATCCATATTGTCCCCACACCACAAGAAAAAAAAAACTGCCAACCAGAAACCAATGGACGAGCCCCCAATTTATGTTACGCCCCCCTTTTAGTGGCCCAAAAAGGACACAACACAAAAATGAAGCACATCTCCCTCCAGTCTCAAAAGCCAGCACACTTAATGCAGGTTAAGAGATTTAATTTTGATTGAAATATGAGAGCTAGAGTATTTACTTCAGAGTGGACCCAGGCCAAAATAACAAACAAAAATTGACCTACCTAACAAGAACCCAAATCTTACCTAGTAAAACAGCATAAACCAAAGGACAACAACTTACCTCCCTAACATAACATAAACATGAGAAAACATGAGTCAAAGTAAATGGCAGTCCACTCCTACAACTCTAAACTCCATATAGCTGGTTTTGGGAGAAGTGGGAGATGTCAAATGATCCTCCTTTGGTCTTCTTCCTGGTTCCTTTTATAGCAGGTGTGATTCCAGGTGTGACTTCTGGCAGCCAATCCACTTCCAGTGCTGGAGCACCACACCAATCGCAGTCCGGCACCTGCACACTGACATTTGCAAGACACACAAAAAGAAAACCACACAAAGCAAAATGTCCTGGGATGCAACAGGCTCCATAAAATTGAGAAGCTGTGTACAATCATCTTTTGGAGCACAAACGTCACAAAGCTCTCTCCCCTGCCGCTAACACAAAGCTGCTCCTAGACATGTCTGTGTGACAAGTGCAATGCAATAAAAACTTTTGAAAATGTATCATTGTAAATTCAGCAGCATGTGATGTTTAGGAGTGTTATTGCTGCCAGCATTATGCTTTAAAATATTACATGTCTTAAAATATTAAGTATGTCTTGTTTTGCTGCGTTATCAGAAGGCTGCACCCCACCCCCACCCTTTAGACACACTTAGGATAAGGGTTTGAATACCCAGAGATAAGCTTTCATTGATTATTTGCTGGATCCTATTCAGAATGATCGTGTAGAATAAAGTCCAGTGATTAGCTGCAGCCCAGAGCAAATACCCCATATCTCCTGCCCCCACTTCTCAACCAAAGGAAAAAGTTAGAAAACAAAAGTGTGCAAATTTTCAAGCTGTGATGGAAGTACAAGTAGCAGGGTAAATATTTCAATAAATAAAATCTGCTTCACAGCAACCTGATGTCTGCCCCCAACCTGCTGCGAGTGGGAACACCAGAAAACATCTTTGTTGAATGCCAGGACTGTGCTGGGGGGAACCAACTCGTCACCATCTCTATTAAAAACCATCCAACAAAAGCTAGAACACTGGCGACCACACAAGTAACCCTAACCAATGACAATAACTTCCAAGGCTTTGGACAGATTACTGTAAGTACACATGTACATGGAGGTATTTACGTACTGTCAAGACAGCAACATTTGCATGTACAGACCCCACCCACTCCAATCTGGCTTTCAGATCCCACTTGGAGACTTCAGCAAGGATCCAACTGTAAAACAGTATGTCTACCTGGAAGCTGCGTTCCCAGGCCGAACACTGGAGAAAGTCGTCATGGTTTCCTTCCAGTCCGGGTACATTTTCATCCAGACTGACAAGACGCTGTACACCCCCAACAGCAAAGGTATGCGAGAGGGTCACATTATGACTGTGGAAAAACATACTAAAGAAAAGAAACATTAGTTCTACCTGTGTTTATATATGAAGGGACTAACATGTTTTTTTCTTGCGATGAATATTTGTTATCAACTGACATTTCTGGATGTGTTATGTAGCCAGCGGCAGACATCATCCACATAATGGATCTTGTTTCTGGACTTTATTTTCAGCTCAACATACTAAAACATGCCGCAGCTCATGTCCACACTAACTTCTTCCTCTACCTTCCTCAGTCGTATCTCCTGCTCACTCCTCCGCTTAGTGGCGTCAAGTGCTATAACAATAGCTGAACACAACAGTATGTGGTCTTTTTATGATTTTCATGTGTTTATTTATGTTATGGACGGTTCACCTGACGCACCGCAGTCACGCCCCAAGGTTATTAAGTGGGGTCAGAACAGGTGCGCAAAGGAGGGAAGAAGGAAGGTGGCGTCAAGACAGGCCGACATAAGTGATCCCGTGAGTGGGCGCATTCCAAAGAAACTGATTAAAGAGACTAGCTGGTGAGATCAAAACTTTATTTTTTCCTTCTTGGGTACCCAAACACATTTGGACATGTTCACGATGCGGGTTCACATGGACATTCTCATTTGACTCTAGTGTGAGCGTGAGCCTGTAAAAAGAAAAAGTGAGAAAGAAAGAAACTGGGGATCTGAGAAAATTAAAAGTATGTTTTGAAAAAACATCTACAGGTGTAGTGCTGTTTTGAATTATTATTTGATTCCCACCCATATTACACTGTACTGCAGTGTAATATGGGTGTTTCTTGGGTGGGACCTTGTACTGTAGGCGGCCGTAGTGCAGCGGTAGGGCCGTCGACCCACAATCGTAAGATTGCAAGTTTGATTCCCGCCTTGCACGCCCATGTGTTGAAGTGTCCTTGGGCAAGACACTGAACCCCACCTTGCCTCTGGTGGAAGGTTGGTGCCCGTGTTCGGCAGCGGAGCCGCCATCAGTGTGTGAATGTGTGTGAATGGGACTGTGACTGTAAAGCGCTTTGGGCCTTCGAAAGAGGGTAGAAAGCGCTATATAAGTATACGCCATATACCATTTACTGGCCCCGGGGCATGGTGGGGAAACTCTTCTAGGGCTTGCACCATCTGTGCTCCTATGCCCCTGATCTTGGGAGCTTTGGGCTTCTGTGGAGGGTCCTTCTGATGGTCTCTGGTCTGGGTGGCTGCTGTTGGGTTACTTGAGGGAAAATTCTCTCACTGACCTCTCTTTACGGATTTCTGGTTTCTCGGTTAAATGGAACGAAACAGAGGTTAATTGAAAAAAAAAAACTAAGGAACTGGTTCACGCGGAGAATTGGGGATGGGTTAAAGACATGCCCTGATTGCTGCAGTCACATTGCTTTCCAAACTGGCTCAAAGGTGAGGCGAAAAGAGATGCTGTGATTGTGTCCTTGGTCAATATGATGGGGGGGGGGGGGGGGGGGGCAATAGACTTGCAACAGCAGGGATCAGTACCTGGGGCTAAAAACATTCTTTCTGTGGCTCTGGGGCAACCCTCTTGGGGCCATCCATGGCCGTGGCATCTAGGAGAGGCGGGCTGGTTTGTCCTGGGAGGGGACCTTGGTGGTTTGGTGGGTTGGGGTCTCCAATGAGGCAAACAGAGGCTGCCATAAATGGTTGGGCTCCCTCAGTCCCGTCGGTGCCTGACCAGAGCTCTCCCAGGGGCAGCACTTGGTGGCGGGGGCCATGGCTTGTACTTAGGACCGCCTCTTTCTTGTCGTCTCTTTCTTTGTGTGTGTGTGTGGGGGGGGGGGGTGGATGTGGGGCCTGGGAGGTTGGCTTTTAAAGCAAAGGGGCCCCCGCCCCAGCAGAACATTAACACTCACTCTAGCGCAGGTGTTTACTCACCTTTGCACAAAAAGTTTGTATGACTGAATGAAATGCATTGGTTGGTTTGCATGCACAGTTATGTGCTTGTGAGCAGCAGTTGTATTATTTACATGTTAACATGTTTGTATGTGAAGATTTTTGGAGCTAACAGGTACGTTGGTGTTACGGCCCCAGGCCTTTTAGTGTATATATATGTGTGTGTTGTGTTTTTGTGTGTGTGGCTGTGTGTCTTTTGCAGAAGCCTCCAACCCACCAGTTGACTTCACCTCGTGCAGGAGATGAAGTCAACTGGTATGGTGTGGACACACACACACAACACACACACATATATGTACACCAAAAGGCCTGGGGCCGTAACACCACTCCCCTTAAGTTTTCAAACCCACAATCTAAGGGTTTGTAACTAGAACCACCAAACAAATCAATTATGTGTATGTGACATTACCAAAAGATGGAAAACCGGAATCACCCAGACCTGCACAGTGCATCTGCTAATAGGTTCTCTGTACCTTTTTTGGGATGGATTTGAAGGTTGTAGTCCTGCACCCACAAAGCCCAATGCATGAGACGCTGGTTGTGATTATACATATGAGATAGAAAAACAAGTGGATTATGGTGAGTGCAAACAAAAACTGACAGAGAACTAGATCCAACATACACATCAAAGTGTTGAAGTGAGAGCAACAAAGACAAAGTCTCCTGTTCTATGGTGGAATAGTTTGGCTGCTGTTTGTTAAACTTTTTCGAAAAGTAACAGACTGGATGTCCCACGCCATCTGCATCCTCCTGCAGAAGATCTGCGCCAACACCCTTTTGGCTGGCATCAACTTCCAGCACAAAAGGTCGAGAGGGATCTGGTGCAGCTAGAACAGGTGCATGACATAATAAAGACTTCACACTGTCAAAAGCATGCTGGCATTCGGGGCTCCAAGAAAATCTTACCTTTGGACTCACCAAATTGGTAAGGGGACAGGCGACAAATGAAACATTTCTGCAAAAGTTCCTGTAGTATCCTACCATGTAAAAGGAACCTTTGCAAGTCACGACGGGTGGTAGAAGTGGGGAAGTTTAAAATTGCTTCAACCTTTGCTTCCAAGGGTCGAACTTTTCCCTGCCCTACTTGTCTCCCCAGGTAAGTGATTGTAGCCTGTCCAAATTCACATTTTGTTAGGTTTAATGTGAGTGATGCGTTTTCCAAATGGTATAATACTGTGTGCAGCATCTCAACATGCTCCTCCCAGGTTGATGAGTAGACAACTACGTCATCCAGATAAGCACTGCAGTTTGGGAGGCCAGCAAGGACGATATTCATCAAACGCTGAAAAGTGGCTGGCGCATTACACAAACCAAATGGCATAACTGTGTATTGCAGGAACGTGTCAGAAGTAACAAAGGCTGAAATTTCTGAGGCACGGTCTTTCAAAGGGACTTACCAATATCCTTTCAGAAGATCAAGCTTAGTTAGCATGGAGGACTTGTTGAAGTTTATGTTTGTTAAAATATCAATTGTTTTCAAAAGAAATTGTGGGGTTTTTTTATTTTCTGAAATGACTATTGATAAATAGGAGGTTCTGGCCCATTTAACTGAGTTATTGTAGATTTTGGGTTGTTCTTCTAAAATGTCTTAATGAATGATTAATTTTATCTTCCTGTATCTTCTCTCTGCCCTCCTGCAATTTTGCTTCAGACGCTTCATGTCATCAGTCTTCCATGGGATTTTAGGAGTAGTTCCTAATGTTTTTGTCTTGAATGGAGCCACTGCATCTATGGAAGACTGAAGTCTGTTATCAAAATTGAGAGTGCAGGTAAAATCTGAGCAGGAATTTGCTTAAAAATATCAATAAAACTTGCAGCCACTTCAGGAGTTAAATACTGTTTCCTCTCAGTTCCCATTGAGGCTTCCTGCTGGATTTTACATGCGCACAAACATTCACACATCTGCCTAAACAACCACATAAACTAGCACAAACATTCCCAGTAACTACACATACATGCACAAATATTGACAAACGCACATAAACATTTAAAAACATTCACAGACACTCATTTTGATAAATATTTTCAAACAAACGCATAAGAATGTCCTTATGTATATTTGCATGAACATTTGATCATGGATTGGATTGTGGCAACTATGTAAAAAGTAAGTAAAACACTCCTGTCAAGCAATTACTCAAACTATTGAAAATCAGTAACGGAGACAATTTGTAATGTGTGTTCTGTATGTATTAGTGCAAATATGTCTACTTTTGATCAAACAAATTTATATTCAACTTTTTTTCTAATCAGTTTAGAGAATTTATATCTTACGTTGATTTAATATATCTATGTATTTTTGTTTTTGATTGTTTTTTATTTGCTTTCATTGCTTGAAATAAACCCAAAAACCTATCATTTCAGAAACATTCACAAACACATTTACAGATGTGCACCAACATTTAGACACATGAGCATCACATCTACATTCACACCCACGTTTGCATAAACATTCATTCACACATGCAAAAACATGAGACAGACAGCAGATGAACAAAGTTTCTGTGTTTTTTAGTTTATTACAGAATGTTTGGAGTGTCCCCTCGCATGGAGCCAGTAGAAAAAGTTCATAATGCCCAGACTGACACTTCTATCTCCATTGAGATTGTGGTATTCTACTTAATTCTTCCATATTTTCAAATTGGACTTCGAGCAGTAAATGGACCACCAGAAACACCAAATGTTGTCTGACTACAGACCCCTGAAGGCATCATCCTACCGTTGGAACCTGTCTCTCTGAATTCAGGACTGCACTCTGGAGACTACCAGCTGAATGAGATGGTCAGGTGAGATCTTCTTTAATGTGCTCACACGAAAACTTCAGTAGAACTGGTAGATAGAAAGTGATAACAAACACTATGTAGATACTAAGACAAACTTAAAAACAATATTTACCTGCAGCTCTAAGGTTGACTGAAACAGTTGGTAACTGTGAAGACAGACAAGAGCAGACAAGAGTACTGAGAGATTAAACACAAAGAGAAAGCAGAAAGGTATGTGAGGACTAGTATGATAGTTTGGACACAGGGAGGGGGGGGTTGGATCTAGGACATGCCTTGAAAAAGAGATTGATAATCTCAATGGAATTTTTCCTGTTTAGTGAAAGGTTAACAAACCTCTGCAAATGAAATAAAATCAACCCTTATTCATATAGCACTTTTCCAACACATGTCAATGCCAACACCCCCCCCCCTCCACACACACACACACCATGATAAAAAGAGTGATAAAATGATGGAATGTGGTGACCTGGCTTTGTCCTTAAGTGGAGAAATGACAATTTGGGGATATGTCCACATCAGTGACCCCCCAACTGAGTTCACAGAGTACACTACCACAGGACCCCCCAGATCCGATCAAAAGAGTCAGACTCGGGAGGTCCCACTGCAGGATCCCTCTGAGGAAAACACTGGAATTTCAACTAAAAGAGAAAAGTAATAAAATAAAAGTTAAAACATATCTAAACAAGAACAAAAAACAAATAATTACATAAATAAGCCTGAATAGACA
Source organism: Oryzias curvinotus (assembly GCA_023969325.1). NCBI lineage: Eukaryota > Metazoa > Chordata > Actinopteri > Beloniformes > Adrianichthyidae > Oryzias > Oryzias curvinotus. Next base: position 25,117,821 of record CM043706.1, read on the forward strand.
GATACAATGGTAAGTGTGACTACAAAATTAAAAATAAATAAACAAATAAATACAAATAATTAAATAAATACATAAATGTATACACATATAAAACTAGTAAAAAGACAACATAAATAATTAAAATTCATTCATTCATTCATTCATTTTCTATACCGTCGAGTCTCTTTCGGGGTCACGGGGCTACCGGAGCCCATCCCGGCCACTTGGGCGAAGGCAGGGGATGCCCTGGACAGGTCACCAGTCTGTCGCAGGGTAGAATGTCCACAATCACACAGCCATTCACTCTCACACTCACACCTAAGGACAATTTAGAGTTGCCAATTAACCTATGAAGCATGTTTTTGGACGGTGGGATTTAGCCAGAGTCCCCGGAGAGAACCCACACATACACGGGGAGAACATGCAAACTCCACACAGAAAGGTCCCCCATTGATGTTGTGTTTTCATGTCCCCCAGCCAGGACTTGAACCGGGGGCCTTCTTGCTGTGAGGCAAGAGCGCTAACCACTGCGCCAATTAAAATGCCAAATAAATTCCTAAATTTTAGTTCTAACTTTTGGGATCACCAAAAGGCCTGAATCAGAGGACCTCAGGGTCTGCGAGGGCTCATACTTTAAAATCATATCAGATAGATATGAATGCCCGAGACCATAAAAACATTTATAAAACAATAAAAGTTATTTCAAAGTGAGAAAGAGAGACCGAGATGGAAGGATATGCAACAGGTTAGGATGATCAAGGACTGAGATGGAAATGTGTTGACAGGATCCACAAATGTGATGTAAAGATGGAAGATATCGATGTTGAGGAGCAGGAATAAGATAAAAGGCTGAAAAGTAGGAAGGCAATAAAGAGAATAAAGAGTGGGAAGGTAGGATGGTTCTGACAACATATCTGTGGAGCTTATGAAGTGTTTCAGAGAGGTGTGACAGAGGAGCCAAAACACGACAAAACATCTGTGTTTAAAAACTCTGCCAAAGATTGTGGTCAACCACCAAAGCGATTCAGTAAAAGCTGAAAGGTGAACAACATGTAAGGAAATGGTGCCAGCCAGATTGAAATGAAAGTCCTACAAGTGTAGTCATCCATCTATCCCTCCATTCTCTTCCACTTACCTGAGTCTGGGTTGCAGGGACAGTCTAAAAGAAAAGTCTAAAATATGCCCAGAGCAGCTTGAAGGCATTCAAAGGTCAGGAGACATAGTCTTTCCAACCTGTCCTGGGTCTTTCCTGGGGTCTCCGCCCGGAACACCTCCCCAGGGAGGCACTTATAAGAAAAAGGGAGAGCTGCAGATGTTGAGGTTCTCTTTTGGAGTGACAAGGACAGAATCAAGAATATGTAATTAAGAGGGATGGCACCCAAGTGGTGTTTTGTTATTGGACTTCTGTGCTCGCCATAGTTTGTCCATAACGAACACCATGTTCGAGCACAAGGGTGTCCTTCAATACACCTGGCATCAGGACACCCAAGGCAGGGGGTCGATGATCGACTTTGTAGTTGCTTCAGGCAACCTTCGGCCTTGTGTCTTGGACACTCGGGTGAAGAGAGGGGCGGAGCAGTTCACCGATCACTACCTGGTGGTGAGTTGGATTCGCTGGTGGGGAAGGAGGCCGGAAAGACTTGGAAGACCCAAACGTACTGTGAGGGTCTGCTGGGAACGTCTGGCTGAGCCCTCCGTTAGGGAAGTCTTTAACTCCCACATCCGAGAGAACTTCAAACAGGTACCGAGGGAGGTTGGAGACATTGAGTTCGAGTGGACCATGTTTTCCACCTCCATTGTCTTTGCTGCTGCTCAGAGCTGTGGTCGCAAGGTCTCTGGTGCCTGTCGCGGCGTTAACCCCAGAACCCGGTGGTGGACACCGCAAGTAAGGGATGCCGTCAAGCTGAAGAAAGAGTCCTACCAGGCCTGGCTGGCTTGTGGGACTCCAGGGGCAGCTGACAGGTATCGGCAGTCTAAGCGAGCTGCGGCCCGAGCTGTTGCGGAGGCAAAAACTCGGGCCTGGGAGGAGTTCGGTGAGGCCATGGAGAAGGACTATCGGTTGGCCTCAAAGAAATTCTGGCAAACCATCCGACGACTCAGGAGGGGAAAGCAGTTCTCAACAGGCACCGTTTTCAGTGCAGGTGGGGGGCTGTTGACTTCGACTGGGGACATTGTCAGGCGGTGGAAGGAATACTTCGAGGATCTCCTCAATCCCGCTGACACGCCTTCTTTTGAAGAAGCAGAGAGTGAGGACTTTGGGGTGGGGCTGTCTATTACCCGGGCTGAAGTCACTGAGGTAGTCGATGAGCTCCTAGGTGGCAAGGCCCCGGGAGTGGATGAAGTTCGCCCTGAGTACCTCAAGTCTCTGGATGCTGTGGGAGTGTCTTGGCTGACACGTCTCTGCAGCATTGCATGGCAGTCGGGAACTGTACCACTGGACTGGCAGACAGAGGTGGTGGTTCGCCTCTTTAAGAAGGGGAACCAGAGGGTGTGTTCCAACTACAGGGGAATTACACTCTTCAGCCTCCCTGGGAAAGTCTATGCCAGGGTACTGGAGAGGAGAGTCTATCCGATAGTTGAACCTCGGATTCAGGAACAACAGTGCGGTTTCCGTCCTGGTTGTGGAACAGTGGACCAGCTCTATGTCCTATCTAGGGTGCTGGAGGGATTGTGGGAGTTCGGAGTTGAGGATGCTGTCATCTTCCTCCTAGATAGAGCTCTGTCACACCAGGACCAGACTGGGAGCACTGTGAGAGTCATGTTTTTCGACTTCTCCAGCGCTTTCAACACCATTCAACCGCTGCAGCTGAGGGACAAGTTGGTGCACATGGGCGTGGACCAGCATCTGTCTGCATGGATGCTGGACTACCTCTCAAACCGACTGCAGTACATGAGGTCTCGCCACTGTGAGTCTGACATGATTGTCTGCAACACAGGAGCACCGCAGGGAACAGTTCTGGCTCCGTTCCTGTTCACTGTCTACACCGCAGACTTCATGTCCAGCTCAGCATCTTGTCATCTGCAGAAGTTCTCGGATGACTTTCCCGTTGTCGGACTAATCATGGATGACGATGACAGAGAGTATAGAGAACTGATTCAGAACTTTGTGGACTGGTGCCAGCAGAACTACCTCCAGATAAATGCAGGGAAAACCAGGGAGCTGGTGGTAGACTTTCGCAGGCACACTCACTCTCCAATAGCACCGGTGTGCATCCAAGGAAGGGACATTGAGAGAATGGATTCATACAAGTACTTGGGTGTTCACCTCAACAATAAACTGGACTGGTCACACAATACAGAAGCACTGTACAAAAAAGCCAAAAAGGACAGAGCAGACTTTATCTGCTGAGGAGACTGAGGTCTTTTGGGGTGCAGGGATCACTCCTAAAGACTTTTTATGACTCTGTAGTGGCATCAGCCATCTTTTATGGAGTGGTCTGCTGGTGTAGCAGCATCTCGGCTGCAGAAAGGAAGCGGCTGGAGAAGCTGGTGAAGAAGGCCAGCTCCGTTCTGGGGCTGCCTTTGGACTCAATACAGGAGGTGGGAGAGAGGAGGATGGTAGCTAAGCTATCATCCATGATGGAGAACGACGCCCACCCCATGTATGAGTCTGTGTCCTCTCTGTGCAGCTCCTTCAGCGTCAGACTGATGCATTCTAAGTGTCTGAAGGAGAGACACCACAGGTCGTTTCTTCTTCTTATTACTTCTTATTTATTTTACCCTGTGCAATAACCGATATATGGTTATCCTGTGCAATTTTTTTGGAAATGTATGTGTATATTGTGTATATATGTGAGTATATTGACTCCATAGTTTGTTTCTTTTATATATTGCTCTCTCTCTGCCCTGTACTGCTGCCACAAAAAGGAAATGTCCCCATCGTGGGACAAATAAAGGAATATCTTATCTTATCTTACCCAGTCTATATGTGTTTTGTGGATTTGGAGAAGGCGTTCAACCGCGTCCCCCGTGGTATCCTGTGGGGGGTGCTGGGAGCCTTACTGAGGGCTGTCCGGTCTCTGTATGACCGGAGTAGGAGCTTGGTTCGCATAGCCGGCAGTAAGTCAGACCTGTTCTCCGGCAGGGCTGCCCTTTATCACCGGTTCTGTTCATAGTTTTTATGGACAGAATTTCTAGGCGCAGCCTGGGGCCGGAGGGGATCTGGTTTGGGGACCACAGGATTTCCTCTCTGCTTTTTGTAGATGATGTTGTCCTGTTGGCTTCATTGAGCCAGGACCTCCAGCGTGCATTGGGACGGTTTGCAGCCGAGTATGAAGCGGCTGGGATGAGGGTCAGCGCCGCCAAATCTGAGGCCATGGTTCTTGACCGGAGAAAGGTAGTCTGCCATCTCTCGGTTTAGTTTAAATATCTGGGGGTCTTGTTCATGAGTGAGGGAAGACCGGAGCGTGAGATCGACAGGCGGATCGGAGCGGCATCAGTAGTTCTGCGGTCGCTGTATCGGTCCGCTGTGGTGAAGAGAGAGCTGAGCCGAAAAGCAAAGCTCTCAATTTACCGGTCGATCTTCGTTCCAATACTCACCTATGGTCATGAGCTCTGGGTCATGACCGAAAGAACAAGGTCCTGAATACAAGCGGCTAAAATGAGTTTCCACCGTAGGGTGGCTGGGCGCTCCCTTAGAGATAGAGTGAGAAGCTCGGCAATCTGCGGAGAGCTCGGAGTAGAACCGCTTCTCCTCCACATCAAAAGGAGCGAGTTGAGGTGGCACGCGCATCTAGTCCGGATGCCTCCTGGACGCCTCCCTGGAGAGGTGTTTCGGGCATGTCCCACTGGGCGGAGGCCCCGGGGAAGACCCAGGACACGCTGGAGAGACTACGTCTCTCGGCTGGCCTGGGAACGCCTCGGGGTTCCCCCAGAGGAGCTAGAGGAAGTGACTGGGGCGAGGGAAGTCTGGGCATCTCTGCTTAGAAGCGGAGGAAGATGGATGGATGGATGGAGGGATGGCTCATTTGAAATGTTTTTGAGATTAATGCTGGAAACCAGATTGAGATGGTCTGGAGAAATTTGGAGGAGGAACAATCATGATGCTGAGATTGGAGATACAAACAAGATTCAAGATTCAAGAGGTTTTTATTGCCATATTCTGTGTAGCTACACAGAGTAGGAATTTGTTTCGGTGCAAATGTGCAACATAAAACAGAAGAACAGTAAGCAACAAAATTTTTACACAATGGTCCGAACAAAAATATAAATATAAATAGAGGCAGTAGTGCAAGGAGTGTCAAAACAGTGCAAACTGAGAATGTTCAAGGTGCAGGTAGTGGGCTGGTGACTGATGGACATTGAGGTGGAATTTAGGGGGGGTTACAGGGTGTTTAAGAGTCTGACTGCAGAGGGAAAGAAACTGTTCTTGTGTCTGGAGGTTCTGGTCCTGATGGACCTTAGCCTCCTGCCTGAAGGAAGTGGCTCCAGTAGACCATGACCAGGGTGAGACGGGTCGGCAGCTATCCGGCCTGCACGTCCCCAGGTTCTGGAGACATATAGTTCCTGGACAGATGGGAGGCTGCAGCCAATCACCTTCTCTGCTGAGCGCACAATACGCTGTAGCCTGTTAATGTCCCTGGTTGTGGCACTAGTGTACCACACGGTGATGGAGGAGGTGAGGATGGACTCAATGATGGCCGTGTAGAACTGCACCATCATCCGGGCCGGCAGCCGGGCCTTCTTCAACTGCCGCAGGAAGTACATCCTCTGCTGGGCCTTTTTGAGGAGAGAGCAGATGGATGGCTCCCACTTGAGGTCCTGCGTGATGGTGGTGCCGAGGAAACGGACAGAGTCCACAATGGTGATGGGAGAGTCTGTCAGGATGAGAGGGGGTGAGGGGGCTGTGACTTTCCTGAAGTCCACTATCATCTCCTCTGTCTTCTGGGTGTTCAGCTCCAGGTTGTTCATGCTGCACCACGACCCCAGCCGGTCCACCTCCCTCCTATAGGCAGACTCATCGTCATTAGAGATGAGCCCGATGAGGGTGGTGTCATCTGCAAACTTGATCAGTTTGACAGAGTCATGGCTGGAAGTGCAGCAGTTGGTATACAGGGAGAAGAGCAGAGGGGAAAGTACACAGCCCTGTGGAGTTCCTGTGCTGATGCATTGGGTGGTGGAGACATTGTTCCCCAGCCGCACACACTGCCTCCGGTCTGTTAGGAAGTCAGTGATCCACCTGCAGGTGGAGTCAGGCACGTTGAGCTGGAGGAGCTTTTCCTGGAGCAGAGAGGGGAGGATGGTATTGAACGCAGAGCTGAAGTCCACGAACAGGATCCTAGCATAGGTTCCCGGGGAGTCCAGGTGCTGCAGGATGAAGTGTAGGGCCAGGTTGATGGCATCGTCTACAGACCTATTGGGTCTGTAGGCGAACTGCAGAGGGTCCAGGAGGGGGGAGGTGAAGGATTTGAGGTGGGGGAGGACCAGACTCTCGAATGACTTCATGACTACAGACGTAAGTGCCACAGGCCTGTAGTCATTGAGGCCAGTTATGCGGGGCTTCTTGGGGACAGGGACGATGGTGGACAGTTTGAAGCAGGCCGGGACGTGGCAGGACTCCAGGGAGGTGTTGAAAATGTCTGTGAAGACCGCTGCCAGTTCGCCTGCGCAGTGTTTCAGGGTAGCAGGGGAGATGCCGTCCGGGCCCGGAGCCTTCCGTGGGTTTTGCTTCCGGAAAAGCTTATGCACCTCCTCTTCTGTCAATGAGAGGACAGTGCTGGGGGAGAGATGGTCTGGGGGGTCATACTGTCCTCAGTGATAGTGGTGGGGGAGGAATGTGTCACCAAAGTTGTTGAGGAAACCTGTTCAGTGAGGGGGGAGGGGGAGGGGTGTGGGACCTCAAACCTGGCATAAAAGGTGTTAAGCCTCTCAGCCAGTTGAAGGTCGTCAGCAGCGTGTTGGGCTCTGGGCTTGTAGTTGGTGATTTGCCTAAGCCCTCTCCAAACAGAGGTGACGTCGTTGACAGAGAATTGGTCTTCCAGTCGTTTATTGTACCGAGCTCTCGCCTGTTCCACCTCTTTTGAGAACTGGTACTTAGCGGCCTTATAGCTCTCTTTGTCTTTCGCTCTGTAGGCTGCTTCTTTCTCCTTCCTCAGCTGTCTCAGTCTGGGTGTGAACCAGGGTTTATCATTGTTATAAGTAACCCTGGTTTTTGTTGGGATGATGCTGTCCTCACAAAACTGGATGTATGACGTCACAGTGTTTGTGTAATCATCCAAACTGTCTGTGGCAGCTCTAAACACATCCCAGTCCGTTGTGTCCAGACACGTGCGAAGCTCCTCCACAGCCTCGCTGGTCCACATCTTGGAAGTCCTCACTGTTGGTTTGGAGAGCTTCAGCTTTTGTCTGTATGTCGGGATGAGGTGAATCAGGGCGTGGTCCGAGAAGCCCAGAGCCGCGCGGGCCACGGCTCTGTAAGCCCCGCTGACTGTTGTATAGCAGTGATCCAACGTGTTCTGCTCTCTTGTTGGGCATTTGACAAACTGTTTGTATCTAGGGAGCTCCTGGCTCAGATTCCCTTTATTAAAATCCCCGAGGATAATGATTAAAGAGTCCGGAAAAGTTCGTTCCACACAGAGAATCTGCTCCGCGAGCGCGCGCTGGGCCTCGTGCACGTCCGCGCTTGGCGGGATGTAAACAGCGGCCAGAATGAATGAAGCAAACTCGCGTGGAGAGTAGAATGGTTTGCAGTTAGTGAAGATATATTCCACCGAAGGAGAACAGTGCGTGGAGATCACAGTCACATCCGAACACCAGGCGTTATTGATGTAGAAGCAGACACCTCCACCTCTTGCCTTTCCTCCGGAGAAGTCCCGATGTCTGTCTGCGCGGAGAAGCTGGAATCCCTCCAAATGAAGCGCGCAGTCCGGGATCTGCTCATTGAGCCACGTCTCCGTGAAGCACAGGGCACAAGAGGAAGAAAAGTCCCTGTTCCGACGCATCAGCAGTGCCAGTTCATCCATTTTGTTGCTGAGTGAGCGAACGTTGGAGAGGAAGATTCCAGGTAAGGGCGAACGTGAGCCCCGTCTCCGGAGACGCACGGGCACTCCCGCGCGCTTCCCTCTCCTCCGGCGTCTCACTTTTGCTCTTAAAAGGTGGACTAGATCTGCCGCAGCTGCCAAAAAAACCGGTAGTAAATCTGACGGAGTTAAAGTTCTGATGGTTAGGAGCTCTTCACGGGTGTAAGAGCATGCTGACACACGATTTACGAACAATAACAAACATAACACAGAGCACACTAGCACCAGGGCGACCATCCTCGGCGCCATCTTGATGACGCTGCTGGAAGTCTGGGCCTTCTGAGGGGGACATTAAAGTCAACCCCTGTGCAGCAGAAGGGTTTGAACCAGGAGGAACTGGCTGAAGAGGATGAACAGAGAAGACATTCATGGAAGTAGAGATACGGGTGGTTGATGTGAGTGAAGAGGATGCAGAGGAAAGGGTTAAAAGGAAGCAGACGATTCTCATTGAGCTCTGTTTTAGTATGTGTGCTTCAAGACATATTTCCAGCGCAGAACCGTTTTCATTTCTTGTAAGTTCTAATATTTTTGATAATGTGTGTCTGTGTAGTCCTGGACTTTGGAAAATTGTCGCAAAGTTCCAGAGCAACCCACAGGAGAGCTTCTCTGCTAATTTCGAGGTCAAAGAATATGGTAAAGTGTTTCTCACAAACCTTCTCACTTACATTTCTTTCTTGAAGGACCAAAACCAAACCTAAAAACATTTTTCACAGTGCTCCCCAGCTTTGAGGTCAAGCTCTCCCCCCTGAGATCTTTCTTTTATATCGACAGTCAGACTTTGGAGATTGACATTAAAGCCAGGTGGGTGAATCTTGTGCGCAACAACTTGTGGCATTGAATCCTGTTTCCATGGTAACTTTTGTTTGGTGTGCAGGTATCTTTTTGGACAAGAAGTGAATGGAAATGCCTATGTTGTGTTTGGAGTCATGGACCAAGGCCAGAAGAAGAGCCTCCCTGACTCTCTATCTCGAGTGCCGGTGAGAACAGATTGTACATTTTTTCCAATTCCGTCATGGTGATCTTTTTGCAATATTTCAGAAAGTCAGAACTGCATATTTCTTTGGGTCCTTAGATTAAAAAAGGTGAAGGAAGAGCAGTGTTGAAGAGGGAACAGATCACAAAAACCTTTCAGGATATCAATCAGCTTGTGGGCACCTCCATCTTTGTTTCTGTTAGTGTGCTGACAGAAAGCGGTAAGATGAAGACAATCCATCCTCATGTCAATCGTGCTGCTTCAAAAAGGGGCTGAAAGGACTTTAATTTTCAATTCTTTCAAATGTTTGACAGGGAGTGAGATGGTGGAGGCAGAGCTAAGAGGCATCCAAATCGTCACATCTCCTTACACCATCACGTTTAAAAGAACTCCAAAATACTTTAAACCTGGAATGTCCTTTGATGTGGCGGTAAAACATTGACCTACATTTGTAACTTTTGACTGTAATGTTTGTTGCTCTGAATCTTTGAAAAATACTAAAAGAGAAAAGTTAATCTTAACCTGATTGTTTAACCTTTCTTTTATTGGATGACAGGTTGAAGTTTTAAATCCTGATGAAAGTCCAGCAGGGAACATCCCAGTGGTTGTAACTCCTGGTTCTGTAGAGGGCTTTACTGCAGCCAACGGCATGGCGAGGGTGACCATCAATACAGGAGCACAGGATGACAGGCTGTCAATCTCTGTAAGATCAACCCCACAACAATACAATGGAAAAGCTGCTGCAAATTTCACACAACCTTTTCAGTTCATTGTGGTTTAACTTAGTCTTTTTTAGTTCAGTATCATTTCTTTGAACTGTTCCGTCTAGCTTAATTCAGTTTAAGTCATTGAATTCAAACTGCAGCCGAGCAAGAATTTATTAATTTCAATCCAGTTTATTACATAAATATCAACTTAATGTAGCTCAATTCAGTTCAGCCACTGATCTGTTCAATTTCATCTATTTGAATCGGTTCAGTTCACTACAATTTGTTATACATTTACTGCTAGTTTAAAAAAATTTGCTAAATTCCAAAGTTCAAGGTAGTTTAATTCCCTTTAGACTAACTACAAGCCAGTCAAAATTTGTTCAGTAAAACTTAGTTTTTCTTTTTTTTAAACAAAGTTTCTATTTTTACATTTTGCAGCAGATAATACAGACATTTGTCAATTTGGGCATTTCTGCACAATTAATAATGTCTGTTTATTAACCAATGAGGACATGTTTACTTTGCTTAGCTATTTTATTGATTATGCTACTCAGCAATGCATTTTTGCGACTACATTTTGTTGTTTTGTACTTTTATATATGTTACTCATTATTTTTTAATTCATTTTACATGAGTGCCATTGACCCTCTTTATGTTTTACTAACAGTAATCAGAATTTTTTTGATTACTTTGTGACTGTTCAGCCTTTTATTTCCTATTTTTAAACTAGTTTAGGAAGTAGTTTCCTTTGAACCATGTTCATCATCATTTGTTTTTTCCACTGGGAGATTACAGCACATTCAGCTTTTGAAAAGACAATTGCTGACATGTAGCTGAATAATCTCCACTGTTTTACCTAAGGGAAATTAAGTTGTTCCTAAATGCTCTTCACAGGCAAAGACTGATGATCCAAACATTTCACCTAACAGACAAGCCCAAGCCACAATGCAGGCAAACCAGTACTCTACTACCAGCAAGACTTACATCCATATTGGTAAGTAGTGGTGAGTTTAAAATAAGTTTATTAAAAGTGTATTAAAAATCAAATCAACCTTTACTTATAACATGGAGTGTCTATTCATCAAATCTATAAATTCAATTTATTTTATGCAATTTAGTGCAGTAAACAAAACACAAATAGAACAGTGTTTACAGTAAAATTCCCAATCTATAACACTATTTTAAAGCAGTTTTTTTAGTAGTGATGAAAGTGATCAAGTCAGAAAAATGTACAAATTTTAAGTGGAATTTTGTTAAATCAAAATTATAAACTAACTGTAAACATCTTATTTAGAATCAAGTTGATACTTAGCCGTATCAGTAATGAACATCCAAGAATATTAACAAATGATCCAGTGTTATGATAAAAACATCTACAGTCTACTCTTGCATGGCTTTGAGCACTCTTCCCACTTGCAGGTGTGGACACGCCTGAGGTCAAATTAGGGGACAACCTGAAGGTCAACCTAATTATGAACAAACAGCCAAGCAAAGACATCACTTATCTGGTGAGGCTTTTGATTCTAGGTGATGAACATGCTTTACTCATTGTTCACTGATTGCTGGATTTGTGACTCTTTCCCCCCAGATCACCAGCAGGGGTCAGCTGGTGAAGTTTGGACGTTACAAAACAATAGGCCAAGTGCTGATCTCCCTCACAATTCCTGTTATCCAAGAGATGCTGCCGTCTTTCCGGATCGTTGCTTTCTACCATCCCAGCGATAATGAAGTGGTGTCAGATTCAGTTTGGGTGGATGTTAAGGATTCATGCATGGGCTCAGTGAGTCATGTTCAAGCAGCTGTTTATCCCAGCATGGAAAGTGCTGCCACTCATGACTGTGTGACATGAATTGCAGCTGACATTGGAGCCAACGAGACCTGCCCCTTCCTATGAGCCCCGCAAGATGTTTAGTTTAAAGGTCTCTGGAGATCCAGGTGCCACAGTGGGACTGGTGGCTGTAGACAAAGGTGTTTACGTCCTAAACAACAAGCACAGACTCACACAGAAAAAAGTAAGCAACTGGACGTTTAAAAGCTCTTGATTGTTTGATGATTAATCAAGAATAATCCAACTCAGTCACCAGATTTTCTGCCTGATTTACAAGAGAATCTATAACCTTTAGATGTCAAATTTTTTGCATCTCAGATTTGGGATGAGGTGGAGAAGTTTGACACTGGCTGCACTCCTGGTGGAGGGAAGAATGGCTTGAGTGTGTTTTTTGATGCTGGGCTGTTATTTGAGTCCAGTACTGCATCAGGAACACCTTACAGACAAGGTTAGTACATTTCCCTGTGTCAGTGACCTTTTCGCAGGGTAAAGTCAATTGTTATTTAAATATTGCATTTTTTTTCAAGTTGGGAGGTTTTACACAGCTCATGTTTGCTTAGAACAGGTAAATAATGAGAACAATCGTAGAATAATGATTCCATTAGGAATCCAAAGGGGAGGTTAGTGCATTGTAAAAACATATTCTGCCCTGATTACTTCTTGTAACATGTGGCAAATTTAAAGAGAAACAAGACAGCAGTGAAAACAACAATCTTTAATATGATACACTTCTGCAGCATTCAAAGTGCCATCACAAGGAAATTTGTTTTAAGTTCAAAACAGTAAAAAGGAGCATTACAAGGAACATATTTTTTTTCATATTATTTATCTTTTCTTCCAGAGTTTTGTGTTGTTCCAGCAATGATTTACACTCCTTTGCATAGCTCATGAGTTTGTCTCCCACCATGAAAACAGGAAATGGCCCCAGATCCTCACCTTTTACAGCCAAAGTCATTCCTGCAATAATTGCAGTCAAATCTATTGTATTTTTGTCTATATTACACTGGAGACATGTGAGGGTCGTGCTTTTTGTCCATCGAAATTCCTTCAGCAGAGTTTGGTAATGGTGCAGGACTTCTTCAGGGTTTGTAACTACAAGAAAAATCCCAATACAAGCTCAAATGAACATAAAAAGCACAACGACTGTAATGGGTTTGATAAATCTCTGTCAACAACCTAACTTTTTTTGATGAAGTTGTTGGGTTCAAACAGTGCTTCTCAATTATTTTTTGCCAGCCCCCCCCTAAAAAAAAGAAAATGTTTCGCGCCCCCCCCCCCATAACCCCCGCACACACCCACACACACTCGCGCTGTGACAATATATAGGTTAGTATCTATAAAATTTGTTCAAGTCTACCTAGAATTGTATCTTTTAACATTAACAAAAGAAAAAAGCAAAATAAATCCACTTTCAACAAATATTAACTTTATTTTGCCACACAGAAACCCTGTTCTAGTCTAAAATAGAAAAGAAGCGGAAAGTGCCTGAAATAAATGTAAGTCCTTACTTAAACTAGAAACATTTTGACCAACTAAACCATTTGATGCTGAGAAAAATAATTCAATCAATAAATAATATTAAATGTAAATTGATCTGATACATGAACACAGCAGCACCAAAAAATTAACGTTTTTAGTCTGAAGAAATAGATAAAAAACATTGTGCTTATAATTTTTTCTAAATGATGATTGTTTATTCATGATGTCATAAACTGCAGTTGTTTTCTTGCATTACTGCTGTCATTATGTCAAATACTAACACCAACTGAACGACAGGCAGACAAAGAAAACATTAATGGAACATAAAAACACATCATCAAAATGTCTGCAATAATTCATAAAGGATTACATTATTAGCATGAGCTGAGGAATCTAAAGGCACGCGGTGATCCTGGTGTTGGGCAACCTGGTAGACAGAGCCCACACCACCCCTCTCCTTTCCTTCTCAGTCGCGCAGCCGCGTGTGACAGGAGACGGGAAGGCGGGGCTACAGGGATGGAGATTCACGGTTTCAGGCTGTTACAAACTGTAATAGAACAGATCATAGGAACCAAATAATGGACCAGATTTTTTACCAAGCACTGAGCCGCTGTCACCGCCGCCCCAACCTTAAATGTGCGCAACGGACAATTGCCCATCCTACCTGTGCCTAAAACCGCCACCACCGGGCCCCCCCCTGACATCGCTTCGCACCCCCCTCACTATTTGAGAAGCACTGGGTTGAAACAACCTGCAACATCATAACAATTCAAAAAGGAAAGAAAGAAAAACAGACCAAGGAACCTTTAAGAGGAGAGCAGACAGAGATCTACCCAGTAAACAATCTCTCCCCACTCTGGAAAATGTTCTGCTGCTCTCCCCTTTTATTAAGTTGTTTTGGGTTTTCCCTAAGTTACACATGCGCTGAGCTCTAAGGAGGGGAAACAGAACACAGCTGCAGCGCTATCAGAAAACATGAATTGCAACATGTCTATCTTTTCTCAGCCTTCTCACATCCTCTTCGGACCTGCAAAGTCTTTTCTCACGGATAAACTAACACAGAGCGTCCTTCGATTCATTCTAGACACAGCTAACTCGCAAGTTCTCAGGAGAATGCTGAAAAGACGCAAAGATAAACTTTTTCTCCCAAGGGTGTCACCTCCACCTTCCTGTGAAACAGATTTGGACACAGACACGTCTGCAAACATGATTATATCACCTACATAAAAACTAGGTGATGCATAAAAAAGCAAATATGAGATAACTTATATACATTAGTCCAACATTATTCCCCCCTGTTTGTCACATATTTTCTCTAATTCTCACATCACTTTTAGACAGCCATATCATAAAGATCTTCAGCTGTAAGATCACGTTTATGAGCACAAATACATTTACACTCGGATGGTGTGTGTTGGAGACACTTACACAGCGTCTTCTATGAACAGTCCAGCAGTATTCAAGTCCACATCATCATAATCATCATTATCATATTCCTTCAGGAGAGGATGCAGCTGGGTCTCTTCAGGTATAATAGCTGTGGAGATGAGACGATTGCACAAACAAGGCAGGCAAAGAATACAACAGCATCCACACAAGGTCAAGGTTACGATAAATACAGCTCTGGACACCAAAGCGGAAACTACCAGTGAGCGGTACTTCCCAAACACACCCAGTCAGGAGTCCCACATGGTGGTATCAACACCGGAATGGTCCTTCATCTTACCATTGATGGTACGAAAGCCCTCTATGGCCTTGGTCATACTGCCGTCTGCAGCGGTGTTGTTAGGAATGAAGGTGCAACACTGTTCCACAAACATGATGCACACACCACCATGCTCACTGATATTGAATTTTGCTACACTTTTTGTGGGGTAAATGTGAAAACTAAAATGCAATCCCCTCTTTGATTTTTGCTTTAATTATGTCACAGAATGAGCGATGTTAAAGAAGTAAATGAAAAAGCATTTTAAAGGACTGACATTTCATTTTATTTTTGAGTTATTTGAAGCAGTTACATTGTCAAAATGAAAAAACATTTCTGTTAATCCATATTAATGATCAAAGTAGACACTTCTAATTGAATTTTGCTACACATTTACTAGAGAGCTTTTTAAAAATGAAATTTCAACTACCATTTTCTTTATCATTTTAATTAAGTGACAGAATGAGCAGCGTTGAAGAAGAAGAAGAAAAAGAAAAAGCGTTTGGCGGATTGCTTTTTCTTTTTAATTTTGAGTCAACAAATGCAGCTTCATTTTGAAAAATCAAAAAGCATTGCTGGTATTGACTTTTATTTTTAATTATGCTCCAGAAAACTTCCATAGCTCTCAAAAGTGAAGTGAACAACAGAGTTGGGTGGTGTTGTTGTCTCTATCATATTTGAAAAAAATCAAATAAAATAAAAAAGGAGAAAGAAAAGACAATAGGGAAATGGCTGTAAAACTGTTCATTCGTGTAAAATAATAAATATGTCCACTTGGTGGATTTAGCTTACTTTTGCTTACTTTGTGGCTTTACGGATTTGTCTGAGATGTCTTCACCATAGCTGCTCTAAATCGGTAAAAAGACGGAAGTACGTCATCGTTTTTAGAAATAAACACCTTTCTTTGACTTTCCCTGAAAGACATGCGCTCAAACATGAAGTGAACAACAGACTTTTTCATTTAGGCTACGTGCTTGTTTTACAGCGGCCCCTCTCCTGGTAAGTAACAACAATGTTTGTGGATTTTAATTAAAAACTTTGAAAAGTGAAACAACTGAAATTATTGCAGCTTAAAGGAGCAGACGTACTCTTACGTCACATTTCAAGCACAGAGCAGCTTGAAATAACGAGGTAAGCTTCTTTATAACGTTTGATCAGTTCAAACATTTATATGTCATTCATCCAATATTTAAAAAACATGTCAATTAACATGCAGGGTTTAAAACAAAAGCTTAGTGAAGGCATCATTGATCAAAGGTTTTGAAAACAGTAATCATATTAAGGTAAAGGACATAAGTCACTCACTGTACATGTTTTTGACAGACTTTCTTATAGATATATCCAGGGCTCTATATTTAAAACACTGGCTTACCTGCCAAAGAAAGAGAAATTCAAATTGTTGCGTGTAGCTCGAGGCGCTCTGGATTAATTCACTCTTGGTAGTCATGCTGCATTAAAGTGTGCTGGGAATTTGCAGATTTGCTCGCCCCGACTTACTCGACAAAAACACATTAAAAGAAAATATTTTCTTCTTTTCCCAACATTTTATTAAAACAAGTTTATGTTTGGACCAATAGTTACAAAAAAAAAAAGGTTAAGTTGTGAATAATCTATCATGTTTATAAATGATGATAATTGATTGATTACAAGCGTTGCAGTAAAAAAAAAAAAAAGAATTCACAGAGATTAAACTCAATACGGAAATGATTACATAACTAAAATATACTTTGTACTTCATCAAAGTCATTATGCTGCAATAGATTTGACTGCAATTATTGCAGAAATGACTTTGGCTGGAAAAGGTGAGGATCTGGGGCCATTTCCTGTTTTCATGGTGCGTGACAAACCCATGAGCTATGCAAAGAAGTGTAAATCATTCCTGGAACAACACAAAACTCTGGAAGAAAAGATAAATAATATGAAAAAAAATATGTTCCTTGTAATGCTCCTTTTTACTGTTTTAAACTTAAAACAAATGTTATTGTGATGACAGTTTGTATGCTGCAGAAGCGTATCATATTAAAGATTGTTGTTTTGACTGCTGTCATGTTTCTCTATAAATATGTCACATGTTACAAGAAGTAATCGGGCTATAATACCTTTTTACAATGCAGTTACTTCACCCTTACCAAAAAGTTAGCATTGTCTCATTTGGTAAGGTCAGAAGACCAAGTGTGTATGTACACTGTACGGCAGGGATGTCAAAGTCAAATACACAGAGGGCCAAAAAAACAAATTGGCTATAAGCCGAGGGCCGGACTGGTTCAATGTTTATTAGAACATATTGAAATGGTTGCACGTAGCCTATTGAACCAAGACCTAATACAGTGTATTATTTAATGATTAAATGAATAATTGGGAAACATTTTTCAGCAGGCACACAGACAAGAACAAACTGCCTTCAAAGAAAAATCACATGTCCTGTACATTAAATGAATAAAGTAATATTTTCTTATGGCTCTGTCACACTGAAAAAAATGTGGAGTGATATTTACTTAAAAAAAGTTAGGAAAGTTTTTCCACACAGAAAGTGCTTGTAAATTTTAATCAGGTTGTTTTTAAGTAATATTTACTTACTCTAACCACTTATTATTCATGTAAAAAACGTAAGTAAATTTTACTGGCAATATTTACTTATAGATTGTGAATTTCACTCACATTATTACCATTACATTTAATTACAAAACTTAAGTAAATATTGCTTACGTTTCTTATAGTATCTTACTCATTTTTTTTTTGTCAAAATCTATGTAATTATTAAGTAATGTTTACTTAATTGAACTACTTATTGTTCATGAAAAATACATAAGTAAATGTTGCTGATGTTTCTTTGTGTATTTTACTCAAATTATTTTGTTATAATCTATATAATTAATAAGTAAAATTTATAAATGATATATTAGTTACCATTAATTGAATTAAGGAATTATTTTCATATTCTATTTTAATTTTTATTTTTTTATTTTCCCCAGTGAAATACTTGCAGCACAAAAGAATGTTTTATAGACATTTTTATTCAACATTTTGAACATATGTATTGCTTACATTTATACCTGTGTATGTATAAATGTATTGCTTACATTTATACCTGTGTATGTATATATATAAATAGAACATCTTAGCAAATTAAAAAGTGCATTTACACAAGTGCATGCATGAATACAGTACAGATATTGATAAAAGACTCAAAGGTAAAGCAGTTTATAATTTTTAAAAACAAATATGGAATAAAGCACTAACTGCCAACCTGACATTTGCTAGCATTCTCAAAATGATCAGAACAAGAGCTTATTTAAAACTCAAATCACTTGAAATGATCGAAAATATGTAACCAAACTGTGCTAGACAAAAAACACACATAACACTACAACGCTTACTGTAAAAGTTTTTTGTGGAGAGACTGGACCTTTGCTGACATCTTAAGATTGTCCAGCTCAAGAAACAGTTTCTGAAATACTTCAAATGTATATTTCAGTTTTACTGGATAACTCAAATTGACAGCATAGATGACACCCATGAGTAGGATGCAGGCATTTGTCAAACCTCTGCAGTCCTCCAGAACTTCCTTTCCCTCAATGATTAGTGACACAGACACAGGACCTTGGTCATCCTGTGTCACTGTGGGATGAACTACAGCGATCTTCATCGAGTGGTTGTTGCAGTCCTGTTTTACCTCTTCTTGGCTGACATCCTGAATAAAAAAGAGACATAAGGCAAGAATAGATTCCAATTAAAATAAAGTTATAGAAAAAATGTTAAAACAAAAGAAAGAGGTATACTTAATTTAGTGTAATCAAATCAAACAATATTCATATGACACTTTATGTTTAAACAGCATAGCTCACAGAGGCTGACCCTGAGAAAGAGACACTTTTAGGGGCCATCCAGACCAAGAGTTGTCAATACCAATAACCACAGCGAATGCCGCCAGAGACCACCCTGGCCTGGGCACACAGAGGTGCAGAGCCCAACAGTCACCCAGGCTGTGGCAGTCAATGCAACAGCAACCGTGCTGAAAAGAACTAGTTCCAGTGTGGAAGGTTCCAATGGGGGAAACCACTGAAGCTGAAAACTAAAAGAGAGACTGACCTTTACAGATTAGCAAGGCAGAATGAGAAAGACATGCAGCAGGTTAGGGTGATTAAGGATGGGATGGAAATGTATTAACAGGTGTCAGTAATGTAATGGAAAGAATATTTTGAAGAGCAGATGAATAAAAAGAATGAGAGACCAAAGAATAGATGAGACTGTTGTTGAGCAAAAGTTAAAGTATAGTAAGGGTGAAGAGTGTGTGCGTGTGTGGGTGTGTGGGGGGGGGGGCATTGAAGATGATGTAGAGTGGAAAGGCACTTGGTCCTGATGATATACCTGTGAAGGTATGGAAGTGTGTAGGAGAGATGGGAGAGACGTTTTTCACTGGGTTGTTCAACAGAATCTTTGGCAGTTAGAAGATGACTGAGGAATGGGCAAGTGTGATGGGGCCCATTTTTAAAATAAGGGAGATGTCCAGTAGGGGTGACAGAGGTGGTCATGGTGGAAGTGGGATTACATCAAAGATCAGCTCTGAGCCCCTTCCTGTTTGCAATTGTAGTATACAGACTGACAGATGAGGTTAAACAGTAATCCCCATGGACTATGATGTTTGCAGACAACATTATGATCTGTATTGAGAGCAGGGAACAGGTGAAGGAAAAGGTAGAGATGTGGAGGTTTATGTAGGTTTGAGATGTTAGGTATGAGGTTTGTGTAATAGAAGAGTTTCAGGTGAAATGAAAGGAAAGGTGGAGAAAAGTGTGGAGAAAGCAGCCATGTTGTTGGACCCAAAGACACTGAGGAAGGCATAGATGAAGATGCTGAGGTTCTCTTTAGGAGTAACCAGGATGGATCAGGAATGAGGACATCAGAGGAACAGCTCATGCTAAAGGTTTTGGAGATAAATTCCGAGAGGTCAGAGTGAGATGGTTCAGACACGTCCAGAGGAGAAACAGTGAATCTAATGGTACAAGGATGCTGAGTCTAGAGCCAGAGTCAGAGGTCTAGAGAAAGAGGAGGTTTTCTGGGTGCAGTGAACAAAGACATGAAGGTAGCTGTTATTAGAGGATGCAGAAGATAGGGTTAGACAGAGGAAGCTGATTCACTGTGGCGAAATCTTAAGGGAAAAGCTCAATGGAAAAAAGGGAGAGAGCATAAAATACATTTAATAAATCATTTTAAAGCGAGATTTGAAAAATATGCATCTTGAGTCTCTTTTAAAAAAAAAAATCACAAGTGTAGAGAATCTTTGACCTTAAATGTATCTCATCCTAAAATTATATCATAAGGCTAGATAATCATTAAAATATGGTCACAATGATCATAAGATACCTGATAGTCTTTAATCAGCTCATCTCCACTCTCTCCAAGGTACTCAACTAAGCAACGGATGATGATGTCCCTTCTGCCATAGACATGATGCTATTGAAAACAAAAAGACATTTTATTGTAGAAATAACAAAGAGTAACTTATTTAACATAAATACATACATAAGTAACAGCAAATATGGATGTATACAGAAAAATACCCATAGGGAATGTAAGACTCCAACTGCATTTTTTAACATTGTGGTGTGTGCAACTTAACATGAATTTTATGTGTTGAAAAGAGAGTGCATTCATAGTGTATGTATTACTCAGTGGGTCCACAAACTCTCTGCTCAGTGAGAGAAATTTTCAGCCTCAAGACTTGACCTGTAAATTTTTTTTTTAACTAACAGTATTAACTTTCACATCATAAACATATAAGTATCAGGAAAAGGAGACTGACACTGATGAAATTAAATAAAAGGTGATACATTCTCAGTGTGTGTATCCTCATCATTACATTAAGTAATTGTCATTATTTGAAATCTCACCTCATCCAGTAAGTCCAACATTGGTTTTATTTTGGTCCCTGCAGTCCCGCCCTTCTTCCGAAATATCTCCAGGAATTTGGTGGTGTACCTGTCCAGTCTTGACAAAAAGGTTCGCTCAAGATGCACTGTAGTTATTCGTCTAAACTCCTCTTTGATCTGAAATAAAACATAAAAACACAAAATCATGTTAACAATAACTTGTGAGAGCTCAACACTTAACTGCTGCATGAACAAAAACTGGATTTACCTGGATTTCACAGAACAGAGAAGGCCATCTCTCCAAGAGGTCTTGTATTGTGGGGCAGTCTTTGACGACCTCTGTTCGTCTTATAGCAAAGGACTTCTCCATTTTCTCATTTATTGCCCTCTCGTTGTTCTTCTTCATTTCCTTCAGTAAATCTAGTCTCTCCTTTTCTAAGGTTTCTTCAGTCTAGATAATAGTAATAGATAATAGATAATAGTTCAAAATTAATGGTATAGACAGGATAAATCAATACATATATATATATATTATATTCTGACATATATTATATTTCTGACCATAGCATGCACACATTTAGATTTTGCATTGGATTGGATTTCAAAATAAAAGACAATGCAACCACCCTGGGTTAAGGCAGAACTGCAGGTCCCCTGCGCTCCCCCTTTTTCTGCCGTTGCTGGACCACAGTGTATGTCTGGTGGGATGGAGGGGGCGGGGTCGGCCTGTGTGGGTGTGTGAGTGAGGGGATCTGTTCTGAAATGCTGGCTGCGCCTGGTTGCTCGTGCTCCAGTACAAGAACTTACATTCATTTTCTTAACCCATATCCTGAAAGGGACCTGTGCCCCGTCCCCACAACTGTTGCGCAAAGTTGTGACGTGTACACTCTGGGCGGTCTGTCGCAGAGCTCATAGAGCGGGAGCAATTTCGACCAATACGCCTGCTGACGGCATGACAGAACCCCGCTGCGGCATGGGGAGACGGCCTGCTCGGGCCTCTTGAACTTCTTTTATATATATATGTATATATATATATATAATATAGTGTAATGACTCTGGGTTGAGGCAGGACTGCAGGCGCCCTGCGCCCCCCTCTTTTCCCCCAGTTGCTGGACCACAGCGTATGTCAATCAGCGGTGGGCTGGTGACTGGGGGGATGGAGGGGGCGGAGTTGCCCTGTGGGTGTGTGTGTGAGGGAACTTTTTCATTCATTCGGTCCGCTCCGGTTTGAGAAGTTCAGTCCGTTCTTTCTGATCACAAAGTGAAATAAAGAACTGTTCTTGGACCACCGCCGACTCAGTGCTTCCTTGAGGCCATTACAATATACATATATATATATATATATATATATATATATATATATATATATATATATATATATATATATATATATATATATATATATATATATATATATATATATATATATATATATATATATATATATATATCGAGACAATAATTACAAATCAGATCACTTGGTTTGACCATTAAGCGTCACGGACTCCAACGGCCACTCAGACTAATTTAGTCTGCTACTATGTTTTCAGGAGAAAATAAAAACCAACTAACCGACCCCAGAACCACCCAAATTATGCCCACCAGCCATTTACGCGCAAATTTAGAGCCAAAACCGCCAGATCTGGCAACACTGATCGGTTTTGCATTTCAAACAGGTTGATGTAGAGCAGTGCTTCTCAATTATTTTTTGCCAGGCCCCCCCCTAGGAAAAAGAAAATGTTTCGCGCCCCCCCATACCCCCACCCCACCCACACACTGTATATAGGTTAGTATCTAAGATCATTGCGTAAGTATACCTACAATTGTATCTTTTAACATTAACAAAAGAAAAAAGCTAAATGATTCCACTTCAAATTTCAACAAATATTAACTTTATTTAGCCACACAGAAACCCTGTTCTAGTCTAAAACAGAAAAGAAGCTTAAAGTGCCTGAAATAAAGTCCTTATTTGAACTAGAAACATTTTGACCAACTGAACCATTTGATGCTGAGAAAAATAATTCAATCAATAAATAATATTAAATGTAAATTGATCTGAAACATGAACACAGCAGCACCAATATATTTAACGTTTTTAGTCAGAAGAAATAGATAAAAACATTGTGCTGATTTTTATTTTTCTAAATGATCTATAGTTTATTTATGATGTCATAAAGTGCAGCTGTTTTCCTGCATTACCTGCTGTCTTTATGTCAAATACTAAACACCAACTAAACAACAGGCAGACGTAAAAATTCAAGTTATATGGAAAATAAAGACACGTCGTCAAAATGTCTACAATAGTTCATAAAG
Source organism: Oryzias curvinotus (assembly GCA_023969325.1). NCBI lineage: Eukaryota > Metazoa > Chordata > Actinopteri > Beloniformes > Adrianichthyidae > Oryzias > Oryzias curvinotus. The sequence continues at coordinate 25,140,696 of CM043706.1, forward strand.
AATGACATTATTAGCATTAGCTGAGGAATCTATAGGTAGCGATGATCCTGGTGTTGGGGAACAGGCAGCGCTTGCAGCTCCTCCGCGTGCCCGTGTCACCTAGCAACCAGAGCCCACACCACCCCTCCCCTTTCCCTCTCACTCACGCAGCCGCGTGTGACAGTAGACGGGAACGCGCGGCTGCAGGAACGAAGATTCACTATTTCAGGCTGAAAACTCTGTGACTGAACAGACAATAGGAACCGAACAGAGGCGCAGGTTTTTTTCCAAGCACTGAGCCGCTGTCACCACGTTAAATGAGCGCACCGGACAATCGCCCATATTGCCTGTGCCTAAAACCGCCACTACCGCGCGCCCCCCCTGGCATCGCTCCGCACCCCCCGGGGGGGCGCGCCCCACTATTTGAGAAGCACTGATGTAGAGACTTACCGTAGACATAGACCGCCACATTTTTAATATATATACATATACATACACAAATACATTTCATGGCAGTGGAGCAAAAACTGAAGCAATTATTTCAAACACGAGCTTTGTCGTTTTATTATGTCTAGCTCAGGTCTATTGGATCAGCATGATTCAACAATGCACGGCTGGAACGGGGTGTGTGTGTTGGGGGGAGGGGTTATCATAAAACGCGTATGATAAAAGAATGAAGATTCACTCGCTCCAGCCAGCATAACCTTAAACACAGCCAATTTGGATATAAACACGACATGAAATGGCATTTTCACGTAAAAATGACATACAAAGTGATAGCAAAGTTAGTTAGCTTGTCAACTTAGCTAGCTAGCTAGAAGTAAAACGCACAATTAGTTAGCGCAGGAGATACTGCTTTAAGTGAGGTTTTACTTATTTGATGAGCCAACAGGAACGTACAAAGATTGTTTCACTTCGAACTTACCTTTGTAATCCACGCCGCAGTCAACGAAGTCCGCCAATATTTTAAATTTGGAGTGTGCGCGCCGAAAAACCGCTCAAATGAGGGGCGGGGCTTTGACGTACAGGGAAATTGTCAGAATCACTGATGTCACTCAGTAACATTTACTTGGAAATTTCACATGATCAAGCCAGCAAACGGGTTAAGTAAATATTACTTGGATTGAAGGATTACATTTACATACAAAACTGAGGATTTATAATTACAAAAAATCACCAAGTAATGCACTGCATGAAAACCAGCTATTTTAAGTAAAAGCGCAGAATTGGTATTATTTTGTAGGATTTACATAGATAATTGAAATAATATTTACAGACCCAAAAAATCATTTTTTTCAGTGCAGTAAGTTAAAGAGAAAACATTTTCAACAGGCAAACAGCAAAAAAGCAATTTTCCTTCAAAAACAAAGTATGTTCCTTATATCAAGATAAATGCCTAAATGAAACTGCATGCATTATAAACTGAAAATGCAATATTATGCTGCTCTATTATCCTACCAATTACTGCTTCAAATAGTAAAATGAAAAAATGTAGAATAAATCAAATCACTTGTAGTCTTTCTCATGGCTCTTATCTGCAATTTCCCCTGAGTCCATTAACGGAAAAAAATATAAATAAAATAAAATAAAATAAAATGCAAAAATATATGGCACACAGACAAAACAATACTTCCTTCAAAGAAAAATCACATGTCTTGTAGAAACAAATGTAAAAATTTAACTGAATTAAAAACTAAAAATACGTTAATGCTCTGTGATGCTCACTTGTCTGAGAATGAGCCTGATACTTGGTGGTGTCTCATCTTTTGCACAAGTTCATCATTGTTCGGGGTAAGGCTCTGATTGAGTGAAGGTGCTGATCAGTAAGACGGCTCCTGTGTAATGTTTTGTGTAGCTTCATCAAAAAAAAACAGTTGTTCACACAGGTATGTGCCACCAAACATAGAGAGCGTCTGAGCAGCTTGGATGCGCAGCTCGGCCATGGTGTTAGGGATGAAACGTGCAAACTCAGCCTCACCCACTCTGTGATACTTTTCCTTCAGTGTGTCATTGCACTGAAGCTCAATCAACTCCATTTGTAGGTTTGATGGTGCGCTTTCCACGTCAACAGCAAAAGTATTGCAGAGCAGTTGAAACCTGAATTTTTGGGCTTCAAAGACAGCAAATCGGCGTCGAAAGTCGGCGGCAAGTATGTTGAGTTTGTCAGCAAACTGTGCACTCGGAACACAGCGGTAGAGAGCTTCTCTTTCATGGTCTGACAACTGGGAAAGTGGCTCAAGTTTTCTTTCCGCATCTGTGTCTCCCACAGACTCAGCTTGGTTTTTTAAACCCCTGCACTGTACTGTACATATCAGCGATGACACGCCCCGTCCCTGCAGCTGCAGGTTGATCACATTCAGATGGCTCGTGATGTCGCACAGAAATGCCATTTCACACAGAAAAGTTTTATCTCGGAGCTCTGTTGTGTTTTTCCCTTTGCTTTCCATGAACAGACAGATCTCCTCACGCAGCTCGAAACATCTTTGCTTCACCTTTCCCTGGCTTAGCCATCGCACCTCTGTGTGATAGGGCAAGTCACCATACTGTGTATCTAAAATGCCTTGAACTGGCGGTGATTTAAACCTCTTGCTCTGATGAAGTCAACTGCCTGCGTTATGATGCTCATTACATGTTCCATTTTCAAGGCTTTGCCACACAATGACTCCTGGTATATTATGCAGTGATAAGCTGTCAGCTCACCTGTGACGTTTTCCTCCCGCATCCTCTCACGCATCCTTGCGACCAATCCACTCCTGTGCCCACACATCGCAGGTGCTCCGTCTGGTGTCAATCCCACGAGTTTTTCCCAAGGCAGGCCCATCTCATTTACACATCTGGATACCTCTTCCTACAGATTTTGTCCTGTGGTTGTGCCATGCAAAGGACGTAATGCCAAAAGCTCTTCTGTCATGCTCAGGTTGGAGTCCACTCCACAAATGAAAATTGACAGCTGGGCAATGTCAGATGTGTCGGTGCTCTCATCCACAGCAAGGGAATATGCGATGAAATCTTTTCCCTTTCCCACAAGCTGTTCTTTTAGATTGGTGGAAAGCTGGTCTATATGTTCAGCAACAGTGTTTCTGCATAGGCTCACGTTTGAAAATAGTTGCCTTTTGTCTGGGCACACTGCGTCACAAACTTTAAGCATACAGTTTTTGATAAACTCTCCCTCTGTAAATGGCCGGGCGGATTTTGCGACCTCTTCTGCCACAATAAAACTTGCCTTGACGGCAGCTTCGCTTTGTGATTTTGCTTTTGTGAACAGAACCTGCTGGGACTTAAGACCTCGTTTTAATTACTCCACCTTCTGTAGCCTTTGTTCCATGTCCATATTCTTGTTTTTGTCTTTGTGTTTCTTAGACGTTTCATGGTGCCTTCTTAGATTGTATTCTTTCATTACAGCCAAACTTTCTCCACACAGAAGACACACAAGTTTACTATGTACCTCAGTGAACATGTACTCTGCCTCCCAGCTTGAAACCCCCTGTTCTCAGGTAGCAGAAAGTTGACATCTGCGCTGACTGCTAATGAATGATGAAACAGGGGTCCGCTTGCTGCGCTGCAGTGAGTTCGCATGTTACCGTTGTATTGTGGGAAATGTAGTATTGGTGCATGTAAAACACCAGCAGGCGGCCACAGCCTGCGGGCCGGTTCTAATACTGATCAAATATCATCCCGGGGGCCATAGATAATTCATTCGCTGGCCGGATTCTGCCTGCGGGCCTTGACTTTGACATATGTGCTGTATGGGAAGGTAATACATGAACATACCCAGCATTTACTACTGAAAGTACCACGTAATAGAGTGGAAATAGGACTGACTTTCTTTTACAGTCCGATTTCTTTGTACTTAAGGGGTAGGTACCAAGTAATATTCAAGTGAGCATGCCACCATTTAGTACTGAAATTACCCTGTAGTCGAGTGGAAATAGGGCTGACCTTCATTCACAGTTCAGTTTCATTGTACTGAAGGGGTAGTTTCTGTGGTAAATTCATGATAAAAACCATAAAACGTAAGAGTGCAGACTTAAATTCAAGGTATTTTATTTGTACTTAGCTTGTTCTTACATGTGGAAGGTACCACAAAAGACACATTTGCACAACATGTAAATACCCAGTAAGTATATATAATACCCAGTATGCGCCACATAAGTATGAACCACATGAATACACAGCAAGTACCATGTAAGTACCGAGTAGACACAAAAAAGTACCATGTATGTCCCATAAAAAGTACCATGTAAACACTCTGTAAGTACCCAGTAAATTCTATAAAAAATACCATGTAAATACCCTGTAAGTATGCAGTAGTTACACAATAAGTACATGTAAATACCACTTATGTACACTGTAAGTACTGTACCGTAAAAGAAGGCGTTACCCAATGTCCTATGAAGGTTGGCATCAATGTTCAGCAGCAGAAAACCCTTTAGTGTGTAAATGTGTGTGAATGGGCCTGTGACTGTAAAGCGCTTTGGGCCTTCGAAGACATAGAAAAGCGCAATACAAGTATATACCATTTTACCATGTATCTTAAAAAAACAAACAAAAAACAAGTGTTTCTGAAATATTTACGGTCTTTCAATTCTAAAAGTCATAAAATTTAATTAGGCTCCAAAATCTTGTTTTGGGAAAATTTGATTTAAACACTACTATTAATTGAAACATTCAATACACAACAACATCAGTATGTATGAACTGTTGTGTTGTTTTCTCTTGTGAATGCCTGGTCATTGCAGTTAAGAGGCAGAATGCCTTTATAAATGCACACACACAGTTAGTCAGAACTAGATAGATGGAAGGACAGACGGACGGACGGATGGGCCGACTGATAGATAGCAGGACACACACACAGGACATGTGTGCGTGTTAATATATGTTGTCAAATATCCTGTGACTGTCTTGATCACACTGTTTGGTACTCAGCCCATGTCCTGACATGGAAAAAATAAAATAGATTACGTTCCCACAAATTTATATCTTGTTTGCACAAATGTATATCTTGTTACCACGAAATAATATTCAGTTCCCATGAGGTAACATTCCGTTCCCACTAAATACTATTTCGTTCCCTCGAAATAATTAATTAGTGCGAACAAAATAATTAATTTGTGCAAATTAATTAATTGTTCACGTCATAAGTTATTCATAAACACTGATATACTCTCTCTGTCCTGCCGCAAAAGCCGCTTTCAGGGGTAACTTCTGTGTCTCTGTGACCCACATTCGTTCAAGAAAGGAAAAAGAAAAACAAGAATGATCAACTTATTATTGTCTCAATGAATATAAAAGAAAATATTATAAGATTTAGGATGCCTAGGCTTGCTGCTTCGCCATACCATAGCGATTCACCGAACATAGCTCCTAGCTCCGCTGCGGAGCACTTGCTTGTCATCCCGGCATTCGGGCAGCTGCGGTATGGGATATTGTAGTTTAGGGTCAAATAGGAAAAACAATAGCATATCATAGCATGTAGCATGTCCTATTGTTTCTGAACGCATCAGTTACAGGGCCATGGTGACTGGTCGAGATACATTATTGAATAGTGTGATGCATGATGGGATACGTATCATGTAGCCTTCGGATGTTACGTGACTGCTAACGAGTATGTTAATAAAAGACAAGTCCTGAACATTATTATTATGCTTTCATTTGTCCCCTCTAGAACGAATGTGGGTCACAGAGACTCAGAAGTAGTAGCAGGACGGAGATCGTACTGGGATGTATGAACCCAGACATGAAAACGTGATTACCGATGCTTTTGTGCTTTTTAAAATGACTAATTTAAACTCTAAACATCATCCGTGTCTTCCGTGCACTGTAATGAGACACACACTGACGGAAATCAGAAGGTATCTGCTGTAAATCCAAATATTTCTCACATCCGTGTTTATGAATGCCTTATGACGTGAATAACAGTTCAATGATGGGCTAGGTAGCATGTAGCCTACTAGCCTTCGGGTGTAAAATGACTGCTAAAGAGTATGTTAATAAAAGACAAGTCCTAAATATTATTATTCCTGTTCGATCTTAAACAACAACATCAGCTGGCTGTCTGACTACCGGGCAGCCAGCTGCCCGAATGCCGGCATGACAAGCAAAAGAGCTTTGCGCCAAAGCTAGGAGCTATGTCCGGTGAACCGTATGGCAAAGCAGCAACCCTAGGTATCCTAAATATTATGATATTTTTCTTATATTCATTGAGACAATAATAAATTGATCATTCTTGTTTTTCTTTTTCCTTTCTTAAAAGAATGTGGGTCACAGAGACACAGAAAATACAGCTTTTGTGGCCGAACGGAGAGAATATCCATGTTCATGAAAGTATGACGTGAATAATTATTTCATTCACACGAATTCATCATTTTGTTTGCACTAATTCATTATTTTGAGGAAATGAATTCATATTTTGTGGGTACAGAATATTATTTCGTTGGAACAAGATATTCATCTGTGCAAACAAGATACATTTGAATTTTTTCCATGTCAGGACACGGGCTCAGTAGTTTGGAGACTGTAAGTGAGTATTTTGTAAACAAAAACCTAAGGAGGAGTGTCAGATCAGCATGAAACCAAAGAAGACAAATGAAACTGTCATTTGAAACACGTTTAGACCACTACTGCTGTGTGAAAGAGCCTTCCACACTAGAGGTAAGATCTTAAGCCCGAGTCAAAACCTGACCCGGCCCCAAATTCGGGTTGGGTCTCGGACTAAAATGACAATCATTACATTCGGTTCAGGTCGGGCCGGGCTTCTCTCTCGCTGTCTTTTTTAATAAATATATGTTTATAAAAATGTATACTAAAACAATATGTGGATACTAAACTAAGGAATACTTGTTATAAATAAATAATTTTGTTAAAACAAAGAGAGAAGGCGCTGTATTTCTCAGCGTAATGAAGCGAGTGCGCATCAAGATTTCTCTTTCACTCTCTTTGTCTGGCCTCTTATTCTGTGTTCCAGCGTTATTTCGTTGTGCAAATGCATTTATCATGATCTTAATATGCAGAGTATTTTAACCTGAAGAAATCGTGCATTTTTTTCTGCCAAAAATACTATGCGATAAATTGAAATTTCGGGTTTGCTTCGAGCTCAGGCCAGCAAATCAAGTTAATTGGTCGGGTCGGACTGGATTTTTTAGGCCCGATCTTACCTCTATTCAACACAGAAGGAATCAATGAAGTATGTTCACTGTTTCCCTTCTTTGATCATCTACTGACATCTGAGGACTTTTCAATCTTCTTTTTGCTCATCTGTTTCTGTTCTATTCTTGTTTCAGAAGTGAAATGTGCAGCAGCATCCAGGAGAAGGCGGGCCTCAACCATCATGGATGTCAGAACCACATTATGTGAGAAGTGAAGCAAATATCAATGCATGCATTGTCATTTCAATTCTTAAAGAAGAAAGACAGTTTCTCTACTTTATTCACAATATTTGTCTCCTAAATGTTTTCATCTAAACTTCTAATTGTGGTTAGTGAGTCAGTATAAGGAAGATCTACAGAGGGAATGTTGTTTGGACGGCATGAAGGACTCCCCAGTTTCATACACATGTGAGCGTCGCTCTGAGTACATTACGGATGGTGGTCAGGCTTGTGTCGATGCTTTTGTCACCTGCTGCAAAGAAATGGAAAAACAACAGCTTGAAAAGAAAGAGGAGAGCCTGCAGCTGGCCCGCAGTAAGTTTCTGCATCAACAACACTGCATCACAAACACCTCAAAGTTTCTTTGTGTAATACGTGGTGGCTGATGGGCAGTAGCAGGGCGGTCGACCCCTGATTGGAAGATTGCAGGTGTCCTTGGGCAATACACTGAGCCCCAACTTTCCTCATACAGTGTTTGAATGTCTGTGTAAATTAGTTAAGATAAGATAAGATAAGATATTCCTTTATTAGTCCCACGATGGGGAAATTTCCTTATTGCGGCAGCAGTACAGGAGCAGAGAGCAGTTTATAATAGAAAAGACCATGGAGTAAGTATAAACACCTATATACACAATATACACACATACATCCAAAATATTGCACAGGATGATCATATGATCACTCATATGATCATATAATCATATGAGTTGATGGTTTTATAACTGTAAAGCTCTTTGGGACCTCGAGGAAGGTAGAAAAGCACTATACAAGTGTACGCCATTCATCATTCCAGGTGAGACAGATGACAGCTACACGGACAGCAATGAAATCGTTACTCGCAGCAATTTCCCAGAAAGCTGGCTCTGGTCCGATATTATTTTGCCACAATGCCCCCAAAATACATCCAAATGGTGAGTCCACAGTAAAGGCTATGCTGCAGGAGCGACACTCCTCCATTTACCTAGAATCCCCCTTTGCCAGCTGTCTCTAAAAGTGCCTCTCCCCTTTTGATTCTTAAGTGGCTCCACTTCATTTGAGAAAGATGTTCCTCTGCCCGATTCCATCACAACCTGGGAGTTCACCGGCATCAGCCTCTCAAGAACTCATGGTTAGTGAATGGTCAGCTCCTGTTTGCATTAAATGACCCCATGTACTATGACCACTTCTGTAAACGTTTGATTCCTGTGGTATTTATTGAAGGCATCTGTGTGGGAGAGCCACTGGAGGTGATTGTTCGCAAAGATTTCTTCATAGACCTCCGGCTGCCGTACTCAGCTGTCCGCGGAGAGCAGCTGGAAGTGAAAGCCATTCTACACAACTACACTCCAGAGACCATAACCGTAAGAGGAGCAAAGCAGGATTATGACTGAAACTTTGACATGAGAGATATGAAAATGCTTGATCAGTACATGACACATTTGATTATTTGTTACTATGAGCTCCAAGCTGCTTGTTGCAGACTAAGGAGTAAGCAAAGATTAGGAATGTTAACACAAAACCACAAATGTCACTTTTTTCTACCATTATCCTTCACTTGTTGAAAGAGTCTTTTTTTTCTTCATTATTTTGTCTTTTTAAGGTTCGTATGGATCTAGCCGAAGTAAAGGACATGTGCAGCGCAGCTTCTAAACGTGGAAGATATCGTCAAGAGTTGAACGTTGGCGCCATGTCTACAAGATCTGTTCCCCTCATCATTATTCCCATGAAGGAGGGAATTCTTCCTATCGAGGTCAAAGCTGCTGTCAAAGACAGATTCATGAGTGATGGAGTGAAGAAAGACCTGCGGGTGGTTGTAAGTCAATCTACTGATTTTCCACAGGACCCAAGTCTCAGCCTGGACACTGTTCACATTGTACACAAATAACACAGCTGGGATTCATACAGTAGTTTTGAGTAAAAAGCAATAGCATTGTATTGACAAAATCTTAAAAAAAGTATTAAGGCTTTCCTAAAAATAACTTTTGTGACAGATACAAAGAAAATCAGCTTGAAACACCAGTGTGCAGTGACAAAAATAAGCTTATTGTCCAATATTTTCTTCCTCAGCCTCCAGGAGTTCTGATGAAAGCTGAATTAAATGTGACCTTGGATCCAGCTCATAAGGGGAAAAGTGAGTCCTATACATGATGTTTGCATGAATAGAAGTAACTTTTTTAACATGGCAATAAGTGTCTCTGTAGAATCCTGTATTCCATAACTGCACAACTGTTTTTTTTTTTTTTAGACAGTGAACAAGTGGAAGTTCTGAACAGCAACATTCCTGAAAGTAATATGATTCCAAACTCACCTACAAGCACTAAGATCTTAGTGACAGGTCAGTTTTCATCCTCAAGCTGAGCTCTGCATGGTTGCTGGTTATTATATCCACTTTGGTTTGTCATTTTGCACGCAGGCCGAGAACAAGTTTCTGGTCTGGTGGAAAATGCCATCAGTGGAAAGTCTATGGGTACTCTGATTTATCAGCCCTCTGGATGTGGAGAGCAGAACATGATCCACATGACCCTACCTGTCATTGCAACCACATACCTGGACCAAACCAACCAATGGGAAGCCGTTGGCTTTCAGAAACGGGCCGAGGCCCTTCAGCACATAAAAACAGGTACGATGAAAGTTCTGGGTTCAAAAGCTGTGGTTGTATGCAAAGGGAAGTCATAGGTCATTCTCCAACAAACATCTATTTTTCTGTACAGGCTACAAAAACGAGCTAGCCTACCTAAAAAACGACGGCTCTTTTGCTGTATGGCCTAAAAGTGCAAGCAGCTCCTGGTAAGGTCATCATTATTATCCATCCCTCCCTATGTCCATCCATCCATATGACAATTCGTTTACGTCTAGCTGTTGACAGAAAGCTTCATCCACTGACATGCCACTGAGCCAAAACAAGTCAAGGTTGGGTCAGAATCTAATTTTGGGTTAAGTGATATAAGAAAATTGTACTGTCCATCAAGAATATCACAGAATGGTTACACATTTTTATAATGTGTGTTTTTTGCTTAGTACTTTAGGCTTTATTCTTTCAACATTTTTTTGTATTTACCACATGTATGTACATTGTATTTGCCATTTATCATTTACCACACAGATGCTAAATACATCGACATGTTAGTTAAAAAAGAGGCTCGTCTTCAGGATTTATAAATGATTCAGACAGCAGGCTACAGAGTTTTGTTTAACTTATTCTACCGTCATGGCTGAAGTGTTTACATGTATCTTCATTCAAACCAAATGATTCGGTACAAGACTGGCCCTCACCCCCTTCATGCTTTTCGTTTTTAAGTCCCTTAAATTCGGACAAGTTGGGTGTGATCTGTTGACACTACAAACTGTGCTCACAAAATGGTTTCATTGTTCTGAGATGTGCTGGGTTCAGGTTTCAATAGCAATGCCACAGATGTTTGAAGTCAGCACAAACCATGAGCCGAGAAAAGACAAAATGGTGCCTTATAGTCCTGTAAAAAAAGTACAGGGTAGTGTGATCTTTCAGCTAATCAAAACCATTTTAAAAGAATCTCACAGAATTGTAAATAGTTAATGTATTATAGTTATTTAGTGCTTCACTACCTTCCAATGCTATCCTAGGCACTTTACCGTTGGGAATTGGGTCATCTGGACCTACTAGACATTGCGCTGAACCTTTTTTCTTCCCTTGTTGATTTGTGATCTTCACTGGTCTCCATGGATTACATGAAATCTTTCTACCTTTCCACCTTGGACGGCTGGGTGGCTCGGTTGGTAAGGTGAGAGGCTACCATACAGGTATCCAGGGTTCGATTCCTGAAGGGAATGAGCAATGGTACTGGGGGCACTTAACATATCAATGGTGAGCAATTAACTTCACTCAGTGAGGGTCCTTAGGCAAGACCCTTAATGCTAATGCCTCCCAAGCGCGGTTCGGCTGCAGCTCACCGCTCCCCAAAGGGGATGGGTCAAATGGGAAGAAGAGTTTCCCCATTGAGGGATCAATAAAGTATAAATTACTATTATTTATCCACCTTTGTCATGGTAGGGAGAACACGTCACTGTAAGGATGGGGTCATTGCTTTCAATAGCACAAGGGTTAAAATGCCCAAGGTCCTTTACGGTCACCGGCCCATTCACCCATGCACACACACATTCAAACAGCTACGCACCAGGTGTGTGACGCACTAGACTGGGGTTCTTGAAAGCACATATACCCATGGTGTTCCTCCTGGACAAGGGAGAGGCGCTTTCTTGTTTTTTATTTTCTATTGTTCACTAGTGCATGTTCAGCTGGTACAGCTGGTAGAGGCTTGACGTGAAATGTCATCTGGTGAATCTTGTTCCAGGCTTTTTCTTTCAAAGCTCTATTATGTTATATGAAAGTCTTGTCAGTGATTCATCCAGTCAGAGGTCGCCTGCACTGCCTCTGCATTAAGGTCACACTATCAAACTACTATTTATTTATCTGCAACTACTACATTTAGAATAAGGTAGTTAGGTTTTGTGCTTGGCACACTCAGCCTTGATGTTATCTGTGAAACTGAACCACTGCATTGTCTTCTTTTTTTCCACAAGGTTAACAGCCTATGTTGTTAAAGTGTTTTCCATGGCCAACAACCTGGTGGCCATCAAAAAGGAGCACATTTGTGATGCTGTGAAGTTCCTGCTACTTAGAACTCAGCAGCCGGATGGCTTGTTCACAGAAATTGGAAAAATGTACCATGGAGAGATGATTGTACGTGAAACCACTGATCTGTAACTGTTTCATCTCCAAGTTTCTAACTTAGAATAAGTTAAGACTTTGCTTATATTTGTGTGCACTCTAGGGTGATGTTCGTGGCTCTGACTCTGATGCCTCTATGACAGCGTTCTGCCTCATTGCCATGCAGGAGTCACGCTCGCTCTGTTCAGCCACTGTCAATGTAAGTTTTTCTGATATTAAATCTTAATACTTTTTTTTAACATTCTTTCTTTTTTTTTTTTTTTTTTAGCAAACTGGTGTTTGCAAAATTGTTATTTTTTTAGCAAAATGTTGTTTTTTCTTAAAAGTGTGTGCATTATATCAAAATCATCTACCCTAATCAAGTACGACTGGTTTTTCAAGTAAACGAAGTGCTCCAGCAGAAAGTTTCAAGGCTGATCCTAACAATTGTCTTTAAAACTTAGCATCCACTAAGGGTTGGAAGAAGATAAACAGAATGAACCGAATAAATCCATAGATCTATTCAGCAAACAAAAAATTCAGATTGTTGAAAATTTAATCCAAGCAGAAATTTGAAGAAGACACCTGCAACAACTTGTCTGCATGCATCTGTGAACATCTGGCCTTACCATAAAACTTTCAATCTTAGATTTGAGAGTTTCAAAGCAAAAAAAGCAAGAATTCTGTGTGATGTGTCTCAACAATGCTATTTTATCAGGGAGGATTGATGCTGCTGGGCCACACTTAAACTCTGTTTGCTGTGGTAGACCCTCCCCTTGCCCCATTTCACATGTTGACTTACCTCTGAGTGTCTTGCCAACCTGGTAAATAGTGTATTGGAGTGCCACGGTGGCAGCTGATTATGTAACTGTATCAGAATTCAGTCATGTACTCAATGCTTTAACCCTGGAGCTGTGACCAGTAACACCAAATACATACTCTTTGAACAACTGTAGCTCATTGATCTTCTATGTAGTTAACACAATTCCAATGGCTTCTGATGCAAAGAAAAGCTGCTTTGCACCAGTATGCAACATTTGTTTGTTGTTTTGGTTTATTTTAAAATAAAAATTGTATACAATTCTTTTGCCATAGAAAATGAATAGGGTAAAAGTTTCAAGGTCTATACCTCAGAAACTACTACAGCTAATGGTATGAAGCATATTGACTGGTAACTTCTGAAATTTCTACCCAAGCTGTAATAAAGCTTACTTAGTTGCACCACCAGGTGGTTGGTTATACAAAACCAGTTTAGCCATTATACTCCATATCATTGGTCCTACAAACATTTTTTTCTCTTTTTAATCTTTGGGGGCTGTTATAACTTTTACCAAGTAGGAGTACCCATCTCAATCTAATGAGATTTTTCACAGTTTAAGATTTTACGAGAAACATTTTTTGAGGTACTTTGTTCTGTACCAGATCAACCTATCCAATGTTGTCCTACAGTGATTTACATTTTTCATAGTATTTCTGAATTATTAGTGAGAAACTCTCTGGTATGTCTGCAGATACTACACATAGATTCCTAGTAGTGTTTCAAGAATAATGGAATGATGCACCAAAATGACAGTCCTCTCAAATCTTGTCTCCACTCTATTGAACTACAGATTTTAACCACTGAAACTTTACTCTCTTAAATCATTTGTTTTTCCCCCTCCTGTGTAGACCCTGCCAGGCAGCATTAACAAGGCAGTTGCTTACCTGGAGAAACGACTGCCCGACCTTACGAATCCTTACGCTGTTGCCATGACATCATATGCTCTGGCTAATGAGGGAAAACTAAACCGCGAGATTCTCTACAAGTTTGTATCTCCAGGTGCTGAAACAGAATTCATTCAACAAGCATCACTCAATGCTGTTGATAATAGGATTTATAACCTATAAAATGTCTCTTTTTGATATGTGTCATGATGATGGTTTTGCTCTTGTCTGCCAGAGTTGTCACACTGGCCTGTTCCTGGAAAGCACCTCTTCACCCTTGAGGCCACAGCTTATGCTCTTCTGGCTTTGGTCAAGACCAAGGTGAGCTCATCCTTTATTCACATAAAGAATCTTGCTTGTGCTGGTTCACGTATTTAGTTTAAAAAAAACATACAGTCAGGACCATAAATATTTGGACAGAGACACATTCTTTATAATTTTCTTTCTGTACTTTACCACAGTAAATTTTAAATAAAGCAACTCAGATGCCATCAAAGTGCAGACCTTCAGCTTTTACTCCATGGGTTGAACAAAAAGATTGCATAGAAATGTGAAAAACTAAAACATTATTTAAACACAATCCCTTCATTTCATGGGCTCATAAGTAATTGGACATTTGACTTCCATGCTGTTGCATGGGCAGGTGTGGGCAATTCCCTTGTTATGTCATTATGAGTGAAGCAGATAAAAGGCCTGGAGTTGATTAGAGGACTCGTGCTTGCATTTGCAAGATTTTGCTGTGAACGGACAAAATGCGATCAAAGGAGCTCTCCATGCAGGTGAAAGGAGCCATCATTGAGCTGAGAAAACAGAAAAAAACCATGCCAGAAATTGCTACAGTATTAGGAGTGGCAAAATCAACAGTGTGGTACATCCTGAGAAAGAAAGAAAGCACTGGTGAACTCAGCAACGCAAAAAGATCTGGACGTCCATGGAAGACAACAGTGGTGGATGATTGCAGAATCATTTCCATGGTGAAGAGGAACCCGTTCACAACAGCCAACCAAGTGAACAACGCTCTCCAGGATGTAGGCATATCAATTTCCAAGTCTACCATAAAAAGAAGACGACATGAAAGTAGACACAGGGGGTACACTGCAAGATGCAAGCCACTCATAAGCCTCAAGAATAGGAAGGCTAGATTGGACTTTGCTAAAAAGCATCTAAAAAAGCCAGCACAGTTCTGGAAAAACATTCTTTGGACAGATGAAACCAATATCAACCTCACCCAGAATGATGGCAAGAGAAAAGTATGGAGAAGCTCATGATTCAAAGCACACTGCATTATCAGTAAAACACTGTGGAGGCAGTGTGATGGTCTGGCCATGCATGGCTGCTAGTGGCACTGGGACACAAGTGTTTATTGATGACATGACACAGGACAGAAGCAGCCCAATGAATTCTGAGGTGTTCAGAGACTTACTGTCTGCGCAGATCCAGGTGAATGCAGCCAAACTGATCGGGCGGCATTTCATAATACAGATGGACAACGACCCAAAACATACAGCCAAAGCAACTCAGGAGTTTATTAAAGAAAAGAAGTGGAATATTCTTGAATGGCCAAGTCAGTCACCTGATCTTAACCCAACTATGCATGCATTTCACTTGTTGAAGACTAAACATCAGACAGAAAGGCCCACAAACAAACAGCAACTGAAAGCCGCTGCAGTAAAGGCCTGGCAGAGCATTCAGAAAGAGAAAACTCAGCATCTGATGATGTCCATGAGTTCAAAACTTTAGGCTGTCATTGCTAACAAAGGGTTTTCAACCAAATATTAGTAATGACCATTTGTTTTCCGTTATTTCATTTGTCCAATTACTTACGAGCCCATGAAATGAAGGGATTGTGTTTAAAAAATGCTTTAGTGGTGGGGAGGGTGAGGGGACATTATTGTGAGTAATCAGGGAATGTCCTCTCTGTGCCCTACCCACCAATTTTAACTGCACCCCCCTAGTACACACACCTTTTACTCATAATATACATTTCAAACACAAACACGCACACATGCACACATATACCCTTACGAACACACGCACACACATTATGCAAGGAAGGTGGGTCCAAGGTCCATCTGTCCCCTACCCCATCCCTGGTGGGGGGTACTGGCCCCTTGGCAGCGGCGGCCGTGTCCCCTGGGTGCCGGTTTCCTGGGCCCGGCGGGGCTCTCTCCGCGCAGGGAGGGGGTTCACATTACACCTGAGCCGGGGGTGTCCGTTTCCCCGTGGGGTGGGCTACGGGTTTTTGCCCCTGGGCGCTGGGCCCCTGCCCACATTCCAACTGTGGCCGAGCCTGGTGGGGCCATGTTAACAACACCCCTTGCGGGCCCCCTCTTCTCCGGGGTGCCCCCCTCCTGGGCGGGGCCGGCTGTCCCCTGCCTTGCTCCTTCCTGGACCAACCGTAGGCCGGGTGGGTGGCTGCCTGGAGCGCAGAGGGGGTCTCCCTTGGGGGGACCTGGCTCGTACCTGGGGTTGGGGCGGGGGGATACCCAGAACTCCTGGGTGGTGACGAGGTGCTTGTCTGAGGCTGTGGGTGCTCTTCTCGGGTGGGGCCCTGCGTTGGGCCCTCCCGGCGCGGCGGGGGGCTGCTCCCCTGGTTGGGCTGGGGCGGCGCTCTCTTCCCCCCGTGCCTCCCTGCTCCCTGGCTCTGGGGGCCTCGTGGTGGTCTTGCTGGCCCTGGCCTGGGTGGCGGATGTGATCGCCCGGGTGGTGGTGGTTCTCTGCTTGCTGCCGTGTGGCGTTGGGGGTTCTGGCTGCCGCTGCTGCTGCGGCGGGGGTCTTGGTGTGGGGGTGGCTGGTCGCCCTCCGTCCTTCTTTTCACATTCCATCATCCATTTAGAAAAACATAAACACTCACCTGAGCACAGGTGTTAGCTCACCTTTGCACTTATAGTTTGCATGATTGAATGAATAAAATATTTCACACTAGTTGGTTTAAAGGCATAAGTATGCGTGTGTGAACAATATCTGTATTGTGTGCATGTTTTGTGTACATGTTGACATGTGGACACCTTTACAGTTAACAGATGTGTTTATAACATCCGAGTGTGTGTGGACAGGCCCCGCCCTTTGAGGCTTGTAGTACACTTGTACCTTACCGTAATGATAAACATCCAGTAAAGTTGTTGCTTTAGGCTGCTTCATGGTTCTACTCCCCCCCTCTCCCTTAATCACCCTCCTATCCCCCCTCCTCTCTAACATCCCTCTCTCTTCTTCTCTCCTTTCCTTTTCCGTCCGGTTAAAAAAAAAATGCTTTAGTTTTTCACATTTGTATGCAATCTCTTTTTTTCAACCCATGGAATAAAAGCTGAAAGTCTGCACATCAGTGGCATCTGAGTTGTTGTATTTAAAATTCACTGTGGTAATCTACAGAAAAAGAATTGGAAAGATTGTGTCTCTGTCCAAATATTTATGGTCCTGACTGTATATGCTCCTTTATAAACTAAACTTTGGATCAGGAAGTAATTACAGAGGAAATGTTGTTTGTTACCATAGGGGATTGTATAACTTCAAAAACCATGAGGTTTATATTTGCATAAACTCCTTTTGTATTCATCTCAAGTCTTTTGAAGATGCCAGACCTGTTGTTAGATGGTTCAACCAGCAGCAGTTTGTTGGTGGGGGTTATGGATCCACCCAGGTTCAAAATATTTTTGACTTCTTTGTACTTTCAGGAATATACATTCAAAATCCCTCTAGGCCCCTAAATCTGTTTTCCCTCTCTCTCATTTAGGCTACAATAATTGTGTACCAGGCTGTAGCAGAGTACTGGGCCAATGCTCAAGAACCAGAGTATGATCTGAAAGTGGATATCTTGTTGCCAGGCAAATCAAAGCCTGACAAATATGAAGTCAACCGTGATAACAGCTATGCTACAAGATCCTCTAATGTGAGATCCTGCTGCTGATACACATGAGCTCTATGTTTGTTCTTTTTTATTTGTTAGTTTATTTATGACTGAGTCTGTCCCTGCAGATCAAAGACATAAACAAAGATATAAAAGTGAAGGCTACTGGATCAGGAGAAGCTGTTGTCAAAGTAAGGACTGCAACTGTTTTTGAGTAATCAGTAATCATGACGACAGGACTGGTTTCCATGAAGACTTCACCAATAAAATATATTCATTCTCAGAATGTAAACCACAGTCAGCAGAAAACATCTTCATCTCTTTTAAACAACTTTGATCTTTCTATAAAACTCAAGAAAATAGCAGAGAGGACTATGATGAAGACAATTCATCTACATCACATGTGTCAAACTCAAGGCCCGGGGGCCAAATGTGGCCCGCCATGTCATTTGATGTGGCCCGCGAGAGCATAAACTTTTTTAATTTCTTAAAATAAAGAATCAAAATTGTTGTGTATTTATTCATATCTATGGAGAATCAGACTTGAAATATTGGATTGGGCAACTATACATTAGGACTTTAAATTAAAAGCAAACATATGTTTTCTATGCAACTGTAATTGTCACTTTAAAAAGTTATAGTAAATAAATAATGAGTTATTTAACACTAAGGAGTAGTTACATTTATTTTTCATTACATTTAGTTACACGTAGTTATATCTGGCCCTTTGAGAACAGCCACTATGCTGATGTGGCCCTTGGTGAAAATGAGTTTGACACCCCTGAATTCTACATGGAGAGAAGAGGACTTTTAAAGTGACAACTTTAAAGTTAAACATGGGGTTTTGAAATGGGAAGAGCAAAGAGTATTTTAATCCTGGTTCTTATTTTAAAACCATAGTGCTGCTCCCAAAAATCTGTTTTGGGGGGGTTTCCCTTTTGTCTCCTACCAAGTTCAAATCAATTTCCATGATTTTGATTTGCTTTGGTTACTATGCACAGTTTATCTTGCTTGTGCTGTTGGTCAGATGGTGTCCTTGTACTATGCTCTGCCTGAAGAAAAGGAAAGTGACTGCCAGAAGTTTGACATGTCAGTGAAGCTGCTTCCAGGTAACTGTCTGTTTCTAGAGTTTTACTGTTTTATTTTATGAATTATATAATAAGAAGATTATTCCTGCAGCTAAGAATATTGGGAATAAAAAGGTCTACAAGCTTCAGATAGAGGTTTTGTAAGTATACTAGTAACATTGTTTTTGCTTGGCTGTAATTCTCTTCAGTTTCTTTATATTGCTCTCCTTTGCAGATACAAGAACAGCAGTCGTGATGCCACCATGTCCATCTTAGACATTGGTTTGCAGACAGGCTTTACTCCCAACTTAGATGACCTAAAAGCTGTAAGATTGTAAATCAGTTCAAGATGAGATTCACAGAGTCCCCAAAACCAATGATGACTTGTACTTGTGTCTGCAGCTGTCTGAAGGGCGAGCCCCCATCATTAGCAAGTATGAAATGGATACAGCTCTGTCGGAACGAGGCTCACTCATCATCTACCTGGATAAGGTTTGACCCCAGGCTGCTTCTTGTTAATGTCTGCATGTTCTGGATCATGTGACCTTTGTGTAACGTAAATATCATACAACTGAGTTATTAAACAAGATCATAAGCAGAAGAATTTGAAACTCAGAAAGAACACGCCCGCTCACATGACCATTCATTCATTCCCAAATGACCGCAAATAACTGACCTCTGAATTACATTTACCTGCAGGTTTCTCACACCCGACCAGAGGAGATCAGTTTCAGGGTCCAGCAGACCATGGAGGTGGGCGTTCTTCAGCCAGCAGCAGTCTCTGTCTATGAATATTATGAGCGTAAGTACAGGCTGCCTCTGTTCTCATCAGGATAAAGATAAGTGAAGATAAAAGTCAATTTTATCAATATCCTTTCTCTATTCACAGAAACACCTTGTGTGAAGTTTTACCACCCAGAGAGGGAGGGAGGACAGCTGCTGCAGCTCTGCAGAGATGAAGAATGTGCAGAGAAAACATGTGCAGAAGGTAACTAGGTTACATTTGTGTCGCAGGACGTCCACTGATGTCTGCAGGCAAGATTGACATGAACCAAATGGTATCAAACAAAAGCATACATCTGCACGCTGCTCTTGTCAGAGTATAGATGTAGAAAATATGTCCCTGCTATACAAGAAAAGCACCAAAACACAACGGTACATATAAAATTGTATTATTATGGTATTTTATAACATGGCCCATGACTGAATTGGTACAAAAGCTCTGTTAGTGATTTGCATGATTGTTATGGCTTTTGTTCTGCATTAGAAGCCCCTTCTGACTAAACCCTGTCTACAGATAGATAACTTTATTGTCTGTACAAAAGAAAAAAAAGTTGTCTTTGAACACGGCAATAAGCCACTTTCATTGAATAAAAAGGAAAATAAATAAATAGTGGTAAATAGTAATAACAACAATAAAACAGATACAATAGTCACTTAAGGCAGTAAGTGTTTTTCAACTTTGATTTTTTTTTGTATATTGCTAGTTGTTGTATTTACCTGGACTTGGGACTGGCACACAAAAGCAGTGGATTATGCTCTTTGTGGTTGCACAAGACGTTCTTATAAACCAGTCAGCTGTTTTCAGTTGCAGTAAAATTTACACTGACATTAGCTTCTGTTTCAGTGTGCTCACTCTGTTCTTTGCTTATTTTTAGAGAACTGCAGCATGCAGAAGAACGGTCGAATCAGCAACGATGAGCGAACGCCTAAAATCTGTGAGAGCACAGAGAGCAGCAAAATTGAGTATGGTAAGAGCTGTGCTACATTTGCAACTGTTTGCATCTTCCCTATGCATATGTTGAGACTGACAGCTGCTCTCGTCGCCTTGCAGCGTACAAAGTTCTGGTGGAAGATGTTGCCCACAAACTGTCTATAGACATCTATGCCATGCGGGTGCAGGACTCCATCAAAGAAGGTTGGTGATAATCTGCAGTTGTTTTTTCTCTCTGACACTTACAATGCTTTGCAATATATACTGATAAACTGTTCTCCTAGATATGGGTTGGGGTTGGCCTATCGGGTTAACACTAATTGAGTTAAATACCATTGTATGGGTTGACTTAGCACGATATTCACAATACAATACTCCTAAATCTGTTTGACAAGTTTGTTGGACTGCATGTCCAACAATGAATTCAGCCACCAAGTGTTGGGTCGGTTTACAGCTCTTCTTCCCTCTTAACCTTTGTGCTATCCTAGACACTTTGACATTGGTAGTGAGGTCATCTAGACCCCACAAGACAGTGCATGGAACATTTTTCTTCAATGATTTCTGATTTTCACTGGTGTCCATGGATTACATGAAATCCTCTCCACCTTTATCCACCTTTGTCATGGTAGGGATAACACGTCAATGGTGATCTTGACCCCATAGGATAGCACAAGGGTTAAAGAGAGATGGTTTAAGGTCAGATCACACGACTACCAAATGTATACCTGTCTTTCTGATGAATATCCTTCTCCTCAAACATGGTAATTGTTATGAACAAACTGACTAGCAGAGAAATCCAGAAGCAGAACACCTCTTGGGTTCAGGTCACCCTGGCTGTTGTTTCAAATGACCCTCCAAGTATAAATACCAG
The DNA here is from genome assembly GCA_023969325.1 of Oryzias curvinotus. Taxonomy (NCBI): domain Eukaryota; kingdom Metazoa; phylum Chordata; class Actinopteri; order Beloniformes; family Adrianichthyidae; genus Oryzias; species Oryzias curvinotus. Next base: position 25,161,902 of record CM043706.1, read on the forward strand.
CCGACAAAAAATTGTGGTGGAGTAACCAAGAAGGTCATGCAATCTGTACTGCTCACTTTGTCTGTTTGTCTGTCTGTCCGTCCGTCCGTCCGTCTGTCTCATGCCAGTGCAGCTCAGTTTCCTCCACAAGTTTAGACTTCTTTCCTCGCAGACAAATTACATCCCATGACTTGATCTAATCTCTATGTTGATAACCAAGATCTGACAGCACCGGACCCTCATAAACCTTCCCGCAAGTTGTGGGGTTAGAGACAGGATATCCTATTTAGCCTTTCTGGGCTGTTTTACCTGGGTCACATACTTTGACTGTATAAAAAAACTGGACTAAGTCAATTGTTCCTCCTCACATTCCAAATAGGAAGTACCTTCTGGTCCCAAAAATAATTAGTCATTACATTTGTGAAAGCAACCAACCTGATACCCTTTTTTAACACATTCATGCTTATGGTAATTTTTTTATGATATTATTTCTTTATTGTAAGTTATTCAATTTATAAACTGACTGATCAGATTCCTCAAGAAAGGTATATGGTCTTGCATCAAACATTCGAAATGCCATTTTTTTATTGTCGTCATGCTTATGTGGGCCATTTCTCGCGTACAGTCAATGGACACACAGGAAGAATCCTTTTTGCCATGCTTTGGCTTTCTTGCTCAGAATCCAGGGACGGCTCCAGGCCGTAGCTCTGGTGACAGCATTCTGAACGACACTACAAATGCAATACTGCAGACACTCCACCATTCAATCAGTGAATCTCATATTTCAAGTGTCTATTAATTGGGAACAGAATGCTAAACCTCTCAAACTTTAACCACTTGGCGGAGTGATTCATTCTAAGCAGCAGTGGGAATGTAATCTTTTTCTGGTTAGGAACCATGGCCACTAACTGGAGCTGCTGATTCTTATCAATTGATTCTCCACACTCATCAGAGAACACCAGAGGGTATTCTTATACTCCGACAGAGACACCCTTCTTCCTTTTGGCTGTGCTGAAATTATATTGTCTATAAAGTTAAGGAGGGGATTTCTTTATACTTTTAAAAGTTTGACTTACTGTTGGTTGCAGAAACAAAGTTCCCACTCTTTTAAAAGGATGGAATGAGTATCAATAACTGTATATGTATTACACTACTCACAATATATCCTGAGGGACACAGTAACAGTATATGCTTTTTCCATGTCAGACACATTAGGACTGGATTGTTAAACTCCAGTGTTGGCACATAAATTTGTGATGGTCTCTGCCTGTAATTGAATTTTTAAGGTTATTTAGTCTGTAAGTCATCCCCCTCACACACACATTTCCCTTTGTTATTACAGGAAGTACAGATGTTGACCCCATGGGAAAACTGCGGGACTTCCTCAGCTATCCTCATTGCAAAAATGCTTTGAATCTGCTGAAAGGTAAAACATACCTGATCATGGGATCATCCAGAGACATCCACAGAGATGAAAAACAACAAACGTAAGTTTGGTTTATGCAAATCAGTGTCCGCTTGTATCCCCATACAACTCACATGACTTGGACTCACCTGTGGTTATCACTTTAGCTACAGGTTTAACTGAAATTCAATCGCTCGTCCACTTCCTCTTTGCTTTTAGATATCAGTACATCCTTGGAGAGAGAACTTGGATTGAGTATTGGCCAACAGCAGAGGAGTGTCAAAGGGACGAACACAGAGCCACATGCCTGGGCTTAGATGAGATGCTGGAACAGTACAGAGTGTTTGCATGTCAGCAATAAAGAAAGAAAAAACGTCTCCGTTTTTGTTTTTTTTTGTTAGAAAAATAATAATAATGGATTGGATTTTTCTTCGCTTTTCCAGACGCTCAAAGCGCTTACATTGTGTCCATTATTCATTCACTTCTCATTCATACTTGGTGATGGTAAGTTACTGTTGTAGCCACAGCCACCCTGGGGCAGACTGACAGAGGCGTGGCCGCCATTTTGTGCCTACGGCCCCTCTGACCATCACCGGGATCATCCATGCACATTCCCACACCAGTGGAGGCCGCACTGGAGGCAAGGAGGGTGAAGTGTCTTGCCCAAGGACACAACGACATATGGCTGGTGGGAGCGGGGATCGAACCGCCAACCCTTCGATCATTGGACGACCCGCTCAACCACCTGAGCCACTGTCGTCCCGATGTGTGCAGAATAAAATGGACCAACCTGGGCTGTGTTATTTGGGATTTTGCTTTTATTTTGCCAAATAAAAACCTAAAAAGCATAAGTTGTCAAATATAAAAAACATGTCAAGGACCAAAGAAAAGAGAGAAATTAATTTAAAACAATTTCTTAGAGACTCCACGTCTGTCCATTGTTTAAATTTATTTATTAAAAGTTGATCAAGATGGCGCCGAGGATGGTCGCCCTGGTGCTAGTGTGCTCTGTGTTATGTTTGTTATTGTTCGTAAATCGTGTGTCAGCATGCTCTTACACCCGTGAAGAGCTCCTAACCATCAGAACTTCAACTCCGTCAGATTTACTACCGGTTTTTTTGGCAGCTGCGGCAGATCTAGTCCACCTTTTAAGAGCAAAAGTGAGACGCCGGAGGAGAGGGAAGCGCGCGGGAGTGCTCGTGCGTCTCCGGAGACGGGGCTCACGTTCGCCCTTACCTGGAATCTTCCTCTCCAACGTTCGCTCACTCAGCAACAAAATGGATGAACTGGCACTGCTGATGCGTCGGAACAGGGACTTTTCTTCCTCTTGTGCCCTGTGCTTCACGGAAACGTGGCTCAATGAGCAGATCCCGGACTGCGCGCTTCATTTGGAGGGATTCCAGCTTCTCCGCGCAGACAGACATCGGGACTTCTCCGGAGGAAAGGCAAGAGGTGGAGGTGTCTGCTTCTACATCAATAACGCCTGGTGTTCGGATGTGACTGTGATCTCCACGCACTGTTCTCCTTCGGTGGAATATATCTTCACTAACTGCAAACCATTCTACTCTCCACGCGAGTTTGCTTCATTCATTCTGGCCGCTGTTTACATCCCGCCAAGCGCGGACGTGCACGAGGCCCAGCGCGCGCTCGCGGAGCAGATTCTCTGTGTGGAACGAACTTTTCCGGACTCTTTAATCATTATCCTCGGGGATTTTAATAAAGGGAATCTGAGCCAGGAGCTCCCTAGATACAAACAGTTTGTCAAATGCCCAACAAGAGAGCAGAACACGCTGGATCACTGCTATACAACAGTCAGCGGGGCTTACAGAGCCGTGGCCCGCGCGGCTCTGGGCTTCTCGGACCACGCCCTGATTCACCTCATCCCGGCATACAGACAAAAGCTGAAGCTCTCCAAACCAACAGTGAGGACTTCCAAGATGTGGACCAGCGAGGCTGTGGAGGAGCTTCGCACGTGTCTGGACACAACGGACTGGGATGTGTTTAGAGCTGCCACAGACAGTTTGGATGATTACACAAACACTGTGACGTCATACATCCAGTTTTGTGAGGACAGCATCATCCCAACAAAAACCAGGGTTACTTATAACAATGATAAACCCTGGTTCACACCCAGACTGAGACAGCTGAGGAAGGAGAAAGAAGCAGCCTACAGAGCGAAAGACAAAGAGAGCTATAAGGTCGCTAAGTACCAGTTCTCAAAAGAGGTGGAACAGGCGAGAGCTCGGTACAATAAACGACTGGAAGACCAATTCTCTGTCAACGACGTCACCATTGTTTGGAGAGGGCTTAGGCAAATCACCAACTACAAGCCCAGAGCCCAACATGCTGCTGACGACCTTCAACTGGCTGAGAGGCTTAACACCTTTTATGCCAGGTTTGAGGTCCCACACCCCTCCTCCCCCCCCCCTCACTGAACAGGTTTCCTCAACAACTTTGGTGACACATTCCTCCCCCACCACTATCACCGAGGACAGTATGACCCCCCCAGACCACCTCTCCCCCAGCACTGTCCTCTCAGTGACAGAAGAGGAGGTGCATAAGCTTTTCCGGAAGCAAAACCCACGGAAGGCTCCGGGCCCGGACGGCATCTCCCCTGCCACCCTGAATCACTGCGCAGGCGAACTGGCAGCGGTCTTCACAGACATTTTCAACACCTCCCTGGAGTCCTGCCACGTCCCGGCCTGCTTCAAACTGTCCACCATCGTCCCTGTCCCCAAGAAGCCCCGCATAACTGGCCTCAATGACTACAGGCCTGTGGCACTTACGTCTGCAGTCATGAAGTCATTCGAGCGTCTGGTCCTCCCCCACCTCAAATCCTTCACCTCCCCCCTCCTGGACCCTCTGCAGTTCGCCTACAGACCCAATAGGTCTGTAGACGATGCCATCAACCTGGCCCTACACTTCATCCTGCAGCACCTGGACTCCCCAGGAACGTATGCTAGGATCCTGTTCGTGGACTTCAGCTCTGCGTTCAATACCATCCTCCCCTCTCTGCTCCAGGAAAAGCTCCTCCAGCTCAACGTGCCTGACTCCACCTGCAGGTGGATTACTGACTTCCTAACAGACCGGAGGCAGTGTGTGCGGCTGGGGAAGAATGTCTCCACCACCCAATGCATCAGCACAGGAACTCCACAGGGCTGTGTACTTTCCCCTCTGCTCTTCTCCCTGTATACCAACTGCTGCACCTCCAGCCATGACTCTGTCAAACTGATCAAGTTTGCAGATGACACCACCCTCATCGGGCTCATCTCTAATGACGATGAGTCTGCCTATAGGAGGGAGGTGGACCGGCTGGTGTCGTGGTGCAGCATGAACAACCTGGAGCTGAACACCCAGAAGACAGTGGAGATGATAGTGGACTTCAGGAAAGTCACAGCCCTCTCATCCTGACAGACTCTCCCATCACCATTGTGGACTCTGTCCGTTTCCTCGGCACCACCATCACGCAGGAACTCAAGTGGGAGCCATCCATCTGCTCTCTCCTCAAAAAGGCCCAGCAGAGGATGTACTTCCTGCGGCAGTTGAAGAAAGCCCGGCTGCCGGCCCGGATGATGGTGCAGTTCTACACGGCCATCATTGAGTCCATCCTCACCTCCTACATCACCGTGTGGTACACTAGTGCCACAACCAGGGACATTAACAGGCTACAGCGTATTGTGCGCTCAGCAGAGAAGGTGATTGGCTGCAGCCTCCCATCTGTCCAGGAACTATACGTCTCCAGAACCTGGGGACGTGCAGGCCGGATAGCTGCCGACCCGTCTCACCCTGGTCATGGTCTACTGGAGCCACTTCCTTCAGGCAGGAGGCTAAGGTCCATCAGGACCAGAACCTCCAGACACAAGAACAGTTTCTTTCCCTCTGCAGTCAGACTCTTAAACACCCGGTAACCCCCCCCCTAAATTCCACCTCAATGTCCAATCAGTCACCAGCCAACTACCTGCACCTTGAACATTCTCAGTTTGCACTGTTTTGACACTCCTTGCACTACTGCCTCTATTTATATTTATATTTTTGTTCGGACCATTGTGTAAAAATTTTGTTGCTCACTGTTCTTCTGTTTTATGTTGCACATTTGCACCGAAACAAATTCCTACTCTGTGTAGCTACACAGAATATGGCAATAAAAACCTCTTGAATCCTTGAATCCTTGAATCCTTGAAAAACTCAAGAAATCTTGTCATGATTCAAGAGACCTCTTACTTAACTGTTAATACTGGAGCGGACAAACAATACTTCACACTGAGTGATGCTCAGTGCAGTGTTTAAGTATGCTGTGAGTGATTTAAATGAAAGGAAAACTCAGAAATGCAATTCAGAACTTATTTTCTTTGTATAATTCCTCCATCATCGGATCCTTAACACTGGCGCCCCCCAGGGGTGTGTTCTCTCCCCTCTGCTCTTCTCCCTCTACACAAATGACTGCACATCAGGAGCCCCCTCTGTGAAACTCTTGAAGTTTGCAGACGACACCACAGTCATTGGGCTCATCGGGATGGTGATGAGACTGCACACAGAGGAGAAGTGGAGCAGCTAGTCCTCTGGTGCAGCCAGAACCACCTGGAGTTGAACCCACTTAGAACGGTGGAGATGATAGTTGGCTTCAGGAGGAATCCCCCTTCCACACACCCCTCACTCACAATTCTCAACAGCACTGTACCCTCAACAGACTCACACAGGTTCCTGGGGTCCACCATCTCACAGAACCTTGAGTGGACCGCTCACATTGACTCACTCTGGAAAAAGGCTCAGCAGAGGTTGTACGTCCTGCGACAACTCAAGAAGTTTAACCTGCCTCAGGAACTGCTGCCCATCTTCAACACGGCAATAATCCAATCTGTCCTGACCACATCTATCACGGTCTGGTGTGGATCAGCAACCAGACACAACAGGAACAGACTACAGAGAATCATCAGATCTGCTGAGAGGATTATTGGTTCCACTCTTCCCTCCATTCAGGACCTGGACCTGTATGAATTAAAGGAAATCAGTATCTGGAGAAAGAAAACAGATACTTAAAGTTAAAAATAAAGGAGCAGGATTTGGGGGAAATTAAGGAGGGGGGTAATGGAATAAAAAGAAAGAAGGGGATGGTTGAAATGTAAAGAAGAAGGTGGTTAGGGTGAGAGTAAAGAAAAATAGGTGAGTAAAGGAATTAAAAATTAAAGCCGCAAGCGGCGTTGCATGGCCCGCAGGCGCTACCCGCCGCCAACCACCGCTGCCCACCTCTACGCAGCATTGCCGCCCTCACCACCCACCTTCGATCAAGGCTAGTCAAAGATGCATATGCTAAATATGCTAAACATACTAGTTTTGGTAATGTGGCTAAAAGTGCTAGCATTGCGATCAGCATCATTAACTCACTCAGAAAAACAAATTGCTTAAGTTGCTAAGAGGTACATGTCATAAGTTGTTAGAAAATCCCCTTTTTTTTAAATGGCGTTTTTTTTTTTTGTTTTGTTTATTTTATCTCCATAGCAACCATTTTATGTTTTGGTCACCTTAGGATGACAGATCGACATCAGTTTCAGACATATCGGAAAAAGCTAACTTTTTGATGTCCTTAGAAACAGAGGTTTTTTGCTAAACACACCCTCATTCCTTATATCCCCATATCCAGTGTTTTTCATGATGTTCAGTTCCAGCCTTGGATGCACATATTCAATTTTCACTGTATTCCATTGAAAAACACACGAGTTATAACAGTATGCCACTTTCCTAGTTCGCCACAGGCACACCATCTTGCCATTGATGCCTAAAAAGTTACAAGATGATTGATTAAAATCCCAGAAACAAGTTTACTTTTGTTTCTGATATTAAATGTGCTTTTTTTTTAATTGAAGATGACGGCCTTTTCCTGAAGACAAAGGTTGAGGAAACTCCAGAGGTGGTTGTAGACTTGGGTTAGCGGCACATTTCTCAATGATTCTTCTCAATGATTTTTTTGCAGAGTCAGCACATTTTTTTGCTATGTTTTTTTTACCACGCCCACATTCCTTTATTAATCTTGTCATATGTTACATCGTTTTGTTCAGCGCTGGCCAGGGAATCGCATATTTCATTTTCACGAAATCCATTCCAATAAAATATGTACAAGCTAGCCAAGATGGTTGCGAATTTGTCACAGACACGCCGTTCAAAATCTATAACTTCCAACATTCCAACATTTTGTCCACAGTATGGATGCCTGAGAAGTTACGAGACAATCGCTAAAAATCCTTAGGATGAGTTTTCATTTGTATCTGAACTATTGGTCCTCCTCAAGCTCGCCACGTCTCCTGTTCATGCCCACCTTCCGACTCAGATTTCCGTTACTCATCTTACTACTCAACTCGAAATCCTACTTGAAAATCCATGTCATCGGATTAACATCCTGCAAAAAAATAAATATTCAAACTTACCTCAAACTCTCCTGTTTTTTTTCCGGTTTCCAGCCCCTTGGTCTGCCTCGAGTCCTCAAAATCATAGTTTGATTTTTGATTTGAAATTGTTTATTTCAAGCAATCACGGAATAATGAACAAAACAATACAATAACCCTTCAGACATTCATTCATTCATTCATTCGTTCAAAGACGTATCTAACTTAGGATAATTAGGTATTAAGGTCAAAGGTCAACAACATTTCTGTGGTGTTTGTAGACTGGAGCTGGCAGCAAGAGTTTGCAATTTCGTAAACATCACTCAAACAAAAGTGTCGTTTTCCCATATTGTGGGAAAACACAAAAATCGCCAATTCTCAGAGTTCGCCACAAAATTGCTGCCAAGCTGTTGGTCGTGTGGCCATCCCATAATGATTTCAAAACTTTCTTGGAATATCCCCAATATGTGTATTTTGGTTTCGAAACTGTATTTTGACATTTAAAAAAATTTCGGCCCCATTTGCGATTCTCGGCCCATTGGAGGGAATCACAAAGGATAGGAAGAAGGAGGGGGAAGCAGTTAGAGGATGAAGAGGAGGGAAGCAGGACAGGTTAAAAAAAGAGCAAGACTGGAGGCATTTAAAAGGCTGGACTCAATAAGCATGTGAACAGACTGCTCTAAGTCTCTCTCTGCTGGACAAAAACAGTAATTGTTCGAATTATTTAGTTAGAAAAAAGTCATGAAAATGACCTCTTGACATTCAAATAAAATAAGGTTTTTAATGTGGCAATCTAATTCTTCTCAACCCTCCTGCTTTCAGATGTTGACCATCTGGGATTGGTTGAGCCACTGTGGCACTGACTGTATCCCAGAGAAGTGAAGTCCTGGACCAAGCAATTGTTTTTCTTCAATGTCATTTTGTGTTTGTGTTATTTAAATCCAACCAGCAGTGTTGCCTGTCTCCCACATATTCTATACCACACACTGAACGAGATCACATAGATACAGTTCTTGGAATGTGGGCTGTCTTTACACATCCATCCATCTGTCCGTCCATCCATCCATCCATTTTCAGAACTCCCTGAATCCCCATCATGGGCTGCCTTTGCACAGGAATGGAAATATCTTTTGGCAATTATGGCTAAACAACTGGTTCTGATGTATGAAAATTGTCCATGTTCTCTGGATCAAGGCTTGATTAAGGGGGGTAGTTTTGCTGTCATTAACAAACCACAGAGGTTCCTGTTACAAATGTTAACTGGTAGGAGTCTGTGATCCTTAAGTAGACCCTGATTCTGAATGAGACTTGACATTGCTCTTGAGGACTCACACCATGTTGCATGAAGAGGAGGAACAGCCAGAGCAGGAGCCTGCCCGCAGTAAGATGAACTTGTTCCCAATTCATGTTGGACTTCAGCAGAAGTTTTGGGGGCAGCCAAAGGTCAGAGGGAGTCAGGTTTGGGTTCCTCAGAATTTGATCTCTGTTTTTTTGCTGGTAATAATTTTCTGTTGGCTTCATTGAACCAGAACGTCCAATGTGCTCTGGGGTGGTTTGGAGTCACGTATGAAGCAGCTAGAATGAGAATTAGCAGCTCCAAGTGGGAGGCCAGGGCTCCCTTCAGAAATACGGGCTCTCCTCTCTCCAGGTGGGTGAAGAGCTCCTACCACAAGTGGAGAAATTGTATCTTAGGGATTTGGATGGAGTATGACAAACGTAGTTGTACGGGCTTGAAAGAGATTCAGCTCGTTCTGAAAATGGATGGATCGACCTATTTTCCTACCTCATCTATAGTGACCTATGTTTCATCACTGAGAAGAATCTTGACAAAAGTGACTAAACAGAGTTTCCCTGGCAGGATGGCTACAACTTCCTTGTGCCTTGTTCACAACTGCCCTTATAGGTGGATCCGAGCTGTCTGCAGGTGAAAAATGGGCAAATCTATATGGGGCACGTTGGTGGTGCAGAGAAAATATCAATATATTTTAGTCTGTAGAGTGCAACTGTTCATACACATTTTCTCTGTGGGCATGAACACTGAATTCTATAGGCTAAAGTCGGAGAACGTATGAAAAACTTTTAGGAAGATTTTAGTGAGATTACTCTCAGAATGGTGAACATTTAGGCTGATCTCGTAGTCTGTTCAAAGTCAATGGTAATATTGGACTTTGCACTGTTTCCACGTCTTCTGGCAGGACCAGCAATCTTTTTTTGTTTCTTGGAGGATGATCCGTTGATGGGAAGCATATTACTAGGCGAAGGAAAATAAATTAACCAGGATTCCCTCGGTAGTGGCGAAAGAGACAGATACCCTTGCAGCGGTGCATCGCAACCGGCTCGATAATCCCTGGCCACCGCATGCTTCACAGCGAATGCCACCCGGTTCTCGCCGCACCGGGGTCGCGGACTGAAGTGGTCACTGCACCATCTTTGCCGTCTGGGGGAGGAATAGGGCCCCCAGCTCCCGGTGCGACTGTTGACCAGGGCAAGCTGTTCCCAGTGCACTCTGACCACGTCTTGTTGCCATTAGCAATTAACTTTAGAAATTTTAACAAGCACATTCAGCCTTCAGGATTCATTCTTGCATTGTTGTAGGTAATGAAAGTTTTTCTAGTTTGTAAATGTTTCAGTTTTCTTCTTTTCGAGTTACGAGGAATAAACTGATGTTAAAGGACTTTCTTGATGCAATTTTGCCGCCATCTGTTAGACCCCACACAATGAATGAGAGACCTTTATTGTCCAAAAAGTGAATTAGCTCAGTGTGTAGATCAGCCTTTCTCTGAGCATCTGCTTTGGCTTTATCTTTGGGTTCTTGCAGAGAGATATTCTTTATTTCTAATAAATGTAATGAAACTTAACAGGCAATGAGCTCAAAACAAAGGGGAAAAATATTTAGCTATTGGTATGTTTATCTTCTGTAAATGGCTAACAACAATTCAAGATACACTGCAAAACATTGATAGGATGACAAATCGTACATCCCTGACATCCAAACCTGTGGCTTATAGAGATAAAAAAAAAAAAAAACATTACATCTCATTTAGCAATGATAACCCAAATATACAAATTGAGTGCTCCAAAGAAAATCTCTCAACAATACTTCATTGGATCAGAAAACAGTTCTTCATAGACATTTTTAAGAATCACCTTAATCTGTAATTAATTTGTGATTCATTCCTTGAAAAGTACCAGAAAGCAGTCAGACAAAACTCTTGCTAATGAACATGATGATGTTTCAGATTTAGGTGTTAGAAGTTGTAGGTGCTGGTCCGCTCACCGCTGTTGCCAACAGTCAGACGCTCCAGAGCTAGTTTGATGAGACGGAAAGAGCCACAGGTTACACATTTTTGCTACAAAACATTTCAAAACAATCAGCTCATGTGTTTTAATACATTTTTGACTCAGTCAAAAAGCTAAAAAATTCCAGCAAGTTGCTCAGGCTTTCATGGGATTTTACAAATAGAAAAAGAAGTTCTGTGACTCTGCAGAACGTTCTTGCTCTTTCTTTAAAACCACAACCTTTGGAACTAAGGTGAACAGGCAACTTCCTTAACCGGACATTGACAGCAGGATCTCAGAAGACACTCAGGACAAAACTACTTCTTTATTTCATATTGTTGTTATGGTTGTAATTGTATTAGTTTTGTCTTTCTTTTTATTCTTTGCAGTGTGTTACTGAGCCCTAGGCATGACACTCAAAGAATAAATAAAACAAACAGCTCTCTCAAATAAATCGTTTGTGCTCACAAAATGCTAATTTGTGCCCAAAAATGACTAATATGTGCCCAAAAAAACAATAAATGGTGGCCACAATGCTAATCTGTGTGCACAAAATACTCCATTTTGGCCACAAATTATTAATTTGATGGGGAACATTTTTTAAATGTTATTTCCAAAGCTTTGTAGCATATGTCTTGAATGAATGCTAAAATACGGAGCCCGTGTCCTGACATGGAAAAAATAAAATATATCTCATTCCCACAAATTAATATCTTGTTCCCTCAAATAACTATTCTGTTCCCTCAAAATAATTAATTTGTGCAAATGAAATAATGAATTCATGCGAACGAAGTGATTTTTCACGTCATAAGTCATTCATAAACACATATATATGCTTATATATGAAGGATATGCTCTCCTTCCTGCCGCAAAAGCTTCTTTGAGCGGTAACTTCCATGTCTCTGTGACCCACAGAAAAATATCAAAAGATTTAGGACGCCCAATCTTGCTGCTTCGCCATACCGCAGCGATAGCTCCTAGCTCTTTTGCTTGTCATGCCGGCACTAGGGCAGCTGGCTGGCTGTCTAACAGCCACCAAGCTACGGTATTGGATATTGTAGTTTGGGGTCGAATAGGAATAATAATATTCAGGACTTGTCGTTTATGAACATACTCGTTAGCAGTCGCTTTACATCCAAAGGCTAGTAGGCTACATGCCACAAATTTTATGATATTTTTCTTATATTCATTGAGACAATAATAAAGTGATAATTCTTGTTTTTCTTTTTCCTTTCTTGAAAGAATGTGGGTCACTGAGACACAGAAGTTACAGCTGTAAGTGGCTTTTGCAGCAGGACGGAGAGCATATCCGTGTTTATCCTTGAATAATTATTTTGTTCGCACAAATTAATTATTTCGAGGAAACAAAATAGTATTTTGTGGGAAAGGAATATCATTTTTTGGGGACAAGATATTAGTTTGAGGGAACAAAATATGAATTTATTGGAATGAGATTTTTTTTTTCCATGTCAGGACAACAGCTCCAAACCAAAAGGTTTTACAGAAAAAAGACTTTAGTTCCATGGGCCATGTTTTAGCTTCAAGACAATTTTATCGACTCATTTAAGGATATAAACTTGTTCCATTGATACTGTTTCTTCAAAGTAAAATGCGTGTTACCTTGGAAGGACAATCTGTTCTCTTCATCGTTGTTTTTTACTGTTGTTTTCCCTCGATGGTAAGACACTGAAAGCCATAAACAGATTAGAAGCAAAGATTAGAATAATGTCAGTAAAAATTAAAGTGAACTTGAGGGGCATAATCTGATGTGGATTTTTAGAACACAGTAGGGGTGGGCAATACTGGGTATTTGGGTATCGATCTGATACCAATTAGTTACAGGGATAGTATTGCTGATATCCATACTGATACTTGTCCCTTCAAATGTTTGATTATAGAACTTTTTTTTTAAATAAAAGCAGTATTGATCAAAGTCACTAGTGAAAAAAGCAAAACTGTTGCTTCAGAATGAGTCTGTCTGTCAATCAGTGAAAGATGGTGGGATCTAAACACACGTTGGCTGGTCTCTTGAAATTTAATCGTATTGGACATCATTGGACCTGCGCAGTGGATATTGGCAGGAGCCGCTCAGCCCTGAAGCTAGACCAAAGACTGCTTTCTGCACTGGGAGAGGGTTGTGGCAGTTCCGCGTGCTCAGTTTTGGCCTGTGCAACGCTCCTGCCACGTTTGAGCGCCTGATGGAGAAGGTGCTGGCCTCCAGGAATGTTTGGTCTACTTGGATGACATTCTGGTGCATGGGGGGTCTTTCAAGGCTGCACTGGAATCGCTGAGAAAAGTCTTGCAGAGGATTGCTGCAGCAGGTCTGAAGCTGCACCCTGACAAGTGCTGCTTCATGAGAAGAGAACTGGAGTTTTTGGGTCACAGGATTGGGGGCGAGGGCATCAGCACTTTGGAGGAGAAAGTGCAAGCTGTGAGAGACTGGCCAACACCCACCACTCTAAGAGACTTGAAGAGCTTCCTGGGGTTAGCCTCCTATTATAGGCGGTTTGTTCGCGGGTTTTCCTGCATTGCTGCCCCTCTGTTTCACCTGCAGAGGAAGGACTGTGACTTTGTTTGGACGCAAGAGTGTGAGCAGGCTTTCAGCTCTTTGAAGAAGGCTCTGACAAACTCTCCTATCCTGACCCCCCCAGATCCCAAATTACCCTTCATTCTGGATACGGACGCCAGTGATGTTGGAATGGGGGCTGTGCTGAGCCAGATGGGGTCAGCAGGAGAGAGGGTGGTGGCTTACTTCAGCAAGACCTTCAGTAAAGCGGAGCGGCACTACTGTGTGACTCGCAGGGAGCTCCTGGCTGTTGTCAAAGCCATAGGCCACTTCAGATACTATCTGTGCGGCCTCCCCTTCACAGTCCGGACGGACCACTCTGCTCTGCAGTGGCTGATGACCTTCAAGGAGCCGGAAGGTCAAATTGCCCGCTGGCTGGAGGAGCTGGCTTCATTCTCCTTCACAGTGGAGCAAAGACCGGGCTCCCGCCATGCTAATGCTGATGCCATGTCTCGACGCCCCTGTGCCCTGGCAGGCTGCCAATACTGTGAGAAAAGGGAGGCTCGGGAAGCAGTAATCAGCAGAGAGGAGCAGAGCCACACCTGTGAAAGCAGCTGGCCATTTTGCAGACTGGTGCAGGGTGTGGACCCCACTGAATGGAGAGCGCATCAGGAACAGGATGTTGACCTGCAACCAGTGCTGCAGTGGGTGGAGGCCGGCCGCAAACCTGAGTGGGGGGAGGTGGCAGGGTGCTCCCCTGGCTCCAAAGGACTCTTCGAAAAGTTTGATGCTTTGAGACTGAAGGATGGAGTACTTCAGAGGGCCTGGAAAGAGCCGGCTACCGGAGAAGAACGGTGGCAGGTGGTGGTCCCTCGTACGCTGAGAAACTCAGTCCTCCAAGGTTGCCATGGAGCTGCAGGGTCTGGACACTTTGGCGTGTCAAAGACCCTCTGTCGCATCCGCCAGGGGTTCTACTGGGGCCAGCTTAGGAGGGATGTGGAAGACTTCTGCCGCCGCTGTGACATTTGTACAGCGCATAAAGGCCCCCCTGATCGGTCCCGCGCTGAGCTCCAGCAGCTGACAGCAGGGGCACCAATGGAGAGAGTAGCAGTGGACATCATGGGCCCGTTTCCACGCACAAACGGAGGTAACCGATTTGTTCTGGTTGCCATGGACTACTTTACAAAATGGCCGGAAGCATATGTCATCCCAGACCAGGAAGCAGTGACTGTTGCAAATGCCCTGGTGGAGGGCATGTTTTCCAGGTTTGGTGCTGCTGAGGTCATTCACAGTGACCAAGGGAGGAACTTTGAGTCTGCTGTGTTTTCCGCCATGTGTGAGCGTTTGGGCATGCGGAAGACACGGACCACCCCCTTACACCCCCAAAGTGATGGCTTGGTTGAACGTTTCAACAGGACCCTGGTGAAGCAACTAGCCATCCTCACCTCAGCACATCAGCGTGACTGGGATGAGCATCTTCCACTCGTTTTGATGGCATACAGGTCTGCGGTGCAGGACTCCACCTTATGCACACCTGCTTTGCTCGTGTTGGGACGAGAGCTACGCACGCCAGCAGAAATGTCTTTTGGGAAACCCCCTGATGCCCTGGGAGCTCCACCTGGACCTGAATATGCCAGGAAGCTGCAGGACAGAATGGACACGGCTCATGCCTTTGCCTGCAATCAACTAGAGAAAGCTGGCATAAGGCAGAAGAGGAACTACGACCTGAAGGCCAAAGGCAAAGACTTCAAGGCAGGAGACCTGGTGTGGGTGTATAGCCCGAAAAGGAAAAAGGGTAGATGCCCTAAGTTGGACTGTCAGTGGGTGGGGCCCTGTGAGGTGCTGGAAAAGCTGGGAGAAGTGGTCTATAGGGTTGAGCTCCCACCTGGAGGAAGGCGTGTGACCCTCCACAGGGACAGACTGGCTCCATACAGGGGTGATGCACGGCCACAGCAGCACTTTGGGAGGTCTTTGCCCCCCTCAGCTACCCCCACCCATGCTAGGGCTAGTCCCCCCACCAATTCCCCACATGCACCCCCACAGCAGCAGGTGGTCTCGGGACATCACATGTCGCCATCTGTAACGGCTCCACGGAGGCCCAAGAGACTGAGAAAGCCTCCCTCCCACCTCTGTGACTTTGTGTGTGACCCCACGGGACGTGGGACTTTGTAGGGGGAAGGCAGTGTAGCGACTAACGTTGTTGGGGCTCTGTTATATGTGTTGATGTGTTCTGTGTTACATCGTTGCTCCAGTGTGATTGGATGAGTGTGAGAGTGGGCGGAGGAGCAGACAATAAAAGGGGGGTCGTGGGTGCATGAGGGGGTCGAAGGATGGACGAGCGAATGGAGAGTTTTCATTATCATTGGTGCTGTATTCGGCGTGGTTACGGCCGACAGTAACTGTTCCTAAGTCATTAAAAGCTTCACGGTTGGAAATGGTCGCCTCCGCTTCCTTATTGCGTTCAGTAGGACGCTACAATATGTTTAAAACTAATTATACCATGGTCCGGTTGAATACTTGATTCTGATTGGCTGCTGGGTGTGCATTAAAACCTGATAACTGCACGGTGAAAAAGAAGTTCCGGTCAGCTAGCTTAAATGTTTTGTATCACTGCACCAGCTTCTTTAAAACAACCTTTTGCTTCATCATCTGGACAAAAACAAGGGGTAAGAGGTGAACTTTCTCTCTGAACTGATGCTTTATTCAACCCATCGGGACGATCAGCATATATATATCGCAGAATCTTGACTGCAGCAGTGGTGCTGCGCAAAGCGGACTATATGTTACGAGATGGGCCATTAAGCATCTCTGCCTGGTGCGTTCATGGAGCTCCAGTACATAGAAGATTATCGGAACTCTAACAGCCACACAGCCTGACTTAGTCCGCTAATATGTTTTCATGAGAAAAACACCCCTCCAAAATGACCCTTAAACTGCCCAAATTATGCCTGCCTGCCCAAAGCCATTTTTACCCGCAAATTGAGAACCAAAACCGCCCAATCTGGGGACACTGTCGATGTGTTGAGGTGCATACTCCCACCTAGTGCTGAGAGGTGTGCACATTTGTTGAAGCAACTTTGACCCATGTAGTCAGGGTGTTGATGCTTAAGTCTGAGTAAAGGAGTAGTCAATAACAATAGTGTCTCCGCCTTGTTTGGTTTGATTGACAGACAGACTCAGTCTGCTGAAAAAGCTCACTATAAAATTAATAAGTTATTCTGAAAAACAGCAATGTGAAATAAAAACAAAGCTACTTTGGAAAATATTGTTTATGAAATCCAAGTTTATGAAAAAAGACAGAATTATAATAATATTCAACATGGTTAAACATGAATATTTTAAAATGCTCTTTTAAAATAATGAACATGTTTTTAAAGCAAAATGAAATATATGTAATAATATAATGGCTAATATAAAATCTGTGTGCAGGTTTTTCACAATTTCATGATCTTTTTATATATTTATGAGAGATTGTGTGATTGCACAAGGTCATATTTATTTCATTATGAACAATTTGGGACCCCATAGAGGTGTGCCGTTTACACAGTCAGACAATGTTGCCAGATTGGGCACTTTCGCGCACCACGTGGGCAGCTAATCACTCAAATTGGCCTGATTTTTACCCATTCTGGCAACACTTCAGACAGTTAGATGCTGCACTTGGACAAACTCTGTAAATAAACTCAAGGTCTTCATTGTACATATTAAATAAAAAACTAGGATGAAAGTATTGAAAGTATTGACCTCAGCACGCTAGAATTGATACTTCTCCTTGGTATTGACACTATTGATACTCAGATTTATATGTCCACCACTAGAACACTGGCAATGATTCATCATTCAAGGAAACAGTGAGGGTAACTGAAGGACTTACTTCTGAAGAAAAGAATGTCAAAGACCAAGTTATGAATCTCGTCTAGGTCCTGTATTTTAACTTTCACATTAGGACCACAACTGAATCACCTTTTTGTAGAGCTAAAGGACCAAACATCTTGCACATATTGAGGAACCTGACCTTGCTGTTGCTTCCCAGTGCAAGTTTTAAAAAAAAAAAAAGATGAAAATAACCAGATTATAATCTAATTCAGCAACAACGTGTCTATTTTTAAATTGTCTTTTAGCAATGTGCTCTTGGTGGTTTGGGTGGTTGTTAATCGGACAGATCCCCTTTTAAGAAATACTTATGCATTATTTATGGATCCTCTCTATCTTGGACATTGTTTGTCTTAGCTTCAGAAGCTACTTTCCTGCTGACTGAATATGTTTCTCACAGCACGACAGTCTGCATCGATTTAGAAATAGAGAAACGCAGAAGGTCGGTCATTACAGAAGTAAAATGCTCACCACTGTGACTCTGTGTTGGTCCAATCCAGCGATGCTCCCTCCTTTCTGATACTTCAAAGCAAAGAGGTCCATTTTATCAATAAAATATAATATATGATGTTAAGGAAGAACAATACCATCTGATACATGCTTTAACAATAGCTCCATGTTTTCAGGATCTTCTGATTTGGTTGGATCCAAGTTCCACAGAGCCATTTGTTTAAACAGACTATAATGAGAGTATAATAAAGAAATATATAGAGCAAACAGTTGCATATTGATTTGCAAATAAGCATAAAGAATTGGTTTTAAGAAGTTGTATTACATTTATCAGATGATGTCGTAAAAAATGAAGTGTTTACGAAACTTTCATTTTTTTATATATATTTTCAAAAGTCAGTTCTGAAAGATAACTCTTTATCCAGTAATTAATATTGCTGAATGTTCAGATTATTTAAATGTTTTAGAAAAGGAATGGTTCAGCTTTGGATTTGTTTTATTTAATATAATTATAAGCTGATTTATAAAGTGCCAGATGCCATACAAAAAGAAATAAACATCAATTTAAGCTTTAATAAATGTAATGTTGTGTAATTCATTTCTGATATTTGAAGTTCAATTCAGTCCAAATAGTCAAGATTAAATTATATATGTTAGTAAAATTCTATAAAATCTATATCAGTTTTTAATGGATAGTCAATGATAAGAAGCGAAAACAGGTGAAACATCTATTTAACAATTTTTGTTAGCTTTATTTTAAAGACACAAACATTGCACAGTTGGCTAATAGCCTTCCTATTAGCCAACTGTGGATATAAAGTGTTGTCATGTTTGTAAAGTGGTTCTTATTGAACTAAGTTATAGCAATTAGTGCAAATTATGAAGAAAACATTGTTTTGCACACACTAATTATTAGACATGACATAAAAATGATTCTATTTGAACCCCTTTTTCATCTTTTTTGAGCATGTCCCTGCATCATGATACTTACATCTTCTCTGGAGTGCCTCCACTGTGGGTTTGGTGAAGTGCACTAGCAGCATGACAAGGAGTCCACAGCTAAGTAGAGCTGTTACAACCTTATAGACCTGCAGCTGTGAACGCTCATCTGGTAGCACCACAACTAAAATCATAAACAAACACAGCATGTTTTAAAGTTGGCCACCAACTGGAGACCTTCCCTGTAACAAAGTGGTCTTTTTTACTACTGTGTTCACTTAACGGTACAAGCCTTAAGGAAACTTCAGGACACACCTGTGCTCCCTTGAATATGCAGCCAATCCTCTCTACAATCCTCCACAGGCCCAGACAACCCAAACCCCCCCCCCTCTATGCATGTGACTAAGTCTTTTATTACAATTATAATTATTTTACATGCAGGTGTTAAACCTTGCCTGAGGCATTCCCTGACCACACTGTCAATGGTGTATTTGTGGATCTTGGATGTTTCATCCTTGGTAGTGGCTCCCACCCTCACTAGTACTCAGCCTTCTGTCTTGCGACTAGTACTAAGTCTCAGGGCGCCAGATTTTGAAAGGGTTTACATTTGACTTTGGTTTTGTATTAGAAGCCCTATCTTCACCCAAACCCCTGCTTTTACCAGGACTTGGGAAAGGTACACAATAGCACTTTGTAGTTGCATTCAAAACAACACAAAGATATTCTTTAAGTCGCTTCAAAAAGCTTTATGCAGAGTGAGACAGTAAGACAGCAACGAAGAGAAACCCCTTTACTTTAGAAATACTAAAAGAAATAAACAAAAGCTTACATCCAAGGATTAAGACTGGTTAGATTCAAGTTATCTCAATGAAATATTTGAATTTACATATTTAGATAAATCGAATTTAGATGACTAAAAACACAAACTTAGTATCGTACAAATGACAGGAAATAAAGAGTAAAATAACCCGTAGGTGACTGAAATTTTGTTCAAAGGTTCAAAAATGTTGTGCTTTCTGTTAGAAAAACATTATGTGTTTTCAGATATTCAGAATTCTGCTGTTGTTTGGTTGGTTGGATAAATAATAAAATCATCTAAAAGGAGTAAAAACATTCTGCTTTAGAGAATTTTTTTTTTCCAAAAATATGAACCTGAAACTCAATATAATCACACTCATGTTAGCTTCCACCTTAAACAGTAGTGTTGACGTTCTTTTCGAATACCAGAACTCTTCAAAAATTCTTGCAAACAATGAAATTCCGAAATGCTGCTTTGTGCTGTGTAACATAAAGTGTTGGATAATCACACAACCCATCATTCCCCATTTTGACTTTTTTTTTTTGAGTGAGCGGTCAAAGATTCAGTGTGTCAAAGAGTGTGTTTTTTGTTTGTCACCGGCAACAACTCTGGTGCTAAAGTGTGAGTATTTGGCTTGTCGTGTGTGTAAGATTAGACATCAAAAACAACCAAAGACCAAATAAGCAGACTTACCTTCGCATTTGACCCCCAGAGCCAAGCAGTTGGATGTCCTGATTGGTCCTTTCTCATCCACTTTGTAACAGTCTGTGTCACTGGACATATTCTTCCAGTTCATTTTGTTTTTGCAGCCTGTCTGTTTCTGACACACTTTCTGCAAAATCCTTTGTATTTTTATCTCAGACGAAGAACTAAGAGGTAAAGAGGTGTAGTTCAAAAACTCATTTCCAGTCACATAAATGGTGGCTTCGCATATTCCAGTCCAATGAACTGCAAGGAGGACCAGGATAGGGGCAGGAGCCTCAACTGAAGGAGTAGACTGCTGAAGAGAAGCATTGTTTTGGGAAATCATCTTGGTAGTCTGGGTTGGCGTAGAGAAATTCTTCTCAAAGGCTTGTCCTGAAAGAAACAACATGAAGAGCATAAAAAAGGACATTCTGGCATTCTAAATACAAAATATGATTTTTTTTTTATTTCTGTATCACTAAACCATTTCAAGAAACTTCCTGGGTACTGCAACATATTTCATTTATTTTCATGTGTGGAGGCCATGTTCTTCACTGTAATCTACGGAGCTTTAATGTTGAATAATTGAATTGCCTAAAATTGCACCTGGTGAGGTTTCCGTGATCATTACAACAATAAGAAGTTGGCCTAAAACAACACGGCAGGAGTTAGAGAAAAAAAATGCTGCCCATGACCCCAAACAGGAGGAAACATCATGCTTTGGAGTCATTAGAAGAAGAGCTATTCCATCCTCTGCATTGAGATTGACAACTCTGTCAATGAGAATGACAGAGTTGAATGAAACACCCAAAAGGCAGAGGAGGCAGGACTTAGCAAATGCTGGCTGGCCACCCCGCCCAAATAAGAGTCTGTCAGATTGCATTCTCAGTTTGAATTCTGTATCAGAAAAAGCGTGACACCCTGTGCAAACAAAATGCATTACACCAGGGGGCACTGTTTTGCAATTACTTCTGGATTTGAGGCAAAACTCCTCAAAAGTTTACGCAAACAATGTAATTCTGAAATGCAGCTCTGTGCTATGTAACATAAAGTGTTGGATAATCGCACAAAGCCATCTTTCCCCATTCTGACATTTTCTTTTGAGTGAACGATCAAAGATTCACTTTGTGTCAAAGAGTGTGTTCTTTATTTGCTCATGACCCCAAACATGGAGGGGGAACCATTATGCTTTGGAGTTATTAGAAGGAAAGCTATTCCATCCTCTGCATTGAGATTGACAACTCTGTCAATGAGAATGACAGAGTTGGGCAAAAATACTTTGGCAAATTAAAATGCAATAGATTTTAAGTTACTTACTTACTACTACAATTAAATAAATAAAAAAAACAAGGGATTGTAATGTCATTTTTATATGTAATTCTAATTAGCGTATGGTGTTTTTTTTTAATGCATGACTAAATTCAACATTGAACTGCAAAATGCATTTTCAAAATGTATGAATCCATATTAAATTGTAAAATGTAAAACACATATTCACTTAAATGTTGGTACCAAAAACCCATGAAAATAAAAATGGCAACGACTTTTGTTTTTATTAAAAAATTTATTTTGAAAAATGTAAGATTGAATTGAATTGTTTTTGTGTTAAACTATAAATTGCAAAATGTATTTTCACATTGCAAGGCTAAATTGAATATTGACTTGTCAAAAGTAAAATTCATTTGCAAATTGCACGACCAAATTGTTAATAGAATTGTAATTTGAGAATCGAATATCAATTTGAATTGTGGGTGAAAAAAACTTATTTACTCACAAGCATTTGATTAGCAATTGGAAAGTCACTTTTTTTTTAGCTCTACTGCTATTTTTAGTGATGGTGAACTAGTGTCCACAGCTACAATCAGATGTTCGGACCACTATTCCCAGAGTGACAACAAAACATCATTTTGGACTACTTGTTCCATATCAGGGAATTTCAGAAACGTTTCTTGGTTGAGAAAATTTCTTCTGTGTTCAAAAGACAAAAAGGAAAAGTTATATCATATACTCACCAGCAGCCATCATTGCAAAAGCTAAAAGGATCATCGCTCTTAAGTTAGCCACTATCATGGTAGGTTCTGGAAGAAAATAACACAGAGAAAAAAAGTAGAAGAAACAACACAAATCAGAACAAAACAGCAATGCTGACGGCAGGAAAAGTAACAAGAAAGGAAGTGATGCAGAGGTGTACGGCTCCTTCACCCCCTCTCTGAGCAGCGAATCACTTAATCCCCAGCTGCTGCTGCAAAACTGCACATTTCCTCCCTTCAAAGCAAACTGGCGAAGAGGGCGGGAACAGTTAGAGCAACAAGAAACAGGGAGGGAGAAGAGGAAATGAAGGGGAATAAATCACTATATTACTTTAATTGCAGTCACGTAGGTCTGAGTGCATAGAAACTTTGAGTCAGACACCGATAGGTACAAGTGTTAAAGAAAAGATCCTACAAACTTCAGAAAATCTTACGAAAATGTATTTGGAATTACCACCCAGCATGGCAACTACATGTCACTCTATTTTTACATATTTATTTTTAGTTTTAACTTTGAAGCCATAGCAAAATAATCTATTTTTTTTTGTTGAGTTACAGTGGAAAGTAAAACAATTCAATGGTACCTGCATCAAGAAGACAAAATTTACTGCTAAATTAAAAACACAAAACATAAATAAATATTCATTCTCAGAGTTTAAAGATGACCCTTCCTTTAAGCCACTACAAGGATTTTTCATTTTTCTGAAAGTTGTAATCTTGACTCTTCAGGATAATATTAGAAATTCAGCTTGTAGATGATGTTTTAGAGTGTCATCAAATTTGCTTGACAAAATAACCACTGACTCTTGGAGGTTAACTAAAAAAAGATGTCTGCCTCCTGCAGAACAGAATTTTACCATGGTCTGGGTGAATACTCAGTTCTGATTGGCTGCAGTATGTCCAATAAAAAATGATAATAGACACCTAAAAAGAAGCCTACATTTTCTAAATTATTAAGCTGACCTTAACACCACACTCAAAAAACATTCACTTTGAATGAACATAAAAAAAATTATGGAAATGATTTCCACATGATAAGATAGCGTTACTTGAACAAAAATGAATCATATTGGTCCTATTTAATGTATTTAGGTTGGGTCAACTTAATGTACTTAGGTTCAAACTAATAAATTTAAGTTGATTCAATCTAAATACTACAGTTGGACCCAACTTTAAATTAATATTGTTGCTCACTCTCAAAAGAAAAAAGTTGATCCAACTTAATTGAATCACTTCAATTGGTCACACCTAATTAAATTAAGTTTATTCAACTTAAATTTGTATGACTACCCAAAACAATTTATGTTGATCAGACTAACTTGAATTTTTTTTTTTTGCTTTAATTTTAGTTATACATCTGACATTGATAATGTTTTCCAAAGTAACAACCAATGGGTCTTTTAACATTCACATCTAAGACATGGATTACGCAGCAAAGTCCCACATCACAAGACAGGAGCTCAAATACTGCAAATTCTGTCCTAAGTATTGGAACACTAACATTTTGCCGCACAAGGGGGTTGGTCATCATCCTCTCCCACACTATGGTGCAGAAAAAAAACACAACAGTTTAAATCACTAGTTAAAACAGAGTAAAACAGCTGGACAATAAAACCCATGGACAAAAACTCACACTTAGACCCCAATCTGCCCAGATAGACAAAGAAAATGGTATCCCACAATTCCTTGCGATTACTAATGTATCCATTTGAATGGTATCATGTTGGATCAACATGACTGAAATTAGTAACTTTTAAATGGATTATTTTTATGTACGATCGACATGATTCATTCACGTAAGATTTACAAACATAAAATTTCCTGGTTGAAATGACAAGTTACATTTTCGTGAACTTAAATGGCTGGTAATTTCCTTTTTTTGAGTGCAGTTGGTGTTGATAACAACAGAAACTCTGAGCAAACACACTGGACACTTTTTAGGCACACCTCCAACCTTCAGGCAGATGGGCTTCAGCAGCAGAAGACCACACCGAGTGCCACTCCTGACAGTTAAGAACAGGAAACTGAGGCTATATTTCATGCAGACAAGAGAAACTTAAACAATAGAAGATTGAAAAAACATTGCCTGGTTTGATGAGTGCAGTTTCCGCCCTGGTCATGGAACAGTGGACCAGCTCTACGCCCTTTTTAGGGTGCTGGAGGGTTTTTGGGAGTTTGCTCATTCAGTCCATATGTGTTTTGTGGATTTGGAGAAGCTGTTCGACCACGTCCCCATGGTGTCCTGTGGAGGGTGCTCTGGGAGTATGGGTCCAGGGAGTCCTTCTGAGGGCTGTCCTGTCTCTGTATGACCAGAGCAAGAGCTTGGTTCGCAAAGTCTGCAGTAAGTCGGACCTGTTCCTGGTGCTGCCCTTTATCACAGGTTCTGTTCACTGTCTTCATGGACAGAATTTCTAGGTGCAGCCAGTAGCTGGAGGGGGTCCGGTTTGGGGTCCACAGGATTTTCTCTGTTCTTTGCAGATGATGTTGTCCTGTTGGCTTCATCAAGCAAGCAGATCCAGCATGCATTGGAGTGTGGAGCGACTGGAATGAAAGTCAGCACAACTAAGCCTGAGGTCAAGATTATTGGCCAAAGAAAGGTAGTCTGCCCTCTCTGGGTGGGTGGAATGCTCCTGCCCCCGGTGGAGGAGTTTAAATGTCTCAGGGTCATATTTAGGAGTAAGGGAAGATCGGTGTGTGAGATCGACAGGTATCTACCATTATGCAGTCATTGTACAAGTACGTTATAGCAAAAAGAAAGCTGAGCCAGAAATCGAAGGTCTCAATTTACCAGTCGATCTTTGTTCCAGTACTTACCTATGATTATCAGCTCTGGGTAATGGCAGAAAGAACGAGGTTCTGAAGACAAGGAGCCGAAATTAGCTTCCTCCGTATGGTGGCTGGACGCTACCTTAAAGATAGGGGGATAAGCTCAATCACCGAGAAAGAACTAAGAGTAGAGCCGCTGCTCCTCTACATCGAAGAGGAACTAGTTAAGGAAGCTCGGGAATCTGGTCTGGGTACCTCCTGGACACCTCCCTGGGGAGATGTTCTGGGCATGTCCCACTGGGCTGAGGTCCCGGGGCCACCCAGTGGAGAGAGAGTACATCTCCTGGCTGGCCTGGGAACATCCCTGGGTCCCCCTTGAGGAGCTGGAGGAAGTGGCCAGGAAGACAGAAGTCTGGGCATCTTTGACTGCTGCCCCTGCAACCTGGTCCCAGATGAGTGGATGGTTTAATGAGTCTCAGTTTCTGCTGCCACATTAAGATGTAGGGTCAAAATTCGACAACAACAACATGAAAGTGTGGATCCAGCTTGCCTTGCATCAGCAGTACAGGCTGGTGGTGGTAGTATATTGTAATGACCCAGCCAGACAGTCACTTAAGCGGGGTAGCGAAAGCCAAACTGCTAATTAGATGGCTTCATTGGAGAGCTGTCCATGCCCCATACACCGCACGACCCCAGACAGTCTCAGGGAGGAAGAAATAGGAAGAGCACCGAAAGTTTCCTTTTGAGCATTAATCCCATTCATTCAAACACACATAAACAACATAACAGCATGGAGGTCAGTTCAACTTCCACCCCCCTCACTCAAGGTTTTCACCCCAAAACTCTGCACTTCCCATGAGCCTTAGGGGCTGAAGGCGGGGCTGCACACCTGACAGTCCATCGGTGGCGTGAGGACCCTACTCAAAGGGACAGGCTGCAGATGATGGCGGGTGCTCGAACCATCAGGGATATGACTTTGTCCTTCCTTCTCCCTTGACCCGATTAGCCTCCGGGGTTTGTTGTTCCATCTCTCCATCCACGACGTTGCTCTCCATGGCGTAGCAGCATGAGCATCCCACTTCTGACACCAATGAAACGACCCAGCCAGACCATCTCCTAAGCGGGGTAGTGAAAGCCAAACTGCTAGATAGATGGCTTCATTGGAGAGCTGACGTGCCCCATACACCGCATGACCCTGGACAATCTCATAGTGAAAGCACCCACATAAGCAAAACTGATGCCATGTCTATCAGTGCTGCAACAATGTTGCAAGTAGTTTTTTTTTTTTTTTTTGACTGGTCAGGGGTTTGAAAGTAATGTGAAGTTTGAAAGTTACATTTTCATAGTTAGTTTGGATTCAACTGATTACTCTGTTATCCAGGTGTGGTCGCCATGTAAACGAACAAGTACAATATTTATGTAAAAGCTTTGCAGACAGTAACAAAGAGGCTCCAGTTATTACTTTTTCCGTACGTATTTTTTAAAGGGTGTAAAGATTAATTTTAACGATCCGATTTATATAATTTATGGTTGCTGATACAATTCCTAGTTGATGTTGGTTCATTTTAACCCATCCAATTCATTGACCTAAAATGAATCCAGGATTTCTTTAGTCAAAAATTCTACCAGTGCGACTCAGAGATAAATACCTGGGAAGTGAACAGTGCCGCTGAAGTTTTATCACAGCCACCAGTTATTTAATATAACTTTTCATATAAGTTGAAACTATAATAAGGGCTCTAGACGGAGGGAAAATTGGCTACAATTTCCCCAATTCACCAAGTCATGTCTGTCTTTTTCCATCTTCTAATAATTGCCCCAACAGAGCAATGAGATTTCAAGATTTTTTTTGGTTACGCGTCTCACAGCAGACATGCACATAAAATGAAAATGTCAGACGCCTCCTTGAATCCTAAGTGAGAGAACTTGCATAATCGCAGGGTGTTCAAATACTTATTTGCCTCACTGTATTTAACTTGATAAAGCGAAAGTGAAATGACCTCCTCCGTTAGTCTAGCCTAACCCCAACTCTAACTCTAATCCCAGTTCTATTCGTAATCCTCTTCTGTACTAAACAAACCAGAATATCAAAATTAAAAAGCGAAATCAAAACAGGGCCAAACACACCTTGTGTGTGTCTTCCAAAGATCCACAATCTACAATCAATCATCATATGAAACATCTATGTCAGGCAAAACTTTATTCAGATGACAGTCTCAGTCTCACACTAAATGTAGTTTTTGACTTTTTCCATTATTGGACACCATACTAAAAAATTTACCTCATGAGCCCCATTCACAATTCCTCCATGGTGGGACTAACACATGTTTGTAGTATGCAAGTATGGTGGCCCCGCTGATAAGCATCTGCTCCACTAAAAGGAGGACAACTGAAATGTTTATGCTGTTTCCTTCAATACTTTTCCACTGATCTTCTTTTCTTTACAGTATGCATGGAAAAATGATTATGGAATTTAGCATTTGAGGAGAAGCTGCAGCTAGCTTACCTTGTCAACATTTTATTAACATTGAAACAGACTGTTAACAAATGAAGTATCTTTGGTTAACAAAACTTAAGTGTAGCTCGCTTGTAAAGTCACAGCTTACTCCTCTGTCCACTAGGGGTTGTGCAAACACCTCCCATGGTGAAAATGAAGAAACAAAACAAGGAAGGTGTTCAGGAGCTTTGAAAAGTTGATTCAATTGGTTACAGGCTTTACTGTCAGAAGGTAGAGTGCATTTTTGTGTTCATATTGACTTTGTGATTGAAACACAACAGCACAAACAATGGAGAGTCAACACAAGTGTGAAACATTTCAGCACAATGCGACGACCTGAGACTAGTTTGGGTCAGTTAAGTTGATTCATCTGGTGGGGGGTTAAGAGGGGAGTGAAAGTAAGAGGCAGGAATAGTGCAACAAGGTTAAGCAGAGAGTATAAAGGAGGACAGCAGTGGTGGTGCCTTCAGGAGTATGGCTGAGGGACTCTGTATCCTGGTCTGTGTACAGGCTTCCCAGGTGAAGACTGAGAGCTGGAATAGGGAGGCCCAGATGGGTAACAGTAGCCTCCGTAGATGTATGATCCTGGGTAGGGAGCTGGGGCACTGTGGGGGTTGTTGGGAGTGTACTGGCCAAACGCTGAGCCAGGATGGGGGGCTGGGAAGGATGACTGTGCTGGATAAGGACAAGTGACTGCAGTCGGAGGCCCAAAAGCAGCTCGAGGCCCTGGATAACTCCCTGTGGGGGTAAAAGGGGAGCCAGCTCCTGCATATGGAGCAAACCCAGAGGTAGAGTTGTTTGGGATTGGACCGGCTGCTGAGACTACAGGCGGGGGGTGTGTTGGAGGGACAGGGTACTGGCTGTAGGGGAGGCCATCAGAGCCAGCTGGATGAGACTGTGGTGGAGAGTTGGGCTCCTGTTGTTGGGCTGTCGTTGTAATGTTTGATTGCTGATTCCATGGTGTGGTGGTACCACTTTGACTGAGGTCTACAGACGGTTTCATCTCAAAGGAATTTGCTTGGTTCTTCTGTCGAAGAATTTCCTGGAGTTTTTCTATCCGAACACGTCGTTGGTGAGCAAGCAAACGCAGGGAGAGAAAGCGGTCAAGGAAGGAGTCTAATGACAGGGAACCCTCCAGAAACTCATCCGCCAGAGCCTACAGACAACACAGCATCAGCAAAAATTAGAAGAGCTAGAAACTTTTAAAGCCGGAATACCTGGAAATTTGACCAACTAGTTATAAAAGTAACAGAAGGATATGATTAAAAAGCACATAGTATTAAAATGCATTCAGCAAGTGGCTAAAAGATAGCCGAAACAGCAAGTACACTCTAATTGAGACTATAAATACAAGGTACTCCATGAGTGAGTCTCACTGCAGTTATTTTAACAGTTCCATCTGTGCTCAAAAGAAGCTACAATGTAAAATAAGAAAGAACTAAATGAATGAGGATACAAGTTAGAGTCCTGCACTCCATAAACATCATCCTTAAAAATAAGTCAGAAATTCTTACCCCTTTTTGTGGATTTTCTTTAAATAAGTAAAAATCGGCTAATGGGGTAAGAAAAATGGTCTTACTAAGAATTATTATTTTAAGACAAAAAAAATTCTAGTCACTAAGACATGTTTTCTCAAAGTAAGACTTTTTTGCTATTAAAAAACTTTCTTAATACAATTATTTTTCTTGGAAGATAGAAAATAAGATGTTTTATTTTGAGATCCATTTTTGCAGTATGCCTGTTTGTAGTCAGTAGAAAAGTTTGGGAACTGTTGCTTTAAAGGAACAGGTGGTCTGTCCCTTTGACTGTATAAGAGAATTGGACCGAGTGATTGTGACGTCGCTCATAGAAAATGACTTGCTTCTGGGTCAGATGAGACAAAGTCAACTTAGTTACCATTTTTTCTTGATACGGACATCACCATGCTGGAACCTGATATCGTCAGTAATCATTGTCGCAGAGTCAGTCTGAATCCTAATTTCCTATGGCAACCACTGTCACCAATTAGTAACAAGCTTGTTGGAAGGTCCTAACTCTTGAAAGCAAGTTCAGGTGAATCCGTCAAATCAAACATTATTTGGATACGAGGAGGGGGTCACTCAGGTCTAGTACTCATATACAGTCAGAAGAGTGTCCTAACAAGTTGTGGTGGTTGTCTCAACAGTTGGACAAAGTCTAAACAGTTATGTCAGGGGATTTTGGATCTTAAGTGTGTTGTGCTGAGACTTACCTCTGACTCCATTTCTGTTCTACTGCTCCCTGTCTGCAGTCTGGACAGCAACGCTTCTGGTGACACCTTACCCGCCATACCATCTATTAGACATGACAAGAAGAAACACAATAACCAGAGGATCACAGCAGCAGAACTCATCACCCTCATATGTGTTAAACGCCACCACATTTCTGGTCACGGATCTCTGACAACAACACATTTGGCGACTCTGGCCCAGTCCTTTCCTAACTGAAGAGTTGGTGGTTTGGGTTTGGGTGATAGACATCCTATCAGAATGTGAAAGTGTGTATGTCTGAGTGAGTGGGTAGATGAAAAGCAGTGTAAAAACAGAGTACCCTCTAGTATAAAAGTGGTAGAGTGGTCAACCTCAGATAAGACAATCACAGGTGCAGTTCTTACCTTGCCCATGTGATTAAGTATTGTTGGGCAAGATACTGAACCCAACATCGCTCTTGGCGGTTACAGATTGGAACCTTGTATGGCATCAGTGCCATCAGTTTGTGAATGTGTGTGCATAGGAGAATGGGACTGTTAGTGCAAAGCTCTTTTGGTGTTGTGGTTCCTTTACCTACTGGGATGCAACTCACTGACACTAATTGACACTTACCTACTGTAAAGTAGCTTTACACTTGTGTAAAGTGTTGCATTTTGGTGCGAAGCTGCTTTTCCCTTATTGACTGTGTGTAGACTGTGGACAGAGCGCCCCCCTACCCCCTCATGTTCCAAGTAGGAAATTCCTCCTGGCATGAAGAAGCCAAAATACTATCGCTAGACTTCTATTAAGAAATAAAAAGCTACCACTCAGTCATTCTACTTGTCAGAATACCCATTCTTGCTGTGATACCTTTTACTTAACATCTTCTTGCTGATTCTATTTTTTTTCATCATAGTTTTTGTTTATCGCAGATAATTCAAGTTGTAAACTGACCAATCGGATCCCTCTTTGAAAGCATATGGTGCCCACTGGCCCCCACCTCTAACATTTGACTGACAGATTCTACAGAGCCGCTTTCAGTGGAAAGGGTATGGACTTCGAAAAAGCTCCAGATTGGTGACAGTGGTTGCCTTAGAAACGTTGACTCATATGGACGCAGACCAATCACTGTTGGCTGGTTTCAAATGGCGGCATCTGTATCGCGGCAAGATGGTGACTGAATTGGCTTCATTTCGCTGGATCCAGAGATAAGGCCTTTTCTATGGGTGACGTCACAGCCGCTATGTCAATTTTTATATACAGACAATGTTTTTTCAGCTTCAAAATCCATCCGAATTATGGTAATTTAGTAAACAGTTGAAGAGTTATGATAATTCGGAGAGCGTGTGTCATTTCCTGTCGTTAGCAACAGCTCCAGTATTTAAGTCCCACTCCAACTATATATTTTTTTATAGTTAAAGTTACCTCTGGGTTGTGGGTGGGACTGTTATCTTACAGCTTCTCACAACCCCAAGCTAACAGTAGCGTAGCAAAAGAAACGGCGGGCAATATCAGAGCTATCCAGCCGTGCAGTTTTAAGCCAGATTCCACCTTAGACAAGGAAAATGAAGATGTTAATGGATCTATTTGTCTTCAAGCGGAGGATTTAGATTTGGAGTGGAGCAAGGAGACTTAGCTTTTTCAAACCGCGGCTTTTTGTCCACTCCTGATCCTTCATGATTTGAATGAAGAAATACTCAGAAACATTGTTTTAATCTTTAATTATTATATATATTTCCTCTATCACAAGAAAAATACAACAAGAACATGTCAAAAACATGATTTTAATTGGAATGAGTCTTTAAAGGGTTAATGAAAGTAGAAAACCCAAATATAAGTATTTACCATTTATAGTTTTTACAAGTGCAGACTATTTATCCTTTTTGTTGAATTAAGTCTATAACTCTTAACGCAGATTCTCAGATATGTTTACTTTCTTTTAGGGCAAGCTGTCCCATACTTCCCAACTTGTGTACTGTTAATTCTATAGCTATATTGCATTATTGTTGTGCAGTTGAGATGTAAATTGCATATACTTACCTTGCTGGGGTTTTTTTTTACCTTCCTTAAAGGCCCAAAGCACTTTACAGTGACAGTCCCATTCACACACTGATGTCTAACCCATAACCACCAGGAGCAATGTGGAGTTCAGTGTCTTTCCAAGGACACCGTGACAGGAGTGGGCTCGGTGGGAACCAAACCTGCGATCTTTCGGTCAGAGATCAACCGCTCAACCACTGCACCATGGCTGCCCAAGTGGTGCTTTTGCATGAGATGCACGTGCAAGTACACGTTTAGAAAAGTATGCCCAACAAGCATTTTTTCTTTTACCAGTTGTCTTCTGTTGCCCAGAGTTAAATTAAACTCTATTGTTCCTAATTTGAAGAACAGCTGGCGGACCCTCCACCCACCTCTCTGGGAGCAGTGTTGTCTGTAGGTTTCTCTGAAGGTCTCCAGTTTAGAGTATCTGGCCACTAGCAGCTCCTTCTGGGACTCCAGACGAGGTCTTATGTCCAGGTTTTGTTCGGCCAGACTTCGATTGGATGCCAACGCCATCTCCCTCTCCAGCTGAATGCTCTGGATCTGAAGCATACAGAAATTTGTAACACAAACACATGATTTGTCAACTAGAATCCAAAGAGGTGGAGAAGGAAACCTGCAGAAATTCAGTTATAGCAACAACTATTTAACTTTTAAATTGTTAGTAACTCATTTAATATCATTTTCTTTTCATTTGTTAATCAGTACTACAAAAGCTGCAGCAGTCATTTAGCTAAAGACGTGAAATGATGTTATACGTAATGTTTCAATACAGGGTGTCTACAGATTTACAGAATTTGAATTTAAGAATTTTTAAGGCCTTTTTAAAGATATTTTAAGAAAACTAAAATCTGTTCTTAATAGTAAAATCTGTACTTAAAAATGCCTTCCGATTACCTCGACCCCTAGGGATGGCCAAATATGATCACTATGATCACGTGATTGGAAATAGGAACCCACCACGTACGTTCAGACCCCAATGGAATCAGATGTTGTACCCAGATCAGGGATGGGATATAAATGTGATAAACTGAAAGCAAATATCTATCGATTTGTCTCAACGTAAACTATGACCTACTAGGGCATTTCAAAAGAAAAAAGATCAGGTCTTTGTTTCTTTTTAATAAAAATTGGCTGTCTCTGTGCTCCCAACAGAAATGGCAGTGAGACGGCTGTCATAGTGCAAGATCAGGGGAAAAGTGATTTAACCCCTTAAGACCCAAGCTTTTATTTGATATGCCTTTTTATTTCTCTTTGACAGGGTCCTCCAGTTAAGCACAATGAACTACTATGATAATATAAATCAAAATGTGATGTCCAAGCATGTGGACACATGCTTGGACATCACAAAAGCACTTAATCTCTCAAAAACAACCAAAATTTTAAAAAAAAGATACGGCCTAGCACAATAATGGGCAAACTATGGCCCTTGGCCCTGATCCCGCCTCTCTGTTTGGTCCGGCCAGCAGAACAATGTCAGAGATGCATGATTTTTTTATTGTCAATCTGGTCACGCGATGGAAGCCCCCCTAGAAGGTGAAATTTTCTTGTATAGTCTGTGCCCCAATCTGAAACCCTCTAAAATTCCCTTTCAAATAGAACAGAAGATAAAGTTTCCTTTCTAGGTTGCAGTTCATCTTTCGCTGTTTTTGCTCATTCTTTAAGTGCGATTATGCTGCTACAGTCACCAAACTTCCTCATATGACCAATTTTTACCTATTTTTAATAATACGGTTAAAAGTTTACTATTTCTTCTAGTTCATAGTAGTAGGGGAGAGTGGGGTAGGTTGTGCCGAGGGGCAAATAGTGCCACCCCTCTTATTAAAAGCTCCAAAGGAAAAATTCAATATCTGAGGTTTTTTGATTGCTATGTTTGAACAGTTATGGATAAATTTGAAAACAGCTCACACATGTTTTAGTCAGCTGCATCAGTGGTCCCCAACCCCCGGGTCATGGACCCCTACTGGTCCTTGGTTTATTTGGTACCGGGACCGCACAGAAAGAATAAATAACTTACATTATTTCCATTGTATTTATTTCGGAATCTGAAAGATGTTTTATTTTGAAAAATTGCCAGATTCTCTGTTACATCCGTCTATGTCACTCTTGACGCAGGCCAAGGCACTCGTCTCGATCATGTGATAGGTTACCGCTAAAATAAAACCTAGGAGCTAGCAAAATGAGTAAAAAACAAACATCTGGAACCTTTCTTTGCCAAGGGGAAAAGGCCCAGCCAGGAGACAGAACAGGAGCCTTCAACATCCAAAAAAAGAAAGCTACATTTAATAGACTGTACTTCTTTTTTGCACCATGAGTGTGGGAAGGGGGGAGGATGATGAAACCTGTGCAATGTTCAATGTTGTGCGTGTCAAAATAAAAGCACAGGGTACGTCTTGTCACGTCTCCTCCTTCAGCGTAGCGTTGCTAAAATAGTTCTCCGTCTACTTCCTAAAGACCGGTCCGTGAAAACTTCGTATGTCATACCGGTCCATGGCGCTAAAAAGGTTGGGGACCGCTGAGCTACATAACAAGTTCATGCAGTTAGCATGATTCTAGCCTAAAAAAGCAGGAGGGTGCATTTTATCCCAAAATGGTGAGGTTGGGATAAGTTGTGCCACTGGCACAACTGGAGAATGTCGAAGGAAACTAAATCAGTGCCTAGTTTCTGAAGAAAACCTTTCAAGTTAAAGTACCATTAGCTGTCACACACCTAACTGTGTGAAATTTGTTCTCCGCATTTGACCCATCCCCTGGGGGAGTGGTGAGCTAAAGACATGTTCCCGAGACGTTTTTGAAACTCTAAGTAAACAATAGAAAAAATAAACATATTTTCTACTGATTTTTTCCTTCTAATATACAGCATTATCATTTGATTTCAAAGATCTTTTGTACCTTAAATATCAATGACAAATTAACTCCAAGCCAGGGGCAAGTTGTGCCACAAAAGACTTATTTCTCTAAAAGTTTATTTTAGACCTAAAGTTATTTTCTCCAGTGATACACAAGATCCTAAACTGTATATACATCATTTACTTGGGGGCATTACATTGTTTAAATTATATAATAAATTCAATAAAACAAAAATAGGACTAAACCAGGACAACCTTTGTGTTGATTTTTTAAAATGTGTTACAAAAGTATTTGATCAAGACCTTAATATTGGCAAATACTGTAAATCAAATGACTCTGAACTAGATTGGGGCCAAAAAAACCTGAATCAAGGCGTCCTTTATGACCCCCATTGTGGCAGGTCTAATGCCTTTCAGCAGACTGGGCAGTTTGCTTTATTAGGATTTCCACTAACCAGTTTTAAAAAACCACCAGTAATCTATTTACAATGCAATTCTCCATTTTAGCGCAGCAACAAGAATGAGCTAAATAGGTAGCTGAGGTTCTTTGAGAAATAAATTTGGTGTCTGTGATTTTGTATTTTTACGGTCCCACTCCGATCATCTTTGGATCTATTTTAGAAGTGTTCCCAGTGGTCTCCTGATTATGATTGTGCCGCTTTTAACCTAAACTACTTTTCTTAGACAATTTTTGTGGAGCAGCGGTTCATTAGAAATTCACCTCAGAGTTGTGGGCAGGACTGTTGGCATGGAGTAAGCCCACATCTCCTTCCCATCATCCATCTGTTTACACACTCTCCTGCTAGCTTGCAGCCCCTCACAACCTCAACCTAACGTTATTGTGGCAACAAAAAGGGCTAGCATTATTGGAGCTATCCAGCTGTTCAGTTAGGCACCAGATGCCAGCTCAGACGAGGAAAACGTAGACGTTGATGGACTGTACCTTCTACATCCCAGTTACAATCTTTTTCAAACAGCATTTTTTTTGTCTGCTCCTGATTCACAACCATTTGAACAAAGTAATAATCAGAAATGAAATGTTAAGTGTAATTTTCTATAGACATTAACTTCATCAGGACAAAAATGTCACAAGAGCTTGTCAAAAACAACACAATTTTCATCTTTTAGGTGAAAGCAATACAGAAAGTAGACAGGCTCTTTACCTCGTCAGACTCCAAGGCCATTGACTCCACCCTCTCTGGGTTGTCCAACAGTTCTTCCAGCTCTGACTGGCTCAGGTCTTGGAGCTTCTCCATGTGATTCACACAACAGCTGTACGTCATACAGGAAACGGGACTTAACAGCAACAGAAGTGGAGTCTGAAGGCCTGGTCCTGTTTCAACATGAACAACACAACTCTCAGCCCATACAAAGAAAACGCTGTCTTCTTTGCCTGTTCGGTTTGGTGCCGTAGGCCACCGCTAAATGTGCACAACAGTCAACAATTTCAGAACACTGGACAGATCGCAAACACACTTTAGTGAATTGATGAAGTCCAAAAGCCAAACAGTTCCTGACACATCAAGATCGTGATTTCTGGGCGGTGATGGGTGTTGCTGACATCCAATAACATCCGTTTGCTTGCGCTGAAACGTACCGGTACCGACGAATTTTTGTGTGGAATTGACCCGAACCTCCTCTGTAGTCTATAGCCGATCACCACCAGCTAGCTGTATCCCTCAGCTACCTGGCCAATGTCCCACCTCAAGGGTGGGGGTCCGGCTCCGACAAACGGCTGTCAAAAGCCTAACGAGCTGCCACTTAAAACGAAAGCTGGAGTCCGGAAAACTGGTCCAGTTGAGGTTTTCCAAAGTCCTTGTCTTCAATTCGTGTTCACCAGTGTTTTAACGGGGTTTTTGTTCATCCAACATATAACGGACGGTCGAGAAAACGAAAGAAATGTATGAAAGTTTCAATTTACTCCGACTGGAACCGCCGCCATTTTGGAAGTATCTACTGCCGGGGGCGGTGTTCACTCGGAAGAGCGTCACGACCTGTTCATGACGAACCGAGTTACGCCGTCCGAGCTCTCCGGTACGGAAAGCCGAAAGGAGCAAAAATCCTCACTAGTGATATTCAGGAATGTTTGCGCAGCATGAAGTACATCGTGATGATGATGATAATGATGATGCTAAATACTAAAAAGAACACAAAGGACATTAAAGAGAAAGCCAGTATGTATAGATTACAAAAAATGAATTAGAGTCAAATAAAAACCTTCCAAAATAGACAATTTGTTTTAATAGCTTGCGTTTGTGATTTCAAAGATAGTAAGTGAGATTAAATAAGATTAGATCATAATAAAAGAATATTGCTTATAAAATTTTATAGGCAATATATTTCTTTAATTATTATTTAGGAAAAAAGTTAGGATCAAGACAATTTTAATGTATGATTTTGGAATTTTTCAAGTATATTTTAAAATCATTGACACTTTAAAAATGTTTTTATCCAAAAAGAAAATGACAAAGTGAAGAAAACAAAATCTTAACAACTGAGCTTAAACAACAACAGTAGGCTAACCAAAAGAAGAAAATATTACTGATAATAATACTATAATTTCTAACAAAACAGTTTAGGCATGTTGGAAAGGGAATGGGCAGAAGCCTTTTAAGCCTATCTCTTATGCTTGTGAAATACTTGTAAAACTCTCTTCATAATTACATCTACACCAACTCTCTCACCATAAACAAATTAGGATCAAATCTAAATTCTTCTACGGCATCTCCGTACCCCTACATCTATCCCTCCAAGCATTAGAGAGAGTTATTGAAAACTTGTGTCTCCAAATTGTTACAACATCCCCCTCGATAAAGTCCCGAATAGCTGCCAGTGAGCTACGTTAGCCCGTAGCTGCCAGTGCTCGGAAAATGCATAACAACTGTCAGAAGTCAGAGCTCTGTCTCCCCCTCTGGTCACCAGTGGGAACCATCTCCAGAGTACTGAATGCACTTCACCTCCCAGCAACCCCAGCGTGCACGTCCTGGATGCCACACACCTGATTTTAATTCACTCAATCATTCACAGGTCTACTTAAGCACTGCACTGAGCCTCAGTAGGAAGTATTGCTTGTGCCACTCTGGCTTTGTTACTGACCATTATACTTGGGCCTGAGCTTCTGTCTCCTGACACTGTATCTGACTCTGTTCACCTGCCACATACACTAACTCTCACCTGGATCTTGACTAATCTGTCTTTACTCTGATGATCTAATGCTTGCTTTTAACTCATGCCTGACTGACTCTGATTTAGCTTTGTGGATTTTTAGCTGAGGTAATAAACCTGCTGCACTTGCATCCAGCCGTCTTCCTGTTCTTGTGACAACAACATTGGTTTTATAATTTTAAAAAGTCTTGCAAAAGCAAAAACTCATTATTACATTTTAAATGCAAACTTATGTGCTTCAGAGCCCACCCATGTGAAAAAATGCGTTTTCTCTTCCGCGGCACAGTACGACGCAGAGAACTCTCCCAGTGGAGGGATGTGTACTCCTAAGTCACTACAGCTGCCCCTTACAAAAACAATTTCGGACACAACTACAGCTCCAAGTGCCCCATAGAAATGGAGGGGTAGGGAGAAGCTTGATAGGTACGGGTAGAATTTGAATTCAGCCTAGCAATAAAATAATATTTTGTATGGTTATCACTGTCACTGCTTGGTTCCCACACTGCCCAACCATGTGTTGGGCAAGACAATGAACCCTACATTGTTCTTAATGGTTATAGGTTGACAGACACCAGTGTTAGGCAGCAGAGTGTGTAAATGGGACTGTGACTGTAAGCATTCTGGGCCTTCTAAGAATATAGTAAAGCGCTGAATAAATATACGTCATATCCCATTTACTATCTTGTTTGCATCAGCGGCTGGATGGCTCAGTTGGATGCATGCAGCACTGGCACATGCAGAGCAAGGGTTCAACTCTCAGCAGGCATGATGAGCTTCCAGCATCTAGTGTCGGTCCCTTGGCAAGACCCTCCATGCTACTGCCTATGTAGTCACACGGGGGGCAGAGTCTGGGTCTCCTTGTGCCGGTCCCCAGCCCGGATAAAATACAGGGTTGTGTTAGACCAAATGTGGGGATGAGTGAGAGTTGATTTGCTGTGGTGACCTCTGAAAGGATATGCTGAAAGATGAACTCTATCTTGTTTACATCATCACCATTCCCATGTTGTTTGCCCTAGAGGCACTTTAAAATAACTGTCTCCCCTCAGACTATCATACTTCTTATTGACTACAAATTTCTTTTGAATATTGGTTGGTAAATGATTATGGGATGCTTTGAAAAGAATGTGTGCTGTTAGATAGTTAACTAAATCATCGGGTTTTAATAATTTAGAGTAGAAAAAGTTGCGTGCTCTAAAAATCCAGTTACGAATCCATGATACGGACTGCTCTGTTATAGAGATGTAGTGAAGTTTGGTCATTATTCCCCAAGACCTCAGCACAACAGGTGAAGTAGAGCAGTACTAGCGAGCAGTACAACACATGCAGTATGTTATAATCTAGAAATTGCTTTGCTTCTTTTGTTATTGAGACTTTTGGCAACTTTGCTTTTCATGTTTCTGATGTGGGGTGTCCATGACAATTTACGGTCTATTATGATTCCCAAAAGCTGTTTTCTTGTATATTTTCCATTTGCACAACATCTATGTTTATTGACAGCGTAGATATGTTTATGAATAACAAATATTTATTTTTTTCTTATCTAAGTTTAATAACATATTGCTATCTATCCATTTTTAGTGATACTTAACCCTTAATTAACAGTATGAATGAAGTGGTAAAAATCATCACTACAACAGAATATCTGTGTATCATCTACAGACAAGACCACTTTAATGACTGAGAAACTGCTAAGTCAATTTTTCTGTGAAAATCAAATGTAAAAAAAAATCAACTTTTTATACCCACATAATTTTGAAATATCTTGAGTTATGGCTGTGGGTGCTCTTTACCTTATTGTACTCCAAAGTAAATTCAAGCATCAATTTTCAAAGTGAGCTTTGCATTTCCTGCTGCCATGCTGGCTTGTGTTTATGTAGATGATTCTGTCAAAGATACTGCTGATGACCTGACAGTCAGTTTTTCTAAAACTGTTGGATACTTTGTGGCAGAAAAAGATAGGGACCTTTCATCGCTTTCACTTTGAGTCTATATTGGGCTGATTTGACTCATTGCCAGATTGTTTACAGCCATCCCTTACAGACTTCTACAATTTTATTGTAGTTAAGCATTAACCACGACTTCTGTTCTATTTCTATATTAATTGGCAGCTAAGCTCCTCCTTTTGCATACTTCCCTTTAAAGAAGAGGCATGAGTTTTGTTTAGCCAGAATTGCAGAGAGTATAAAAACAGAAATGATACAAATGACAAAAAAGACATTTAGTAAAAAATCAGGAGTCACGGTATATTACATTAAGCAAAGGGCCTATATTAAGCAAATCAACCTTTTGAGCTGTGAAGTGTTAATTAACTGTTAATTCCTCACAGAAAACAAGCCCAAAGTGGTATTTTGATCCATTCACGCATTTCTGAGTATTGCTCTAAAGCACCAGGCCCTCCCAGTCCATTAAAACCAGCGGTTTCTCACATTAATACGTGTTAAAGTGAGGAACATCCCCCGGCTAACACACACACCCACTTTCTCCACCGAGCTATCACTGATTGGCAGAAACGCTTTCCTTTATATGCACAATATGCACATCTATCTTTACAATAAAATCAACACTTTTATTTCAGACTCAGATGTGGTCCATAGAAAAAGATACAAATACAGCATACATAATAAAAAGTAAAAGGATATAAATTAAAAAGAGTATAATCGCTGTATCCAGTGTTTCCTCAGGGCAGAAGTGTAGCGGCATGAGCTTCTTTTGGGATCAGTCAGAGACATGATAATTGAGTTCTTAGATTTGTCCAGGCGTTCCATGAGGCTGTATGTAAGCTTACGCAGTAGAGCTTCACAGGTGGGGATGTGAGCATCCACAAACAGCTGACAGGCTTTGTACCACCTGGGCACCTGTAGCAGAAGCCTAAAAGCATCATTATAGGCCACTAAAAATTTGCGGAATGTCCCACGTCCATAGTTCCTCCAAAGAGAAGCCGTATACAGAGGAGTGCAGTAAGCTCTGAACAGTGAACACTTCACTTGAAGAGAACATGCACTGAATTTTCTCATCAGCATGTTTGCCTGAGCATAGAGTTTACAGTACTATCTCTGAATGTCTCAATAGTTTGGATGTTGTTTGTTTTCGTGGGCAAAACCCAGGCACGCTGCATTTCGCAGGTAGTAAATTATTATATACACTACTATATTACCAAAGGTTTTTGCTTACCTGCCTTGACTTACATATGAACTGAAATCCGTCCCATTCCTAACCCGTAGAACTCAGTATGATGTTGGTCCACCTTTTGCAGCTATTACAGCTTCAACTCTTCTGTGGAGTCTGTCCACAAGGCTTAGGAGTGTGTTTATAAGAATTTTTGACCGTTTTCCAAAAGCGTATTGGTGAGGTCATGCACTGATGTTGGTCGAGAAGACCTGGCAATCAGTCTTCGCTCTAATTTCTCCCAAAGGTGTTCTATCGGGCGTAGGTCAGGACTCTGTGCAGGTCAGTCAAGTTCATCCACAAAAGACTCTCCCATCCATGTCTTTATGGACCTTTATGGACCCTTGTGCACTGGTGCACAGTCATGTTGGAAGAGGAAGGGGCCCGCTCCAAACTGTTCCAGGCTGTTCCATAAAGAGTACTATTACCTTTTGGGTGCACATTTATTGGGCAATCACGATCCTCACCCAAAAAAGTAACATAAAAATGAAATTAAATAGAAAAGAGTTATTGCTAATCCTATTGACTAAAACGAGCAACTATCACAGAAGAGACCATCACTTAGTCCCAGAAGTGTTTACTTTGTTTCAGCTTCATAGGTCAGCTAGTCTTACATGACAAGGTGCAGCTTTTTTGCTTTGGGTAGACCAAGTACAAGGCACTGTGATATAAAAAATAAAATATGGCACGTGTGCATTGTTGAAATATTCATATATAAAAGGAAAAGGTAATTTAATACAAATCCCCCCCCCCCCCCATTTTCACCTTTTTTTTGGCAGTTTGTCACCACAGGAGTGGTCACCATTACCTTGGAAAAACACATCAACATGAGAAAAGTAAGTCCAATGCTACCTTTACATCAGGCATGTGACGCGCGTTCACAAACGCTTAACACGCATTCTCAAATGTGCGTTTAGCCCAGGGAGTTCTCACTTGATTAGCAGGGATGGGTGTCTTTCTTTTTCATTTGCTGCTGTTTGCTAGCACATGTCTGCGATAATAAAAAACAAAAGCGGTTTATACAAATACACACCATGCCAATCAGAATATGCATAACCACTTCTTGTAACAGTAAAATCTGTCCAACACAAAAGGCAGTCAGCTCTCATCTGTTTGTTAAGTTTTTTGACAGGACAAGTTAAAAAAAAAGTTGTTATTTTTTTTAAGAGTTTTAAACGCAGTAGCCCAAAATGTGCATGTACATAGACTTTTCATTGAAAACAGTCGCTTGAATATGTGTTGCAGAGGGCAGAGTGAAAGTAGCTTCAGAAACATTAACGCTGCTAGTACAGTGGAAATGGGAATTTTCTGTTCAAAATAAACAAATGTACTTTTGAAAAATATAATAAAATGTATGCAAAATGTAACAGTGGATTTGCTGATCAGTATGGATATGGATTAAAAACATGTAACCTCTTCAGCCTGTTAGTGGGCGGCTGTGGTGCAGCGGTTGGGCGGTCGATCGTGAGATTGCAGGTTCGATTCCCGCTTTGCACGCCCATGTGTCGAAGTGTCCTTGGGCAAGACCCTGAACCCCACTTTGCCTCTGGTGGGAGGAGTGTGTGAATGGGTGAATGGGTCTGTGACTGTAAAGTGCTTTGGGCCTTCGAAAGGGGGTAGAAAGCGCTATATAAGTATACGCCATTTACCATTTAGTGACTCTGTCAATGGCTTAGAAATAACTGAGTCACTGAAATGCAAAATGGAGGAACATAGGTCTATGAAGTAATTTAGGGGTGAACTAGTGGTGAGCAGAGCAGAATAGGCTGGTGAACAAGTGCAGCTCAGGAGGTTGAAGGCTGAGGGGAAAAGATCAGACATGGGCTGGGACAGAAAACTGACAGATTGGTGGGATATAAAACTGATTTGAATGAAAAGGGATTGTTTAATTTGAACTAAAAAGCTAAGGCAAAACAAAGTTAATTGCACAAGGCTTAACCAGAAAGGTATAAAGATGTTGTCGGGTATGGAGGACCAGGAGAGTCTTGGAACAAGTACTAATACAGCATTTTGATGATTTGCAACAAATTGTGGATTAATTATAAAGATTACAAATGACAAGAAACAAACACACAGCAAGTAAAAATCTGTGTCTGTATTTAATTGAATAGGTTTTAGAACATTTTTACTTTTGCCGCTATGGATTTTTTTCAGCTAAGGATTTGTTGTTGAGCGTTGTGTCCACAGTGATGTCCGTGATCGCTGTGACCATCTACTCGGTGGACATGAGCCAGAACCCTAATGTGCCCTGTGATCAGGGAAAAGAGACAAACTGTGATGACTAATACTTTGCTATGGTTAATATCAGCTAGTTATGTAACTGTGCAAAGGTTTTTTTTTTTTTTGCATTTGACATATTTTTAGACTTGCTTTAGTTTGTTTTTTTAACCTGTCTTTTTCTCTTAAATCATCCCCACATACGCCTCCCGCCCCAGGATATAGATATTAAAGTCAGTCTACAAATGTCATGATCAGAAGACGCCAGTTTTTGAGGTTGATGGCAGATGGGTGGAGTTCAAATGCTGTTGTTTTAATATACAGTAATAAATACTATGTCAGGGAAAGTTCAAGGGAATTGATTACTTCTGGAGTTGATCAAACTTTTCCATGGATAAAGTTCAAAAGACCCACTCCAGTGTTTTAAGATGTTCTCATAGCATATGTCTGATGAAGGAGAACGTACATAAAGACAATAAAGATTAAAACTGCATTTCTGTGCCAACTCAAAGGCAAATTTCTAATGAACTCCTGCC
Source organism: Oryzias curvinotus (assembly GCA_023969325.1). Classification (NCBI taxonomy): domain Eukaryota; kingdom Metazoa; phylum Chordata; class Actinopteri; order Beloniformes; family Adrianichthyidae; genus Oryzias; species Oryzias curvinotus. Next base: position 25,205,665 of record CM043706.1, read on the forward strand.
GCTCTGCAGACACTATGTCCCAGAAAATGACACAGGTTTTGACTTTGCCTAAAAGTGGCAAAATCATAACGAAAGACCACTGGGAACACTTTTAAAATGGATCAAAAGATAATTGGAGAGTGACGTTTATATTGAACACATTTACATCCTCACTTCTCTCCTTACCGTTCTCATGCTGTTTTCTCCTACGTCTTCTTAACGGCAGTCACCCAGCATCACATTAGGCCCAATGCACCATAGTCGTATGGTCGTGAAAATACGGTATATAGAAGATATGATAAGAGCCAAAGAGCCGCATTCTTATTGGCCAAGATCCGCGTGTTCGCCACCCCTGGTCTAGCAGACAGGCTTCATCCAGATGGAGTTGGGGGATGGCTGGGGGTGGGAGATAAGCCTGAGGCAGGGTCCATTGCCAAGTACAGGATAGAGGAGCTATAGAGATATATTTTTGAAAAAGGACTCAAACTTAGCCTATCACTTAAGTGGGAGATCAAAAACTTTGAATCTCTTTACAGACATTCAGTTTTTTCATGCCCTGTTAAAATATCCTAAACTACTTGTGAGTTAGTCGACATTAACATTTTATATCAGTGATTGATTTCTTGCTAGGGTTTTAATAGTGATATGATATCTACTAGAAGTTTAAAATTCTGTTTTCACCTAAATCTGAAGGAAACTAAATCTAACTCAAATTTGTTTTGATAACAACATACAAAATTACAGGAATGGTAGCAGAAACATGGCTGAATGTTTGAATTTCAGTATAGCTCTTCTCAGAGTTTGACCAAGAGGGTTTACTCAGTGGTTATTTGAGTTGTTGTTGCCTTTCTCTCAGCTGGAACCAGTCTGACCATTCCCCTCTGACCTCTGGCATCAACAAGGCATTTCCACCCACAGAACTGCCACTCATAGATATTTTCTCTTTCTCTGCTTGTTCTCTGTAAACCCTAGAGATGGTTGTTGTTGTTAGGAGCAGGTCAAAAGTATCATCAGCAGATGATCAGCAGGATCAAAGTAGCAGATAACAGGTGAGTGGAGAGTCAAGGTTTTTGAGAGGTCTGCATGTTCCAGAGCTGAGTTGGGAGAAGGCCTAAAGGCTCAGAGACAGGCAGGCAGGAAGAACACAAAACAGGCTGGGTACAGAGCCAGAGGAGCAGACGGCAAGATGGAGCTTTCATGAACAAGGACAATCTTGCAGTGAGTGGATGGGTGAGCAGTGTCGGGTACCGGGGGCCATGGCGGTTAGGTTCACCTTCACTTCCAGGTTGGGGCTTTTATTTTGTTAGGTTCCGGTTCGGTGTTCTGTTGTGCTTCTGTGGACTTGACATCTTCATCGCCTGCACCTGTTTACTCACCTGTTGTCAATCACTGTTGTGTGTATATATACCTTGTGTTCCTCCTCTCTTATCACCGGATCGTTCTCTTATGACTATTACTAGTTTATGAGTCTCTGAGCCTTCCTCTGGATTAAAATCCTTGTGTTCCTCAAACTTCTGTCGTCCTGCATCTTGTGTCCACATCTTCGTTCCTTGACATTACGATCCGGTCATCATGGACGCAGCAGACGCAGAAGCTTCTCGAGCAAACGCCAGCAGCCGGGAGTGGGTCATCCGCCACCAGGAGGAACAGCTGAACTGCCTCCGCCGAGGTATGCCGGAGATGGCTGATCGCCAGGAGAAACAGCTGACTGCGATCTGCGATCGCATCGACACCCTGGCAAGACAGGTTCAGCAGCCGTTGACACCTCATCCGCTCCATCCCTCCTCTGCCGCATCCGCACCGATGGTTCCGGTCCAGACGTCCCCCGCTCCAGCGGTTCAGCTGCAGCTGGCCCGACCGGAGAGGTTTTCTGGTGACTCTGGGGACTGCCGGGCGTTTGTCACACAGTGTGAACTCCATTTCGAGCTGCAGGCTGCCAGTTTTCCCACGGATCGTGCCAAGGTGGCGTTTATTATTTCTCACCTCACCGGCAGAGCCGGAGCGTGGGCCACCGCGGAGTGGCAACGTGGGGGAGCCACCTGCGCTTCTCTTTCTGTTTTTCTCGACGCCTTCACCCAAGTTTTTCAGCACACGAAACCCAGTCGAGAGGCAGCCCGGGCGCTGATGCGGTTGACGCAGGGAAATCGTCGGGTGACAGACTACGCTATCGAATTCCGGACTCTCGCTGCAGAGATCGGATGGAATCCCGCCGCGCTCGTAGACGCTTTCCTGGAGGGGCTGTCCGAGGTGCTGAAAGACCACTTAGCTCCATTGGAGTTGCCGTCGTCTCTGGAGCCTCTCATCGCACTAGTCATCAGGATCGACAATCGACTGCAGGATCGCCGGCGGAGGCGCCGGTCGGACGCTTCCTTTTCCCGGGGACGCACTGACGATCACGACCCGCCCTCTTCTCGTCCTTCTTCGGTTGCTTCCACAGACTCTCCTGTAGTTCCATTGGAGGAACCCATGCAGCTGGGTCATGGCCGTTTATCTCCCTCTGAGCGCAGACGACGGATAGCGGCGGGTGAGTGTCTTTACTGTGGTCAGCGGGGACATTTCTGTAAGCACTGCCCAAATGTCTCCGTTCGTCATTAAGAGTGGGCACACTGACGAACGGAGGGCATACGCCCACCTGTTCAAAATCCACCTCCTGTTTTCTGGAGGGTCATTTCATGTCTAGGGGTGGGGGGTTTCCTGTTCAGGCCTTATTGGATTCTGGGGCTGAACAGAACCTCATGGATGCCGGGCTAGCCAAACGGGTCGGACTAAAGACCGAGTTACTTCCCCGTTCTTGGCAGGTTATCTCCCTTAATGGAGAGGCTGTCGCCACTATTGAGCAGATTACTGAGCCCGTCCACCTCATACTGTCTGGAAACCATCACGAGCATACCCGTTTTTTTCTGTTTGACTCACCACATAATCCGGTGGTTCTGGGGTTTCCTTGGCTCCTGGCCCATAATCCTGTCATTGACTGGTCTAACAACCGTATAAACAGTTGGAGTAATCACTGTCACGAGGTCTGTTTACGCTCAGCTCGGCATCCAGGGGCTGATTCCGCTGACCCGGTAGGACAGCCGTCCTCACCTGACCTCTCCAAGGTGCCCTCTGAATACCACGATCTGGGAGACGTGTTTTCAAAGTTCCGGGCTCTCTCATTACCCCCTCACAGGCCTTATGACTGCTCCATAGAGTTGCAGCCCGGTGCTGCACTCCCCAGGACTCATCTTTACAGTCTGTCTAAGCCTGAGAGGGAAGCCATGGAGCGGTATGTTACTGACTCTCTTCAGGCGGGCCTTATTAGACCCTCTTCGTCGCCGGTGGGGGCGGGGTTTTTCTTTGTAGGGAAGAAGGACGGTTCTTTACGGCCATGTATTGATTTTCGTGGGTTAAACGCCATCACTATTAAGAACCGTTATCCTCTTCCTCTCATGAATACTGCATTTGAGTCTTTGCAGGAGGCCCGGATCTTCACTAAATTGGACTTAAGGAATGCGTACCACTTGGTGCGTATGAGAGAGGGTGACGAATGGAAGACCGCCTTCAACACACATCTTGGACACTATGAGTATCTGGTGATGCCGTTTGGTTTGTCCAATGCTCCAGCGGTTTTTCAGGGCATGATTAATGATGTGCTACAAGATTACATTCATCATTTCGTGTTTGTGTACCTGGATGATATTCTCATCTTCTCCAGGACCCCCAGCGAACATAGGCGGCATGTTCGTCTGGTTCTCCAACGGCTCCTGGAGAATAAACTGTTTGTAAAGGCCGAGAAATGTGATTTCCACTCCTCTAGTGTTTCGTTTTTGGGTTTTGTAATCACAGGGGGAGAGGTGCGTCCTGATCCGGCTAAGGTCAGTGCGGTGGTGGATTGGCCCACCCCGACCACTCGCAAACAGCTCCAACGGTTTTTGGGGTTTGCCAACTATCTACGCCGTTTCATCCGGAATTACAGCTCAGTCGCAGCCCCCCTTACGGGTCTGACCTCCACCTCCTCGCCTTTTATTTGGACGGAGGCCGCTGAGAGCGCTTTTCGGGACCTCAAACGCCTTTTCACCACAGCGCCGGTCCTTATCCAACCTGATCCCTCCGCCCAGTTCGTTGTGGAGGTTGACGCGTCAGACACTGGGGTTGGAGCTGTGTTGTCCCAGCGGAAGGGTGCGGACAGCAGGCTTCATCCTTGCGCCTTTTTCTCCCGTCGGCTTAATCCGGCGGAGACGAACTATGATGTGGGGGACAAGGAGCTTCTGGCCATCAAGTTGGCGTTGGAGGAGTGGAGGCACTGGTTGGAGGGGGCGGGTCAGCCTTTTGTGGTCTGGACTGATCATAAGAACTTGTCCTATATCCGGACCGCAAAACGGCTTAACTCTAGACAGGCACGGTGGTCACTGTTTTTTGCTCGTTTTGATTTTGTGGTGTCTTACCGCCCTGGCTCCAAGAACGTCAAACCGGACGCTCTTTCTCGGCAGCGGGAACCGGTGGTGGAGAGTCAGCAACCTAAGACGGTGATACCTGCCTCCTGTGTTCTGGGTGCCCTCTCCTGGCAGCTGGAGAGGGATATCAAAGCTGCCCAGATCCAGGAACCTGACCCTGGTGGTGGTCCACCTAACAGACTCTACGTACCCAGGGCCGTAAGGAGTCAGGCCCTTCAATGGGCTCACGCTACTCGCCTCACTTGTCACCCCGGTGTACACAGAACTGTCTCCTTCCTGCGTCGCTGTTTCTGGTGGCCCAGCTTGGCGAGGGACACCCGAGAGTTTGTTTCGGCCTGCACGATCTGCGCCCAGAACAAGGCCAGCAATCGACCACCAGCAGGTCTGTTACACCCCTTACCTGTCCCGAGCCGTCCGTGGTCCCACATCGCCCTGGACTTTGTGACCGGTCTGCCATCCTCCTCTGGGAAGACTGCAATCATGACGATCGTAGACCGGTTTTCCAAGGCAGCGCACTTCGTGCCCCTGAGGAAGCTGCCTTCGGCCGTTGAGACCGCCAAACTCGTCATTGAACACGTGTTCCGGCTGCATGGCATTCCGGTGGATATCATCTCTGACCGCGGGCCTCAGTTCATCTCACAATTATGGAAGACTTTCTGTGCAGCCTTTGGTCCCACGGTCAGTCTCTCTTCGGGGTTCCATCCACAGTCCAACGGGCAGGCCGAGAGGACCAATCAGGACCTTGAGGTGGCTCTCCGATGCGTCTGTTCCCGTAACCAGACCTCTTGGAGTACCCTGCTGCCGTGGGTTGAGTATGCCCACAACTCTTTGACATCATCTGCTTCAGGTATGTCCCCCTTTGAGAGTTCCCTGGGCTACCAACCTCCATTGTTTCCGGAGCAGGAGAAGGAGGCAACGGCCCCGTCGGTTCAACACCTCTACCGCCGCTGCAGGCGCATATGGAGGGAGGCACGCGCTGCTCTCCTTCGCTCGTCCGCAGCTAACAAGAGGCTGGCCGACCGGCATAGGTCACCTGCACCTACCTACACCCCAGGTCAGTTGGTTCTCCTATCTACAGCTAACATCAAGCTGCGGACAGAGTCGAGGAAACTGTCTCCCAAGTTCATTGGGCCTTTCGAGGTAGAGAGGATCATCAACCCCGTGGCGGTTCGACTGCGCCTTCCTCGTACGATGCGGGTTCATCCAGTCTTTCATGTCTCTCAGCTCAAACCACACGTTACGAGTCCTCTCCAGCCTTCTCCCTCCCGACCACCACCGCCTCGTATCATCGACGGCCAGCCTGCATGGACCATCAGACGCATCATGGACGTCAGACGGCGGGGTCGGGGTCTGCAGTACCTGGTGGACTGGAGAGGGTACGGGCCCGAGGAGAGGTCCTGGGTGCCGACGTCAAGGATGCTGGACAAGGACATGCTCCGGGAGTTCCACCACCGCCATCCTGACAAACCCGGTGGTGCGCCCGGTGGCGCCCCTTGAGGGAGGGGTACTGTCGGGTACTGGGGGCCAGGGCGGTTAGGTTCACCTTCACTTCCGGGTTGGGGCTTTTATTTTGTTAGGTTCCGGTTCGGTGTTCTGTTGTGCTTCTGTGGACTTGACATCTTCATCGCCTGCACCTGTTTACTCACCTGTTGTCAATCACTGTTGTGTGTATATATACCTTGTGTTCCTCCTCTCTTATCACCGGATCGTTCTCTTATGACTATTACTAGTTTATGAGTCTCTGAGCCTTCCTCTGGATTAAAATCCTTGTGTTCCTCAAACTTCTGTCGTCCTGCATCTTGTGTCCACATCTTCGTTCCTTGACAAGCAGAGTTTAAATAGAATGAGTTTTGATGAGAAAAGTGGGAACGAGTGAAGAAGGAAAAAAAAGTTGACTGGCCAGACCAGGGAACAAAAAAATGCCTCGCACAGCTCCTACGGACGCGGAGAGGGAGAGAAGAGGGGGGAAAAAACAGAAAACACCAGGGAAAAGAGGAATCCCAACAGTTTTGGGTGAAAATCCCAGCAGATTAGCAGTTTCTGAAATTGTCAGACCAGCCTTTCTGGCACCAGCAACCATGCTATGTTCAGAGTCACTTCAATCACCTTTCTTCCCCATTCTGCTGTTTAGTTTGAACTGCACCAGGCTGCACTTTATTTAGTTAACTGTCTCACCTTCGAAAACCTTTGCTACAGGATGTTGTAATTGTTGATGTTTTTTGCAATCTTGCTCCAAAAAGAAAATGCTGGTCCATTCATTTTTTTTTTAAAGTGGGTCTCTATTCCGTAAAAATGGGCTTCTCTTCTGTGTATCGTCACATTTCAATAGTTGCATCAGTGCCTGCTGTGTGATGCTGCTTTGATTCTAGGATTTGAGTGTCAAACTCTGTCCATATGCCGCCTTTTGTTGTAGCTGATGGAAAAGCTCCTGAAGGGTAGTGTGCAGTAGCTGGTGTTAGGTTAAGGATCTAATTCTGAATAGACGAAGAGCTGAGATAGAAACATAGCACAAGCATGAACTCTGTGAGTAAATTTGAGTACTTAACAGTGCATGCTGAAGAAAATCTGCAGTGAAAATATTAAAAGTATCGATCTCTTCACACTTGTATTGATAATCACCTCGGTATTGATGGTATCTATACACAGATTGATACACCCACTCCTGGGGTGGCCATGGTGCAGCAGTAGGGAGGTCCTTTGATCAGACGATTGCAGGTTCCATTCTCGCCTTGCCCGCCTATGTGTCCTTGGGAAAAGTGGTTATAGGTTGATGCCAGTGTTCAGCAGTGGCGCCACCATCAATGTGTTAACAAGGGAATGTTACTGTAAAGGGCTTTGGGCCTTCAAGGAAGGTAGAAAAGCACTATACAAGTATACGTCATGTACCATTTACCCCTACTACACAGTATGTACCTTTTGTTCTTTATCTTTGACTAATAGTCATGACCTTAACACTTCTCAATTTGCAAGAAAAATGTTTTTATTTTTTATTTGAATGCACTGAAACAAAGAATACAACCCATCAGAACTTGGTGTTCCATGAGTGGTTAAGTTGGGATGAATATTCACACTAAATGGCTCACAGAAGTGGTAGTTTGTTGGCCAAGCAACAGTTGGAAGGGCTTCTCCAGACACTGTTGTGTAGTGTGAAGGATGCAGGAGGGGGTGGGTAGTTCTGAACACTGCTGTCCTAATCCGCTCTTAGAGGCTTAGCAGCTCCTCAGCCAGGTTGACAGCAGCTCTTGTACACAGTCGCCACATACAGGGTTTGTGAGTCTAAACTCTTGGATTATTATTAGGATCCCATTGTTCCACTGTGAAACTTTAAAGGTAATTTTAATTGCTGCACAATCAGGAGAAAAAAACTTTTCATCTGCAAACTACTTGTTTTGTTTTTCTAACCTTTATGGTTTCATTATTTTTTGAATTTTATTTAAAGGTTTTCAAAATGAAGGATCGACTAGCACAACTTAAAGAGGTTGGTAAACAAATTGTTGATCGAATGTAATTTGTAGTTAGGTGCTGTTGTAGGCAGCATGGGCTCTGTCTTTTATTTATTATTGTTGACCGTAATCGTTTGAGGACATCACAATTGCTGAGTTTACTAAAATATTGGATCTTGCTGTTGTGATAAATTACACCTCACAAAATTAAGCTAATGTTTCTGTAATATTTCCAGGCTTTATTACACTGCAATGTGTGAGTGTATTATACAATAACAGCTTTAAAAGAAGCAAAATAATGTGTTGTTACATCGACCATGAAACTCTTTTTGTTTCCCTTTTTGATGTCTACCTCAAATTTGGATGATTCACCAGTTTTAGACTTAAAATGGTCAATTATATCTTTGGCTAATGAAAAGCTCTTATTGGTTGTTTACAAATATAATATAGTGTGTGTTGATACTGACTGAAAGGTAGAGGTTAACCAATTCATTTGAACAACATTTCGATTCATGTAATAATTTGTGGCTGAGGATACATTCCATAATTGATATTGGTTCCTTTTGAATGATCCGATTTGATCTGATTCAGGGACCTAAAACGATCCAGGAGATCTTTAGCCAAAACTTTAATGAGTGTGGCTCAGAGATAAATACCTGGTACCGAACAGTGCAGGTGAGGTTTTCCAGATTCTTTCAGTTTGGAAGATGATCAAGTGTAAATTAAGTATGTACAAACAAACACGTAAACAAGAATTAATGGCAAATCTATTCACATTTCAGTTTCCTAAAGTTCAGCCCACTGTTGTTTTTCCACATTAAAATAATCCAAAGGGATAATTATTAGAGCATTCTACCACTCTGTATGGTTACATCTTTGCAAAATTCAAAGTGTTTCCACACACTGGACTGATAATTTTTTACTGCCATGTGCACTTTGTCATTTTTACTTTGTACAAAAAACCTACCATGCCTCAATCCCAACAGTATTTTCTCAATTCTGTTATGGATTTATCCCATTTTGAAACAATTTTATAATGATATAGGTTGATTGAATTAATAACTTGCCTCAGACCGATCAGTCTGGTTGGATTGTATAGGAATCCAAATAATTGATTAAGGTCTTAATCATTACAGATGTACTTAAAAGTGACATTTGGATTCATTGCAGGAGCACAAGAGATTTGACAAAACATTTTTTGCTGACCTAGTAGCTGTGATATCAATATTTTTCTTTTTTTTTTTTTGCTGTTCTTGCTGCTCTACAATTCTGCTTCCTTTTTTAAAGACCCACTCAGATGAAAATAGTGTTTTTAACTTGTTTTTAACTTAGCAATTTTCCTATTATGAAGGACCTTATAAAGAAAATGAAGTTCAAAATTGCATTTCTGAGTATTTCTTTATTCAAATCGTGAATCAGGAGCGGATGAAAAAAAAAACTGTTTATATAAGATTGTATTTGTGACATAGAAAATACGCTGGGCAACAAGCTCCATGCTCTCTTTTTTTTCCTGCTCTGCTCCATTCTGATCCATCCACTTGTTGGCAAATAGATCAATGAATGTCTCTGTTTTCCTTATCTGAGTTGGCATCTGACTCAAAAATGTCTGTCTGGATTGCTCACCATTTTTGTTTTATCATTATTTTTAGGTTGGGGGTGTGAGGGGCAGTTAGTTAATGGGAGAGAATGTAAACAGAGAGTTCTCCATAAAAGGGAGGGGAAGGGGTGGCGGGGTTGCTCTGTGCCAACTGTTCCACCCACAACTCAGAGGTGAATTTCAAATGAACTGCCGCTGCTCCACAAAAACTATGTCCTAGAAAACCATACAGGTTTTTTTATTAAGGCTTAAAACAGCATAATAATAATTAAAAGACCACTGTTTTAAAACAGATCAAAGATGATTTAAGTGGGACTTTCAAGGAAAAATCCAAAATATTGGATTGGCAGGAAACAAAATCAACAATATTGCAATATCTACAGTATGGCAACAGTAATAACTAGTGCAACCACACCACTGGTGGAACGATCTGGTGACAATGGCAACATTTTCTTTCTTTACTCTCAACATTTTGGACCAGATGTATGAAACTCATTGAACAGCTTTTTTTTATTTTATTTAAATCTGCCTATTGCCAACAGTGTGGCCAAAAAAAAGCGTTTAGTCAGCCCGCAATTGTGCAAGGTCTTCCACATAAATAGGTGAGAGAGGCCTGTAAATGTAATCAAAGATGTACATCAACTATAGGGAATAATAGGAGAGGGGTAAAAAAAAGTCACATTCTGATTTTTTTAAAGAATTTATTTGCATTCTTGTAAAACTTAGTCAAAAAATGGTAAAGAAACAAAACATAGACCTTAATTTTCCTCTCCCATGCTTCACAGCAGGTATGGTGTTGTATGGATCCAATTCAACATTCTTTCTCCTCCAAATACAACAAGTTGAGTTTTTACAAACTTTGGTTTTGTCTGACCAAATCCTTTTCTTAATCGTCCAAATAATTTCTAGAAAATGCATACTGGCTTAAGCAAGGGGACACACCAAGCACTGCAGGATTTGAGTCCCTCTGTTACTGATGGTAGCCTTTGTTCATTTGATCCCATCTCTCTACAGGTCATTCACTAGTTTCCCTGTGTGATTCTGAGTTTTTGTCTCACCTTTCTTGTGATCATTTTGAACCTAGCGAAGGCAGGGTACACCCTGAACAGGGCCATACACACACTCACATGCATATCTAGGGATAATTTAAAATCATCAATTAACTTATGAAGCATGTTTTTGGACTGAGAATACTGGAGGTCCCCATGAAGACCTATACGTGCACTGGGAGAACATGCAAACTCCACACAGAAAGGTTTCAGCCAGGATTTGTACACAGACCTTCTCACTTTGAGGTGAGAACGCTAACCCCTTTGCCACTGTCCAGCTCTTATGTGTCTTCCTTTCCTAATAATTGCTCCCACAGTTGATATTTTTAGACCAAGCTGCTCACCTCTTGCAGATTCAGTCTTCCCTGCCTGGTGTAGGTCAACAATTTGGTTTCTGGTGTCTTTAGACAGCTCTTTGGTCTTGGTCGTAGTAGTGTTTGGAGTGTGACTGTTTGAGGTTGTGGACAGGTGTCTTTTATATGGATAAGTTGTTCAAACAAGTGCCATAAATACAGGTAACAAGTGGAGGATCGAGGAGCTTCTTAAAGCAGTCAATAAACTATTGACTTGATTATAGATAACCAAATACCTACTCTGCCCTGTGACAGACTGGCGACCTGTCCAGGATGTCCCTAGCCTTCGCTCACAAGTGGCTGGGATAGGCTCCAGTAGCCCGTGACCCCGAAAGGGACAAAACAGCTTGGAAGATAAATGAATGAAATACTTACTGTTGAATTTACCAATTATTTCAGTAAAAATCCTAGAATATGATTTCCCGGATTATTTTCTTCCATTCTGTTTCTAATTGTGCAACATGATGAAAATCACAGGCTTGTCTCAACTTTTTAAGTAGAAATGTGTCTATGACTATTTTTAAGTAAAAGAAAATGCATAATTAGTGGCTGACTAAACATTTTTTAGCCCATTGTATGTTATTAGTTTTCAAAAAATTATGAAGCCTACCTAAAACTGCTAATGACCTACTGTCATCTGAAATTTTTTCCAAACATAAAAAAGTGCACTTTTTAAAGAATCCCTATTAAGAAAAGCAGCATAATTCCCCCTAAAAATGGCAACAAAAATCCTGTTGTTTTACCAGAAAATTAAAAAGGGTTGTTAGTAATTCAAAAATGTTTAAACATCAGCTACGCTGTCATATGGATTGATTCAGTCTTCTAGTTTACGCCTAAAAGTATTTTGTTTTTTCACATTTTACTGTCCTTCCCTTTAAAAATGTCTCCACAGAAGAGTGATGCAGGTGGAGAAGACGTTGAGGTTCCCGTGGAGAACGAGGCCTTCATGAATGACTTCTTTGCTCAGGTTGTTAGTTTTTTCCGGTTTTGTCTTGGAAATCCTGTTTCTTTCTCACTTTTGCATGTATTTTCAGGCTGAAGATATCCGCACCAGTATTGACAAGATAGATGAGAGTGTTACAGAAATCAAAAAACTTTACTCGAGCATCTTATCAGCCCCGACGCCAGACCAAAGTAAGAAATACATCCAGACAAATGATTTACCATTATTTTTAAGGACATTTAACACCTCTTGCTGCTTACACAACCATTTTCTGTTTCAGAAACGCAGGATGATGTTGAAGCTCTTACGAATGAGATCAAAAAGTCAGCCAACAACGCAAGAAACAAACTAAAGAGTTAGTATTTGTGATTACTTCTTCTCAGCTGCTCGTATGATGCTCCTTTGTATAGTTCTAAGCTGTAAATATTCTGTCTGTGTGTGTTAAATAGCCATTGAGCGTCAACTTGAGTCAAACACAGATGAACGCGCCTCAGCTGACCTCAGAATACGCAAGTCACAGGTAAAACAATACATCTGACCATACACATAGGATGTACAAACCAGAAAATGTCTACATTTTTGTTTCATCAGCGCAATTTATCTATCTGAGTTGCCAATAATGAGACACTGCCTTCAGTGTAAAAACCTGAAATATTACATAAAACCCTTAATACAATTAGAATTTTTTTTATAATGTTTGTCCAAGTTCTGCATTTTGCTTAGGAATGAAGCATTAAATGACCGGGAAAGATATTGTTGTCAGAGTTCACCAACTCACAGAATTCCAAAGAAAGCAACAGATTTGGTGCTAAGTGTATTTTTTGCTATGCCATAGGATGCACTTCCACTATCTTGGTTAAAAAAATTTCACATTTAGTGCAACACTCAATTTTAAAGTTTTGACAGAGGAAAATGCTTTGTATGCAGTTGTGCAATCTGGCAGGTTTCTGCAGAAGTTTATTGAAAATGTAGCCAGCAGCAGAAACCAAAATACTGAAAAAAACCTGCGTCTATCTGTTAAGCTATATTCCAGGCATGTGATGCACATCACGAACACGCAAAATGTACATTCTTGAAGGCGTGTTTAGTATGTGGTGTCACTACCCGATTTTAGTGCATGTAGTCACAGTTGGAAGAGGCTTGGTTGGAAATGTCAAAGCGGTGTAAATCTTGCTCCAGACTGTTTCTCAGTTCTATTGCAATATTTGAAAGCCTTGGTATCATAGAATTTCAGTCAGGCACAAACAGCAGCTATTCATTTCTACTCCATGACCAATTTCAAGCAGTTGGCACTTCGGTGAACTACAATGAACATCATCCATTTGTCACTACCAAATCTGAATTAGTGACTGGTCAAAGTTTGACCTGGTTTAACTTCCAACCCATGTTCAGAGGCCAAGCGTTTTGTACGTAAAGCTCGAAAACAGTAGCAGAAACTTGCACAGCAACGTGTGGGCGCAAGAGTTTTGAACACGCAAGCAACGCAGACGCAAACGCAGATGTTTATGCATATTTACATAGACTTTTCATTGGAAGTGGTAAGGGTTAGTGGTTGGTTGAACGCTTGCTGCCAAGAGTGACATGAATGGAGCTCTAGTTGTATAAAAATGTCAGCTGTTTATTTCTACTGAAGCCACATGCATCAGTCTGAGAGCAGCACAATTCTGCTTTGTGTCCTTCCACATAGTATTCAGTCTACTCAGTGGATTGTCCAATTCGCAGTGCTTTTGTGGAACACCTCATAGTAACACTTCATGTCAAACATGCTAACTCCTTTTAAATGAAGGCTCTTAGATTTGAGGTTACAATTTCTGATTCGATGCTGAAGAGTGCACAAAATTAACATAAAAACAATATTAACAACAAAAACATCCAATCCTATTCTGCATATTTTTTTTCTGTTTATTCACCAACTTGTTCAGTCAAAGGAATGAACAACTAATCCCAACTGACACTGGGTTAAAAGTGATCTTGGTGTGTGGTCTGGATTAAATTGACTTAACTGTTTAATGTTTTTAAACAAAATGTGAATGTGTGAGATAGAATAACAGTATAATAATCACTTAAAATTTGTCAAACTCTCCCAGCATGCAATTCTGGCAAAGAAGTTTGTAGAGGTCATGACAAAATACAACGAGGCTCAAGTGGACTTCAGGGACAAAAGCAAAGGACGGATCGCCCGCCAGCTAGAGATCAGTGAGTGTCAGCAAACAGGATATTCATACACAGACTCTGTTACTGCAGTGAAACTATTGCACTTCTTTCCATCAACTGCAGTTTGCTGCTGTTGATTCTTAGATTATCAATCCACATTATGTTCATTGTACAGTTTCATACAGATGAGTGTTAAAAACAGTATTTATGAAGTTTTATTTAAATTTCTGACTATCAAACCAAAATACTTTTTGAGAAAGTTTGGGGGGGACTGTTGATCTTCTACAACCAAGATTAAGCTTTTTGTATGTGAGCCACATTCTACTGCAATCTCTAGATATACCATTTTTATTTTTACCATCAGTCAAGTGAAACCTGAGCCAGACACAAAACACACTCTCGTGTCCATAGATGTTAAATTTCCTTAATGTATGATCAACTTATACAAGCTGGAACTATCCTAACTGTCAAACATCTGTTTTCAACACCTCCAAAGCGGGAAAAGCCACAACGGATGAGGAGCTGGAAGAGATGTTGGAAGGAGGCAATTCTGCCGTCTTTACTGCTGGGGTAAGACAGTGTCCAAATATCTATGTGCTATAACAAGACACAAACATTGCAAGAGTAGTTGGTAGATAGTTTCCTCACAGGTTAAACCTTAGTCACAGCTGCTCTTACCGGTGGATATGGGTGACCCTGTGGGGCCAAGATGTTGATGCACACTTTTTACCGCGAGCATGCAGAGGGCGATATGTTGCGGTGAATACTTATACAACTTTCAAGGGTAACTAAAGGGGAAGTAGGCGAGACGCAGGCACGCCCACCACCATCCCCCTCCCCCAATCCTGCGTACAGAGCAAGGGTCCGTTAGTGCTGTCCATGTGATAAGTGCCCTCACTTCGTGCAGCCTGACTGTTAAAAATTAGACAGAGTGTAGTTTGTGTTGTCATCCTACGGGCATCCTATGGGCACTTACCTATCATGTGCACACCCTATGCCTACAGCGTTTGCACTCTGTCAGTAAGGAGTCAGTATGCACGCCTAACTAATGACTAGAGTGTGACTGTGTCAGGCTGCCCCAGAGCAGCTGTGGCTACAACAGCAGTTACCATCACCAAGTATGAATTCTTAGTGGATGAATAATGGACACACTGTAAGCGCTTTGAGTGTCTTGAAAAGGGCAGATAAATCCAATCCATTATTATTAGTATTAGTATTATTATTATTATTATTATAAGACCAACGTACCTCAGCATCACCCAATAGTATAAGTGTATGCAACTTACATTGGCCTTGCAGACGCGTCACGATACCTTTACCACACCCACAACAATGGTATGTTCCATTTTCATAATCTCCCTTGAGGTGACCGTATGAGCCTCAAGGTAACAGCAAGACACACCAACGCTCCTCTTAAGATGCAGCCCCTCCTCTCTACAACTCTCAAAATACCACGACAACCCAAAAACCTGCAACCTCTTACAGGGGTGTACGAGTCAGGCTTACACAAAAAACTGCTGGTCTGGTCTGTTCTGTATGAAAGTCATGGTGACGATCTGGATGGACTAACAGACTGTGTCTCGGACTACATCAAATTCTGCACGGAAAACTCCATCCCGTCCAAGAGGGTGCGTTGTTACCCGAACAACAAACCCTGGGTTACACGTGAGCTGAAGGCCCTTCTAAATGAAAAGAAAAGGGCCTTCATGGCTGGGACCGCGTGGAGCTCACTAGAGTTCAGAAGGAGCTGAAACGCAGCCTGAAGGAGTGCAAAGAAGCCTACGGAAGGAAGCTGGAGGAGAGACTACAGAGAAACCAGACCAGGGATGTGTGGAGTGGGATGAGAGCGATCACTGGCCTTCAGAGGAAGGGAAAACCTGCAGCTGAAGGAAATGTGGATCGAGCCAACGAGCTGAACAATTTCTTCAATAGGTTTGATTCCAGCTCCCCCTCCCCCAGCTGTCCCCTTACTCCTCTTCTGAGTGATCAACAGCCTTCCTCCCACCTTCCAGGGCCATTAACACATCAGCTTCCCCCACCTCCCTCCCCCAGCTGCCCTGCACGGCATTCAAACCAGTTTTTAAACAGGTCTGACACCAGCTCCCCCTCCCTCATCAATCCACCCATTTACCCTCTGAACGACCACTGGACACCTTCCACTCATCTTCCAGGGCCATCAACATCATCATTAGCACCTCTGAAATCCCCACCCCCCTCCCCACAGCTGACATCCTTCACAGACCCCAAAACAGGCTCCACCACCCCCTCCTCCCAAAATGGCCTTCTCATCACATCCACTCAGGTGAGGAGGGAGCTTGAGAGGCTCAACCAGCGTAAGGCTGCTGGACCTGATGGCATCAGTCCCCGGGTACTCAAAAACTGTTCAGGCCAGCTATGTGGTGTACTTCAGCATCTGTACAACCTGAGCCTTAACCTTCAGAGGATCCCAGTGCTGTGGAAGACTTCCTGCCTCGTCCCTGTGCCAAAGAAAAACCATCCTGAGGCCCCTAGTGACTACAGGCCTATAGCACTGACCTCCCATGTTATGAAGGTCATGGAGCGGCTGGTGCTGTCACATCTTAGACCCCTGGTGAGCCCTTTCCAAGACCCACTGCAGTTTGCATACCAACCCAAGGCGGGAGTGGAGGATGCACTGCTATACCTGCTGCAGAGAGCATACTCCTCCCTGGAAAAGCCTAACACCACAGTGAGGATCATGTTCTTTGACTTTTCTTCAGCCTTCAATACCATCCAGCCGAGACTGATGAGGGAGAAGTTAGAGAAGATGCAAGTGGATGCCCCCCTGGTCTCATGGATTGAGGACTACCTGACAGGCCGACCTCAGTTTGTGAGACTGCAGAGCTGTGTGTCTGACACCCTGACAAGCAACACTGGAGCCCCTCAGGGAACCGTGCTGTCCCCCTTCCTATTCACCACATACACAGCTGACTTCCAGTACCACTCTGAGCTCTGCCACCTCCAGAAGTACTCTGATGACACAGCTGTAGTCGGGTGTGTGAAAGATGGAAGGGAGGAGGAGTACAGGAGCCTTGTGGAGCGCTTCGTCAGGTGGTCTGGGGAAAATTACCTGCAGCTAAATGTGGCCAAGACTAAAGAGATGGTGATAGACTTTAGCAGGAGAAAGTCTTCGCCCCCCCCAGTCTGTATCGGTGGGACGGACGTGGAAGTTGTCTCGTCTTACAAGTTCCTGGGAGTACATCTAGACGATAAACTGGACTGGTCCACAAACACCGAGGCCGTCTACAAGAAGGGCACGAGCAGACTTTACTTCCTGAGGAGACTCAGGTCCTTCAATGTTTGCAGCAGGATGCTCTACATGTTCTATCAGTCTGTCATGGCAAGCACCATCTTCTTTGCTGCAGTGTGCTGGGGTGCTGGCATCAAAGCAAAGGACGCCAACAGACTGAACAAACTCATTAGGAAAGCAGGGTCTGTCATTGGCCTCAAGCCTGCCAAGCTGGAAGAGGTGGTTGGGGACAGACTACTGGCTAAACTGGGGACCATCATGGACAATCCCTCCCATCCCCTCTTCAGGGAGGTGGACAACCTGAGAAGCAGTTTCAGTGGCAGGATTATACACCCTCGCTGTGCCAGAGAACGATACAGGAAGTCATTCCTGCCATCAGCCATTAGACTCCACAACTCATCTGGCAGACTCGGATGTACATGAAAAATTCTAGTCACAGACTACACTTTTCAAATTGTATTTTACTCAATTTTTGTCTTGTTCTACTCTCTGTATTTCTTTGTGTCTGTGTTTGTCTTTACCCCCCCCCCCCCCATTTCCTTAGTGCTGCTACTGCAACTAAATTTGTTCGGTCAAACATGAATTTTTGCATCACTGTGTTCTGCTTTTCCATTCTCAAGATAATGGACTCTAAGATCAGTCAGCAGGCCCTGAATGAGATTGAGGCTCGGCACAAGGACATCATGAGGCTTGAAAGCAGCATTAAAGAACTGCATGACATGTTTGTGGATATCGCCATGCTGGTCGAGAATCAGGTACATTCATGAGCACAAAAAAGGTGCAACTCTAGAAAAGTCACAAAAGAAAACACACTTTTTTATATTGAGATGAACAAATACATTTATGGCGGTTTTCATCTTGATATTGTTTCTTCCTCTCCTCTTTTAATCTAACCAGGGTGGCATGATTGAAAGAATTGAAAGCAACATGGACCAATCGGTGGGTTTTGTTGAGAGAGCTGTGGCTGACACCAAGAAGGCAGCTAAATTCCAGCAGGAGGCACGCAGGGTAAGTTAGAACTGAAGGAGCTGTTAAAAAAAATAAACAGAAACTGATGCCGATGAAAGACAATGGTGAAGGAAAGCAGAACTCAAGGGTCAGTCAAACGGGACCTCCCAAAAACTGGAGACTTGAGTGGGTAGACAGATAAACTGACATGCAGATGACTTTGATAGTTCTCTCACAATTTTGAGTATTTATCATTAAACTTTTAACCAACCAAATTAAAGAACGCTTTGCGACTTGTCCCTCGGGGGGGGGACACCTTCTACTGAGAGTCGACCAGTCTCTGTACAGCCTGAGCAGGTCCTTAGTTTTTCTTTCCAGAAGTAAGTCAAACGTGTTCCGAGTGGATGTTGAACTCAGGCAGTGATACCTTTGTCACTAGTTCTGTTCATATATATTATGAATAGATTATTTAAGTGCAGAGAGGGTCTGGTTTGGGGACCGCAGGTTTTTATCTCTACGTTTTGCATGTGATTTTATTCTGTTGTCTTCATTGAACCAGGATTTTCAGTGTCCACTGGGAAGGTTCACCGTAGCTGAAATGAGAAGTCAGAAGCTATTGTTCTAGATGGGGGGAAAATGTGATTTGCCCCTCTCTGGGGAGAGCATCTTCCTCAAATGGAAGAGTTGAAGTGTCTTGGGATCTTTTTCACGACAAGAGCATGTAATTGACATGCAAACAGATGTATTAGTTGCAAGTCGTTGTAGTGAAAAAACACATGAGCCTAAAGGCAAAGCTCTTGATTTACTAATCAATCTGTGTTTCTACCCTCACCCATGGTCATGAGTTTTTGGATCATGACGGAAATGATAAGTTTCCATGGCTGATATGAGTTTCCTCCACTGGGTGGCTTGGTGGTCCTTCAGAGAAAGGGAGAGGACAACAGTCACACAGGGGGAGATTGGAGCTACAGCAGGACATTGAAGACAGAGGCTTGGGTATCTTTTTTAGATGCCTCCTGTGTGTCTCTCTAGAGAGAATGTTTGAGCATGTCCCACAAGGCGGAGGTCCTGGGGAAGACTAAGAACACATTCGGGAGATTATGTCCCCCAGCTGGCCTTGGAGCACCTTGGGGTTAGCCTGACAACACTAAAAGTTGTTTATGTTTTCACATAAACATCCTTAAGTGTTTATGTGTTTATGAGGGTCTGGGCATCCCTGCTAAGACTGGTTATTCTTTCACGACCAAAACTATCAACACCCTTGCAATTCTGTCAGAAAATGGAACACTTCTCTCAAATTGTTCTAATTGCAGTTTTTTTTAAATGCTAACATGTTTATAGTTTTGCGCTGGAATAACACAAGAAAGAGAGAGGAAAAGTCGAACTTGACAAATTCACACATAAATCTTTTCTTTTAATCTATGATTGTCAGATGGACACCTCACATGAAGCTGCATCACAATGTTGCCCTGAATGTTATAATATCTGTTGAAGATTTAGCAGGTTAGATTGAGAGTACACCACTGACTGTATAAGAGAACTGGACTGAGTGACCACTCCCCCTTGGCGTTCCAAACAGGAAGTACCCGCGAGCTCTAAGAAGCCAAAATCCTATAGACTTCTATTGAGAAGTAAACAGCTGTTACTGGTCCCTTAACCATTACTGCTCTGCTACATTTTTAACATGGTCTTGATAATCCTTTTTTTTCATCCTTTCCTGTAGTGCAAGTTATTTGAGTTATAAACTGTCCAATCAGATGCCTCAACGAAAGTGGTCACACATTGAATGTTCGAAATGTTTCACTGACAGACTCTCACAAGCCCACTTTCAGGTGGTGGGGGTATGGACTTCCAACAAGCTCACTCTGATTGACGTGAGTGGTTGCCATATAAAAAAGGACTCAGACAGATTTGTACCAATCACTGTTTTCTGACCATGCCTGGCTCCAACATGACGGTGTCCATATTGTGAAAAAATGGTGACTGAATTGACTTTATTTTGTTAGAGCCAGTAGTAAGTCATTTTCCATGGGTGACATCACATTCAATTGGTCCAGTTCTCAATGGTGTACTCTCAATTTTATGAATCTGTCTTCATTAGAATAGAAAGCTGGCAAATATCCAATACTTTACTTACGTAACAAACAACTATTTAGTTAGTCTAATTTATCTAATATTAGATGTTAATGTCATGATTAATGTTCTGTATTTCTAACATGCTTAATATTGGTACAGTAAGGTATTATTCCGCAAACTAATATGAAAACATTGACCGTGTCATTCTGTGTAATTGCCAATTATATTAAATAGACATGATCTATGTGAAGGTAGGGATTTCTATTATAATTTTGGATATGAAATCTCTTCAACTGGTTTGTGTACAATGTTAAGAGGCAACAGCATGAGGGTTAAAAGGTTTAGACCTCAAAAGAATCTTTCAAAATCGGCAAAACAACACAATATCATGCTTGAGATTGAGTTTTGCACGACCTCTTGTGCATTTTACATCAGAATTTTTTCTGTCTTGTGATTTTACCCTTCAGTGTACTACTGAAGATTGCATTTGCTTCTTTAACCCTTAAATACCACAGAAATGGTTTCATACATGTTTGATTTTTATATGAAAAATGATCCAGCAAGGTGTGAATATCTTGACATATTTTTATCATTAATATAATTGAAAGGATTTTTTTCTTGTTTTTGTTCATTGTTTTTTTTTTGGATGTATGTGTCAGGAATGGGTGGTGTAGAACCCAAAATGCACCAAACCAAGCTTGGTGACAGAAACATTTAAACTGAAACAAGCCATGGGCACAGCCACACACACAAAAAAAAACATTTTAATTAAAACAAAGTTGCTTAAGCAGAACAGGACAGATGACCTAATGAAGACTAAAACCAAGGCGCTTAAGTGGACTGAGAAACCTGGAGTGACTAATAGGGAAACAACTCAAAGCATGACCAAAATCAAGAACATAACTGACAAACCAAACTTAAACACAGAATCCTTACAGTATGTGTTTTTGATGTTTCATTTTATGCTGGGATTGAGTTTGCTTTGAATGAAGTACACAAAAAGTTACTTGATTAATTGACCAAAGTAAATTAGATTTAGATTTTTTTTTAATAAAAACTGGATGTAATAACAGCTTTTCTCTCTCTCTTTTTCTTCTGCATCCCACCTTTCCTCCAGAAACAAATGATGATCTCCTGCTGCTGTGTGATTCTCGCTATTATCCTCGGCTCATTTGTCTACAGCTTCTTTAAATAAAGGGAGCAGCTACCAGTGATGAGATAAATCAGAGCTACTCTCACGTTGTGTTGACCTCACTTCAATAGAATGTCACCACATAGAAATAAAAACTGCATGTGTTTATGTTCTTTCCAGTTAACTTCTCATGTTGACCCTTTAGAGGGCGTCACTGAAGATCTCACTTTGGTGAGACCTGATGGCCAACCGTAACAAATCATTGACCCTGTTTTGCTGAGGTAGCCTAAAGAGCATTCAATTTGACCAGTTGGACAACACCCAGATGTTTTAATGAGTTTTTGTGGGCCTTCACCATAATAATGTGATGTGAAGACAATATGGCACAATTTGTTTCATTCTTACATGAAGTTTGTATCATAAGTATTGGGACAGCAGTTGTTGTTCTTGTTATTCTATATCTAATGATATAATATGTAATGTATGTATGAAAACAAATTGTGCCAATACTTATGCTATTGACTGCATCCATTGATATAGCTCATGGCCTGTTGTGTATGCATTCATTTTGACAACTTTTCCATGATTTGAATTGTGTTGCTTTATTTTGTTGCTTTTCAAGGTGTGTGTAGAAAACGGTGTTTAATCTTAGTTAAATAAAGATTAAATTAAATTCTAACATGAATATACCCAGCTTCATTTGATTACAGTAAAAATGCCTTCATGCCCTTTGATTTAAATTATTTTAGTTTTTATTACAAAGACTGATCATGTGATGGTGTTCATGTGCATGTGTGTGTGTGTGTGTGCTCCCTAGTTCAGTGTCTATATAACAGTCTCATTTCATGCCATGGTGCCATTCACGTTTCCATTTTATTTATGTCTGTTCTGAAAATGTTGTTACGAAAGGAATTTTTCTACAAGCAAAAAACTGTTCTATTCAGGTCAATTGGTAGGGTTGGAAATTAGTCCTTTTGAGTTGTTGATAGAAATTAACTGAAATCTTCACAACCTCCGACAATAGAGACACATACTTCACACCCTGAATGTTTGACAAAACTCACTAGAAATAGCCTTCTGGCCCCCTACTGCTGTGTAGCCACAGCCATGTGATAGTTGTTCACAATCATTTGTTCTAGCTTAATTGTGATGTGTACATTTGATACTGTCATCCATTTTTCTTTTTCTTAGATCATCAATAAAATTACTTTATAGAATGTAAACCTCTTGTGTGAGTTGCTGCCCTTATATGACAACTGGACTGATTGACTCCTCCCACCTTGCGTTCCAAACAGGAAGTACCTGCTGGGTCCAAGAAGCCAAAATTCCATAGACTTAGAGAAATAAACAGTCGTTCTATTTTTTGGAATAACTACTCTTGCTCTGATACTGTTTTAACATGTACTTGTTAATTCTGTTTTTGATTATGTTTTTTCTTTAGTACAAGTTATTCAATTTATAAGCTGGCCAATCAGAAGCCTCAATACAAGTAAGTGTTCTCAGAATCAACATTTGATTGAAAGATTCTACCGAGCCCATGTTTAAGTAGTAGGAGTGTGGCCTTCCAGCAGGCTCACTCCTGATTATTAAGAGAGATTGTAATAGAAATGTTAACTCAAACCGACTCGTACCAGTCAGTGCTTACTGACACCTTCTGGTTCCAACATAGCGACGTCCGTATCGTGAAAGAATGGCAACCAGTTCCCTGGAACCAAAAGCATGACCTTTTCTGTGCGACGTCAAACTCACTCGATCCAGTTCTCATAAACAGTCAATGGTGTGAGTCAAGAGGACAAACATCTGTAGACAAGTTTGTAGAAGACAAATAAAAGAAATAAGACAGAGGAACTAAAGCTAATAATATGTTTAGTTGGAGTTAAATAAGGCTGAAAATAGGAGCATCAGCCCACTGGAAGTGAATTAGCGACATGGGCTGTCTTTTCTTTTAATGTCTGTGTTTCTCTTTTTTCCATTTGATGACAATAAAACCACTGATCTTGTTTTGCTTCTTTTTGTAGCTTTTATTGCTTTGTGTCATTTTTTTTAAACAATGAAATTTGTCTAAGATTTGAACATTTTCACCTGATGCTTACCTTTAAGTTAACAAACAAAAAAGGTAGAAGATAAACAACTAATGACTAATAACTGATAAACTGGATTTTCCTATTAAAAAAATGGGGGTGGTTCGTAAACCAAATTATAATAAATACAAAATAATAAAAATGAAACATTGACAGTAGGCAATTTGTAATAAGGTTTCTTTTGAGGTTATGTTTACATCCTACATTAGAAATGGCGTATATACTTGTGTTACTTCATAGTTTTAGAATTTTTTTCCAGGTATATATTAGATCAATATATAGAGCGTAGAGCATCAAATAGGTGTTATAGTTTTATTTCTTATTAGGCTGCTTCTGTACTTATCAACTTTAATCTTTGCGATGTCATTTTAGACAGTCCTGGTTGGCCAACGATTAAAAAAATGTTCCTCTCGCTCGCCGTTCTCCTGCCTGGCGCATCTGACAAGCACGTCCTTTCCACCAATCACAGGAGCCGTTCAGCGTTTATTAGCCAATCGTTGCCGCTAACACCTTTTACATTGACTTCCATATTCGGACCCGCCCCCTCTCTTGTTGAGGTGAAGTGAGAGCGTGTGGCCGTGGTGTGTGTTCTTGCAGAGGAGCCGATTCCAATGGGAGGTTTCCATTGATTTAAGATCTGCCGCTGAATTAAAGTGGACCTATATCACTCACTATGGGGGTAAGCGCTGTAATCCCTAAACCTGAGGAAGATTTAGTTCATTTATGAGCCGTCTCTTCCTCATTTTCATTAGCGTAACGCAAGCCCGTGCTGCGTTTTGGTATGTGATTGGCTACTTCTCGTGACTGGCTTTGCGCTCACCCAATAGGAGAGAGACTTGAGGTAAATCAGACAATGAGCTTTGCGGTTGCTTTGTCAGGCTGCTGGTTATTGGTTGGTCGTCCGATCGTTTCCGCCTACACGGAGGTTGTCGTCCAATCACATCTTCCGCGTGCCGATTCTTTATTGACGTGACTGTTGCCCAGTGAGCGACGCGTTGGTCTCATTGCGATTGGTTCGGTAGACATAATTGGGCAAGTCTCAGCATTGTTTTGTAAAGGACTGAAAATGGCGGCTTTCTTCGGATGTTAAACCTGTTTCATTACGAAAACTGGATTTGAAACCATCGGCTGGTTGTCCCATTGGAGCAGTTGATACGTTTTGAACAACAATATGGAGGCTATCCTTTAATTAAAATTAAGTATAGTACTTAATCTGTGATGTAGTTAGTTGTGTCTGTTTTGATGATCGGAAAACTCAAATTTTTAGTGGTAGGCTGTCTATTTTGCTTAAGTTAATGTTGTGAAGTTGCTGGCCACCGATGTAGATTTTAGACGAACTGAGCAATTTTAAAGCTGGGTTGGTGGAACTACATATATGCGGGCAAACTCTCCGGTGTTTTCTGCCAAACTATGCGGTTAGCGAGGCATTGATCAGTGGGTTCGTGTTTCCACTCCGTTCCCTCCACTGAGAGAGAATGGAGGATTTCCAGCCGCGATACAGCACGAGATTGGTGAGTCAGTGATGTTTACAAGTACAGCGATGGGGTAAAAAATCCAGCAAGTGAATGAAAACCAGGCTGACAAGTTGAAAATTATACAAATACATAATATTTGAAAACAACGTTATTGACCAAAAATTTTAAATAGGGGAAAAAACTATATATATATATATATATATATATATATATATATATATATATATATATATATATATATATATATATATATATATATATATATATATATATATATTGACATATATAAAACATGGAGAAAGATTGTAAAATTGAATAAAAAAATCTACAAACCAAAAACTGTCACATAATGGAAAAAGTATATTTTGAACAGTCATTTTTTATTTCCAACTGTTGTTTTTTGTTATTCTCTCTGCATTATTCGTCAGGTTAGCTTCAATTTAGACTTCTTGTTAAATTAGAAAACCCTATTGACTGGAGACGAGAACTGGACTGATTTCTTACTTTGGGCTTACTTCTGGTTCCAACGAAATGAAGTCCATTCAGTCACCATGTCTTCACACCATGGATGCCGCCATGTTGGAGCCAGACAATATCAGTAAGCAGTGATTGGTCTGAGTCCGTGTTTCTATCACAACCACTCTCGTCGCTAGTGAGCTTGTTGGAAGTCCACACCCATACCGCTTGATAGCCTGCTACACAAAATCTGTTAAACCTTTTGAACGTGAGACCACATCGTTTTATTGAGGAATCTGAATGGTCAGTTACTTTATAACTTGACTAATTTGCTCTGAAGCAGTAATGACTAAGTAACTGCTGTTTATTTCTCAATAGAAGTCTATGGGATTTTGGCTTCTTGGAGCCAGCGCGTGTTTCTTGTTGGAGGGGTCACTTGCTCCAGTTCTCTTATGCAGTCAATGGTTGACCCTAACTTTATATGGGGGTGGGGGTCTGAGCCCTTAGGTTATCGGGGCATGATTGGAATGTGGTGACAGAGCTCATGGTGACACCAACAACAGTGTCGGTCGTTGGCGCTGCCTGTGTCATCCCTCCTCTGATGTACAAAACTCCGGCTGTACGCCACATCAGAAGAGGGAAGACGCAACCAAAATCCCTTAAACTTCTGTTGAAAAATAAACAGCTATTACTCAGTTGTTATAGTTGCCTTTTTTAACATGTTATTGCTAGTCCTGAATTTTTTTTAATGAAATTTGTTCTGTTGTGCAAGTTATCCAAATTATAATTAATAAATGGCAACAGTGGTTTCCATAGAAACAATGACCTAGGCTAATTTGGACAAATCACTGCGTCTTGACGTTGTCCGGTCATTTTCAATGGGTTTCGCCACACTCACACGGTCAAGTTTTCATGTACTTGTATTGGTTTTAATTGGCGATTTCTAAATGAACTGTATTGACATGAGGACACACGTGGCTTTTAAACGGCAAGCATTGGCTTAATTCCGACTCATTCAGTCCTGTTTGAATTTCTTTACCACTTCCTCTATACAGCGGGCGGGAACTCGGCGCCGTTACCATGATGATGGCATTTCAGACGAGGAGATTGATGGAAGGAGAATGTTTGACTTGGAAGAAAAGGTCACCAGTCAGAGGTTTACCTCTGACAAAATTCAACGTTTGGAGGGTAAAGGTAGGCCAACCAATAATAAATTGAAATGCACTGTATTATTCAAGCTTGTTGTTAAATTTGCATATATGCTGTGATGGGTAGATGAGGCCTCGTGAAGCGTTTTGGCACATTGCCCAAACTGTATTGGTACTGTGTGATACTGTGTCACCTACTACTGACTCCTGCTGGACCAAAAACGTCTTTGCAGGCAACCAAGTAAAGAAACTCCACTGATTTACTTATAAAATGTATTCTAAACACAATATTTGTCACTGTAGTTCCTCATTTCCATGTCTCGCTCTGTAATGCCCTATTATTGGGGAGATGCTTTTAAGTTTGACAGTTCTGCTGGACAAATGCCACATTTAACCTGCAAAACTTAAAATGATTCATTTCAAATAAGAGTCTGTTTGAAATTGAATTTTATTCTGCTCGGTCAAGCAGAAACTGAGAAGGGGGGGGGACAAAAAGCCAAAAACACTATTAAAACAATAACAGTAAATAATTCCACAAACCCCATTAAAACACCACATTCAAAACCTTAAGATTCAGTCAAATAAAACGTCAAACACAGGTGGGCGGGGAAACGGGGGGCGCACGAGCGCCAGAAGCATTCAACAGCTGGAAGCTGAGCGCGCATCCGAGGCATCAAATATGGTTTCTTTCCTCCTACTCTAACAAACCGCTGGACTGATTTAGCACCCGAGTGACAGTAATGTAACCAAGAACATCTGGAAATTTTTCAAAATAAAATGTTTTTCAAAATAAAAGATAGCTTAGACTCATATTAAAAAGAAGTAAAACCCGCTAAATTAGCGCGAAAACTGCCCAAATCAAAGTTTCGCCTCAAAATCAAACTCACCCAATTGGGTGGAAAACCGCAGAATCTGGCAGCACTGCTGGTAGACGGGCTTCCTTGTGTGGCTCATATGTGACACACTGACACGGTGGCTGTATTGGTCACGTGACCTTCCCTGAAGCGATACACGCACCGACACAGGTTTTACTTTATGAGCTCGACACGTGAGCCGACGCATCACAAGCGCACACATTTATCTGTCGTTGGACATCTTGGATGCAAAATAAGAACCTACTGTATTATTGTGTGTTCTCTAGATTTTTCTTATGAGTATGTTCAGAGGGAAGGCCTGAGGGACCCCATTGTTTTTGAGAAGCCTGCAGGTTTGGGACTCAGGTATGCTCTGTGTCTTAGTACTCAGTGAAGCACAGCTTCTTTTTTTCTGCCTTGAGTATTTTGCCTCTTATTTGTTCTAAAATGTATCCAGATAGAGCACTAATACATGTTCACTTCCTGTGACTCTTTAGGATGCCAGACCTGGACTTCAGTGTCAACGATGTAAAGCTGTTTGTAGGTACGATAACGGTGGTGGGGAAGGATCTAGCTTAGTCTCTCAGCTCAGTCCCCAACCTTTGCCACAGCACCAACTGGTTTGAATTAAAACTGTACTTTTAAGAAACACGCCCAAAAGGTTTTTGTTGCAATTTAGTCATTTGAGCTTGATTTGCTTTATATATGCCCTCCAATATCAGAGAAATGCCACAAGAAGATGTTAAAAACACCAAAAACATGCTCTTCATTGGACTGGGTCTTTAAGCAGTGGTATGTTGCGTGACAGCTGCATGGAATTTGACATTTTTAGAGGCAAAGATTTCACATGATCCGCTGTCCTGGAACAGCGACAATCATATTTCTTAAACCCATCTCATGACCCAGTACCACATCACCTGCCTTACCCCACTGGTTCGTGGCCCAGAGGTTGGGACTTCTGCCTTAGCTGTAGTAGATAATGGGCAATTCACCCTGAAGCTCTGTGAAATAAGGCTCAGTGGCCTTTTGGTAGAAAGGGGGAAGGGGGAGACTTGGGATTCGGTCTTAGAAACTTTCTGCCTGTGTTCTAGCCACTTTGATGAGCTCAACATTTCTAAATTCCCATCCAAACCATGCAGGGAGCAGACGTATGATTGACGTGATGGATGTGAGCACCCAAAAGGGCACCGAGATGTCCATGGCCCAGTGGACGCGGTATTACGAGACCCCTCCCTCCCAGAGAGAGAAGCTGTATAATGTCATCAGTCTGGAGTTCAGCCACACCAAGCTGGACAGCCTAGTCCAGAGACCTACCACTGTAGGCACTTCACTTGCTTTTCGCTCACAACCAGACGCCTAATCTGGCCTGTTGACAACTTTCCATTCTTCCCTTTTGTGTGTGTGTGTGTGTGTTATTAGGTGGATCTTATTGATTGGGTGGACAATATGTGGCCTCGTCACCTAAAAGAGAGGCAGAGGGATTCGACAAATTCCATCAGTGACATGCAGTATCCCAAAGTTCAAAAGTAAGGTCAAGACTGACTGCCCCTGCATTTTAGAGTTCACGGTTTTCCTGATTTGAACATTCGGTCATGTATACATGCAAAGTGATTGACCAGATGGAGCAAGCAGAGCTGTCTGAGCTAAAGTTTCTCCTGTCTGTGCTCAGGTACTGTCTGATGAGCGTCCAGGGCTGCTACACTGACTTTCACATTGATTTTGGGGGCACTTCAGTCTGGTACCACATATTAAGGGGAAGTAAGGTATGCAGGCTTTCCCCCGAAGGCTCCGACCAGCACTGTGCCAGAGCCTAAACAAACCACTGTGTGTTTTAGGTATTTTGGCTGTTCCCACCCACCCATCCCAACTTGGAGCTGTATGAGAACTGGGTCTTGTCCGGGAAGCAAGGAGACATCTTTTTGGGAGACCGAGCGTCAAATTGTCAGAGGATTGAGCTAAAACAGGGCTGGACCTTCATTATTCCATCAGGTATCACCAAGCCTGAGCGTGTGTGAACACAAGGATCACACAGCAAACACTAATGTCTGCTGCCTTCCTAGGTTGGATTCATGCCGTGTACACTCCTGTGGATTCCATGGTGTTTGGAGGAAACTTTTTGCACAGCTTTAACATACCCATGCAGCTGAACATTTGTAACATCGAGGACAGAACACGGGTAACTCTACAACCAGAAGAGGTCCATAATGGCACAACGTAGTCCTCACTTCTGAAAAATGATACTATGATGACAATAATATTTGATTTCAGAGATGTACTTTATGGGACAAAAAAATGAGAAGAAAAATACCGCAAAATATCCAAATGGGAGTGAGAAGTAAAAGCCTTCTAACCTCCCCCCAGTTCATTTTGTCATCAATAATAACCCCATGAAATGTACTCTCATGAATTATTTTAAGTTTGTGTGTTTTTACAGTGGTGTTTGGCTCTCCTCAGGTTCCAGTCAAGTTCCGCTATCCCTTCTTTTATGAAATGTGCTGGTACGTGTTGGAACGCTATGTCTACTGCCTGACTCGGACTTCCTACCTCACACCTGAGTTTCAGAAATACTCCCTGAGTATTGGTACGTAAACTGCCTAGCCCAGTACCTCTTGATATAAATTTTTCTTTGTTTTCCATTGTCTTGGATGTATCCCCGCTTTCAGTAAAACGGTGGAGCCCCTGGGATTGATTGTCAAATCAATAGGTGATACTTTTTTATGTGTGGTTTGGATCAAATGCATTAGGACTTAAGTTTTTTTGTTGTTGCTGTTTGCAACTTTCTCTTCTGTGCTTAAATACTGACATCTATTCTTTTTTACTGAGCCAGGTTCATAATTGTGACATCAATTTTTAAATATGATTTATCGGTATGAAAGGAACTTTTTATTCATTTTAGTTTGATTTGCTGTTCAGATTCTTCAGTATTTTCTTGGTCCTTTGGCCCTTGTCTTTACTTTTACATTACATTTATCATGATTCTATGCTGCAAATGTAACAGCCAGCTCACTGGGAGCAACAAATGCCTTTGAGAGAACTGTAGCTATTGATGTTTTTGATGGTCTCATGCCATCTGCTGTATCTTCACTTCTGAACTGAATGAGGAATCAGTAGCACTGCAGTTGTTTGTGTTCATTGATGAAAAAGCAATCAGGGTGGTAAGATGAGTCGCACTGTTTCTTGTTAGGCCTTAAGAAGAGCCCATCTGGATCAAGTGAACAGGAGCAAGGTGGCAGCAAGGACCAGGAATCATTGGGACAGCAAACGAACGGCAAAGTTTGCTTGACTCCTTTGGAGCTGGAGGGGTTGTGGAACCTTCTGGGTAAACTAGAGGCACTGCCCTCCAACAAGAAGTGCATTCCAGCTGGAATTCAGAACGCCTCTGCACTTGTTACTCATATCAAGGTGCCCAACCTAATCCGGTGATGGACTGACTTCCCAGCATCCCCTCCTGCATGTTACTATTGTTGCTGCTGCTTCTCTGCAGATGCTGCTAAAGGACCATGCCAGTGATGATCCTAATCTGTCCTACACGGGAAAGCCCATCATCACCTGGCCAAAGAGGGTAAGCTGCCCTGATTTCATCCAGCCATATCATCTTCAATGTAGTAAAGAAAAAGTCTTTTCATGGATTTTTTGTTGAAGTTTTAATTAAGCTTTGCAAATGAACCGGATCCAACAGTTAGTACCTCCTAGTCCATGGTTTAATCTGAGAAGGTTTTGCAAAGATTTCAAAGACATGACTAAGGTCGCCATCTTTACTCCTATTATTCCAACAAATGGTAAAGAATTTAAAAACTGCCAATGAAACTGCAAACTTTTCTACTTCAGTGATTTCAGTGTTAAAGAAATGAGGAGTGGATAGTTTTATAAACAATAATAGGATTTTAAATTTTACAGATATTTGGAGAATGAGACCAAAATCAAATTAAAAACTCTTTATTCCTTGATATCATCAGTGGGAAGACTGAAGTCTTATTGTTCCATCCATATCTATTTAAAGACCCACTTCAATGAAAATTGTGTTGTTTTTTTCTTATAATGGAGGACTTGGATACAGAAAACGTAGCTTAAAATTGCATTTTGGAGTATTTCATGATGCAGATCGTTTTGAATCAGGACCAGATGAAAAAACGTCACTCGAAAAAGATTCTATTTGTTCATGCAAAAAATATGTTGAGCGAGTCATAATCCCTGCTCCGTCCATGGATCCATGAACGTCTTAGTTTTCCTCGTCTGAGCTGGAATCCTGTCCAGAGCAATTTTTTTGGGCTAAGAACAGCATAATCATAATTAAGACAGATAGATAGATAGATAGATAGATAGATAGATAGATAGATAGATAGATAGATATGCCTTTGTTGTCACTGTCTATTGGACAATGAAATTGAAGCTATCACCATCTGCAGTGCAAAGACAAAAACTAACGGAATATGATGTAAAAAATATATGTGCAATAGGTGCAAAGTTTACAAAGAAAGTGTGCAATATGCAAAATATGAAGTGTGCAAATATAAAAATGTCCGTAATTGTGTGCAGAGTGATATCTACATGTCAGCAAGGAGGTAGGAAAGTGTTGACAATTTA
The DNA here is from genome assembly GCA_023969325.1 of Oryzias curvinotus. Lineage (NCBI taxonomy): Eukaryota > Metazoa > Chordata > Actinopteri > Beloniformes > Adrianichthyidae > Oryzias > Oryzias curvinotus. Next base: position 25,237,638 of record CM043706.1, read on the forward strand.
ACACTGGATAAATACTTAAATAAGCAGAAATATAGATATGCATATTTGTACATTGGAATGTGCTGTGGCAGATTTTATCTGTGCATTTTAGAGTTGAGGATGGTTATTGCCTTGATAAAGAAGCTGATTTTCAGTCTGTTCGTTTTGGTTCTGATGCCCCTGTAGCGCCTCCCAGAGGGCAGCCGATCAAACAGGTCTGAGGCAGAGTGTGAGCTGTCCTTGATGATGTTCTGGGCCCTGCTGATGCAGCGTGGGGGTAGATGTTAGTCAGTGGGTTTTTGTTTTTTTTCCTTTTTTTCTTCCAAGATGGCGGCACGCATAGGTGCAGCGCTTCTCGGCGACCCATTCAGTGCTTCCTTTTCTAAAAGACCTCTGGGAATGCTTTTACAGTACATCAAAAGATGATCGGAGTGGGTCTTTAAATGTTGAATAGTAGAAACATAAATGTTAAAACTAATAAAAGTACATTTTCAAAGCCAGCTCAAAACGCAACTTTGGTCCAGACTGTCTTTACACCTGAAATGATTTGGTTTTTCTGTTTTAGATCTCCTACGTTGTTCTTGCCTTTGACATAAAAATGTGTTTGGTGGGTAAATTCAGTGGAAGCTTAAGAGGGATAAAACCAACACATTGTATGTTGTAATATCTTTTATTGGGTGGTGATATCTGACTGGCCTGCTCCCTCCCATTAGCCCTCGTGGTATCAGCCTCCACCTGCTCCCTCTCCGCCTGCTCGGCCAAAACTGGCCTCTACACCCATCATCCAGAGACCGCAGAAGCCTGCATCCTCCATGTCTGTGCTAAGGCGACGCAGAGTCAGGTCTGTTTTTGTGTTCCTGTCCATTTTGTGTAGGAGTTGACTGGCAAACCATCTGTGTGTCTCATGGTGATGTTTGTGGTAACGTGGCGGGCTGCAGGTGTAAGCGCTGTGAGGCCTGTGTGAGACCTGAGTGTGGAGACTGCAACTTCTGCAGAGACATGAAGAAGTTTGGAGGTCCAGGGAAGCTCAAGCAGACCTGTGTGCTGCGCCAGTGTCTGTCTGTAAGTTCACTCTTCTCCTTTGGCTGCAACAAACCAGTATTTTAGCCGTCCGTAGAACTGTTGATTCATTGCTTTGATGAGTTTTTTATTTTTAAAGCATCACCTGCTTTTATCTAAAAATCAATCATTTAGTATAATGAAGGACAAGTCGATTCTAGAGCCATGTGAAGAAGTCCAAAAGCAATAGTCTTGTGCAATGTAATGAGTCAAAAGCAGCTAAATGCTTCTGCAGCAGACTAAGGAGGTTCCTTTCTGACTGTTTACTATGTGCATATAAATCGTGTAATGCTGACTTTTAATGATTTGACCCGGTGCAGCCGGGCCTGCCTTTGTCTGCAGTCTGTGAGATCTGCAAGGAGCCCAACCAGGAAGAAACTGGAGACCCGGCCCTCACTCTGATGGAGTGCTCCAACTGTGCACAGATCGTCCATCCTGCCTGCCTCACGGTATTGGAAATCAACTAAATGGCAGACTCGCAGCCATACTTCAGAGCATCCTTGAGCTACAGAGCAGTTTTAGAGAAACAGCCCTGAACTCTGTTTGACAATGCTCTGCAGGAGATTCCATCTTTAACTTGGAGCGCAGATAATATGTAAGACTTTTTAACATTTAACTAATTGGGTGTGTTTATAGAAACTGTGGAAGGGTCATGGATCCCATGAAGGAAGGTCTGCCAATGACGTCCTGCTATTGCAAAGCCACACAACACAATGTCACAAAGCACAGATTTCTGGAGGATTCCACGGCCCGATGCAGGCGGTTTTCCTTTAATCTCAACATATCTCGACAGAAATCTTTTAAGAAAAATTCTTCTTGTTCTTGGAATATTCTGTCCCAGAGATCAGCAACCTTTATTTTTAAACTGAGACCTGTTTTCTGACTACCTATTATTGCAAATGGCTATTATTTGGATACATACTTTGAAACAGTAAATGAATCAGCAGGAATCCTGTGGGCAGCCACTGAAAGCAGCTTTTCCTTTCTTTGTGAACAGAGCCTCTCCCCTCTTGCTGTCTTCAGGGGGAGTCGTGTCAGAAGTCGATCTATTATTCTCACAAATGTTTGATGAAAACTGCAGCAGAATGCTTTTAATTTTAACTTAACCCCAAACGCTGCTGCTGGTCTCTGTTTTACTTCAATGATTTTGGTTAGTGTTGCCACGACATCATTCCATGGTAGCATTCACAGATCTAGCTTGTGGTTCTCCATATTTAATGAATAGAACATTTTGTTTTCCATTTTATTCTGTATTTTGAAAAGTTTGTGAAAATATATTAGAAACTGGAAGGTGGTCAGTGATGCCATTTGTGTGTCAGTCAAACACAGACCTCCCGTTTTTCTCTTTTCTTCATTCCTGTTCAGCTGTCTAAGCCTCGTCTGTCTTTTCGTGGCAGATTCAGGGAGAAGGAGTGGTGAACAGAGACCTGCCCAGTTGCTGGGAATGTCCAAAGTGTGTCCAGGGGATCACTGAGCAGGAGGTACTGAAACGGAGACCTTGGGGTGTTGAATCAATGTATTTGTTTACATCGGTGAATTGAAACTTACTGCAGTCCATCCCTTCAGAGTCATGAGGTTGCTGGAGCCTATCCCAGCCACTATTGGGCAAAGGCAGGATCCACCCCGCGTGGATCTCAGTTGCAGGCTGACATTCACCATTATTTCCAATATATTCTGACTACGCTGAGCTTTTATCTAAACACCATCTGGACATAAATGACACGTCTCTTCCTCGTTTCGTTTTGTCATTAAGTACAGTAGAGTATTGAGTGATACGTGGTTGTAATGTGAAGTCTACATACAAGACAAACCTCAAAAGGGGTTATTTCTCTGGCTAATAGGGGAGTAACAATTCATTTTAACAAGGATTCCATTTATATCCTAAGTAGTGCTTGACAATCCCATTCATAGTCAATCTGGTTCAATTTGATCCGATCCACTGACCTAAAATGGATTCAGGACATCTTTATCCAAAACTTCATCCAGTGTGACTCAGAGAGAAATACCTGGTACTGAACAGCAGGGGAACTTTTCCAGATTCTTAGTATTTCTCGCAAGATAATCGAGTGTAAATTAAATATGTGTACAAACAAACAAGTAAACAAGAATTAATATCAAATCCATTCACATTTTAGTTTCCTAAAGTTCTGCCCACTGTTGTTTTTCCACATCAAAAGAACCCAAAGTGATCATTCCCTCTGTATGGTCACATGACGGCTAAATTGAAAGTGTTTGCACACACTGAACGACCAGTTCTTGCTGCATCACGTGTGTGTTGTCCACTGTGATGCACTTGGTCGTTTCTATGTTTTAGTAAAGCGTTTTAAATTCTACATTCTGTCTACATTCTTTTGCTTTCAGTTCCATTTAAAAACAGCAAATCGGTCATAATATTGATTATAATCGATTTTATATCATTTTGAAACCGTTTTCTAATGGTACAGGTCCATTTGATTAACTGCTTGCCTCAGACAGATCGACCTGGTTTAATCGTAAGAATAGAAATGTATTTATTGATTAGGTTGATTATTTGTTGCTCCGCTTGTTTCTATGACAACCGCTCTCACCAATAAGGAGTGAGCTCGTTGGAAGGCCACACCCCTACCATTTGAAAGAAGGCTCAGGAGAATGTGCTTGGAACGTTCAACCACATGCTTTGATTCAGCCATCCGATTGGTCAGTTTATAACTTCCAATAACAAAGAAATATCATCAAAAATTAGGATTACCAAGAACACGATAAAAAAGGTATGGGAGCAAAATTGATTGTTCTGACAAATAGAATGAGTAATAGCTGCTTATTTCTCAATGGAAGTCGATGGGATTTGGCAGGTTACTTCCTGTTTGGAACGCCAGGGGGGAGGAGTCAAGTTTCGGTGCAGACATGAATGCACCAAGTTTGCAGTAGAGGAAGATGATGCATAGCTGAATGTGATGACAGATCCAAGAAACTCTCCAAAGGAGTGCATGTGTCTGTGATATCGTGTGATAATCTGAACCTTCCTTTTTTTTGTTTGAAGTCTAAGGAAGAGAGGGGCGATGGCTTTTCAGGGGTGAGTGGGTTTTATTTTCTATCCTCCAACACCTCTTCACTATATCCCTTTGAATATGTAATGGTTCCACATGCGTTCTGTTGTTTTGTTGTCACAGAAGAGGAAAGCTTCGTCCTTGCTGGATGCACGCATGGCCAAGATTTACAGACAGCAACTTCACAGCCGTGACGGCGAAGACTCAGCCAGCGAGGACGAATACGACGGTTCGTACAGACCAACACTTGCAGATTGGGGAGAGTTGTGTTTTCATGTTTGTTGTGACGTCTGCAGCATCTCAGAGGAGGAAGATGGTCCTGTCCACTCATGCTGGGAGCCAGTCGTCCAGACGGGCCTTTGGGGGCTACAAGAGAGGCCTGCTGAGAGGGGCCTCCTCCCACAGAGGCAGCAGAGGGCTGGTCACCGCCGGCTCCAGCAACCTCCTGAAACTCAGGAGGGGGGCGGGGGGGAGGGAGATGGGGCGCAGAGGGAGAGGGGTGAGGCTGCGAGGAGGTTCCAGGATGCAGCGCAGAGGAGATGATTCCGACGAGTCAGAGGAGGATGACGAAGACGACGAGGACGATGATGATGATGAGGAAGAAGAGGAGGAGGAGGAGGAAGAAGAGGAAGACGCTGACAGCGATGAAAACAAAGAACGGGTTCACCGTCATCACAGGAGGCGTCGAAGGACAGACTATGATGAAGATGAAGACGATGACAGTGAGGGACAGGACTTTGACCCGGAGGAGGAAGAAATGGACACGGTGGAAGATGAAGACGGAGAAGAGGAGGGAGATGAAGACCGCTGGGATTCAGACCCAGAACCCCCCGTCCTCCTCGTGTCTGACCTAAACGATGAGCTGCTAAAGGGCTCCTACCTGACTGTCACCCTGCAGCACCCGCACAAGACCAAGAAGCATTCTGGTAAGGCCAGACCCAGACCCGAGCCGTGTTCGATTTACAAAGGAAGCCTGAGCAAAGAGCAGCTACTTTCCAGCTTTGTAGGGCTCCGTTCAAGAGAGTCAAAGTCGAAAAGCACCAGAAATGACCAAACTCATTGGTAGCAAATTAGATTTTGTCTCTTCAAATCATATCAAAACTTTATGTATAAAGCACTTTTCATATAAAAATAAAACACAAAGTGCTTTACATTAAAACACAACAAAATATAAAAACAAGCATGATCATTAAAATAAACAAGCACAAAAATAAAAAAATAGGGCCCCCCCTCCCCGTACCTAGCCCCCACTCCTATCACACCTCCCACCCTCTAACTCACATGTGTCAAACTCGAGGCCTGGGGGCCAAATGTGGCCCGCCATGACATTTTATGTGGCCCGCGAAAGCATAAAAGTTTTTAATTTCTTAAAATAAAAATGATCTTTAGTTGATTACATATTATTGATGAGTAGCTGCTGGAATTTGTCACTGTTTGCAGGTCTCATGTGTGTATAAAGACAATATGTTACACATGTAATACATGTTCTTATAGCTCAGTTTTATATTATTTTTTTATAATTCACTTGGACAATTTGATCCTTCATTAATGGAGTTATGTGGGTTTTAATAAGCGAATTACGTTGGAATTACGTTGATTGTGTTAGCAGTCTGAGTTGTGGTAGTTTAAAGTTATTCCCTATTGCTGGCCACCGTCCAGCTTTTAAAGGGTTAACTAAGCAGGTTTATGCAGGTTGACTTGTCTGTTGTCATGAATTCATCTAGGTTTCCCTCATTACAACTGCCCAAACCATCACAGGAGGTGTTGGAATGAATGAAACGTTTCTGTTTAGGGTCCATTGTTCCGAAGCTGGAAGCAGCTCTGGGGGTCCGGACATCGGCTGGATCCCAGCAGAGCTTCATACAGAGGAAGGCTGCTCTGTCCAAACCACTGCGTCTCCAAGCAGACAGCCCCACCCCAAGAGGGCCCGGCAGGTACACCCCCTCCCACACTTCCATCACTGCCATTTTCATTTAAGAGGATTATAACGTAACACGTTTTAACGCCGCTGCCCTCCATGTCAGATTCGGTAGATTGTGTAAGCGCTTCACTTTTGTAAAAGTGTTGCATATCGGCACAAAGCTGCTCCTCTCCGTTTCAGAATCTGCTGGAATTAAATAAATTGTGTAAATGGTTACAATAGACAAAAGATTGTCAACACTAGAGCTTAAGCTAAAGGGTTAAATCAGTTCATAGTAACACAATGTGTTTAATGTAACGGTAATGGCATTGTCAAACACTATCTAATGAGATGACCCCCTTACTAAAACCCCAGCTGATGTTACTATCAATGCTGCTGGTTCCTGACACGTAGGACGTTTTTAAGAACTGATGGGACGTGAAAGTAGCTTTACAGAGGAAGTCAAGTGGTTGGCCGTTGGTGTGAATACATTTTTTTTTTATGCTGTCATAGTTTTGTCGTTTACAGATATGATGAAGCTAAATTGGGACCAACAGGATCGTTGGTCTTTAGTTATCACGTTGTTCTAAACTGGACTCAGCTCTTGTTCAGTGGAGTGGCTTCTCTGTTGTCACGTGTTGCTTTGCAGGCCCCGTCTACGTGGTCTCCAAAGGGACAAAAGAGTTTGCTCACAGTGGGCCTCTTCTTCAGAGGAGGAGGATGCTCCGGCTCCGCTGGCGCCGTCCGCCCTGTCCTCCCCGTCCCTGTTATCTCTGCCTTCGTTCAAAGACGCCGGCAGTGAGAAGGGAGGCGAGAAGGAGGTTTGGCTGTCGGTGTTTCTGTACCTGAGCAGAGCTGAGCTGCTGGCCTGCATGACTGTCTGCAAGGCCTGGTACAAATGGTACACACTCTGCTCTCACACTCACGTGGATTCAAAGTATTATACCTCGTCTAACGTTTCCTCCTTTGCTGTCTTCTGCAGGACTTGTGACAAACGCCTGTGGAACCACATTGACGTGAGTCGCTGCAGTCCTCTCAGTAACCAGGCCTTGGCAGGCATCGTCAAACGCCAGCCGACTTCTCTGGATCTGTCCTGGACACCTCTGGCCAGGAGGCAGCTGAATTGCTTGCTCACCAGGTTGCCAGGTAGGATCCTGGCTGAGTAGACGAGCGCTCTGCTTCTATGCACGTCCTCACTGGCGCTGTGTTTACCAGGTCTGCGAGAGCTGAGGCTGGCGGGTCTGCCGTGGTCTTGTCTCTCAGCTCTGGTTTCACCCACTCTGCCCCAGCTGAGGCTGCTGGATCTTCGCTGGTGTGAGGGCATCAAAGATTCTCAAGTGAAGGAAATCATCACCCCTCCCGGTTAGTAACGATGCTAATGTCTCAATGGTGAGGTGCATTTCTGGCAAAAGGATTAAAAGTTTCGAGTCTTTTTATAACGGCATATACCATGAAAATCCACCTTTTGAACTTTTAAGTATAAAATAATGTTCATTCCTCACAGAAAACAACCCCAAAGCGGTATTTTGATCCGTTCACGCATTTCTGAGCTTTCCTCTAAAAACCTGCCCTCTGAGCCCCTCCCAATCCACAAAAACCAGCGGGTTTTCACATTCATACATATGAAAGTGAGAAAAAGCCCCCTCCAGGAAGGTTCTACGCCACCAGCCCCGCCCCCAGGCTAACACACCCACTTTCTCCATGGTCTTGTGTAAGTCTCCACAGGATGCACATCCCATCTTTGCAAAAGTTCAGCTGTTGCTGACGTCATGAAACGGGCGACACCCACACGGAGCGAGAGGCGGGGCCTCAGAGAAGGAGTCATATTAGACGACAGCGGTTCAGGCGGTTGAGCAGTTCTCCCAATGATCGAAGGGTCTGCGGTTCTGTCAGTCTGCCCCGGGGGCAGCTGTGGCTACATCAGTAGCATCACCAAGTGTGAATGAATAATGGACACATTGTAAGCGCTTCAAGTGTCTGGAAAAGTGCAGATAAATCTAATCTAATCTATTACTATTATTATTATATTACTCCCTAGTAGGTAAATGAGCTACAAAAATAACTCTTATTTCATTCAAAAACTTTTTTTTTTCTTTTTTTTTAGTGTGCCTAATTTATTACTCAGTTACTCTGAAAGATTTAAGAGAGCCTTTAAACACTAGGACGTTTTATGTTTTAGTGGTTTGTGGAAATTGTGATTCTAAAGTTACACACCGGGCACTTGTCCTTCTAGATCAATGTTTTTCAACCTTTTGTGAGCCAAGGCACACTTTATTCTTGACAAAAATCCTGCGGCACACCAGCATCCAACCCCCTACAGGTGGAAGACAGTTGGTGGGAAATGTCAAAGCAGTTTGAATCCTGCTTTCACAGCTCTATTCTGATTTATGAAGAACTTGGTGTCAGGCTGGACACAAACCACAATTATTCATTTCTCTCAAAGGGTTGGAACTTCGGTGAATTAAAAGGGACGGCATCCATGTCACGTCCAAATCCCAGTCCCTGATTGGTCAAAGTGGGACCTGCTTTAACCTGCAACGCGTGTTCAATGGCTGCATGTTTTTGAGCCGCAGAAAGTTTTGACGGAGGGCCGTCATTTGACCTGTTGGACATTTCTGTGCAGGTCTTGAGTCGTCCCGGAGCAGGCTGAGGAACATTGAGACGCTGCGTCTATCCGGCCTGGATATCAGCGAGTCCACACTCAGGTTGCTGCAGCGCCACATGCCTCAGCTCCAAAGGCTGGACCTGGCCCACTGCAAGGACATAACCGACTCCTGCATCACCATGCTGGCAGCTGCTGGCAGCCACAGTCGCCATAATCTCACTGAACTCACGCTGGCAGGTGATCATGGCTGCTTGCTTTCCCTTTGTGTCTGAGTCAACATTCACACACTGGAGTTTGTGTCCTTAGAAAGTCAACTTTCTGGAGCTCTTGTTCAGACTTCTGAGTCTTTGTTGGTTTTCCAATAAGCGATGTGCATTGAGAGTACCGTGGAAAAAAAACACCTCACAGTGAACATCGGAAAAAGTAGAGATCATAAAAAACGTTTGAAAATGTGTTCTGATGAGGAGGTGCGGTCATTGGGACGATCTTAGATGACCCCACCCTTACATTGACGTGTTCTCCCTACCATGACAAAGGTGGATAAAAGTGGACAAATTTCATGTAATCCATTGAACCAGTGAAGATCACAAATCATTAAATAAAAGGTTCAGCGCACTGTCTAGTGGGTCTAGATGACCCAACTCCCAACGGTAAAGTGCCTAGGATAGCACAAGGGTTAAAAGTGCTCTTGGAGCACATTCCCTCAGACTGCTTAGATCTGCCAAAGGGCTGGTTTCCTTCGTTTAGCACGTGTGAACTGAATAAGCAAACCCTGTTGCTCCTTTAGTGTGAGAGTTTCAGTTTACTTGTGAATGTAACAAAAATGATACAAGCACCGTGTCACCAAGTACCGACAACACAAAAGTGGACAAGCGGAACTCTTAAAGAAATTAAAAATGTCCAAGAGGAAATAAGTTTGGAAATATTGCTTTCCAGTGAGCAGAGTTGGGATCTGCTTTTGTCTTTGCTGGCAGTTCAGTCTACTTAACTCTTTAACGCTACAAATGTCACAACACACACTCTTTGGCATACCGTAACTCTTTCACATGATCAGCTGGTTCTGATGCAGAGAAAAGCAGCTTTTCATATATTTTTCTTTTTGCACTTTCATATCTTTATTCTAGGGTTATCTGGATAATTGTTGTGCTAGTATACAGTACGGCTTCCTCCCACCATCCAAAAAACATGCTTCATAGGTTAATTGGCAATTCTAAATTGTCCATAGGTGTGAGTGTGAGAGTGAATGGCTGTGTGATTGAGGACATTCTACCCTGCGACAGACTGGCGACCTGTCCAGGTTGTCCCCTGCCTTTGCTCACAAGTGGACGGGATAGGCTCCAGCAGCCCCGTGACGCCGAAAGGGAAAAAACGGCTAAGAAAATGAATGAAAAAAAATGAATGAATGAGTATGCAGTAACTAGACATTTAGTTGATTCTTATTTATGTTTCATGAAGCTAAATGAACAGATTTGTTGCGGTAGTGAATTGTGCAGCTATTCAGTCTATTATTATGATTTGCTCTTTTTGATGAAATGTTCCTGTATTTTGTTAAATAAATGCTCCCAAAAGTAATGACTGGAACAAGAATGATCTCTGCTTGTTCCACTGGAACACACTGAAGAGGCTGAATATAGAGGTGACAGTGATCAGAAGACAGTAAGAGGCTAACGTGACCCTTGTTTTGGTGTGCAGGTTGTAACCAGCTGACAGACAGCTGTCTGTCTTCTCTGAAGCGACTCTCCTCCCTCACGCTGCTAGACCTCCGGGGCTGTCAGGGTGTGAGCAGGCGTGCCTGTGACGTCTTCATCTCTGACCTGTCTCACATTGCCCTGTACTGCATGATGGAAGAGAAGCTCATTCAGCGCCTGGACTGACAGCAGTTGAGGCAACAACTGCTCAGATGTCTCCTTGGAGTGCTCGGGATGTTCGGTCGAGCACCTCTGGAGGAAAGCAGATGGAATTGATTTTCCTGCACCTGAACAGAAGTTGCTATGTCATGTTGTGTTTTGGATCTTGGATCTATGGTGAAGAAATAAAAGTATTTGTATGACATCTGGTTCCTGTTTGTGTAGCTCTACTCAAAAGTCTGAGTTTTGGTCCATCCGTTATTAACAGATAGCCAAATACATTTGTGAACATAGTTCATCTCCACCACACTACCTTTGTAGACAAAAAACTGAGTATTCATAATTGCTGTTGGAGTTCTCTCCATGATCACATGGGTCACTTTTTGCGTCATCACCATTGACTGTATGAGAACTGGAACGAGCGAGTGTGACCTGTAGACGTCACCTATAAAAAATGGCTTTCTTTTGGCTCCAAAAGTCAATTGTTGCAATGTTTTGTAATATGGACGCCACCGCGTGAGAGCCAGACGTCAGTAAGCAAAAATGTCACACATCCAGATGCAACCTCTTTGAAATAACAATGTGTAGAATTTTTAAACTTCTAACTTCCAGTTCCTTGTGCAGACAGAGTCCACAGCCTTTTGACAGAACTTCAACCATGGATTTAACCCTTTTGCTATCTTAGATGACCCCACCCTTACATAGACGTGTTCTCCCTACCATGACAAAGGTGGAAAATTTTCATGTAATCCATTGAACCAGTGAAAATCACAAATCATTGGAAAAAAAAAAAGGTTCAGAGCTCTGTCTAGTGGGTCTAGATGACCCAACTCCCAACGATAAAGTGCCTAGGATAGCACAAGGGTTACGCTCTGATTCCCAGAATAAGCTGCATTACCACTGCATTGACAAGCCAGTGCGTTCAATGCATAGCATATCTCTGGATTTGATTTTAGTTAAGTTTTTCTCAAATGCTAAAACACAACAGCCAATCCCCTAAACCAAATGACCAGTTGTCAAAACACATTTCCTAAATCTAGCCATCATTTTCCTCTGCCATAAACACATTTCACACAAAGACACAAAGCACAATCCTCCAATGTCATAAATCTTAACCCATTTTTCTTTACTAAAACACAAGTTGCAAAAGAACTCTGCTCATATTCTCAAAAGAAAAGCTCGTGATGCAAAATACTTGCCACACTCGAATCAAAATTTGAAGACACTTGTTGCTAATGCTGTGACCACATGAACGCAAGTTCAGAGAGCACAGTTTGATGAAGATTTCAAACAAACACAAAGGATGAAGGCAGATTCAGTGGAAGAGGAATTCCAGTCAAAGGAGGGAGAAGAGCTGGCCATGGAAGAAGAGGAGTTCAAATCAGAGGAGGAAGAGAAGGCCAACAAGGGAGAGGAGGAAGTCCAGGAGGGAGAGAGAGACAACCTTGAAAGTAGTCTATTGGTTTCTAATCAGTTGTTACTGTATTGGTAAACATGTCAATTGACAACACGTTTCTTTCTTTGCCACATAGAGGTGGGAGGGTTGCCATATTTACAGCGGCACAAGAAACCCGCATTGTGGATATGGTTTGTGAGAACAACCTCATCAACTCCGGGAGATCAGACACAAAGTCATTGCCGATTAATGTCAACTTTCAGAACATTGATGAAGTCAGCTTGGCCACAATAGACAGAGTTCCCCGGCGCCAAAAGATGCAGATGAGACAGGTCTATATTGTTCCCTTTGAGCACACTAAGACCTTTGTTACAAGTATGTGCAAGTAAGTATACATCCATGTCCAAAGTACAGTTAGTGGAGACATTGTGTTGCTCAGTGGCCTACATTACTTCTGGACAACACCTAATTGACCGTTGTTCTAAACACCTGTGCACTTTCACATTTTCACAGAGGATATTGCAGTTGGACGCGATGGCCAGACTTCATGAGAACCTCTTCCTGGATCAGGCTGGCTTCAACCTGCAGAAACGAAGGCAAAGAGGCCGTGATATCATTGGCCAATGGGGGGGTAATATTACTCTTTGTGCGGCCATGGGTTTGGAGGGGCTTGTCCACCGGCATGCTGTCCTTGGGTCTTACAACAACAAACGTCTCCTCACCTTTCTAGAGGACCTAACAGACATTCTCCTTGACCGCCAACAACACCGTCCTGGGCCATCACATCACATTTATGTGATCATTTGGGTCAATGTAGCCTTCCACAGAACAAACCAAATCAGACAGTGGTTCACCACCAACAGTAACCACTTTTTAAACGTCTGTCTGCCACCCTACTCCCCTTTCATGAACCCTATAGTTCTTCTCATCTTGGAGACGGAAGGTTCATGACCGACACCCACACACTAGAAAGAACCTCCTAAGGGCAATGGAGCTGGCCTGTGCTGACATCCCAGTGGAGGCCTTCCAAGGATGGATTCATCATTCCAGGGCGTTTTTCCCGCAGTACCTGGCCAGAGACAATATAGCCTGAGATGTGGAAGAGGTGATGTAGCCCGATGCAACTCAGCGACATGATGCTGTACAGTGATTGTGGTGTGAATACTGTAAAGTAAATAAAATAACTTCACACTCATGTTTTCAAGAGTACTGTTGTGTGCAGTAGATTCTGTTTTTGTATTGAGTTGTCTTACAGTAGTTTGCATGCAGAATTTAGATTTATACTTTTCATATGAAACACACAAATCTAAATGCCTAATCCTCTGCAGAGATCTAAGAACATCCATTACTGTAAAGTTTCTAAAAAAATATGCATTGGCAGTTGTGAAAAATGAAACCTTCTCACAAATTGATCATAGTGTTTGTTTAGTTTTGAAAGCTTCGAGCTGCTCTCTTGCTGTGAAAGTTTGAGTTTTGAAGTGATTGGTTGTGTTAATGTAGCTTTAGAAAAGGGTGTTGTGTTTAGACATTGGGGAACATGGAGGACACGTTTGTGAAATGTTTTTTAGCATTTGAGGAAAAACTAAAAGGAAAATTAAAGGAATAGCTAAGAACATAAAATGTCGGTCAAATGTAAACAACCTGCTGCAGGTAGAGCCACTTCCTGAGTTCAAGGTTTGTCAAAGGAGAACATTAATTTTGGGGATTTGACGGCACCTCTGATTTGTGTTGCATGACAAACAGGGAACCCACAAGGCTTCAGTTGATGGATCCTTTACTCTCTCTGTAGAAAAACACAGAGGGCTCAAAGCGAGACAATAAAAACAGACAGGAGTTGAGCTGAAACATAGTGAGAGGAAGACGAGGGGCATCCACTCCTTCTGCTAACGGAGTCTTTGTCAGCACATCTCATCAGATACAAAAACATGAAAACCTCTGATGGTTTCTGAGCTCAGGGGGGAATTTGTGATGACTAACACCCAACAAAATTAGAAAAGAAAGGTTTTATTGTTTCCATCTCTGAATTTTGAGTCAGGAAAGAACACTCGACAGTCCCACAGACCAGAGGTTTGGTCTGGATGCTGGCTCAGTTTTCAGTTTAGTAGCTCTTGGTGTTCTCGTACGATTCAGGGAATGGCAAACTGACATGTCCACTTCCAACCACCAGGGGCAGGATGCCGGCGTTAGGTACAACATTCCACGACAATGTCAGGGTAATGTTTTTGTTGGATCTGAAAGCAGAACAGATGAGAAACCAGCACACAATTAACAACATCAAGAGACTGGAGAACCTGAAAACATCTACCGAAGAACCAGGAATTTCATGTACCTGCTCCATTATATTCTGCAGCAAATAAGGAGACTTTGACTTGAAGCACATTGAAGACAAGGTCTTAAAACTGAACTTGAGCTATGGAACATGGCTACTTTGACAACAATGCTCATTTCTTGTCTAAGCTCTTTTTCAAACAGCAATTTGTTGTCTCCTTCTGAGTTTCAACTATTTGAATAAAAAAATACTTAATATACATTCACCAACGACTTTCTTAAGCACACCTTTCCAACTTCTTGTTGACGCAAATTTCTAATCAGCCAATCACATGGCAGCAACTAAATGCATTTAGGCATGTAGGCGTGGTCAAGACGATCGCCTGCAGTTCAAACTGAGCATCAGAATGGGAAAGAAAGGTGATTGAAGTGACTGAATGTGGCATAGTTGTTGGTGCCAGACGTGCTGGTCTCAGGATTTCAGAAACTGCTGATCTACTGGGATTCTCACCCACAAGCATCTCTATGGTTTACAGAGAATGGTCCAATACTGAGAAAAGTATCCAGTGAGCGGCAGCTCTGTGGGTGGAAATGCCTTGTTGATGTCAGAGGTCACAGTGGTTCCAGCTGGTAGAAAGGCAACAGAAACTCAAAGAACCACTGGGTACGACCGAGATTTGGAGAAGAGCATCTCTGAATTAGGCCTTGGCGATGAATCGATTGAATGAATTAATTCGAATATTTTGTTATGGGGGATTTCAAAAATAACTAAATCGAGTTTTTGTGCAATGGTGCATTTTTGGCTCCCCAGAGCTTCCGTAGCGTTAGTTCCACACGGCGGTATGGCACGCGACAAACAACAACATCATGGCACACACGAAACAGCAAGCAACAGCATGGCTACCGGTGAGAGTAGGAAGTTTGTTCCCAAATCATCTGTTGTTTGGAACTGGTCTGGGTTTGCTGCCACAGACGTGGACTAAGAGACCCCCACCCCCCCACCCCCACGCTGCAACATTTACATAAGAAAAATCTTATACTTAACTTTGATTCCAAGAGTGTGTTCATTTATTTATTATTCATCCCCGAAATGGGGGTTACATTTGTCTTGTGTTTGATTATATTAAAGCAAAATTTGCTTTAAGTTGTCTGCCATTTGTATTTATTGCTTTCCTTAAGTGTGTGGGGGGGGGGTCCAGGAAAAAAAAAAAATCGGAAATCGAATTAAAATTAGGCCACATCGCCCAGCCCTACTCTGAATGTACAACATGTCTAACCTTGATGCAGATGGGCTACGGCAGCAGAAGAAAACACTGGATGGGATAGCAGGATGAGGCGGCCTGTCATTAAGCTGGAAGCCTCTCAGACTGGTTTCTTGAACATGACAGTAAGTTCTCTGGACTCAAATGGCCTCCACAGTCTCCAGATCTCAACTCAATAGAACACTTGGGATGTGGTGGAACAGGAGATTGACATCATAGATGTGCAGTCAACAAATCTGCAGCAACCGTGAAACTGTCATGTCCATATGGACTAAACTCTGAGGAATATTTCAAGTACCTTGTTGAAACTCTGCTACCAAGGATTAAGGCAGTTCTGATGGCAAAGAGGGGGTCCAACCCAGTACTAGCAAAGTGTACCTCATAAAGTGGCCGGAGAGCTTATAAATAAATGCAATCAACCGTGTTACAAGCAAAGAACTCTGATCAACTAACCTGAGTCCATTTCCATCATCAAAGAAGAAATATTTGGACTTCATGTCTTTGAGGTTCAGCTTGGCATTGTCTCCTCGAATAAGGATCTTGTCCCAAAGGACCACTTGATTTAGAGACTAAAAGACACGTAAACAAAACAGTCATAAGTTATTCAGACAAGGATCATTTTCCAATCTGCAGGAGAGACGTTGCAGTGAGGACTGCAGTACTTGAAGAACACATTCAAAACAACACAGGTATGACTGTGATGCATTTTCAAGGATGCATATTGTTCATCATTGCCGTTTATCCAAAGCCTTCTGCATCTTCAGTTTACAACATTTATCTTCAAACTGTTATTTACCATCATCTTTTTGAAGCTGTTCTACAACATTACAGAAACTGTTTCTTTGTTACTGCAAAGCAAGAATATTCAGTGTTTGCTCTGCATTATGAGTGTGTGTGTGTGTGTGTGTGTTTGCATGCATGCAACTTACATTGGCTTTGGTAGCGTATTCAGCTGACAGATAAATGAACAGCTGCTTCACGTTCCAGTCAAAAATGGGTTGCAGATGTGGCTGGAGTTAAAGAAAACGTGATTTGTAGAGTCAACCTAAAGCTGGGGGCTGGTCAGAAGTAATGCCGGAGGATCTCGCAGACATTCTTCTCTTACTGTTAGTAAATTCACCCTTTAGTTTGACTCTTGCATAGCAGCTATGACATTCTGAACTGAATTTGTGGACGGTGGAGCATCACTAAAAAGGATATCAGCTGAGAGGTCGAAAGTCACAAAGCCCAGGTCGCTCCGTTCTCTAGGTCCAGTAAAATCATCAACGTTCTTCCTGTTGAAGGACACAGACATGAACACTGAGCTTCTGTCTCCACTAACTGAAACTCAAAAATAACTTTGAATATCAGGAATGTTTGTCTGTGGATACAGTTCTTGTTGGGACAACCAACAGGTTTGATCTAAGTTTTTTTTCAGAAAAAAACATTAGCTCTGTTAAACAGACAACAACTATAGTAGTTGTCTACTCAACAGATCAACCCAAAGGTGCTGGCAGCAGTAAAATTATGAAGGATATAAACAGTTTTTAAAAATCCTTGTAGGAACTGTCATGCTGATACATGCACTATTATAGGTTGCTGACCCAAATGAGTACTGCAGGCGTTTGGATTGTCCGGGCTCCTTCTAGAATGGAGCTGCCAGATATGAAGTGGGTATCATGAACACAGAACATACGATTATTGTGCGTGTCGTAAGTGTAACGTGAAGTGTCTGTAAGGCAGTACATCCATGACGTAAGGGTGTTCCTGTCATACGGTTTCCTTATGCCACACTCTATAGTGAAGTGCGAGTACTGGACCCTTAATCACCACACACACACACACACACACACACACACACACACACACACACACACACACACGGGGTGCAGGTGATACTAAAGTGTCGGTAGAACGGCCGTAGAACACCCACGCAAACTATGCGACGATTGTCTAGTATTCTCATTCTTAAAGATGCGTCCACACTAGGCCTGCACAATATATCGCAAATTTATCTTTCTCGCAATATCAAGCTGTGCAATATGCAGATCGCAAAAGACGGCGAAAATCACAATAAATGGTTACATTAAATATGCTAAAACAATCTTATAGCAGCTTGAAGTATTTAACGAAACAAACAAATCCCTTTATGTATTCGACCAATCAAATGGACTCCTTTACATCATAGACCAATCGGATGGAGCCCTTTGATGTTAGATGTTCGTCTCCTATGTAGATGTGCGTCATTTGGAATGTAATTTTTAAACTGTTACAGTGAAATGGAAATGATGTTTTTGGTTGTTTAGCTATATGTTCATATACCGCAAGTTATATCGTCATCACAATATTAATATCTTATATCGCAAGTTTCCCTCATATCGTGCAGCCCTCGTCCACACCACATGAATGTGCGCGTCAGGAGCATCAGGGTACAGATGCGATTAGTGGTCCTGTGGCGTAATCTAAGCATTGGGCGCAATGGCATGGCAGCAGTGCATTTTGGGTCAAAAGCAAATTTGAAATCACTTTCAGTATGTGAGCATATCCCAACAGACAGGCAGCGTGTAACGAGCACAAAGGAATGACTTCAACAACACAAACAGGCTCCTTGAACAGTCTGTAGGATTTTTTTTGTTTAATAAATGAAAAACCCTGTATAACACGCCTACTTCACCCTTTCTTACGCTTGGGTGTTGTATAAGTGTTCACTACGACGTGTCACCACAGCATGTCCATAGAATATAATGTGCATGGACATTTCGGCTCTACAGTTTAAGAGAACGACCTATGACGTTGCTGTTTCAGGTGGGCCACCTGCGTGTCCTGTACGGGTTTGCCCACAGACACACCATTTCCACCCATAGGGGCAGTTATGAAGAAGGCTTGACACCAACAGCAGCATATGGAATCCTAAACAACATTAGACCATCCAGGCAAACATCACAGCTGTTACACGTGCTTGTATCCTCACTGTAGATCATTCCATAGAATGTCTGTATGGTTATACCCTTACAGGACACCGTAGAAAAGGAGGTTTTTGGCTGTCAGAGCGAGCTGAACGCTCTGATGTGTGTTAACCCTAAAGGCAGTTCAAGCTCATCTGGTGTGATCCTTGACTCACACAAACATATCCAGATTTGAAAGAAATCTACACACACACACACACACACACACACACACACACACACACACACACACATCTTCTACTCTGTTTTTTGTTTAAGCCCCAGTTGACAACTGAGACTCAGAAACACAACCGAGGCTGTAGCTTGAACCCTGGGCGTCAGTGACCGAACACTGAAGATGTAGACAGCTCAGCGGAAGTATACGTTTTACAGAAAAAGCTGCGGTTCGGTGCACAGCTCAGTCAGAAGGCCCCAAACACGTGAAGGTGTTTCAGTCCAACAATTGCAACCAGAATCCGGCCAGTACCCAAAGTTACACGCGAGCTCTGTGAATTTCTACTGCCAGGCAGCGCATAAAGACAAAGCCGCTTCTACGACACCCAACATTAAGAGGAAACAGAAGATGCGCTACGCTTTCCACTTCCGGCAGGCGACGCGCCGAAAAGCCAGGAGCTCTACATTTTGGTCCGTCTGCATTAGCCCGTGTTACGTGTTCCTGGAGGGCGCCACGCGCCTTTAGGTGAGTGTTTTTGAATGACGGTGCACTCACAGCAGGACTCTGGACACACGGATGTCCACCGGGACCCTCCGATCCTTGAAGGCGGTGGTGATGAAGCAACCGAAGGTGAGCACCGCCATGACGCTCAGGGAGAAGGCGAACAGCGAGTTGGCTCTGGACAAAACCGTATTCATCTCTGTAACCTCCGAAAACCGAACCTAAGCACTCCGCTAGCAGCAACAGCTTGCAAATGAATCGAAAACCCAAGCTGATCCAATCACTCAAGTGCTTCCTGTCGGGTTTTTCAAAGTAAAAGCCTACTAGAGGTTGACGCAAATCTGACACAAATGGTTTGACACATAACTTCAGTATTGTGAGAGAAAAAAACTAACGTAAATATTTAATAACAATAGTAAAAAATGCTATTGAAGTCTGATTGTAGTGATTCAATGGTTTAAACAGGCACGTAAAGTGTTGTTGTTTTACTAAATGCATCATATAAACTACTTGATGGGTGACCTGATAGCTAAAATAGCTCAACTATTGTAGGCAACATCTGGCTTTTGGCCGAAAACATCAGTGGCACTAAATGCTTGACCGGGTCTTCAGTTTTCATAGATCTTTAAGGGTCCAGTATTGTAGTCAGGGTGAAAAACAGTTTTACAGTAAGTCTCCCAAAATTAAAATATAAAAGAAATGTTGTCAGTTTTTTGTACCTCATTGTTTGCTGGAAGGTATGAATGTATGAAAGTTTATTTTAGGTCTTAACTTACTGTGGTTATTACTTCCGTTTCTGACATGTCGGGAACTTGACTATTTGAAACGGATATTTGGCGATGAGTTTGCGGAAGTGATCCCTTTTGGGTTTTTTTTGGTTTTTGTTCATAACTTTATTTAAAGATCATGATCTGTGGGAGACGGAGTTTTAGGGCCACGGTGAGGGGAAAAAAAAATTTTTTTCCCCTCACCGTGGCCCTAAAACTCTGTCGTAATATATAGTGAAATGTTCAGTACAGTGAATTTTATCTGGGAAGTTATAAATGAAATGCCATGGAAAGAAATGAGTTTAAATAGTGGACATACACAAAAACGCATACATGTTATAATAGAAAAAAATGCTATACTTATTTTTGCCTATTATCTCATATCATTATAATTTTAGGAGGGAGGCTTAAGATGACATTAGGTAGCTGTGAACCCTAAGCCTAAATTGGAATTCTGAGTTTTCGGTTTCATAAATGCTCATCAGAGTGATCTTAGCCCACTTCATTATCATTCAGCTGCTCCCTTTAAAGTAGAGTAGAGTCCTAAACTGTTTATAATTAAATAAATAAATATGACCTCATGCAAATACGCAATCAACCAATAAATCTCTCATAAATATATAAAAAGATCATGACATTGTGAAAAACCTTTGCACTGTATTATCAAATATATTTAATTTTGCTTTAAAAACTTGGTCATTATTTTACAACAGCATTTTAAAAAATCCTTTTTTATCATGTGGAATATATCCCACCCACTTTCTTTGATTGACAGATAGACTCAGTCTGCTGAAAAAGCTCTTCATGAAATAAATAAGTCATTCTGAAAAACAGCAACGTGAAATAAAAACAAAGATACTTTGGGAAATATTGATTTTGAAATCCGAGTTTCTAAAAAAAGACATAGACTTATAATAATATTCAACATGATTAGAAATTAGTATTTTAAAATAATGTTTTAAAATAATTTACAGGTTTTTAAAGCAAAAATGAAATATATTGAATAATATAATGGCTAATTTAAAATCAGTGTGTAGGTTTTTCACAATTTCATGATCTTTTTATATATTTATGAGAGATTTATTGGTTGATTGTGTATTTGCATGAGATCATATTCATTTATTTAATCATGAACAGTTTAGGATTCCATTTTAAGGGGCCACTCAAATAAAAATAGTGTTTTTAACTTTTTTTGTCAGCATTTTACTTAATATGGACTAAATATATTAAGAAAATTAACACTAAAACGGATGTCTGAGTTTTTCTTTACTCGAATCATTGTGAATCAAAAATACTGTTGGAAAAAACTTGAAGCAGTGATGTAGAAGCTGTACGGCAAGCTTTTGTTAGGTTGGGAGTGTGAAGGGTTGTAAGTTAGCAGGAGAGCACGTAAACAGATGAGGGCTTAGTCCAAACCAACAGTCCACAACTCAGAGGTGAATTTCTAAAGAACACAAACATTGCCCTTTAAACAATAGGGAAATTAAGTAAACTACTCCAGCTCATGATGCAAAAGTCGATTCTAAAAACAGCTTTTAAAAACCGCTTGGAAGCAGAATATATTTACTGACATTACTGGAAAACCAGTGTGTCTCATTTGTGGAGTGAATGTGGCTGTAATTAAAGCATATAATCAAAGACAACTGCGATCATGACAGCTGGCGACCTGTTCAGGACGTCCCCTGCCTTCGCCCATGAGTGGCCGGGATAGGCTCCGGCAGCCCTGTGACCCCGAAAGGGACAAAAGGGGCTTAGAAGATGAATGAATGAATCTGAGACAGCACTATGAGACAAACATCAAATACACACTTTGCTGAGAAGCTGAGCACACTGAGTTTCAACGATGCTTTGGCAACTTTGAAGAACAAAAAAAAAAAAAAAATTTTTTGTTGTTGCTTCGTAACCCGTTTGCCATCGATGTGGAAACTGGTCCTGTGCAGATTCAGATGGAGCTGATTGAGCTGCAGTGCTGTGGCACACTGAAGGCAAAGTACGACACTGCAGAACCGCACAGATTATTCACTCCAGATCCAGAAATGCCCCAGCTCCGTCTTGATCCATGTGCATGTTTGGTCGCACATTTCTGTGTGAGAAGCTCTTCCAAGTGATGAAGACTAACAAAACAGCTGACAGGTGTCATCTCACTGATGAGCACCTGCAGTCCATCCTGACAATCTCCACAACAGGACCTCGCATCAAACACAGACCAAATAATGCCAGGCGTCCAGCTCTGATAAAACGAGACAATGGAAAAGAAAACAGAATTTAATTTGTTATTGCTGAAAAGCACAAATGTGATTCATATTTCCAGGTTTGTTTTGTTTTGTTATGCACCATATTTGTATTTTGAATTTGTGTAGATTTGACAGGACATTTTTTTTCATGGAGAGCAAAATCTTTTTGTATATTTAAAATTTAAGTTTATTGTCTTTCACAAAATGACGTAAAAGTAAAGATACAGGCAATGTTTTTTTCTTTTAATGTTTACTTTATTTCTAAGTTGTATAATTTTGACAGGATATATTTTTATGGAGAAAAAATGTAAGTTATTTCAGGTTTAACATTGACATTACCAAAGTTACCAAACTCAGTGTGCTCAGCTTCTCAGCATGGCGTCATGTTTAATTATATGCTTTAATTACAGCCACATTCGTTCCACAAATGAGACAAACTGGTTTACCAGTAATGTCAATAAATATTTATTCTTCCTCCAATTGGTTTTTAGAATCAACTTTCTGTCTTCTGCATCGTGAGGGCTAGCGGAAGTGTTCAGGTGCTTTATGGGAACTGTAGTGATGGTGATGCCACCATTTTATTTCGTCAGTCAACTGAAGTTCTGGGTCATTAATAACAAATAAAATTATCTTGCAGGCCGTATTCCTGACCTTATTGCTTTTCAGAGCTTGTCATAGTCTAACAAGTGTCAATATATTTACAAGTCTTATGGTAAGTCTTATCCTAATGCTGGACTTTATCTGTTCAACTTCCAGTTCTCAGGATGGTGATCCAGATCAGGTGGAACAATTTTTTATCTTGTGCAGTTTGCCACTCGGGGAAATTGGTAAAGTCTACACAGACTTTAGTGCAAGTCTGTGTAGTAAAAGCACATTTAATGTCACAAAAAACAAAACAAGTAAAACTGGTTAACAAATGTACAACATGTGCATGTCAGAATATTTAGCATTCTTCTGTTTTCTCAACCTTTTCTGAAGTTCTTCTCCAGCAAGCTGCTGAGAGCCTCCGTATTAAGAAACAAGTGTCCATAAAAGCTATATTCACACGGAACGCGATTAGCGTGTCAGGAGTTCATTTCTAATGTTAAGTCAATGTACAGACGCAATCAGAGGTCCTGCAGTGCAATTTGAGCATCAGGCATGGCTTGCTTTGGTGCCATGTTGAGGGAATCAGTGAGGGGAGTCCAAAACCAACAGGGAGCATTCCATTCCTGAACTTCATAATGTTTTTTTTTTTCTATTGAGACAATAATAAAAACAAGATTCTCTAATTAAATTCTTGTTTTTCTTTTTTTTTCCCGCCCTCAGACTATTGCCGAACAGCAATTCATCAAACTGGGTAAAAGACGGAAGTACCACTGAAAGCAGCCGTCAATCAGATGCAGCTCCTGGATACTGGGAGAGACTGAATGACCTCATGAATCCAGGAATGGAGACGTGATTACAGATGCTTTTGAAAATAAAAATACCTGAACTCCCAACATAATGTGTGTCTTCTATGCATTGTATATGAGGAACACAGTCAAAGCTTCCATGTAGTGATGAGGCTAAAAACTTAAAGCAGTAGCTCCTCCCACACGGGCCTGGAACTTCTAGTTTATGAGAAACATTTCTGTTCAAGTGTGAAACAGCAAATTTGACAGGCGTCAAAAGAGAAGCGTCTGATGCGAGTTTGATGCATGAATTGCATTGGATGGGAATACAACTTGAGAACTTTCTGTAGATCAGTGACTGCAGTTTCATAGTTTACACTCAAAACACAAACTCATCACATTAACACAATGAAGTAGGACTTTTTCTTATGGAGTAGATCTGCTAACAGAGCAATGATGATACCAGATTTGTTTGAAATCTTGCATAAATTGAACTTCTTTCTTTCATCTTCTTCCGTTTCGTCCCTTACGGGGTCACAGGGCTGCCTGGAGCCTATCCCGGCCACTTATGGGCGAAGGCAGGGGACACCCTGGACAGGTCGCCAATCTGAATTGAACTTGCAACACCAATTTACTGCTGTGGTGAGAGGGCCCTGGCTGTAGACAAGATGACGCCTGAAGGCCCGTACACACCGGGACAAATTTCGCGCGCGATATTCGCCGACGTTTAACGCCTCCTGACTAAACAAAGGTCACCAATGTGAGTGTGCACACCAACGCGGAAAAAACGCCACGCGTCAAAGCGTCACTTTTTTAAAAACGCTCCGGGTTTGTTTTTTTGGTTTGACACGCCGCGTCAAAAACTATACAACCAATGAGAATGGCGCTTTTGCACACGTGTCTGGAGCTTCTGAAGTTACAGTAAAACACAACTTGGGGGCGCTCAAACACAACACTGCCTTTCTGAGCACACATACCAGCAAAGAAGATAGACGGCAAGTAGCGGCTACACTGCCGCAAAGAAATAATGACGGACATTCTAAAATATCCCCGAAAACGCTCATGAGACATTTTCAGCTCTTGTACCAGTCGATAAAACTCACCATGTTCTTCTCTTCTCGTAACTATGGGATGTACCCAAAATCGGCGTCTTTTCTGGCGTCTTTCATCATTCAACAGAACAATAATTTCTTCATCATTGGAACTGGAGCTGGAGCTACTGGTGCTTGAAATATTCATGTTTTCTTTGTATGATTCTGACAAGCGCGTAAATACTGGCTCTCTTCTTCTGAGTGAAAATCGACCACCTTGTGTACAGGAGTATTTCTGTTTTACATTAAGCGCCATCTAATGTCAGGGAATGAAATTGCATGTGGGCTCGGCTCATCGTCAGCGACAAAAGACGTGGCGAAACACGCTGGCGAATAACGCCTGGCGAATATTCGTCCCGGTGTTTACGGGCCTTGACATCGTCGGCCAGCAGTGGAAATGATCAAACTTACCCTGACCCAAAAGTGTTCAGAATTGTAGAGAAAAACTTGAAAGTTTAAAATGGGGAAAACCACAACTGTACTGGGTCGCCAGTTAAAGAAAAGCTTTTTTAGCTATATGGGGGGGGGTTCCAGTTCCAGTCGAGGATTACTGGTTCTGAATGTTGATGTCTGCAGCCAGGTCCACTTGGCTGTGCTGGATCCATGTGTCCATGTTTACAAGTTTTCATATATTTTGCATGTAGTTTGTGAGCAGCGGAGGAAGAGGGAGTAAAGGTAACAGTTCTAATCTGGACCGCCCAATGAGCTTCCTGATCCTGAGACGGCACAGATGAAAAAGGGTCTGTGGAGAACCTGGAGGAACACAGAAAGGCTTTGTGTTACCATGACTGCACAGACCCAAGGACCTTCACACAGAGTCGCAGAAGTCTCCTCCAAAACGGATCCGGTACCTTCAAATGCAACAAGAAGCAAATGTGCCTTTCCTCCAGGAGACGCTATGTCCACTGGCCGCTGCCCCCTGCTGTCCTTGCAGTTGACATTTGCCCCATACTGCAACAACAGTGAGACCTGATCTGCACTGTTCTGTGAGGCAGCAGCGTGCAGAGGGCTGTCGCTTTCTCTGCCAGAGTTTACGTCTGCACCTGGAGAAGACAGAAACCTGCATCTGCTTTACATACAAAACTAAAAAGACAGGTCATCTTTGTGCTGAAGAACCAAGATTCCGTATAAGCCTTGTGCTATCCTATGACCCCACCCTTACATTAACATGTTATCCCTACCATGACAAAGAAGGATAAAGGTGAAAAGGATTTCATGGACACCAGTGAAGATCATAAATCATTGAAGAAAAAGTTTCAGTGCACTGTCTAGTGGGGTCTAGATGACCCCACTCCCAATGGTAAAGTGCCTATGATAACACAAGGGTTAAACACTGCAGAAAATCCTGCATAGAAAAAAACAAATTGCAGCAATTGTAGCTTTATGGGCTCAGTTACAGCTTCCCAGCTAGAAATGAGCATGCCTGAATGGAGCAAAATGTCAGGGATGTAGAACGCTTTGTGAGCTCGTAGACACAAACAACATGCAGGGGTAAAGGGTGAAGTAGGTGAGACGCAGATGAATGGATTTTTCCATTCACCCCCCCAAATCCTACAGACTGTGTAAGGGGCCAATGAGTGCTGTTCACATGATAAGTGCATGTGTGCTCCTTGTGTGCCCAGTACAGGTTTGTCCAATTTTTGCCCCCAGTCAGCCCGTATCAAGCCTCTGGGGCAGTTGTGATGAATGTTTTCAACTATGGTCAAACGAGTCTCTAGGGAACTGCAAGAAAAACCTGCATTCCCCTTAAAGACCTACTCTAATGAAAATGGTGTTTTAACATGTCTTTTGTTTTTAGGATGGAGGACATATATAAAAAAAATTAAGTTCAAAATTGCATTTTTGATTATTTCTTTATTTAAATCATGGTGAATCAGGAGCAGATGAAAAAAAAAGTTTAACAAAGCAGTGTCAGTGATGACCAACTGCAGTCCATGTATTTATAACAAATAAAATGCACTGGGTGGGCAACAAGCTCCCTGCTCTGCTGCAGACAAATGGATCTATGAATGTCTTTGTTTTCCTCATCTAAGATGTTATCTGGATCAAACCGTACGGCTGGATAGCGCCAATATCGCTCGCCATTTTTCTTGCATCGATAACATTGATGGGGGTGTTGGGGTTGTGAGGGGCTTACAGGGGTTCCTGTAAACAATTAGGTGACATGAATTGTGCATTTGGGGATGGGGGTGCAGGGAATGCTCCACTGATGCGAGGCAAATTTCAGAACCAAAATGTTTTGAATAAATCTTCAACCAAAAAAAGATTTACATATAAAAAACAAAAAAAAATAAAAATCCTAAAATGTGAAAGAAAGACCACCTAAAAAAAACCCAGGCCACTGCTTCATAACCTTTTTAAGATGCAAAGTGTACTGTGTTATACAATTCTTGGACCAAGCCATAGCCAGTATGAGCCTCACCTCGATGCAGCAGAACCCGGGAGCAGGCCAGTTGTTGGTGCAGACAGCTAACATAGAGAGGAGAACCCAGGAGAGGAAGCTGACAGTCTGGATCAGCCCCATGAGAGAGAAGCGACTCCACACACTGGCTGTTCCCTGCTCACACAGACAGAAACATGTCTATTATTCACTGATTCCTTTGGTTGGTTAGTAACCATGCAGACGGGCCCGTGAGCCCAGGATTTGGAGAAACCTGCCCAACATACTTTAACTCCTTTATCTGGAGCAAGCGCTCCCCACCCAGAGAAGACAAACTAGTACAAAAGAACATGAAAATTGCAAAATGTTATTATTGTCAAATTTGATTATTAATGTGATAGAGTTGAGTTGCACGGTGGCATAGTGGTTAGCGCTCTTGCCTCACAGCAAGAAGGCCCTGGTTTGAATCCCAGCTGGGACCCTTCTGTGTGGAGTTTGCATGTTCTCCCTGCACATGTGTGGGTTTTCACCGGGCACGCCGGCTTCTTTCTACAGTCCAAAAACGTATTTCATAGGTTGATTGGTAACTCTAATTTGCCCAACTGTGTGGTCCCTTGAAAGACCGACAACCTGTTCAGGTGAGCCCCACCTTTGCCCAAGAGTAGCTGAGCTGGGTCCAGCAACCCTGTGAGCCCAAAAGGAATTCAGATGGATGGATGTTGTAAAGTTACAAACTCATTTAAATATTCTAAAAAAAAATAATAAAAAGCTGTCAATTTGAATCTGAATCAAACTGAAATCCTTTAAATAAAACATCACCTTAAGTTTATGGTTCTGTGTTTGTCAGTTGCCAGTAAAATGTATCTACATCAAAGCCATAGATCTTATTCAACAAATATCGCATGCGGGCATGGTCCATTACCTCTCTTGCAGGCCTCATGCAAAGCAGAAGGAAAGTGTGCGTGCTGTATCTTAATCTGTGCACCATTCTTCAATAGAAGCTCTATACAGCCAATGCTTCCTGAAGTGCAACAGTTGTACAGTGGTGTGATGCCGTCGATGGTTGCAGCATTCACCTGCAGAAACAGGAGCAAAACACTGTTGCCATAAATGCCCATAGACACACTGGTAATGTTAGGTAGCAATGGTTGCAACAAAGGATACTCACGTTGGCTCCCTCGTTTATTAATGTCCGAACACAAGCTGTGTGTCCTGAGAGGCAGGCTTCATGAAGAGGTGTCACATGATCAATCGTCAGAATGTTAGCATGATATCCCTATGACAGAAAAAAAAAACCACTCAGTTAATGTTTGCTAAATTATGGGGTGCTGTTTGTAAAGTGAAAATATTAAACAGCAATATTAACAGCAATATTTTTGATTATTTAGCCTATTTTTGGAGGGAAAAAAACTTTTTTCTCAAATGCACATTTTGACCTTTAATTCATGTATTTATAAATGTTCCATTTCCTAACTACATATTTAGTTAGTAAGCTAAGAATTTATGTTAAAGTTCAATATTTTGTTTTACAATTAGATATTTAGTTCACAAACTAAATGTCTTGTTTGTAAACTAAATATTTATGAATTACTGTAAATACTAGGATTATGCCATGTATGTAATCTATTCAAAGCTCCTGCAATGTATTTTTAGAACAGGACCCCCAAGACACATTTTTACATTAGTAAAAACTAATCCTTAAATAATTATGCAAACCATAACATTGTCTAATATTTACGTACTAATACTAATACTAGTGAAAAGGTTAACCTGCATTAGCCAGAAACCGATTTTAGATGATAAAAATTGATGCAGTTTTCAGCATCATTTATCAAAACCAACATAAATCTCAGAGATGAGATGTGTAAAATGCTTATAAATCATCATTGTTGTTGTTTTTGTTCACCTTTCGGCACATCCCATCAGGACAATAAATACTGTTAACTGGTATTGGTCAAGGTGTGTTTAAAATCTACAAGGAATTGAATGTAAAGTTCTTTTTTGTACATTTGATTTATAAGGTTTCTTTTAAACTCCAAAATGTGCACATCATATTTGAAAAGAATTGGTTTTTAAATAAGATACCCAGAGATGTAAAAAAGCCCCACCGCAGTTAGCTTTTGTGGTCTCACTGTAGATGCTTTCATCTCAAGCATCAACAGATCTGGGTCTTTAATGAAAAACCTGATATCTAACATGTCGAGTTCAGACACTTGTTAACCTTTGTGTCGCACTCGTGCCAATCCACGAGGATCATTTGATAGGTTTGGTTAAAACAGGACCCATATTTTAAATGTTAATTTTGTTTTTCTTTACCCTTTCTTGTCATTAAAATAAATAAAACAGAATAGATCCATTTCTATTTACTGTACATGGATAATCCACCTGATGAGAGAACCCATAATAATACCAACAACAATTTCCCATTCTAAATTTTGCTTAATGGATGGGATGTATTTATCTGTCGGATAATGGATGATAAATCACAAACAGTGGAAGGTTAGAAAATCCTCCAGTTTACTGTTTGTGTTTAATCATCCCTACTTTAGAATCAGAAAAACAGAGAGAACAAACCTGAGCAAGAAGGGTGCGTAGAGCCAGTAGTCGACCCTGGGAGGCGGCCTCATGGAGCGGGGAGCGGTCAGCCCAGGAGCCTACAGAAACAAGACACATTGGTATGAAAAGAAAAAACACAGAGTGCACCAGACACTGTGTTTGCTGAATTGCAATAGAAGGATCCATTCATTTTCTTAAACAACTGAATCCCTTTTTGGGGTCACAGGGTTGCCAGTGCCTGTAATGGCTGCTGCAGTGATTTTAGATTAAAGAAAGGAGAGTTTACCAACACCAGCGCTGGAATCTTCAGCCCAAATTCTGACTGACTGTGGAGATTTCATAATGGATCTTAAGCAGCTTGGGTTCTGCTCCTCACCAGTCTTCCTCCAAACCCTTGGATCTTGATTCCCAAATGACAGGCACACTTTACTTTCATCAGAAAATAGGACCTCGGACCACTGGCCAACAGTCCAGCGCTTCTTCTTCTTGGCCCAGTTGAGATGTTTCTGCTGTTGGCCAAGGCTCAGAAGTGACTTGACCAGAGGAACCCGACAGTTGTACCCTGTCTCCCAAATGCGTCTGAATGCTGTGGTTTTTGAAGCTGTTCCTCCACCTCATTCCACTCTATCTGGAAGTCTGCAGGTTTTTGAATCTTGTCCTTTTAATAATCTGCTTAAATCCATGGCCGTCTCTTTGCTGCTGCCACATTTTTATCTTCCATTAGAGTTTCCGTTGATCTGCCTGGACGCAGCCAGTCTGATTAGCTAGCAGCTTTACCCAGACGATGACGATGGTCTTCTGGCTAGTTGTCAAGTCTGAATTCTTCCTTTGAACCTAACTGAACCAATTTAATGCCATCTACTGAACCTGTGCGGGTGCTTTGAGTTTAGTAGATTATTAGTTGGTGAAACTCATCTTAAAACCTTCATGTCCTGAAGAATTTGGGCAGACTTTTCCACACATTTTAATTTATTGAAATTCTATTTTAGAGAGTTTTATGAGCTGGAACCAGAATAAAAAATACTTGTACTCAATTAAACAGTGGCCCTTGAATCTACATCCTTTAACAGTTTACTATTTAAATGGAATATTGGGAATGAATACACCTGTACATGATATTGTCATTTATTTAAAGGGGTCTGTATTTATATAGTATTTACCTCTATATAGGTAGACACTATAACTCAGAGTTGAACAGCAGTTATATGTTTCACTGTTATTACCTTGTTTAAACTGAAGGCTGATTAACAAATGGTTAATCTAATCCTCGTATGAAGTTTGATACTTTCGCAATAAACTGAAGATTTATCACCAAAGCAAAGTCCAGACATGACATTTTTTTAAATGTATTTTTTGTATAAACTTAGCTACGGCTTCCATTGTGCTCAACATTCTTGTTTACATATTCTTTACAGTTTGCTAACTATTGACCACCCACTAGCTTTGGAGTCCACGGTAGAGGTAAGATCGGGCCTAAAAAATCCGGCCCGATCCGACACAGGCCCGCGGGCATTAAAGCCGAACTCGGACCGAACCCGACCAATTAACTTGATTTGCAGGACCGAGCCCGAAGCAAACCCGAAATTTCAATTTAACCTATAGGATTTTTTGCCAGAAAAAAATCGCCAGATTTCTTAAAGGTAAAATAATCTATATATTTTTATGATGATGAAAGTTATTTTCTTTCTAACAAAGAGTGGTCGCTGCAGCCGCGCGCGTATAAGCTCGCTGTTGTGGCATAGAGTTCTGCTGGAAGGGCTGCACATAGGTTCATCCCTACATGATAAATGCATCTGATCAATGAAATAACGCTGGAACACAGAATAAGAGGCCAGACAGAGAGAGTGACAGAGAGATCTGGATGATAAGCACTCGCTTCATTACACAGAGAAATGCTGCAGCCGCGGCGGTGCGCGTTTGCCTTTTCAGTTCCCCTGTCTGAAGTTTCTCCTTGACTTCCTGCTGCTCCATATCAGGGATCCCTAAACAACATAGATGCGGGCTTGTGGAGGGAAGATTACGTTCACGACACGTGCGCAGAGCTGCGGGTGGCCGGCGCCCCCCTCGTTCTGCCAGTTGCTGGACCACAGTGTATGTCAATCAACGGTGGGCTAGTGATTGGTGGGAGGGGGCGGGGTCTACCTGTGTGTGTGTGGGTGTGTGCGTTAGGGGAACGTTCTCCCTCTGAGTAAGAAGAAGCTGGCTGTGCCTTTCGGTTCGTGCGGTAACCGTTCTGACATCCAGGATTAATAAAGAGCTGTTTGACAACCGCCGCCTAAGGAGCTTCTTTGCAGACATTACAATATATTTATTAAAAAAGTCAGCGAGAGAGAAGCCCGGCCCGAACCGACCCGAACGTAATGACTGTCATTTCGAACCCGACCCGACCCGAAATTCGGGTCGGGTCGGGTTCGGACTCGGGCTCGGGCTTAAGATCTTACCTCTAGTCCACGGGGGTCACTTGACTAAAAATGTTCTGGAAACACCTGAAGAGCTAAAAAAGGAGACAGAGACAGTCTTTGCACTCAAACCTCTTCAACATACCTATGTCTCCGTCTCCCCATGGCACATCCAGCCAATGAAACACATAGGACATCTGAATGTAGTCTGGGTGCTAAGCATGTTCTGCTGGTACTGGGGGAAAACAGACAACCGCAGCAGCTAAAATTAGCAACCACTGGCTACTGTGAACACAGCGTACCAAGCAGCCTTAACCACTGCAGCTGACTCACTGCCTCAAACTCCACAGCTGCTGTCAGGCATCAAGAAGAGAAAACTTCAAATCACCTAAATCTCATTTGACACTTAACAACAGGTTGGTATGTCATATCTAAGTGAAGGCCTTGTTTGTTAAACACAAAGACAGCAGTGGGTAGCATTGTGCAAGCAAACGTCTTCTATGCTTCCACAGTTTGTCACATTTCAATAGTTTCATTCAAGAATCAAGCAGCCTGAGCTCAATGTCTGACATGACTTTTTTTTATAGTTTCTTAAAGAGGAAATAGTCATTTTTCATTTAAATCAAGGCTTTTTGTCTTAGCAAATAAATAAATAAATAAATAAATAAAACTTTCAAGAATGTCTAAAAATAAAAAGTCACACACAAAAAGAGAAAATTCCAATAAGCAGTCTGGATACCAGATTAAAATAAACACAAGTGGACAGATTGTGTGAAAAGGCATACGGTATCTGTTTTATATACTGAGATAAAAGTTACTTCACTTCTCTAGAGCAAAAAAAAAGACAAGCAACGACAACCGTTTATTTAGTTAAACCAATGTTTTTTTAATTGTGGCTGAAAATAATTCATGATTGTTTCCTGCAATGTTACCTTTTTTTTTCTAAGAGAAAAAAAATATGAAATGGAAAATTCCAGAAGTGGGCAGAGTCTTGAAATTTAAGGCATGCCATCCCTGAGGGGGATAGGGGTCACACTGATGTGACAAAGACTTTGGGTGGGGTCACATGTTTTGACATCTATGAGCTGAAATCAGCAAATAGGAGAAGATTCTTTCAAGACGCAGCATCCAGCTCAGCTTTGGTCCATGACTGTGATGTAATTCAGCCCAGCTGTTCAAACAAGCCTCAGAGAGTTTGCAGCCACGTTCCTCCGTTTCATCGCAGTTCAAACAACCTTTGGAGATTTTAAAACATTTTATTGTCGTTTCATTTCTATCTACATTTTTATTTTTTTTTGGTGAGTATTGTTTCCTAAATTCTTTCCAAATAAATGATTTCTTGTCAAGGGCAGCAACATTTCTTCAGGAGAAACAGCTTCCAGGAGCCCCAGCCACGTGCCATGCTCGTCAACCCTCACCAGAGTCATCATGGAGCCCAGGTTCCACCCAGACAAGGAGAATCTCAGTTCCATGCAGACTATTTCATTGCCCAACTAAGTCAAGAATGGGAGGAAACAAAACAACAACTTGCTAAACAGAAACAAATGAAAGAAAAATTCATTAATGATGGAAAACAAACCAAACAGGAACCGGAGCAGCAGATCATCAACAGCCTCAAAGCAGAGCAGGACATTTCCCTTCACACCGCAGCCCAACAGATGCCACCATGACCGTCATGACCTGCAGAGGGGAGCTGTGCTTCCAGGTAGAGCTGCACTGTCTGAAATATCTGCCTCAAGAGGAAGAGAGCAGGATCCATCAACCATCCAACCAAACGCAGTCCAGCAGCAGCCTCTAGTCCCTGTCGTCACTGTCATCCAGACCACAGAGGACACTCGGGGCGCCCACACGGTCTGGGAGACTACGCCGCATTTGGAAGCTGAGGGTCTTCAAGTCACCACCAAAAAAATCTAAAAAAAAGCAAGACTTCAGCAGGCAAGGCTCCATTAAAGAATGCCTCGAAATGAAAGCAAGAGTTCAAAAGAAAATCTTTCAATTCAGGAGAAAATCAGTCTTAGACATTTTCATCAACTTTTTTAATGTTAGTTTCAGCACATTTGATGTATTTGAGTGTTTTGTGTAGTTAGAATAGTTAGTCTTAAGTTTTTTCAACTTTCTTCTAGTTAAGAAGTTAAGAGGTTTTAGGTTTTTTATACAAATTTGTTTGTATATTAGGTTTTAAATATATTTGAATAAATTATGTATTAATTATTATGAGAAAAATAAAGATTATAATATAAATAACAAATGTTATTCATTACGATTAAATATAATAAATATATAAAGTGAATAATCAATAACAAATGTATTAATAATCATGAATGTTAATGCAAACCTTTAAAATTTATTTGTGATAGCAAATTTTTTAACAATAGTGTTTATTATATTCAATAATATAATAACATAAATAGCATAAATAATATTAAAATATAGTAATTAAGAATGTGTGCTGTGTCTGTCAGCGTAGTGCCCAGAGCATGAAGACGCTACCAGGAGACCGGCCTGTACATCATGAGGTGTGGAGGAGGGAAAAAGAGAGCAACAACCCTGCATCAGGACCACTTCCTCCTCCTTTGTGCAAGGAAAAACAGCAGAGGTACAGCCAGATGCCTGCAAAATGACCTCCAGCAGGCCACAAATGCACGTGTCTGCTCAAACTGTCAGAAACAGAGTCCACGAGGGTGTTATGAGGACCCAACGTCCACAGGTGGGAGTGTGCTTACAGGCCAACACCATGAAAGATGTTTGACATTTGCTAGAGAACACCAAGATGCAAGCAAATTTACCACTGGCCCATCCATTCCCCAGACCTGAATCCAATTAAGCCCATCTGGGACATCGTGTCTCGGTCCATCCACCAACGCCAGGTTGCACCACAGACCGTCCAGGAGTTGGCAGATTCTTTGGCCCAGGTGTGGGGGGAGATCCCCCAGGAGACCAACCGCTAACTTATCAGAAGAATGCCCATGGGTTGCTGGGAAGTCACAGGGGGACATGAAGGGCCCACACTTCTGAGCCTCATTTTGACTTGTTTCAAAGACATTACATCAAAGTTGGATCAACCTGTAGTGTGTTTTTCCACTTTGGTTTTGAGAAGGATTCACATCCAGACCTCCATGGGCTAATGCCCACCCCTGGCTAGTAAAGCTTTGATAGCAGGGTTGTGATCAACTTTGATTAAAACAACTAATTTAAACTATATATCTATTATTTCAACGTTTCACATCAGATAAGACTCACAAGGCTGTGAACATGAACTCCACTGCCGCTTTGGCCACCCCGCCATACATGAGGTGGACACGCCACTGCACAGCGGACGGACTAAAGAGGACGTTTCACCCAAAGAAGCATCACAACAAGCCGCCTCATTCACGGGTTCAGGTGGAGTTGAAATGAGTACGCGGTGTCCTCACCCTGGCTGGTTAGGATCCCCCAGCAGCCCTTCTTCCTCTCCGGGCCTCGCAGGAGCAGCCCTGCCGGTTCCAGCGCTCTTTTGCGGGACATGTCCACGGGCCGGCGGGCTGGCCCTCCGCGTGTTCTCACGTCTGCGAGTCACGGCGCTGCAGTCCTGACAGCTGACTGCAGCGAAGAGGAGGAGTCACTGCTGAACGCGCTCTGATTGGTTCAAATCAGTTGTTGTTGTGGTTTCTAACGTGACAGCTCACGTGGCAGGACGACCTGTGGTATTTTTATGTAGGGCTGCAGCTGACTTTCTGCTGAAAACACCCTGACGGGTTCTCACCTGGAGAAGTTCTCTGGTGTCTTTTGAGGCTCTTTTTATTGTTGTCATGTTGCTCTTTTTACATTATTATCTTCCTCCATTTCTGGCGCTTAACTCCTACAATTGTTCTTTAGCTATTGTAACCATTCAACTGTTAAAATGTTCAGCTCTTTCAACTTTTTTTTGGTCCTACAAATCCTTGAACTTTTCAAGATATTCCAGGATTTCCAGGATTTTTGCCTCCATAGAAATACATGGGGAATCCTTGAAAACCTTTGGTTCTTTCTGTGGTCCAGAAGCTCGCTGGTTCGATTCCCAGCGCTCGCATTTTTCCCAAAAATATCGTCTTTGTTATTGTGCTGTTTTCACTTCATTTATGGTCAACGTAGATCATTTATTTGTTTGTTTGTTGCCAATTATTGCCCTTTAAGTTTCCTTTTCCTTCAGCAATTTAGCATTCAGCGCTTCAATTTCTTCTGGAAATGCAGCTTCTTCTAGTTCACTTATGTCATTATTGAATTCAAATAGCTCACATCATGGACCATCTTCTCAGATTGCATAAATGAATGCTACTATATAGTTTGATCCCTCCTCCTTTCTTTTGTCATGGCCCAAATTCCCTTCTCTTCCTCGATTAAAAATATAATCAAGCAGATAATTAAACTATTTCAATTACTCCGGCAGAAGTTTTAACTGGAGATTCACACATGCGGTCACATGTGCCTCTTTGACTCTTCCATTGTGGCTCTCTTTTTAAAGAAGAAATAAAGTTGTTTTTATTTTTATTTCAATGTAACTGTAAAGCAGCTGGGTAGCTCTACTCTGCCCCAGCCCGGATAAAATTTAAGCTGGTGTCAGAAAGGGCACCCGGCGAAAAAATCCCTGCCAAACCACCTGTGCTGTGGCGACCCCTGAAGGGATATGCCAAAAGTTGAACAACATAATAGCAGCAATAACATAATGTGAACATCTGATCGAATGTTTGTAGGTTCTGTTCATCCCTTGTGTCAAAGTGTCTTTGAGCAAGACACTGAAGCTCACGTTGGTGGTTATAGGTTGGCACCAGTGTTTATCAGCAGAGCCGTCCATGTGTGAATGTGTGCGTGAACGGGTGAATGGGACTGTGATGGTAAAGTGCTCTTAGCCTTCAAGGAAGTCAAAGTCAACTTTATTGTAGATTTTTCCCATGTGATCAACATACAATGAATTGAAATTCCATTTCTTTCTCTCTCATGCATAGACAAAAAAAGACAATTTACAACATTAACCAATAAAAGTGCAAATGCGGAATGAGGAAGATAGTAAATCGCTATATAAGAATACGCCTTTTTTTTACCATTTACAAATCAGTGTCATCCTTTTCTAGACGGTAAAGTAAAACTTTGTGGCTCATACTGGGTTCTGGTCAGTGAGAAATCAACCTAAATGGTTGCAGACCCCTGCACTAGACTATTGTATATTCTCCCTGAAGGTATCTGAGTTACAAATAAAGGTATTTGTTAAATTAAGAGTGCAATTATGAGCGTTAAAGTATTCCATTCCATACAGACATTTTAATAGCAATCAGCATGAGCACAATACGGATTTATGCATGTCAAATGACATGCATTGTCTTCATTTGTCTGAGATACATATTAAACAGAAGATGCTGATTTGATTGTGAACACTGTAACTGAGTGTTTAGATCACATTGTCAAAGCAGACACTTGTCTAGATTAAATCTGATATTCATTGATGTGCTGCAAGTCTCACTACTGTCTTAATGTTTACTGAATATGTTTAATTGAACCCTTGTGCTATCTTAGATGACACCACCCTTACTTTGACGTGTTCTCCCTACCATGACAAGGGTGGATAAGGTGGAAAAATTTTATGTAATCCATTGACACCAGTGAAGATCACAAATCATTGAAAAAAAAAAGGTTCAGCGCACTGTCTAGTGGGTCTAGATGACCCACCTCCCAACTGTAAAGTGCCTTGGATAGCACAAGGGTTAAATGTGCTAATTCATCTAGACAAATCGACCATTTATAGATTTATTATGACCAGGCTGGTTTTTAAGACTTCATTGATGGGGAAAAAAAGGTTGAGGGCTTGTAATGGTGCATTGTTCAGCACAGTGATTCTTAACCACGGGACCTGATTGCAGCCTCCCACCACTTGGTGGCAGTGATGCGTCAGTCAGGTGTTGTAGCATGTGCCAATATGCAGTGTAGCTAAGTAAAAAAATATATATATATACAACCTTGATATATCTGTGTCCGAATTCCCGCCCCAATCCCTAACTACTAAAAAACTATATAGTGTGGGACTATGTAGTCCCCTGGATTTTAAAAGCAAGTTTTAAAAGCAAGCTTATCTTGTAAATCTTGCACCTGGCTTTTTCACTCACAGCCAAATTCGGATATATGAACGACTTGGTGTCATATAATTCTGACACAAACAGTACTTATTTATTTCTCCTCTGTGATTAATCTTCAAACAGGTGGCACTTCTGTGTATTAAAAGGTACGGCATCTATTCGTCACTACCAAATCTAAGTCCCTGGCTGGTCTAAGTTCAACCTGGTTTAAATCTCAATGTGCCTTCAATGGCCGCGCATTTTGAACGTAAAGCCCAAAAACAGTCGTAGAAACTTGTGTAGCGATGTGTGAAACGGAGGGTTTCAAAGATGGAAGCCTAAAACACATATTAACCTAGACTTTTTATTTATTAGTGGTATCCTGAACACTTGTTGCAGAGGGCGATGTGAACATAGCTGAAAATGCTGCAGAAGGTGGAGGTGGCAAAGGCCAAACAACGAGCAACAGTTTGGACACAACGGATGGAGGGGTTAATCTGTTGACAGAGAAACAAAGATGGTTAGAATGTGCAGCAGGTTCAAGTGGAAATATGATAGTTGGAAAAAGTCATTTGAAGAGTTACTGACTACGAGAAAAATATTAGAGAGCACAGAGTAGAAGAGGTGGCTGTTTAGAAGCGGGAAGGAGTAATGATCAGTAAAAATGAAGTGACGGAGACACTGAAGAGAATGAAAGAGTGGAAAAGCAGTTAGTCCTGATAACATTGCTTTGGAGGTATAGAAGTTTTTAGGTGAGGTGGCAGTCACGTTTCAGGCTGGGCTGTATACAAATACAGTATTTGTTTTAGGGATATTTCTGAAGAGGAACAGAGAGGGTCAGAAAGAGTTGCACTGTCTCTCCGTAGATTTAGAGAAATGTAATGACAGGGCATAGAAAAAGATACTGTGAAGTGTTTTCTCTTTTTAATTTTTTTACCAACCATATTGGAAACGTTCTCCACAGAGATGTACTGAGTGAGAGAAAGTACTGCCCATAGAGTAAAGCCTCACATGTATTCATTACATCCCACATATCACGATCTTCTGATTAAGACATCCATTTTCTCACCCATTCTCACAGTTTTTACCCACAGAATCTACAACATTTCATTCAAAACACCACAAAAATCCATAACATTTTTTCAAAATTATTACAAGAATGTTGCAAAGCAAGTTTAAACATCCAACGCCTGTTCAGTCACTAATTATCCACAACAAAGTAAAAGACTTAAAGTACTAAGAGTCATCATTCTAGAACAATGGAAAGAGGTGAGCAGGTGTGTACAAGTAGGTAGGAACATGTGGTGGAAGGTTCCGGGCATAATGCGCGACAAAAGAGTGTCAGAAAATAAAATTTAGAACTTTAAGACTGTGTACCAAGTTTTGTGTTGGTTGATAACAAGAGCAACAAATCTTTGTGAGGATAGCTGGAAGTGGATCTCTGGGTTTTAGATGTGACTTCCAAAAAAACCTCTGAGGCTTTTTTTGGATAGAGAAATGTTATGATAATTTTTGGTGTTTGGTGGTCCCGTGAAGTCATTTACGTTGGAGTTGTTTTTAATTTTGGAAAAAATTACTGAATGCTTTGAGTCAGTTTTGGTGAGTTTTTATGCATGTTAAGGAGATTACATTTGCCACAACAGAGGAGATAGCAATATTATAACAATTCTCATTATCGATTTTTTTCGATATTTTACTGTGACTGTTTTTCCTCCAGAAGTTTAGCTTTTTAACGCATAAGAACTCAGACCACTTTTTTAATAGTCCCACCCCAATCATGTTTTGTTGTTCTCAGTGGTCTTTTAATTATGATGAAGTTGTTTTTAGCCAAGGTGTTGTTTTCTAGGACATTGTTTCTGCAGAGCGGCAAGGAATCTATTAGAAATTCGCTTCTGAGTTGTGTATGCGACCGTTTTCCCATCGAATGTAGCTTCTACGTCACAGTTACAAACATTTTCCAATGGCATGCTGTCGTCTGTTCCTGATTCACAACCATTTGTATCAAGAAATACTCAGAAAGGCAGTTTTAAACTAATATAAACACACATTGCTACAAAAGTTATAAATGTCCATCATCAGGAAGAAGGCCACAAGAATATGTTAAAAACAACAAAAACAATATTTTGATTGGAGAGGATCTTTAATGTTGAAAATCTGGTGGTTGGGTGGCTCGGTTGGTAAGGTCAGAGGCTATTACGCAGGAATCCAGGGTTTGATTCCCGGCGGGGAACAAACAATGGTACTGAATCAATAATCATATCAATGGTGGGCAATGAACATCACCCAGTGAGGTGCAGTCCTCCCACCTGTCACCCAGGGGATGGGTCAAATGTGGAGAAGAATTTTGTTCAGTTTTATGGCTGTCATCAATTAATAACACGCATTAATGCATTATTTTGTCATTAAATTACCTGCATCGGTCAATTTTGGTCACTGATGGTGACGTGACGTGACGTGACGTGACTGACGTCATCTACCCAATCTTCCCTTTCCTTTGCCATTGTTTATCTACCTGTCACCTGTCACATTGGCGTGGGAAATGCTTTCATTAAAAATCCAATAGAGGGCAGCGGTAAGTCACAGTGATAGCCAATATGGCAGCGCCCATAGGTTTCGCGCGGATTTGTGTATTGTGAGATCAATGAAGTACCAATTATTAAATTATTATTATTATTATTATTATTATTGTTATGTATACAGCACAACAGACCAGATGGTCAAAGACATTTCTGATGTTTTATAGATGTCACCATGGGTTCTTATACATGAATAAAGTAATAAAAATGTTTGTTTTATTTATTTTATTCAATAATAATAATAATAATAATAATAATAATAATAATAATAATAACCTTTTTTGCTTTGTTTGTGAGTTTGGCCCATTGACTGTGTGGTTTGGACAGAAACATACTGTCAATGGGTTTGGGCCATTTAAAATAACAAGGATGTGACGCAATTCTAGTTTCAAGCCGCAGCTCAACATTACGCATGCGCAGTAGCAGCGAAAGGGGTAACAGGAAATGAGAACGTGTCTCCTGGTGGAGCGGAACCAGGAGAAAGCAAGTGCTGGATACCAGCAGAACCAGGACAGAGCAAGTCTGGGATCTGGAGTAGAGACGTGCCGAACTGAACCGGGCTGCAGTCCCCCCATCAAACCGAGCGGAGACAGGGAGCTGCTGCATGCCTAGCGGTGATCCGTCCCTCCGACCGGCCACCAGCCGAATCTAGTCACCGGCAACCGCCCTCAGGATGAGGCTAAAAGTGGGGTTCCTTCTGCGGAGTGCGCTCGTGGTCGGGACGTTCCTCGGTCTGCTGTTGTTATGGTCGTCCCTATCACCAAAGAACGATGACGAGAGTCCATTTGGAAAAAGGGTAAGAGAGAGCACGAAGTGGAGCTGATGTTCATGTTGTGTGAGGTCCGCTCCGTGGGCATGTGTGGTTCTTGAATTTAAAGCCTCTCAGCGGCGTCGCAGGTTCGAGCCCCGGGCTGGTGAGAGCTCGCGTACCTGTAAGGTTAGGCAATGAAGCGCATCCGTATCTGACGTCACAAAGGTGCCGGTTCAGGTCTCAGCAGCTCTTAAGACATAAAGCTGAAAAGAAAAGAAAGGATCTCATAAGACTGTTTTTGCTTTTGTTGGTTAGTCGGGTTCAGGAATGTCCAACATGAGCCTGAGCTCCAACAAACCCATCCTGGATGCAAAGATTAGCTCTGATCTTGATCTCTGAGGTTTGTTGGACCCTGAGGCTTAGGGCCTCCACCGTTGTTATATTGCAGGTGTCTGTCCCTAAAACCACAACTTTGTTTCTTTTCTATTAGGTTTTACTCTTCCTTTCAATATTGTTTGGTGTTTTAAACATGTTCTTGTGGCATTTTTGATGATGGAGAAAAAGAAATGAAACTTAAGTTGGGTTTCTGAGTACTTCTTTAGTCAAATTGGTGAGAATCAGCAGTTTGAAAAAGTTTTTTTTTTTTTGTGAGGTAACCAATAAGATGGGCCGGCCCCCAGCTCCCTGCTGCACTCCATTCTGATGCATCCACTGTCAGACAAATAGATCCATGGATGTCTTTGCTTTCCTCGTCTGAGCTGGCATCTGGTTCAGAACTGGAATTCTCCAAAATTGCTCGCCGTTTTTGTTGCACTTCTAATATTAGGTTGGGACTGTGAGAGGCTGTAAGCTCTATGGGTGAGGGAAAGTGGGGGTGGACTTGCTCCGTACCAATGGTACCGCCCATAACTCAGAGGCAATTTACTAATGCAGTGCTTTTTAACCAGTGTACCACGAGACGTTCAGGTGTACTGTGGCAAAGTATTTGTTTTCGCTAATCTAACAAACATTTACCATCTCCAGAATATCAGGTCCATGTTCATCCAAACAGGACCAGGTTTCACACTGAGTAGTTAGGATTATGAAAGATCATAAAATACTTTTCAATGTGTTTATTTGATTTCTATTCAAGACGTTTTGATAAAAATGATAGTACCACAATTTAGCTGCGACTTTAGCCGTTCATTCTCTTTTTGGAAAAGTCCGACCCCTTAAACTTTCTCCACCAATCACGCTTGGATGCTTTATCAATGCGTCTTTGGTCTAACCAATCAGACTTGGTTAACCTCCTCACTTCCTTGTGCTGACATGACTCATAGTTTCTCAGTTCTGACGAAAATAACAGCTAAAGGTCGTGTTTAGCGGTGTAGCATCTCGCTGGATCTGGTGTCAGATCGTGTAAAAAGTGCAAAAAACAAGGAAACTTAAAGACGCGAGTCTGTCCGGCTTCAGCGAAACCATTTTTTACTACATCTCCCATGATTCACTGGGTTAATGTGACAGCGTTTCTGTTACCTGTCAGGGCGCTCAACAAATGCAAATATTGAACTGTCTGTTCTAAAAGTTCTTCTTGATGAAAAGCAGAAGAACCGTTTAGCTCTCCTTCAGGTTTGTGTTGGAGCACAAAGGAATCATTAACACCCAGAGATTCCAGTGTTTGGTCCAAGTTAAAGACACTTTCTAATTCAGACTATTTCAGACCACTTTAAAAAAAAATTGAAATTAAGTTGAAATATAAGTAATAACAAAAGAAAAGAAACAGCAGGAAGGTGAAGGGACCTACAGACACATTTAACTAAAATAAAACATTTTGTTTACCCGAAAACATTTTTGTTAAAGTTACAGTTTGGATTTAGACCAATAATAATAACAATAAAAATGATAATAATGAAATTAATAAAACTTTAGCATGTTCACTTTTTTGTTGGCCTTTTTTAAGGAAACTTCAATCAAGCATGCTGTGATTTATATATTTGTTCAAAAATGACAGTTGCTTTTACACAAACATTAAGAAAACACTTTACAAAATTACACTTTAGAAAGAATACTATTATTGTTATTATTTGTTTTTTTGTGAGGTTACATAAAATTGCATTCTAGAGGAAAAAACTACTAACTCGGCAAACTTTCAACTCATTTAGCTTCAAATTATTATTGATAACTATCGCAAGTTTTATTGTAACTTTTAGGACTAACAGCTGCAACTTCCAGCTTTTTATGCCTCAATTCTTTACCAAAAAGGCATGCGAGACCATGGAGGGACTATACATCAATACAGACTGTAGAGTTTCTCTTTAAAAAAATATTTTTGGTTGTTGGTGCGCCTTATGATTTTTGTCAAGGAAAAAGTGATCATTGGCTCTAAAAAGGTTCTGCAGAAACTATGTTCTAGAAGAAGAAACAGGTTTTGTTTTTGGTTAAAAAACGGCATAATTATAATGTAAAGGCCACTGGGAACGCTTTGACAACTGATCAAAAGATGATTGAAGTGGGACTTTAAGGGCTCAAGTTATAGTCTTATTCCCACAAATACTGATGGTGCACCGCGGCGTAGGCCATCCTATAACCACCAGGAGCTCTGCACCACGGCCGTTCTATTAAGGCCCAGGTTATCTATACTTAAGTGTTGACTCCCCAAAGCTTTATATCTCAAATAATGTCATATTTTCTGGCATAAAACATTTACATGTGTATAAATATGAACATGATATGTTATAAAGCTTTTCTATGAAGCAACACTTTCCTTTAGGAAAGTTCTTCATCTCAATTCAGTTATAAACACAGTTGGAAGTAACTTCTTTTCCAATCAGCATTCCCAGATGCCCCCCCCCCATGATGAGTTAGGCTCAGCAGTCTTGATCAAAGCAAACCAGGTGAAGGAGACTAGGGCTGCCCAATCCTGGTCTTCATGACATACCACCCGGTTGATTTTCCCACTATCAAGTCCTCCTAGCTTTGATCCAGATGGATATCTG
This sequence comes from Oryzias curvinotus, assembly GCA_023969325.1. Classification (NCBI taxonomy): domain Eukaryota; kingdom Metazoa; phylum Chordata; class Actinopteri; order Beloniformes; family Adrianichthyidae; genus Oryzias; species Oryzias curvinotus. The sequence goes on from CM043706.1 coordinate 25,281,744, forward strand.
TAGATGGTATCTATAGATCTTTACTCTAGTTTATAAAGTCCCCAAAAGAGCAAGTAAGAATTTTGACTGAAATGATCATGGAAGGTGTTTTTTTGGGAAGTTTTAGATCTTACAAAAGGACTGGAGCAGATATAAATTTGAAAGTACAAGAGTAAAGATTTTATAATTCCAACAGTTGTTGCTGTGGATTGAAAAGATTTCAAGGTCATGGGATTGCGGTAGCCTGTCCTGGCTACTGCTTGGTGAAGGCGGGGAACAACCTGGACGGGTCACCAGTCTGTCGCAGGGCATGCACACTCACACATGCACACCTGGGGACACTTTAGCTAGGAAGCCTGTTTTTGGGTTGTGGTAGGAAGTCAGGGTGCCCGGAGGAAACCCACGCATGCTCGGGGAGAACATGCAAACTCCACACAGAAAGGTCCCAGCTGGGATTTGAATACGGGTCTTCCTGCGGTGAGGCAGGAGCCATTTAAGAAATTTAGTAATACTTTATTTTTAACCTTACACCAGTTGGTTGGTCTTCGTTTATGATGTAAATATGATACTAAGTGTCTGAAGTGTAGAAACCGAGGAACGTTTGTTAACAATAAACCTGTAGACTGTTGGGTTATAATCATTGACTGTATATGAGAACTGGACTGAGCGAGTGTGACGTCACCCAACGAAAATGGCTTACTTCCAGCTCCAACAAAAGGCCGTCAATTTGATCGGCATCTAATCGTGATACGGACGCCACCATGTCGGAACCAAGCGATGTCAATGAGCAGTGATTGGTCCGGAGTGAGCTTGTTGGAAGTCCACACCCCACACACTTAAAAGCAGGATACACAAAATCTGTCAATCAAATGTTTGTAATGTTTACCGTTAGACCGCTTGCTTTAATTGAGGCGCCTGATTGGCCACTTTATAACTTGAATAACTAAAATGGGGGGGGGGGTGCTCTGTCCAGTTCTCAAATGGAGTCAATAATTTGAATGGAAAACATTTACAAACTTATTTGCAACATAAAATGTAAGTAGCTTTATTCTGTTACAGTAAGGTTTTACATGAGAAAAAAGCTACTCAGTTAAGATCAAGGAAATGAATTTTGATGCTTTTGCGTTTTCATTTTTGTCTTTAAAACAATTTTCAAAAGTTACCCATGGAAGTGGGGGGAGGTGCTGAAGCAGCTTGAGTTTTTATCATTTAACACTAAAAAAGGACACAAGACTGCAGTTTATCCATGTAAAAATGTAACTGACGTTCTTTTCAGCCTAATATAGGTTCAAAAGAATAAAAACAGAACGACTAAAATGTTATTATGCTCAGAAATGGGGCTGCACTCCTCTTGGATGATTACTGAAAAGTGGAAAAACATGAAAGTCATTCCTCAATTCCTTTATTTAGTGGTATCTTAAAAAAGAACACATCACTAGAAAATATTCATTAAAAACAATGTGGACTTACTAAATTGACATTTTACAAGGAAGTCTTCCTTATTAAAATACAGTACAAAAATACATATGTGAAATGCAATACTTTCGAGTATTGTGAAGTAGAGTACTAATGGCGGTTAAATCCACACCCAGCCCTTCTGTGTGCCGTCTGGTTTTTCTTGTGACATCTTTCAGACACACCTCTACAGTAAAGAGTGCTACGTGTCAACTGGTTGTTTGAGGCGTGGCAGCAAATAAAGACATCATTGCATATTAACCAAGATGAACTTATCATTTCTCTTTGTGTCTTTAGAGTAAAAAATATAAACCATGGATCATTTGACATCAGTTAACTGGTCTGATTGTGATTATCACTCAGATGGAAATCAAAGGGTGTGTTAAAATACAACAATAACACACTACACATAGACGTTATGATTTAAGCTGGTGTAGTAATTTTTCTGTATTGATTGTTAAATAATCCTTGATCAATAATTGTGTGAGACAAAAGTAGGTACAGGCTGAAGTCCCACTCCAACTATATTTTTATTTGTTAGAAAAGTGTTTCCAGTGGTCTTTTAATTTCTGAGTTTGCAGTTTTTGGCCCAAATCAAAAAACTTGTGTCGTTTTTTTAAGACAAATTTTTTGCAGCGCAGCAGGAGTTCTATTGAAATTCGCCTCTGGGTTGTAGGCAGGACTGTTGGTGCAGGAAGTAACTCCGCATTGATATCCCATCATGCTTTTCTTTACACACTACCCCGTTAGCTTACAGCTCCTCGCCACCCCAAGGGTGTACCTCGCCTTCTCTCAGCAGTGGCTGGGATCGGCTCTGGCAACCCCAGGACCCCGAAAGGGAGGACGGGGTCGAAAAACGGATGTTTTTGAAAGGCTACCATAGAAAACAAACTTGCTGCACATGATGCTTGTGTCCTCATAGAACATGTTTTTACATAAACCACACGTAAGCCTATGCACTTAAGTGTATGAGTGGATGATGCATCTCTTTAACTTTTCGATGCCATCCCTGTTCTCTGTTGGGGATTTTACTCAAGAAAATATGCATCGCTGAAATCCTACTTAACCTATTCACACTGACTAATTCGGGAATCTACTTGCTTCACACTCATCTATTTTTGAAGTTCCACTACACAATCTAACAACTTGTTCATAAGAGTTGTTTCCTCTAACTGAAACCACATGAGAAGAACTGAACTGAACCAGCAGCTAAAGACTCTGCACTCAGCAAAAAGTAGTCATGAGGAAACTCTAAATTTAACTTTTGAGTGAGAACTTTTCAGTCAGGAAATGTGTTTCATTTCAGTTTTTTCTTTTGTGGTAGGAGGATAGTTTTTTGCCCAAAGGAGACCCGGTGGGACATTTTAAGCCTGTGGTGCCATGGCCTCACGTGGAGGGAGTGGAGGTGGACCTCAACTCCATCAGACTCAAGCATGGTAGGGCACGAAAGTCACAAAAAAATCTTCATCATCAAGTGTGTTTGAGTGCAAAATTGTTGACACCCCTAGGACAATGTAGAATTGTAGCAATGAAGATTCCTTATGTGTGTAGCGCTGTTTGACTTAACAGATTAACAACAGATACAAATAACAGTTTATTGCTGACAAAACATTCACTACTGCTTCTCTGGTTCTGGTGTTTATTTTTTGTCTATGTATGTGATTACGTAATTAGAATTTGTTTTTGCAAATTTTTTTCTTTCTTTGCCCCTTGATGCTTGATTTGTTAAAGTTGTTGTGACAATTCAATTTCCCCGCAGCACGATCAATAAAGTTTAGGGTTGTAACAATTCATTTTAACACTAATTCAATTGATATCAAAATTTGTGGTTGACGAAATGATTCATAGTTGATATTGGTTCATTTTGGACAATCCATTCCACTGACAATAAAATGGATCCAGGACATCTTATCCAAAACTTCAACTAGTGTGACTCAGAGAGAAATACCGGTACCTGGTACTGAACAGTGCAGGAGAAGTTTTCCAGATTCCTTGTATTTCTTGCAAGATAATAAAGTGTAAATTAAATATGTTTACAAAGTGGCTGGGTAGCTCGGTTGGTAAGGTGAGGAGCTACCATGCAGGAATCCAGGAGGGGAATGAGCAATGGTACTGGGGGCAATTACCATATCAATGGCGAGCAATTAACATCACTCAGTGAGGGTCCTTAGCCAAGACCATTAACGCTACTGCCTCCCGAGTGCGATTCAGCTGCAGATAACCGCTCCCCCAGGGGAAGGGTCAAATGCGGAGAAGAATTTCCCCAGTGAGGGATAAATAAAGTATCAGAGAAATAAAAAATAAATAAAAACAAGTTAACAAGAATTAATGGCAAATCCTTTCACATTTTAGTTTAATAAAGTTAAAAAAATAATGCAAAGAGAACATGACTAGAACTTTCTAACACACTGTATGGTTACATGTCTTTGCAAGAAGTATTTCCACACATTGGGCTGGACTTGATCATCTTTGCTGTCTTCACGTGTGTGTTGTCCGCTGCGATGCCCTTGGTCGTTTTTACGTTATAGTAAAATAAGCCTACCGTGCCGCAATCCAAATGGTATTTTCCAGTATCAATTATAATCGATTTACTTCATTTTGAAATGATTTTACAGTGATATAGGTTGATTCAATTAGGGAGCTGGTTTAGCTCGTGCTGGTTTGCGGCGCCTTCCGTCCGTGAAACTGGGGTTCAAATCCGGGCTGCTCCCTGTTCCCTTCTCTACTTCTGTGCTGGTCCCAAGCCCGGTTGCTTTGAGAGGGTTGCGTCAGGAAGGGCATCCAGCGTAAAACATTGCCAAGCTTACCATGCGACTCGTTCACTTTGGCGACCCCTGATGGGAGAAGCCGAAAGAGAAAGAAGATAGGTTGATTCAATTAACAACTTGCCTCTGACAGATTGTTCTGGTTGGACTGTAAGATATAAATGGATTCATCTATGAAGTCAATTAATTGTTGCAACCCTAATAAAATGTATCTAGTCTTGTCTTATCTTATCTTATGTAAGAAGAAACATTTTGGTTTATTTTGCTGAGCTCTTCCAGCTTAACTCCATAACTCAACCAAGTTCCACCATGTCCTCTGTGTGAGGTGTGATGGGACAGATCTTCCGCACAGACTCTAATGTGCAAGTGAGGTTGATAGAAATGTGTGGGGGGTGTCATTCTCAGCAGTGACTACATGGTCACACTCTACAAGCATATCCTTCACTTCTAGTCTGGTAGACAAAGATGTTCATTGTTGAAGAACACAAGTATCTCGTGTTCAAATAGTGGGTCTCTTTGCTTTACGGCATCATGGCTCTGGTGTCGGGCTTCTGCTGTTTGGTGGTTAGTTTTGTTGCTATGATTAGTTTTCTCAGAGAAGGTATGTTTTTCAGGGAGACAAGTTGCTCTTATCATTGTGCCATCACATATTTAATCTGTGAGGTACTTGTCCAATACTTTCCTCCAAAATCTGTTGTTGGTCTGAATCCTGGAAAGATGAATTTCCTGTTTGTTTGCTCTCTATAGAAAAGGCTGACCAAGACCCCAACCACCAACTCAACCAGAGACAGGTCATTCAGCAGCAGTTTGCCACATTCAAACCTCAGACTCATCAGTACACCAGTCCCGTCCTAAGGAAAGGTACCCTGGGGAACTTTGAGCCCAAGGAACCTGAACCTCAGGGGATCCTCAATGGTCCTGGAGAGGGAGCCAAGCCCTTGATCCTGGGCCCAGAGTATAAGGAGTCAGTCCAGGCCTCCATCAAGGAATTCGGCTTCAATATGGTTGCCAGTGATATGATCTCAATGGACCGAACCATCAGTGATCTTCGCAATGACGAGTGAGTTTGCTGCCTCTTCATTCTCTTAAACATCCTTTTTTAGCCTGCTTTACAGTCTGCCTCACTCTTGGGTGATAATGACACAAATATTGCTTTAGGCAAAGTGTAAAGCTTTGGTTTTCGCCCATGCAGTGTCTTTCATACTTCCAGCTCTTAGAGCATATTACACTGACCAAAAATATAAACGCAACACTTTTGTTATTGCTCCCATTTTTTATGGTATGAGCTCAAAGATGTGAAACATTTTCCACATACACAAAATAACCAGTTCTTTGAAATATTGTTCACGAATCTGTCTAAATCTGTGATAGTGAGCACTTCTTCTTTGCCAAGACAATCCATCCCACCTCACAGGTGTGCCATATCAAGATGCTGATTAGACAGCATGATTATTGCACAGGTGTGCCTTAGACTGGCCACAAGAAAAGGCCACTCTGAAATCTTCAGTTGCATCACACAAGCACAATGCCACAGATGTCACAAGTTTTGAGGGAGCGTGCAATTGGCATGCTGATAGCAGGTACGCCCACCAGAGCTGTTGCTAGGGAATTGAATGTCCATTTCTCCACCATAAGCCGTCTCCGAAGGCGTTTCCGAGAATTTGGCAGCACATCCAACCGGCCTCACAACCGCAGACCGCGTGTAACCACACCAGCTCAAGACCTCCACATCCAGCATGTCCACCTCCAAGATCGTCTGAGACCAGCCACTCGGACAGCTGCTGAAACAATCGGTTTGCATAACCACAGAATTTCTGCACAAACTGTCAGAAACTGTCTCAGGGAAGCTCATCTGCATGCTCGTCGTCCTCATCGAGGTCTCGACCTCACTCCAGTTCGTCGTTGTAACCAACTTGAGAGTGGCCTTTCAGAGTGGCCTTTTCTTGTGGCCAGTCTAAGGCACACCTGTGCAATAATCATGCTGTCTAATCAGCATCTTGATATGGCACACCAGTGAGGTGGGATGGATTGTCTTGGCAAAGGAGAAGTGCTCACTATCACAGATTGAGACAGATTTGTGAACAATATTTCAGAGAACTGGTTATTTTGTGTATGTGGAAAATGTTTCACATCTTTGAGTTCATACCATAAAAAATGGGAGCAATAACAAAAGTGTTGCGTTTATATTTTTGGTCAGTGTAGTTAAAGCGGTACTTATTTCCCTCAATGAAATACAAATAGATGGAAATACATTCTTTAGAGTCAATTTCTTGATTTTTAATCTTTGTTCAAATGAACATACCATTAGGATGACAGATTGTAAGTGGGTTAACTTAAAAAATCAGCAAGGAGTCATATACTTGTTTCCTTAAAACCTAGCAGGATGTAAAAAAAAGTTAATCAAATGAGCATCTTTCTTTGATCCTGATCTCCCCTTCAGTATTTGCTCAGTGGCTTAGATGCTGAGACTTTGAATGGTGAGGATAATGGAAAATGTCACCTGCAATGTTCATAGTTTGTTAGCCCCTCAAATGCGGACGGACAAAAAAGAATGTGCCTTGGGGGCTGTAAAAGTTAAAAATATCTTTGTTAATTAAATTGAAGTGCTATGTATTTGTTGGTCAGGAAGAGATTTCAGAGAACTGGTTATTTTGTGTATGTGGAAAATGTTTCACATCTTTGAGCTCATACCATAAAAAATGGGAGCAATAACAAAAGTGTTGCGTTTATATTTTTGGTCAGTGTATTTGCTTTGTTTGTTTTGATAAACAGTTTTTTTTCTTGAGCTTTCAGAAATGGATTATTTCAGGCATACTCTTTAAATGATCTCAAGTAGAATTCTATTTGATGCAAACACTATCATTGGAAATGTTGTTATAAACCATTTACTTTGATGATATGCAGTGTAAGCACAATGACTGTGGAGAAGACCAGTGAATTACTTTATGTTAGACATAAATGAGTATTTTTGCTGGATGGCTCAGTTGGATAAATGCAGGACTGGCACACGAGAAATCAAGGTTTGTTTCCCAGAGTGTGCAATGAGCTCCATCCAGTGTGGGTCCTTGGCCCTTGGGCCAGACCCTTCACGCTACTGCCTACCTATGTAGCCACAAAGGGGGCCAAAGTCTGGGT